>CM023449.1:55110350-55240350 GCA_013339765.2 Haemaphysalis longicornis | reverse complement strand
AATAACGCCTACCGAAAATTTGCGTTCGTGTAAATATAACGAAATGAAATGGCTTCCTTCTGGTCCATCGACGATTTTGCGTTTTCATTTGGGTCATTGCCTTTTGATCTTGGCAGAAGTGTCCAAGTTTTCATTTTGCGGTTGCTGCTTTTCGATTTTTGTCGTTTCCTTTAACGCTGAAGTCAAGACTCGCGTGCCGAGGGAAGAAGTTCATTGATTTTTTTTTTCGTCTTTTTTTCAGTGGGCATGGGTAAAAAAAAAGATGCGGGGGCCATCTGCACTAACGTGAAACCTATGGAGGGGCGAAGAATGCAGTGTATAAGTGTAATCTCGACGCCTTGGCGTTTTTGAGGTACGTTATTGGGCTAGTTGGTCGATCATACTTCAGGGTATGTACAGCGCAAGAAAAGACGAAGAACAGAAACGGTGCACAAGGACAAACCGCTTTGTCCTTGTGCACCGTTTCTGTTCTTCGTCTTTTTTGTGCTGTACATCCCCTTATGGCATTTTTGCCCACGGATATGAGACAGCTGGGGTATACTAGGGAATAAGTTAAGAACGGCAATAGCTCATGTACGGTGTCACTCCGTCTAAGCGACGGATCCTGATGTCAACGGGCGCGCGCATTTTGAAAGGAGGTTGCTATGAATGCGTGATATCGTCTGCCTTTTATCCACGTAGTTTGTTTGTCGTCGCTGCAGTACCTTATAAGCATATTGAGTCCGAAAAACCACGAAAATGGCTCATGCCATGTTCAAAACATGCGCAGTAACGCACTACTTGCGCCACGCGGAGTAACATCCGGCTGCGGTGATGAGGCACAGCAGCAACTTCCGTTGCCGTTGTTAAGTTGTACCGGAGTATAGTGGTGAACAGCTTTGCTGTAAAAGTCTCGTGTCTTTGAGGCACGAAGCGCTCTAGCGCGAGTCGTTGGAAAGCGAGTGTCCCGGTGTGTCCTTTTAGTGCGCGTTTTCCAAACGAAGATGAAACGTCCTAGCGCGAGGCGTTAGAAAACGAGCGTCCTGGTGTGTTCTTTTATAGTATACGTGACGTTCGTTCTAGCGCGAGGCGTTGGAAAACGAGTGCCCCGGTGTTTTAGTACCGCGAGTACATGATGCTACGCCGACATGAGGCGAAGACGAGATGAGACGCCGACAGCCCGAGCCCCTAAGGGTCTTCGTCCCTAAAACAAATGGAAAGGTCAGTAGGTTAACGAGATATCCTACGCAACTGCCCAATTTATTTTTCTTTTTTGGCGCCAGAGGCGTTCCTGAGAGGGTTCCCGAAATTTCGCACCGCAGTATTGCGCACCGAAAACTCTTACTAGACGAAAACTGAAGCAGACTGAACCATCACAGCAAGCCGCACTCGTTAGAATTGATGGCATGGCGATTTTTTTACCTTAAACACGCGAGGACTAAGAAAGGACATGCAAGGTCGAGCGCGCTTCACAACCGGTGCATAAAATGAACACCGCGGTGAATCATAGAAGCTATATTTGTGTTTCCAGGCCCAAAGAAGAATGCGCAGGCCCTTCATCCATCGCAATTTAAGACAAAGGGGTAACGATACTGTGGCTGCATTTTTAGTTTAAAAGTGAAACCACCTCTATGTCGTGAGCGCCGGAGTTGGATTCCTGAAATGTTGCGCACCGATATAAGCGACTTTTTAAAAGGAAGAATAAACTAGTCGTTAAATGCGCTCGTCGTGTGTCCTTTCACAGTCCTCGTCTGTTTAGAGCAACAATTTCATCCTTAAAAGTGAAATTCACGAATTGATCGCCACTGGAAACCATAGCAAAGTGTTCCCTAAATGGAAATGCGCCACGGCGCCATTATTCTGCTGCTGACCTCTTAGTGCATGTCAATGCTTGAATGTGGTCTAGCTGGTTGGAGCAAGGAAACAGGGTAGAAACAGCGCAGCTACATACAGGAGGCAAAGGAAGAAAGACAGGACTAGCGCTGGTTCCTCCGTCTTTCTTCCATTGCGATCTGTCTCAAGCCGCGCTGTTTTTACCATGTTTAGTTTCTCATAGTACCAACTGTGGTATTGCGGTATTTTGTAGTAGTATGTTAGTGTTTATTGGCGCAAGGACAAAGAACAAAGAGCGACAAAAATATGTTACGTGGTCCTTCAAGAGTCAGGATTGTGCTTAAAATATGCATGAATTGAGTATGATATATCCTAAATTTCTGCACATATGGGTGTAGAGGTCCCGTAGACTAAAACATGGAGATGTTCATAATGGCCTCAAAGAACCTGACACACTCAAAATAATACAAGCAGTACTCATAAGTAGAATCATCTATGGAACACCGTACTTGGCCCTTAAAACGAATGAAACAGCCAGATTAAATATAATTATTCGCCAAGCCTACAAGACTGCACTCGGACTACCCTCGAAGACATCGACATCTAAATTATTACAATTAGGCGTACATAACAGTTGGGAGGAATTACAAGAAGCGCACCACGCTTCTCAGATAGAGCGCCTGAAGAAAAACGACGACGGGGCGCGCAACTCTTCACCGATTAGGTTATACCACTCCACCGGTTAAAGATCAGAAAACAAGCATACCTTTGAAGATTCGACAGCACATACGAGTGGCCCCAATACCAAGAAATATGCATCCAGAGTACAACAAGGCCAGAAGAATTGCTCGAGCACGAGCCATGTCCGCCAGATATGCAAACGACCTAAATACCTGTTATGTGGATGCATCTCCTTATCCGCACCATCCGGCCCACGTAACTGTGTAGTAATGGACGGGGCCAAGAGATCACATCCTGCACCGTCAATACCACAGGCGATTGATACTGCCGAAGAAGCCGCGATAGCCCACGCCATCACCACTGCCCAATACCCAATCACCATACTTACCGACTCTCAGGCAGCGTGCAGAAATTACTTAGAAGGTGGAATTTTCTAAAACGGCACTTCGTCTTCTTTTAACAAGACAGAGCATTCCCGAAGTTATATAGTTTGGGTGCCAGGACACGAATCTCTTGAGGGGAATGAGGCGGCTCACGCCGCTGCCCGCGATTACATACACCGGGCCGTTTCTCTCACGGGGCAGTCACCACCTCATCCACCTAATCCGCAACCTCTCTTGCGCTACACAGATATCTTGGCGGACTACCGACTCAAACGGCAAATTTTCCCCCATTCCACACCACCAACTCACAAGGGATGAAGTAACAACGTTCAGACGACTTCAAACTAACACGTATCCACACCGTACCCTTCTTCATGCCATTTATCCGACAGACTATCCAGCCACCTGCCACTACTGCCCAGCGCCCGGTACCCTATAACCATCAGTGTGGGAGTGCCAAAAGACACCGGACCTGCACCCAATTCCCAACCCCTCTATACAACAGTGGACGGCGCGGTTGACCAGCAAGGACCCTACGTTCCAGCTTGACCTGGTGCAAAGGGCCCGCGCAGCCAGCCGCAGGCAGGGGATCCCGGACTAGGGATCCCCTCCACCGGGCGGGTGCCCTAACAACTGCACCTGTTGTTTTAATAAAGATTTGTTTCATTCATTCATTCATAATGGCGGATATTTTGTCCACTATACGAAGAGAGAGAGAGAGAGAGAGAGAGAGAGAGAGCGAGATAGAGATAGAGAGAGAGAGAGAGAGAGAGAGAGAGAGAGAGAGAGAGAGAGAGAGAGAGAGAGAGACGAAATGCATGGCCGCGTCCACTGCTGGAAATTGCAGCCCACTGTTTCCGACCGTAAGTCAGAGGAGCATTACAACGCGATGAACACCTGTCACAGGATTGACGAATCGCTGGCGGCGTTCGCCAAGCGCCGCTCGGCGAAGCTAAAAACAGCCGTGCTGTTGCGACATAGCGTCACCTAGCGTCACTCAATAAATGCTCTTCCGCAAAGGTGCAGAGCGTCAATCACAAGCAAGGCGGGAAGCAGCGTCTCGCGCATATATACACCCACCTTAAACATACCAAAACATATTTTATTACGAATAAAACGCGCAGAATCGAATTAAGAGAACCCCGTCGGGAGCTGCAGCATACGGCACAAGACCCCGCGGTGGAGTGCCGCCCAACCAAGCTAAAAAAAAAAGGGGGGGGGGGGGGGGGGGGGGCGGAGGTGTATTAAACGTTCTTCCTAGATTCGAGGCTTACATGACTAAGGTTCCGCGTATTTTTCATGTCTCCGAACAAGAACTCCAGAGGCTACACGTGTCTTTGAAGCGAGAGGCGTTAATACCAGCGTTCCAATGTGTGTGGCACACCTTCAAGCTCGTGATTTATTTCTAACCTGTGAAAGAAACAACTTGACTAAGCGAAACAGCCCGACTAAAACAAAACAGGGGCTCAAAACCAACTTCGTTGCCGCTGAAACAAAAAACCACGCCTCTGGCCTGCAAAGGTCGAACGTACGGGAGACGTTTTAGCAATTGCTTATAAAGAAGCCATGATGACAAAATACAAGTTAAGTTCATTCAGAGGGCTACTTTGTTGCAATAACAACGATGCTAGTTGTGGAACAGATGAGGACATGGCGACATCACCATCCACTATCTCGCCGGTTATTTGTGACGTCACAGTCTCTTTTTTGTGCGATTGACTGCAGAGCCAATCCAAAGCCCCCGCATTAGTTCCGTTTGCTCGTAACATTTGACGTGTACTTAGCACACCGATTACTCTGCTTTTAGTAACTAATTGCCCTTATTACAGCACATGTTGGTGCTGCGTAGCACGGAAATTGTAAAAACGCGTGAAGGTTCTTGACATTACGTCATCCTATGGCGTTGTACTGCTGAGCCCAAGGGAGCGGGTTCGGTCTCGGCCGCGGCGGCTGCTTTTAGGAGGCGGAAAGCGACAAGTCACAACGCCCGTGTGTCGTGATTTCGGCGCACTAAATTTAAAGATCCCCAGGTGGTCAGAATTATTTCGGAGCCCTCCACTAGGGCGCGCCTCATAGCCCAGGCCTAAGCTTCTGCGCGGTAAACCCCCACGATCATCGACATTACTCCGCTGCTATTTGCCTCGCCGGTCAGCAGAATCGCACAGCCGCTTCGAGATCGGCTCCTTTCCTTTCATGAGATTACGTCTCATTACCGCCTCTCCCGCCGTCTACTGCCCCCTGCACACCCGGCACTCGCTCACACCGAAGAAACGCCTAGGGCGCTTAGTGCAAACGTACACCCTTCCTTGCCTGTCCCGCCTGCACCGCTTGTACCCCGGTCTGTACCCTTCCCCCCACTGCCCCCGCTCGTGGGGTGGTCCAACCATGGATCACCTCCTCAGGCAATGCCCCCACAACCCATTCCCCCCATATCGAGACGGTGAGCACTGGGCGAGGGCGTTGGGCAGCTCGGATTCGGCGGTGCAAGATGCCATCGTCGCCCGGGCTACCAAAGTCACCGGGGACCTTCCTCCCTCGGTCACTACCCCTCCCCAGAATTAGCCCTTGCGGCAATAAAAGTTTTGTCTCTCTCTCTCTCTCTCTCTCTCTCGAGCGCGCAAAAAAAAAAAAAAAAAAAAAAACTCGCCTTTCAAAAGGCGTCCCAGTGAAATCCAGGAGCTATGCTTTCCCAAAACACGTCGGACGCATCTCCTGGGCGGTATTTTCAGTTTTGCCCATTCCGTGTCCGTTCCAAAGTGTCTACATCGAGCGAGCCCTGATTGGCTGAAAGCAGACGACCCGGATGTGGCGCAGCGCAAGCAAGGCGGGGCGTCGGTTTCTGCGCATGTCATTGGTCAGGGGCCTCGCTAGTGAAACTACGTCACGACTCAAATGGACGCGAAATGGGCATTTCTGAAGCGGACACAGCTCAGAATTTCGCACGAGGAATATTCAAATAGGCAAAATTAAGGCGGACTCGCCTGCTCGCGTCCCTATTGGCGGTGAGATGTTTGAGTGGCGCCCCCTGGCTCTGACGTCGGCTTAGGGACTTCGCTCCGCTGTCGTCTGCTGCATTCGCGCCGCTGCTACACACCCGCGCCGCGGTCATCCGCTTGTGACTGGCAAGCAGTGGCCTGTGCTGGAAATCGCCCGCTTTGATGCTTCGGTTCTTTAAAAAAGCGTATTTTCAGTCAGATTCTGACAGCTCTGAATGATTTCAAGCTTTATCCCCCACAAGTTTACAACACACGAGGAGAGAGAGAACGACTTTCATAGAGCAGCGCACAGACGATCATGCGTACCTCGTCCTATCTATACGTATTTGCGAGTTTCAGTGCTCAGAGCTCCTCGATAAGTATTCAAAATGCGTAGGCTTCCCTAAACTGTTTCTGAGATGCTCTTATGAATACTCGGCAGTCTAATGCTATACGCACCAAGCAGCGGGTCGCACAGCAGGAAATAAAACGGATGTCTTCTATTTCTTTCGTTGTTGTTGACTTGTATTAGATGAATGTTTTTTTTTCTGTGCCCGACTCATTAATTCTTCTGCACCGTCCCAAACGTCCTATGAGGTTTGGGGATGTTTCCGAGGCTCACAAAGTTCGTGTGGATATTTTCTTCGGGCTGAAAGGTATACAGCACCTTCTTCAGAAATGGGCTTTCCTTATGGCTGCGCACAAAAGTACATACCCACAGCGTGCGTTGTTTATTCACATGCAAATGCAATGAGAAGGTTTGTGCTATATACGCCACCACGAAACGGCTCAGATAGCGTTGTCCACAGTACTCGAAGGCGGCTTTTGTGCACCGAATTTCTATCGAACCATCGTTATCGTAACAAACTCAATCTCAACCCGAACAATTATGTCATTATTACGGTGTTGAAGGCTTGATATACTTGCTAACAAACGCAATAAATAGTATACATGCCGGTTTTCAGTATAACACAGTTCGAAACCGATGAATATGTCCAAACAGCTCTTTATTGTTTTCCAACCCCTTCAGTCGCACACAACAAATCCTGGCCTACTCGGGATGACGGTCGATGAATTGAAGACAAATTGAAGACAAATGTAACGAAATATCCCTCCAAATTTGAACAAACATAGTCTTACTGTATTTTTGCCGTACAGGTAACTTGTTTTGCTCAATAAGCCCACATACTGGTTAGAAGCCTGGTATAAAACCAGCACGCGCCTATACACACAGCAGGTTATTTGGAAATCAACCTACATTATTTGTGCCCCATATTGCATGTCGGCACACTTTCATGCCGTGACAACGTAAAGTTACTTGATACAATAGTTTTGAGCGTTAGGTAAGGTTGCCAAATCTGTTTTACCTTACATACGATTAGCTGGAATCGTAATGCCTTCTGCCAAAGCCGACAGCCCCGAAGGCCTGGAATTTGTTTTGGTCTTCCATTTTCGCTGTTGTCGGTTGTCAGCCTGCGGCTGTTGCCTTTGTTCGAAAGATTGCTGAATACAGAAACTGACGCCTAGCTCCGACTCTTCGCGCTCCGCACAGGACCAGCTTTGCAGCAATGCATGGGTGACGCCGGCAATGTTTTTTCCGGAGCGGTATAAAAAAACTATACTAAAGTCACGCCTTGAGATAGTTTATGCGATCTTAAGTTTTTTGTTACCAAAAGAAGTTGCGCATACGCGAGATCTGCTACGGACAAGCATAAAAAGTCAACCGCGCGCAAAGAAACAGCAGAGAGAGCGAGCCCGAGTGAAGCAGACGACAAACGCGAGAATCCCTAAGCCGACGTCACAGAGGCGCGCTCCGCAGCGCCGCCCGTGGTTGCGCTCACCGCCAATAGCCTGTATTCACTAGCGAGGCGCGCATGCAGGCAACCATGTGAGTGCGCAGCCACTGGTTACGTCGCGCTCCGCGGGATGGCGGTACTTGTCCGTGCTAAGCGCATTATATGGGTGGGACATTCCAAGCTATACCCCGCCGAACGCAATGTAATGCCTCTACTCCAGTGTGAGTGCGATTAACAACAACTCTGTTGACACCACCGTTGAGTATCGGGTTGAAACGGAGCAGACGACGCACGCCGGTGTTTTTTTTTTCTTCGGCACGAGGCTGCAGTGGCACAAGCCTCGCCATGCCCGTGGCGCTTCGGCCATGTCCGTGGCCGTTTCCAGTGTTGCCAAGCGAAGAAATTGACAGCTGAAATTTTCAATGAATACCACCTATAGAACTTACTAATTCATAACTCACCGGCTTAAAAACCACCGTGCACCAATAAGAACGGTTTTACAGATCCACGAAAACGTTCTTAACGGCCTAGTTTGCTTGCTTATACAAGAAACACATTTTAGTAAGCTAGTTTGCACTAGATGGCGCTAGGTGTCTAGCCAGAGACTAGTGCACTATAAATTACTCTACACCATTTTCGTCTATAGCTAACGCCCTTACACCCTATCAAAAAACAAAACAAAAAACACCCTTGGAGACGGTGTAATTAACGATGTAACACCTTTTAAAGGGGTGCAACGTGTTTTTTGTAGGTTGTAAGGGTGTTATAAGCGACGAAACACCCTCAGGGTGTTTTCCTTTGTTTTTTCGCTAGGGTGTAACGGTGTTAGTTATAGACAGTGATTTACATCTTTAAGGGTATAAATCATTTTATAGGGTGAGCGCTTTTTTTTTATTCCAGCACAGAAGTGATTATGGCTAAAATAAGCAAAACTACAGGCCATTAGGAACAATTTCAGGAAACTGAAAGACTTTACTTAGTGGTGTCCGTGGTTCATGACTTAGTAAGTTCCATAGGAATGATATGTGATCAGGTGAGTCGCCCTGAGGCACATTCGCTTTCTTTTCCCGATCCTCTTTAAATAGCGGCTGCCAGCGACTCTCGACGGGCGGATTGTTCTCCAAGAAGAAGGGTTGACGTGCAGGGGCAGGTGACGTCTGGTTGTGTGCGGGGCCGTATCGGCGCAGCCGCGCCGTGCAGGGGGACGTCGTGATGTGACGGGCACCTGCTGTCTCGAACACTGCGGAATCCGGCGGCGGGTTTTTCTCTCGGAATAAGCTCCCTTAGAGGGAACAGCGAACAAAGGGCCCGGGAAACGCAAGGCGGCCGGGCAGGCATCCGTAGATAGGAAATCTAGGTTTAATCCCGCACTCATTCCGTTTACGCGCAATAACAGAACGCACCCGCCGCGGTGGCTCAGTGGCTAAGGCGTTGCGCTGCTGAGCACGAGGTCGCGGGTTCGATTCCCGGCCGCGGCAGCCGCTTTTCTGATGGAGGCGAAAAGCAAAAACGCCCGTGAGTACGAGATTTCGGCGCACGTTAAAGATCCCCAGGTGGTCAAAATTAATCCGGATCCGCCCTCCACTACGGCGCGCCTCATCGCCTGCGTTGCGTCGGCGCGTTAAAACCCTACAATCAATCAATCAATCAATCAATCAATCAATCAATAACAGAACGCGCATGTTTTACAATAGTTGTTCTCCAGCACGTATTCTGTTACAGCGTAACCCCAGCAATATCGTTAACCCTACACTGCAAATTGATTTACATATATTTTGCCTACAACTAACCCCCTTAACCCTATCAAAAAACAAAGAAAACATACCGGGCCATCTCCAGTAACGTGAAACCCGAGGAGGGGCGAAGTATGCAGTGTATAAGTGTATTCTTACCGCCTTGGCGTTTTTTTCTTGGTTGGAGGGTAGAGGTATACAGCGTTGCTGTCTGATGCGCGAAGCGTTCTAGCGGGAGGAGTTGGAAAACGAGTGTCCCGGTGTGTTCTTTTAGTGTACGTTACGTTCTAGCGCGAGGCATTGTTGTTGTTGTAATCCTTTATTTCAAAGGGAAGAACGGTTTGCGACTATGCGACCATAATAAGGGAAGAGGGGGAAGAGGCAGGGAGGAGTAGCCGAGTAGAACAAATGGTGCATGGGTCTTTGATCGCCACAGAAGAGATCACTGCCGTCAGCAGAGCCAGGCTAGGATTCGGATCATGAGTCAAGTCAACCATTACGACCGGGGTTGACCTCGGTTTACAATAATTTTGAGAGACCACTCTCGACGCCGAAAACATCGAGGGCTGTGAGAAAATTAGGTTCTTCGAAGGGGTGGGGGGTCGTATTCAGAGGCATCACGTTGCAAAGAGTTGATGAGCAGAGGGCGGTACAAAGAAAATGCGGCGCAGTGCCAGATTAAGTGGTTGAGGGTGGCGACACTGACGCTTGACAGCAGAGACAGTAAGGAGGTGTAAATCTTGCCGGGTGAACTCATTTTCTCAGGCACTGGAAAACGAGTGTCTCGGTGTTAAATTTGAGTAACGTGACTACATGAAGCGACGACAACGACAGGAGACGCCGACAGCCCGAGCACCTAAGTGGCTTGGCCCCTAAACCACCCTTTGAAAGGATTTAATTAACGATAAAACACAATTTAAAAGGGTAAATTCTTGTGTTCTTGCTACGGGTGTGTGTTAAAATGACAAACCACCCCTTAAAAGGATGCATTCTTGTTTTTGCTAGGGTGTAAGCGTGTTAGTTATAGGCAGTGATTTACACCCTAAAGTGAGTAAATCATTTTCCAGTGTACAGTCATTAAATAAACTATTCAACACCATAATCAGCCTTTGTGTATTGTTCCTTGAAGGTGTTTACCGATATCGCTGACGTCGAACAGTTCGGTGTATTGAGTCGTTCGATGCCAGCCAGACTTGATGCAGACAGAAACAGAGCAGAGTTAGAGTCTTCTGATTCACGGAATTGCTTCTGTGTCCACGCACGCTTCCGATAGACGAAGTATTTTTCAGTCTTCACCTTCTCTCTTATATGTCCACCCCTCCCGCACGGTTTCAAATTCCGCGCCTCTACCCCCTAATCACACGTTGGCAGAGATGGTTTATCAATGGCTCAGCAAGTATGTCAAACACAACGCGACCTGCCTGCAGCGGCCCATAAACAGCCACGCCGTGAAATATAAAAAAAAGGGCACTGGGGCATTTCGATTTGCAGTTCCGGATATGTTCCCATATGTTCGCAAACGAATGCCGGGTTCCTTCTAGAGGAGTTCGCGGTGAGTCAGCGGGTCTGAGGATCGAACAGCCCCCCTGTAAGCCGGATAAAGGTGTTATTTTTACACCTTTAGGGGTGTCAAGATATTCATCGTCTTTAGCACATGTGCACCCCGCTGACAGGGAAGCCCGAGAACGGTGTTATTTTTACACCCACGCTGGAGTCAAAATAGTCATTGTTTTTACTACACCCCGCCGCGTCGCTGCCGCAGCGTGTCCTTCACTTCTACTTTCGGCCATTCCGTATACCCTTCAGGCGTAATTAGACGCAGAGCAAATAGAGGACAATAGGAACAGGACGGTAACTGCGAACACATGCTGCGCGCCGAGGGCTACCCGCCGGCATGCGTACGGACAACAGCTGCTTCCCTCACGTGCACACGCCTCCCACACAAACACGAATAAGAAAACCTATGCATCGCCTCGAGGCCACAAAGCGTGGCTCCTCAAAAAAAAAAAAAAGTTTCACACGTCCCATCTCGGCTCCGTGACTTTCTTTTTGTTTCCTCTCCAGAAAAGCCCGCCATCCGTCACACTGTGACGACGTCGTGGCTTCCCACTC
This sequence comes from Haemaphysalis longicornis, assembly GCA_013339765.2. Lineage (NCBI taxonomy): Eukaryota > Metazoa > Arthropoda > Arachnida > Ixodida > Ixodidae > Haemaphysalis > Haemaphysalis longicornis. Next base: position 55,228,858 of record CM023449.1, on the reverse strand, counting down.
GTCACTCAGACGGTGCTGCGTGCAAACACAAGTTTCACGCTTGTTTCATGCCGCCGTTTCAAGGTTGCCACGCTTTTGTTTTGAGCTTGAACGTCATTTTACGAGCCTTCAAAGAATAGCCGACTTTTCTGCCTTCAAAAATTCCCCCCCCCCCTCTCTCTCTCTTTTTGTCTTCAAGTCTGGGAATACGTAATACGTGCCTAAGGTTTGAAAAGAACGGTAAACAATTCGGGGGTATCACTATATCGATAAAAAAAAATGGTTAGAACTTATGTGTGTACTGGCTACGACAAAATTTATACCCCGGAGAACGTGGTACATGTGGTATGGGCACGAGCAGAGAAAGGCGGAATTAAAAAAAAAAATATATCCCAAAAAAGAGAAAGTAAGTATACATTTAAAAATTGTTGTCATCTCACAAAACCGATAGTTAGTCGACATAATTATTCAAAACAATTAATAGCAAATCGACACAATTTCGCGGGGTTTGTTATTCCTGTATAAAAAATAAAACGTTGCATATGGACTATTCGACTGCAAGGTGCTGGCGGAGTTTTTTAGATAATTTTTGGCAAAGTAGAACTGAAGTCTCCCTTTTTCAGTTAAGCAAAAGTCTATGCGAAACACATTTTAGCAGTGACAGATTAAATTTTACTCGAAGAATTTCGACAAAGAGGTTCGCGTCTAATTCTCTGCAAGCAGTAAGAATCATAATTCTCTATGAAAATTTCTTCAAGTAATTTCACGCTGTTCACGAAAATAAATCATACGTGTCTCTCTGAATGCCCGCGTCCTACTCTTTTTCAAGTAGAAATCATTATTTGCTCATTAATCCGAGTAGTGAAGGTCTGACTCTCTGGTTGTGTTGTTTTTTTACATTTTAAAATAATACGGAGCACGATCACAGAGGAATTGAACAATATTTAATATTTAATTTTTAATACGATACTCGAACCTACCATGAGAATGCTTGTCCGAATTCAACTTGACCTTTGACCTTTAGTCTGACCAATCACGTTGCAGCTGGTCACGTGAGAACCCAAAAGAAGGGAGGGGGAAGCGAAGTTGGTTGACAGTGCATGCCCTTAACGTAAAGCCATTAGAAAGCGTTCTGACGCTAAACATTTCAATTTCGCCCATTGCAATACGCAGCAATTTTTTTCAACGACCTCCATATGAGACGTCCCCGCTCATTCCACATTGCAACTTCCCATTTCGTAAACGATACAGCACTGGCACTTCCTGCGAGCATCTAGCGCCATCCACTGGTTCGCTTCTAACACTAGCGACATTAAGGCGTTTTTTCGACAAACTGCTAAAAGGAATTGCACTTCGAAAATCATGACTTAATTTTGAGAGACAGCCTCTAATTTCAATCGCAACAGAAATTCGGGCCCAATTAATTGTTTTTTTTTTATATCGTGATGTTTTTTGTTGCTGCTTATATCAGTTGCATACATATAATTATAGCATATAACGGTGGTTCAGAATCACATTAGATTGCTTTAATAGTGTGCAGCCTATCACCGTATTTATCAATGCTTTGCACCACACCGAAAGTGCCGGTTGTGTGCTGTTGGGGAAATGGAATTTCGCTTCCAGATTCAAGGCGGTGTTGCCGAAAACTTACGCGAAAAGCCACATACCTGCAGTCTGGGGTAAGATTAGCTAAGACAGGATTAAAACGGCGGCTATTGAGAACGCTGTTTCACCTTCTGCCTCAGTGACACGCCCATGGCCACGCTTTTTTCTTCCTGTTCACTGCGCGTGCCAAGCTGTCCCACCTGGCGTCTGATTATAGAAGATGCTGGCAAAGTATACCGGGCGTTTTTTACGCGTATTTCTTTGCTGCTCACTTTTCCAACGGCTTTTGCCTGCGTGCGTTACTTGCGAGTTTAAATTAGCCCAGAAAGTGCGGACATACAACCCGGACGCAGGAAAAAAATCCCCCCGAATACACGCTGCGGGGCACACAATCTCGTTTTCAATCGTTTCGGCAATCGCACGTCTCGGGTACTTACAGGCACCACCATTTCGTTCTACCGGTCAATGAATGCATGGAACTAAATCCAGGGCCAGTACAGGCTTTCCTTACGCACACAATTTTTTCCAGTTCACTACGAAGGAAGACGCGGTGGAGTTGAGGAGATTTCGTTCCGCTCTTGCTAAGTACGTAATTTGCGGATCCAGACCGCGATACTACGCAAGGAAGCACTGTGCGGATTGGAAGGCTTCTATAAGAGCCAGCGGCCCCTATGTACACCAGTCTCTGAGCCACGAGTTCACCAAGCGGTGCCTCAATTGCCGGGGCCAATTATGTCCTTTGCGTAATCCTTTCCGATGCACACTGTGTCCTTGGGGAGGAGTACAGGCACCTTTCCATTGTCTTCCCGGACGGAGCCACCGGATATGCACGGGTAGCGGGAAAATAATGCAGGGCATGCAACGACAGCCTAGCAGCACCGCAGGAAGTTATTGGAAGAAGGCTCCAGCTAATGCCACCGAAAGAGAGGGAAATTATATATATATATATATATATATATATATATATATATTATATATATATATATATATATATATATATATATATATATATACAGTATTTACTGACGTTTCGACTGGAGGACCAGTCTTCACCGTAGTAGCGTTGCGTTACTAAGATCTTCACGTTACTACGATGCAGACTGGTCCTCTAGTCGAAACGTCAGGAAAATACTCACCCTCACCCGCGACCTCTCCTGCAGGGATTAGGGAAGTAACCCTCCCTCACAGAAGTTTTTGTATAAAGGGCGAAATGTGAGAAATTAAAATACAGCCCTGAAGAAGGAGTTTCTAACTCCGAAATTGTTGGCAACAAAACGGGAAACGGTGTCAGTCGACTTCTTTCACTATTTTTATACTGGCCCATCGAACCTCATGATCTCTCTCTCTCTCTCTCTCTCTCTCTCTCTCTATATATATATATATATATATATATATATATATATATATATATATATATATATATATATATACACACACTCTGGGCGCGTGTTTTTATTTCTTTCTCACGTAATTAATAATAGTAAAAAATGTAACGTCACTAACGGTAAAAATATTCTAACCATTCCCCTATGCCTTCTTTGGCGTTCTAGACTGCCGGCATTTCTTTCTGTATTTCCTAACGAGCCCCTCATTTCCAAACCCTATTATCGTGCGAAAGCTTAGCGAGGGCGTCGGTTCTGGCAGCCTTGATGCCAAGGTAGCATAAAAGGGTTTCCCGCCGGTTATACCCACTTATGACAGGCTGTAGACGTTCGCGTCACGCCCCGGGGGTTGAAAAAGAAGGTCCCCTTCTCCCCGTGTAGTCTGAGTGGCGCTGGCTACCACCCTCAAGCGTCAGATACAGTTGTAGTAAGTATAAATACCCCAGAAAGTGAAGGAGGACACAGTCGCCCAGACAGCCGAATTGGTAAGGCATTCGAGATCTAATTGAAAGGCGTGGGTTCGGTCCCCGCTCTGGGCGCGTGTTTTTCTTTCTTTCTCACGTAATTAATAATAGTAAAAAAATGTAACTTCACTAACGGTAAAAAAATATTCTAACCATTCCCCTATGTCTTCTTTGGCGTTGTAGACTGCCGGCATTTCTTTCTCTCTCTCTATATATATATATATGCACACATAGAGAGAGACAGACAGACACAGACAGATAGATAAGAACAAAGAAAAAGAGTAAAAAAAACTGGACGGGGAGAGAGATGTAGAGAAAGAAAAGGAAAAGTAAGAATCGAAGAAGGGAAACAAACCATGGAAATTTAAGAGTTGACGGCAGCTCCGCGGTAACGCTACTGCAGCACAAACGAAAAAAAGAAAAGAAAGGAGGACGGGGCAAACTATCGGCGTCGGCGATTGCAGAATGCGCTCGCTTCTCCTTCCGGCGCGGTTTACTATACTGCGCCTGCAGATGACTGGAATCGAGCGGGTGACGGCGTCGTATGCCGAGAATAGCAGCGTAGTAAGCGGACCTGTTGCGATGAGAGGCAGCAAGAATCGCAAGGCGACCTTGCGGGGGAGGCAGTTGTGCAAGCACGATGCACTGGCGCCGCACACCCCTGCTGGTGCCATAAACATAAGAACAGCAACTGCTCATCTCTCTCTCTCTCTCTCACACACACCACCACACACACACACACACACCTACACAGACGCACACGCAGAAATAGGGAACAATAAAACTTGGATGATGGTAGGGAACACATGAAAATAAAACTTCGAACAAGGTAGCGACCACGATGTTGCCAACGTTTCAGCAGAGTACCTAGTTCGAAGTTTTCTTATATATGCACCATGGTTACTTCGATATATCCAATAGTTCGATATAGCGAAACCCACCGATAACGAGTTTTTTGTTACGAGTTCGCAATACGCGGGACACCCCCTCCCCATCCCCGCTTGCGGAATCGAACACAATTAAGTCAGTCGTTACCATACACAAAACAATCCATTTATTGCAAGCAATAAGACTATATATACTTTCCGCCTCAATGCCCACTTTGCAAAAAAGATGTGATTCTTGTTTTCACTTTCATTTCGGCGGCGTCAACTATCACAGCAACCGAGTTCGTGTACTTCAATATCGAAGCAATAATGGCGGAGCATATCAACTACCGACACGCGTCATTAAGCGGCGGACAGCTTTCACCCGCGACATCCTCTGTCACTTTGTTGCTTTCAGCAGCGCCAGCTGCCATGACATCGGCGACGGTGTCTGCGTCAGAGGGGCTCACAGTGACGGCGACATGGTCGCCAAAGACACTTAGGAAATCCCCGAAGGAATTCTATGGCTCCGTTTTATTGTGCGGAGTTGCAGTCATGAACCATTTTCAACTAGCCCGGCTTCCCACTCTGCTTTAGTTACGGAAATAGCCCGGCGTCACGTCACTTTATGTGAAGCTCAACGTCTTAACCGCGGCGAATCAACGTCTCAATTACCGCTGTGAGAGCATGCGTTTCGGCGGCAATCGTAGGTTCGCCGAGTTCGATATATCTGATGTGAACTTCGTTATAAGGATTATGTTTCGCGTGTATTTTCCTAACTGATTTGTTTTTGTTCGATATATAGCATAATTCGCTCTATCCGGGTTCGTTATAATCGGGTTTGACTATATATATATATATATAGTCAAACCAGGTTATGGCGAACTGTAATGTGCGCTGCGATTAGTTCGATATATCCAATAATTCGATATAGTCAAACCCGTCTATAACAAATTTTTTTTGTTACGAATTCGCAATACGCGGGACCCCCTCCCCCCATGCCATTCCCACGTAACGAAACGAACACATAAAGTATGCCCTTACCTTACACAAAACAATCTATTTATTGCATGCAATAAAGCTACTTTCCGCCTTAACTGCCCATTTTGCAAGAAAGGAGTGATTTTTGTTTTCACTTTCGTTTTGGCGGCATCAACTATAGCACCGCATTCTCTACACGAGACATCGTTTACACCAGTTCAAGTTCGTGTCCTTCAACATTGAAGCAATATTTCCGGAGAACATCCACTGGCCAAAGCGCTTCGTAAAGCGTCGAACGGCTTTACGTTGTCACATCCTCAGTCTCTTCAGTGCTTTCAGCAGCACCAGCTGCCATGACATCGGCGACGGTGTGTGCGCTCGAGGGGGTGACGGCAACATCGTCGTCAACACTCAGGAAATCCTCTGAGGACATGTGCACTCTTCGGCAATGCATCTGGAACGTTAGCGAGCTCTTCGCGCAGTTCGCCGATGATGCCGTCTTGGTCCGGACTCGCTGGCTGGATGGGCTCCGTCGTGAATCCTGTGCGTCGGAAACAGTTACGGAAGGTGTCGGGCGTCACGTCGGTCTATATGCGAGGCTCAACATATCAATCGTGGCCAATCCGCATCTCAATCACCGCTCCGAGACCACGCATTTCGGCGGAAATTGTAGGCGCGCCGAGTTCGATATATCCGATGTGAACTTCGTTAGAAGGCATATGATTCGCATGCATTTTCATATTAGAATTGCTTTTGTTCGATATACAGCGTAATTCGCTCTATTTGGGTTCGTTAAATCGGGTTTGACTTATATATGTATAAAGGGTAGGCAGTCAAGAAAGCCAACAAAAGCAAAGGGGATAATGTGGTAGGTCATTTGTTATCGCTGAAGCAGGTACAAATCTCTGAAAGAAAAAAAGTGGAGAAAAACATGCCCGCCGGGTGGGATGTTTTGTTTTCTCCCCTTTCTTTCTTTTAAAGATCAAATGACTCACCACATTCTCCCCTTTGCTTTTCTTGGCTTTCTTGACTGCCTACCCTCTCTCTCTCTCTATATATATATATATGCACATTGTAATTAGGTTAGGTACATTAGTGGATTAGTGGATATGGCTAAGTAGGCGCCCACGGACTGTGGATGGAGCAGCCCCTACTGAGACTAAGTCAATCAGCCTTTATTTCTACGCGATATTTGCCCTCTGCATTTTTTAACAAGGGGTGGACTTTCGAGCGGAAAGGGTTGGTGTCAAAGTCGTCATGTCTGCACCAGAAAAACTGTCCAGGCTATGCGATGATACCTGTCGGGTTGCAAGGGAAAAGAAAAAGTGTGGGGTTAATAACCAAAAACCGTACGTGGACTGCACTGAGGGAATCGTGTTTTAAGCTCCCATTGTCGCGCCACATGGCCTGCATTGGTCAAAGAGGTCGGTGTCTTGGCCAGCCATTGCCATGCATGGATGTTGCCATGCTTGCAAGTCTTCGCCTCTGTTTGACGAACGGATGGTTGTGTTTCGTGACGCCGATCAGCGCACCCAGGAGATTGTAGAAGCAGCCGAAACGTATCGCGAGGGCGAAGATGTCGTCAGCATGACCTCTTCATCTTTGACGGCGAAAGAGCTGAGGAATAAGTGCGCGACTGTACACTGCGGAGCACTGTGTGTGTGTTTTCGGTATACACACACACACACACACACACACACAACCACACACACATATTATTAGATATATATATATATATATATATATATATAGATATATATATTATATCTATATATATATATATATATATATATATATATATATAGAGGTAAGTAGAGACAAAGACAAACGGAGAAAGACATGCTTTCTCGTTTGTCTCTGTCTCTACTTACCTCATTTTTTCGCGCTCTGTGTGAGTTTTCATGTTTCCAGACTATATATATATATATATATATATATATATATATATATATATATATATAATATATATATATATATATATATATATATATATATATATATAAGGACTTTCCCCGTCTGAAGAAAGGAAGTCATCTTCCTGAAACGTCAGTCAGCTTTTGTTTTTCTCGTGTGCCTCTGTCTCTACTTTACTTAACTTATTGTCTCGCTCTCTTTGAGAGTTTTTTTGTTTCCAGACTAAATATATATATATTGTTTTGAAAATAAAATTTCCGTTGTAAGTATCGCTTGCGCCTGTCTCGTACGTACTCTGTGTAAATATTTTCTGCTTGAGATCACTTCGCATTTCATTCCAGCTACTGCTAAAATATAAAGCAAGACGATGAGAAACAATTGCAGATGACGTTTCCAAAATAGCAGCCACCCATGTGCATTTTTTAGTCAAATGAGGATCGACTATCAGGAGTGCGACGAAAAGAATAAAAAGGACAGATTCGTTCATAAAAAAGCATAAAGAAACGGACAAATGATCAAACAAAAATAACGAATAAAGATGATGAAACAGAGAAGAAAGAAAGGGGGAGGGAGAAACATGGCAATAACAATAAAGTATGCGGTGACGTGCGTACCTATCGTGACCAGTGTTGCCCTAATGGACATCCCCATTCCATTCGAATTCTATTCCGAGGAATTAGAACTTGTCGCAATTCCATTCCTTTCAATTCCTCGGAATGACAAAACTTAGTCCCCTCCCCCTCCAGAAATGGATGGGCAGTTCAATTCCATTCCCTAATTCCTCAACGTAAAAACTACCCCGGGGTGATGTATGGAGTTTCCGAGGAACGAAACGTGAATCTGACGTATTTATACGCGTTGAAAACTACAAAAGCGTGCATAGCGTTTAACTTGTCACTGAAGTAGGGAGGTGATAGCATCTTGGTGAGATCTCGCGCAGAACAACTGCCCTACTAATGCAAAAGGGGGCAGTCTCGCACTGGCCCTTTTTGCATAATAAGTATGTCCCGCTACTTATCATAGCTTTTGCATGTTAGATTCTTCTCGCGTTTTTTTTTTTCTTGCGTGTCGTCGCGAAATGAAGCATCTATTACGTTCATGTCCGATTTTTTCGTTTGGTTGCACAGCCTGTCGCGTGCTATCTGCTTCGCCTACCATCAGGCCACCACATATATAGGCTAGCTAAACCACAGGCCTGTCGGGCGTACCTCGCTTATATCTAAACGCACTTGAAATGTTCAATTAAATGATTTCAAATGAATTTACAGCACTGAGCACCAATGTCTGTACCAACGCGAGAGACGGCAGGGCAGCGTCAAGGAACACCACTAACAGTTTTACATTCACCGTAGGAAAGTTGCCATTGCTTCCACGTCGACCTCAGTTTCGCTTGTTTATTGTCCTGGCATTACCTCAGCCCAATTCGTTTAATACAGGGCATTATTTATGACTCCATTATTTTACTGCGAATGTAAATGTATTCCCGGGGCCTTTAGTGGACGTTTTCGAACCCGACTTCAACGCTCTGCATTTTTTTTTTCACCTAACGCAACAAATTGACCAAAGGCATAATCGAGTGTGCTGATATTAAGCATGGGGCTGCTATATTTGCTAAGCCTAAACCACTTAGGTCAGCTGTTCTTAAGATTTTTTAAGCGCCATAACGTTAAAATGACAGAACCACATCGAGACAGGAGCCCTTAGAAAAATAAAGAAGTGTGGTTAGGCAGTTTGTTTCAACGAACGAGCAACCTACATGCATCAGGACCTTATGAAAATTTTGAAATGTTGCCTTCCTGCCTGAATAGTGGCGATGCCCTAGCTTTCAAGATGACGAATGAGGCTTCAGTAATCAGGCGCAAGGGACCAAACCGCAAACAAGTTTGTGTCAACTGGAGGGGAGGTCCGCACATTCGAGTCCAAGCAAAGCACGGTGCCGCACTACTAAGAGCTGCCAAAGCACTTGCAAACAAGGGCGCGCTGCTGGAGCCGGAACTATTAGAAACAAACGCCCTTTGGCAACAGTGTGTTCTGCATTATCGTATATATAATACCTAATGTTTTCATACATCCCAGCTGCCTATTACCGTAGCAGAGCATGGAGGCAGAAAGCTCAGTAACAAAAACGATGCTCGCTTCGTCCTCACCCTTTGCTGCCTTCGCTTCGATTTTACTCTATTTCATGACCTCTGGGCCCCTGACCTCTGGGCCCCGCTTCAACATACAGACAGACGGTCGACAGTTTGGTGCCGTATTCCCAGGAGAGGCTACCTGGTCGGCTTACAAGTCACAACGTTCTGCATTGCACGCCGGGTATGTAGGGTGTGAGGAGAACGCCAGGAAGACTTATTGTTTCATGTTTCATGCGCGGACGCTTTCATGCGCGGACTTGGCCACACGGCGCCTGCCCCTAGTGACGCCCGTCTGCCGTGGGCGCCATGGACAGTTGTGAGAAAGCCATGCCTCAAAAAATTACGCCCACCTCCCCTCGCAGGAACCCTGGTGTGATGCGACACTGAAGGGGGTTCCATTGGCGTCGCATCAAGCAATCGTCGAGTACGGCAAGAGAGCAAGCGCAAGCGCAAGCGTGGACGACCGTCGACTGAGAGACGGGCCGGAGCGCGGCACTCCGCTTCTATGCGCCGCGCGCCCGAAGGAGAAAAGACCGCGGAGAGAGAGAGTACTGCACATGCACACAGTGCGCAGCCGCGCGCAGCGCGACCGCAGATGTTGGGAGAGAGTGTTCACTATCGGAGAGAGGAGAGGAGGCGAGCGGAGGAGAGACGCAGCTGTGCGGACGCGGACGACGGACGCACGCAGGACAGGGCCGCCGGCAAGAGATGCTCCTCTAAGCGTCGCATCTAAACGTCTGCCAAAGCCCTAAGAGCTGACCTAACGGCGTCACGGGCCAGACGTGATGATTCACACCGAAGCGACGAAAACCTGTGTTTATGTATGCGAGGCATTTCGTCGTGGGCAGCCGGCGGTCCACGGCATGGACGGACTTTGTCGCAACGACTCAGAGCTCCGTGTTGCATCAGCAATCGCTAATGCAACCTGGAAAGCTAGAGTAAATCGTTTTGAAACCCCACGTGGAGATAAATTTGCTCACAAGGTATCAAAATATTTCTTTACAGGTAAATTAGTAAAGGTCCCGTGAGTTCACGCTTTTTTTTTCAGTTACCGAAGCGGGATAATAAAAATGGGCTGTTGCACAATGCGGGCACGCGGAAAATAGGTTAAAAGAGATTTCAGTGAATATGACGCAACTAATCAGTTTCGTGCAGTACGTACTTCAGATACGGGATCAGCGCTCCGACATCGTTGTACAAAAATGCCGAAGGCAGCCAGAAGAATAAAACAACAATTATGAAAGAACTATTGCTCCAGAAACCACTAACATCGAACATATTTTTTCTGTTCACTAGCTTCGGCACGTATTCCGAAACCCCTGTTCCTTTTATTGCCTATTTCGCTGCATGCGTGGGAGCCACTGTAAGCAATTAGACACTTTTTGTACAGTACAAAGTGCTAACATGGATGGAAAAAGAGTGTACATGGGGCCAAGAGACACCCGGAAAAAACACTGTTCAGGATTTACAGTATGAACAAAGTTATAAAATGCAACTTTAGACTACTTAAGGAGCTGGAAGGCACCAACAACAGCAACACCCTCGTCTGAAAATCACTATTCCATTCCCATGCCATTCCATTCCTCCAAGCGTTGCGCTCATTCCGTTCCCATTCCATTCCGGCATCTCGAACTGGTGGAATGACATCCGCGTCCCCTTGTCCCTAAACTGGGCACCATTATGTCACCTGTAATTCCGCTACGCAATGAAACGAGTGACTGCCAAATTAGAAGGGAAGGAGGTCATATTGGCGATGGCGATGCACCGTGGTGAATGTACACGCACGGAGTTTCGTCCAGCCGGGCATACATCGTACACCAAGGCGTATTGCAGGACAAGTGGTTCAAATACACTGCAATGATGATGATGATGGTGGTGATGGTGGTTGACGTTTAATGACGCAAGGCCAACATGGGCAAAGAGAGACAAAGAACGAGTCATTTAATAAGTGATACAATCGTAAATACTGAAACCTGTGAGTAAAACAAAGTGAAACGAAAAGACAATTTAGATGATTGGTGTATATGGCCAGGATGATTGCGCGTGTTATGACCAGGGCTGCAAAAATTTTATCTGAACTAACTTAAAACTTAAGAATACGTTGACTAGAAAACATTGGTTCGTAGGCTAAAAAGTATGATCGGTGCGGTGCACTGTGCCGTCTTTAGAGTTCAGGTAAATGTTTTTGTCTAGTGTTTATGTTTAGTGAAATCAAGGCGCATATGAGAGCGTTCAGGAGAACGGAGAAGACAGGCGTAGCTTCTTGAGAACGACCTCGTCTGCACCTTTACCGGTATTGCATACATCGTGCCTCGAGATAAAAATTTCTCGGGCAACAGTTAGGTCCGCTTGCGTGCTCTGAAGGCGAAAGCAGCATGCACTAACCCTTGTTCCGCCGCTGGTACCCGGGGGGATAGCGTAGCGGTAACGCACTCGGCTCCCACTCTGAAGAACCGGGTTTAATGCCAGTACGAACTCGACTGTGTTTTTAACAGCGAAGCTGTTGTAGGCCGAGCTTTTTCATAAGTCTGCTGAATGTCGTGCGTCACGCAGGGGTACGAACAGGTTCCCAGACCCACCGATAGAGGGGGCAGTGGTCTCACAGGCTGGTTTTTTTCACTCCCTCCAGGAGCCTCCTGCCGCTGACGTTTAGCTGCCGCACCCTTTGCGCGTACAGTAGAATTTGCGTGGCGACGGCGCTGCAGTTCTTGGGCGAGCGCCCGTTAGCATTCGAGCCGAAGAGAACCACAGCTCCGCTATTCCAGCAGATCACACTGGGTGGAACTGGGTTTCATTTTTAACAGACGAACTGTTTAGCCCGACACAAATCCGTCCGGCGTCGTCCAGGCTTGCGCGTCGGCTTACGCCACATGCGGAGCTCCCGCCTTCGTCATCGTGTAGCGACCGGCGCGCCACGGGTCCGCCGCGCCGAAAACGATGACGAGGAATCTGTCAAACCATCCCTTCACAATCCACACGTGGAGACGGCCACCGGGCCAGCTGACGAAGAAGTGGAGGTTTACCGAGGCGAGGACGCGCTACAAGAGGATCTGGCCTACGCGGCTGTGCCTTCGGAAGAAGACGACGAAAGAGATGACGACAACTGCTACTGAATAAAACACTGTACATACTTTAATGTTAGTTGCTTTACAGTGCCGTCCAAAACAGCTTTGCACTGCTGGGGTCCGGCAGCTCCCTCTCTCCTGGGATCCGCTGTAAGTGAGGGGAGAAGCTAGGTCGACCGCCAGCTCTGCTGTTTCTCGCCTTGCACCACTAAAGCAAGCTGCGCCAATTTTTTACTCTACATCAGCGGCCATTTTCTGCACCCAACAAAGACTACACAGGATTTGTGCACAATGGGACATCTCGCGCTTTCGCCTCAAAAGAAGTTTGGCTGATAAGTGCTGCTATAAACACACTTTCGCACCGGTATAGGTCAAACTTTTTCTTCTCTTTTAAGTACAGGGCTGCTGATCTCTTTCTCTTCAAAAGGCATGTGTTAACGTGATTATATTTCAATCCACGTATTTAACACACCTAAACTACATTTTCAAGCTTGACAAAACACGCTGCTTGGTTAGTACCTATTGCCTGTACTTAAAAAAGTGAAGCAAAAAACTTGCGTTAGGCCCCTCAATCTTTTAACACGAAAGTGTTTTATGCCAGGGTACACCAAGATCTTATTGACGTAATATCCGTCACGGCAGTGACGTCTCCAGAAAAAGTGCAATTGACGCGGCGGCGCCTGGATTCGAGCCCTTGAACATTCTCGCTACAACGAGAAGTACGCGGCGTTCCGCCGACTGCGCTGTGAACAGAGACGTGAACAGCTGTACGAACGCGCCTGATGTCCTTCCCTATGACTCATTCACATGGTGCTGCTGTCTAGGAGAGGCCAAGCGAAGTAGCGCATGCATCATGACACTAATGAGCGCCGACAGTTGGAGCCTCGATGCCAGCGCCTTCGTGTACGGGGGACGCGCGTGAATTGAGGCACCCTCCGCCGTCGCATTGTTCCCATGACCGTTATGTGTTTCAAGCTGCGTTTTCTGTGCATGTCATTTTTGGTTTTGTTGTCCCGAAATAAACTGGTTTTGTTTCTTGCGTGTCGGCGTCACTTCGTTCGGCGGGTTCAGGCTCGCGAATCCTTCGCACATGAAGGAGGTTCCTTCAGCATTCAACTGCTCCTGTGAAGGCACCTTTCACTTTTTACCCATTCCTATGAAAGAGGGATTAACCACATTTTTCCTCATTTTTACTCGGCTCCAATAAAAGTTTTACTCACTTACTCACTCACTAATTTCTATATTAGATGCGACGCATCTCTTTGACTCGCCTTGTCCCTCCATCCATCCGTAGTCCGCACGACTCTCCCCCATTCTCCTCGGCACCCCAGCTGCGCGGTAACGCCGCTCTCACCGCAGTGCCATCTTGCGTTAGCGCTCGCTCCCCTCGCCATGCCAGCTGTGCGTCAGCGCGCGGTACATATAAACGCGATAACTGCGCCGCTCCGCTCAGTCGCTCCACCGCCGCCGCTCCGATGACATCCGATGACCACCGATGATTTGAATGGAGACTAACTGGTCTGCTACCGCGATGGTCGGCGCAACCGTAACAAGCACCGCCCAGATGCGTCGCATCACCCCATGGTTTCCCCCCGCGGAAAGATGTGGTCAATTTTACCTTTATGGAGCATCGAATAGGAACGTCATCATTGAGACGAGGGTAATTAAGGCTGACAGTGTGCGTAAATATCGGCTGAGGCTATGTTCAGACTACCGACGTAACAGCCATATCGTGAGCTATGGACGTAAAAAAACGGCGTGTCCCGCAGTTCCGTTGGCTGAGACGTGAAATGACGTCTAAAGTTTTTACGACAATTGCGGCAACAGCCCGAACCCGGCCTGATGGTTCACTTAAAAATAAATATAAAGGAACGCAAAACTTCATCCGCATTAACGTTTACCTACAATAAATTCGCAGACGGGCGTACTTCAAGGGGAGATACGGCTGTGCGGCTATCATAGCAGCGAAAACTTTTTGTCGAACGGTTCGGATAACCACCTCAAAAACCGAGAGGCCTCTTACGATCAGCAGAAACTGCGAAATGGCAGTTTGCTAGAAATCTGTGCCACTACAGAGCATGCGTCATCGTATCGGCCACGATGGACACGCGCCAAGATATGTGCGATAACACAGCGACATACGCACGAGAAAAATTACATTTGCCAGTAATTTTATTAGACGGTCCTGAGACTATACGCAAATGATCCCCGAAAGGCGTACCTTTTCGAAGACGTAGTAGTACTACAGCCGTCTCTTTCATTTCGCAAGACTGAACCTCCGGAACGCCCAATATCCGTATTTCCGTTGTGATTCAGTAAGCGGGATACCGATAAAAGCTGCGATGTAACTGAGTCCGTTTCACGACTTCACGCACGGGTCATGAAATTGCATTATATATGTCCCACGAAAGTTACATATTGACTAAAGAAAGCAGCGAAAACAACTGACTAATGCAGTGGGGCTGAGGTGAGCTGCCCAAGTTGATATCAATCTCGATGGGGAGGCTGATGCGAACTTAAAGACTTAAAGATAGTACAATATATATATATATATATATATACTGTAGCCCACTTACAACGAACCCAGTTTTAACGAAATAGCGGCTATAACGAACAAATCTTCGTTTCCCGTTGTGTTCGTTATAAGCGGGCTAGACTGCATATATATATATATATATATATATATATATATATTATATATATATATATATATATATATATCATATATATATATATATACCGTTGAATTAATACAGAAATAAGGGTTGTCAGTCAAGAAAACCTCGAAAAGCAAAGGGGAGCCTGTGGTAGGTCATTGAAACAGATAAAGAATTTGGAAAGACAGAAAGACAGTGGAGAAAAAATGCCCGCCGGGCGGATCCCGCCCACCCGGCGGGCATTTCGGCTGGAGTCCAGCCTTTCTCAAGTGAAAAAGGCTAGCCTCCAGCCGAAACGTCGTAATAAATGTTATGTTTTTCGTCGTGATTATAATATATATATATATATATATATAAAAGACAACTCACAAGGAGCACAAGGGAAGAACAACGAAGTTTATTACATAACTTTCGGAAAGTGAACTTGATTTCATCAGAGTGTAATAAAGTATATTGCAGTCTGTACTCGTTCATCTGAAGAAACATAGGTTACGTGAAAAACAATAACCTTATGTTATTGGTTCTTACTCGTGCCCGACTTTTCAATTATCATATGTACATGCATGCATGCTTTATATATACACATAGTATACTATACTTCTTACTATATATATATATATTAGAAATGGGAAATGCGGGGCTCGGTGAATCCGAGTGGCGCTGGCTACCAACCCCAAGTGCAAGAAACAAATATACCTTAATGTAAATACCCGAGAAAGTGGTGGGGAAACAGCCCCACCGGCACCGGTAGCGTTGTGGTCATCGCAACAGACCGGTATTCTGGAGGTCGTGGGTTCGGATCCCACCCGGCGGGCATTCTTTCACCACTTTCTTTCTGACTCAAAAAATTCTTTATCTGTTTCTCTGACCTGACTGCCAATTCTTATTTATGTCTCATATATATATATATATGTATATATATGTTGGCAGTCAAGAAAACCTTGGAAAGCAAAGGGGAGGATGTAGTAGCTCAAGATAAAGAATTTGGAAAATAAGAAAGTGGATATATATATATATATATATATATATATATATATATATATATATATATATATATATATATATATATATATATATATATATATATATATAATATATATATAGAGAGAGAGATTATGAAGTGTCTGGCAAATGGTAATATTATTAAAGGAAAATGACTCCACCGGAACGTCGAAATAAATTGTGCTTTGTTTTGCGAAGTGATTTTCTTCAAATATATTTATGTACGGTACAATGACCTCCTCTGCCTTTGCACTGTTTAAAAAAAACTGGAGCCCCACTAAGAAAAACGCCAACAAATCTGCCAACAGACTGCATGCACTCTAAGCGCTCTTTTCTTTTGCTCTAGATTCCTTTATGTAACGCAGCTCGATTCATGTTTTGTCCATTCCAGGAACTCATTACGCGTGCGGCCGACAGCGTCAAGCGGCCGGGCGACTGCGGTCACGCCGTCGGCCTTTCGTGCACGCTTCGTCGCCGCCGAGGATGTTGTTCCACGCAGGTTTCGCTCAACGCAGCAGCAGCAGCAGCAGTGCATCTAGGACTCGCGGACGCTGACTGACAGCTAGGTCTGCGGGGACTACGTGCCGACACTTCAGGGCCGCCCCCGGCGTTCACCCTTGAATGCACCTCTGAACAATCGCGAAGGTGCGGCGATCGCGCAAAGCTGTCACTTTGCTGCCTCTTGTGCCTCCCTATCGCTACAGCTCCAATTCGGCGGGTCGTTACGCAACGACACTTGTAGCATATCTCCGCCCTTTTCTTGCACTTTATCGTGATACCCTGTAACGTCTCAAAAGGCTGTTATCGCGGCACTTGTGTTGAGAGCGCCGTAACAGGTGGATCAGTACTGTTTGGGAACAGAAGATACTTCTTTTTCTATCTGTCTGCTGCAGACAGATAGCAAACATCCACCCTCCCCCTCCCCCCCCCCCCCTTCCCTTTAACATCTATTACCTGTCCATTAAAGGTCACGGACGCGACGGGCCCGATTCCCGGACGCATTCCAGATGAAGGCACAAAGCAAAAATGCCCGTGGTTCGAGATTTCGGCGCACGTTAAATATCCATCCCCACGTGGTCGAAATTAATCCGGAGTCTCAGTGGCGCGCCTCACAGCTCAGGTGAAACCTCGAATCGGTGGGTAACCCCCTCCCCCCTCCCCCCCTGAAATTAGAACTGAGTATACAGCAATTATCCGCGAGAGTAAAATAAACAAAATCCGTCGCTACCGCACACACACGCGCGCTGATTTCTTTTTGTTTGTACTCCGGGCTTTGTTTTCACAACCTTCAAAACTCCGCGGCTATTTCACGATCACCTGCCGTGTCTGGCGATGCCGGGTACGATCGACGCAGCTATTCGATGATGTAAGCTTCTGAACAGCGTCCGGTCGTGCCGTACGCTGCGTACGCCGCGACGTCATTTGACTAGTAAAATCGCGGATAATAAAATAACGGCCGGCCCGACGTACCGATTCGGCGGACGTTCATCGAATGGATGGTGAAGGCGTACTCCCAAGTGCTTCCGAAGCCGTTGCCGTAGAAGAGCCGCACGAGTACGACCCAGCGAAGAGCATCGTCGTCGGAGCAACACATGTGAGGCCGCCGACGTTTTCTATACGCCAACCAACACAGCGTATCGCCGCCGGTCGAGACGTCTTCGTACGTGTTCCCGCGAACAGCTCACTACCGCCCGGCGCCTTTTCAAACTCGCCGCAGGTTCTCTTTTGTGCGCTTGTTTGTTTTCCTCTCGTAGCGCGGGAAAGGTGGAGGTGATTGAAAGAGGGGAAGGTCAAGCCGTAAAAAATTCCTTTTGTGTCTTGCAGATGGCGGCACTTACTGCGTTTTGCCACCTAGAGATATAATTTTAGTACAAGGTTGAATCCAGAGTTACTCTGGGTTGAATCAACTTGGGATTACTTAAGACTTTACTTTGTGCTAGTTGCTGAATGTAGGTGAATTTCAAATCTAACGAGAAAAAAAAACTGCTTTAAAAAATTGGAGAAACTTAAAAAATGTAAGCAACGGCAAAAGAGACAAAACGTAAAAAGAGTTGGCAGTTTGAGTTTCCTGTCGCCATAGTTTCTCACCAGCTTCCTCCGTGATAACAAAAGACATAATTTTGACTTGTACTTGGTCTTTTAACGCGTTTTAACGATTTCTTTCGATATCTATGTCTTGACGTGAAGCCCTGAGGTTGTAAGTCGCTCTATCCACGAAGTCGTATGCACCGTACTCACGCCGATTCACGTTGGGCTTCAGGCTTTCACGAGAACAGGCGCTCCGCGTCGTGCGGCAAAGCCGAGCGAAAGTTGCTCGGCTGCTGATTTCCCGGGGGTAGTAGACGTCGTGCGAAGCGACTAAAACCTGACTGGAACACGGACGTTGTTGCCAGCATACTCTACAAACGCGTGCTGGCAACACTGCTTCGTCCTGACCGCAACCGACGCTGAACGCTGCCCCTCACGGCTACGCTGGCAACACTTGCAACGCGCACTGAACAACGTCCGTGTTGCGGTCAGGTTTTAGTTGTTCAACAGGCCGCGTCTAACGAGCTACAGTGAATCAGTAGCCCAGCTTTATTTGGAAGCTCCTACAATGTGCCCTTCTTGCTGGTTGCTTTCTTCAAACTGCTGCTGAGTGTTCTCCGTGCGATCCTTGTGTGAAGTGTTGCAACGCGCACTGAACGACGACCGTGTTGCGGTCAGGTTTTAGTCGCTTCGCTCAGCTATGCTGCCCATCACCTACAGGACGCGTCTGCCGAGCTACAGTGAATCAGTAGCCCAGCTTTATTTGGAAGCTCCTGCAATGTGCCCTTCTTGCTGGTTGCTTTCTTCAAACTGCTGCTGAGTGTTTTCCGTGCGATCCTTGTGTGAAGTTGGCTCACCGTGGTGCATTTCGTGCAGCACCACCACCACCCGTTTGTGCCAAGTATCTGAGAGTGGAAGGCGAGCGTCACGCTTCCTGCAAGCTTTCGACATTGGTGCCTGTGCCCGGCGTGCTTCCGGCCGTCACTTTTATCTCATAGTTGTGATGGAATATGCCTAGCAGTAGTGACTAATAACTCAGAACTTCTAGATAACCTAGTGTGCTTCAACATGGTTTTACATTCTACTAGAGCGTGCAAGCTCCGCTTCAGTATGTTAGTAGTGCATTCTAGGCCTGTGGGATCTGTAGTCGCATATTTTGACGTGTGTCGGTATATGCATGTTCCGTTCAGAAGAATTTATTGAGCATGTAGTCTTAAGTTGTGCGAAGGGCGAACAACGAAACGCACAATGCTTTTTAACTGTACATAGAAGCTCTAGTTACAGCTGTGACCTGTGCTACCCACTTATGATGCCTGCTTCGCTTATATTTATGTCAGCAAGGCAGGTACAGACTGCTTCCAAATAATTGCCACATATACAGCAGAAAAGTGCCGCACTGTTTTGTGTTTGCATTCTGCGTTAGGATAGGATGATGTTGCTGTTTTATGCCCAATTTGGCCTTTGGGTGAAAATCTGTTTTATACCCAACCACCCCGGATTTTCTGTTCTACTAGTGGAACAAGCTGCAACCATAGCCACTTTTACCTTCCAACCACTCTTCAAGAGGTCATTGGTACGTGCATCAGTTCTGGGTGCGAAGACCACAAGGACATTGAACAGACAGGACGGGCGCTACCTGCAACCGATTTATTTAGGGTATGTCGATCAGGTATAAGAAGCATAAAAAAGGTCACAGGATCAGGTATAAGAAGCATAAAAAAGGTCACAGGCGTTTGTCAAGAGCACATTCCTTGGATAAGATTGATAAAGAGGGGGGCTCACTCACAAATGTTCTTTCATTTGATACAAAACATTTGTTACATTATGTGCCATTACATCCATGCTTTCTTCCACTATTTTTCTTTTTGTCAACTTGGGTGCACAATTACAATGTTGCACTCAAACGGCCAGTGTAATTTTCTACCGAAGGTGCACATTTTCAAGTGGTCCCTGATACATCACTGATTTGGCCAATGAAAGCTTTATGTCAAGTCAAAGGTGTCTCATCGCACAACTAACAAGGGGCTTAGCATGCTTCTTACCACAAATTTTGTGCATCTTTCCTTGTGTTGTTGTTGTACAAAGCATGGCACACTTTAAAGGTACCAAAAACACTGTCGGAAGATTTAATCTGGAGGCGACCTTTTTAAAGTTGTGCACATTTCGGTGTGACGGAGTTCATCTTAAGCGGACTCTGGTACTTGTAGAGGTATGAAGCTTTGGGAAAAAGGGGCTGAGCATGGCCAGTGGTCAATTTACTACGACGGCAAAGAGGGCATTCACCAACATGGAGGGGCGGAAAAAGCAGGGAGCCCCAGCTCGAGGAATCAACATGGCTTTGTGAGAGAGGTGCAGTTTTCTTACAATATATATATATCCGGATTCTGGCCTGTGTGGCTTCATTTCCTCATGCTTGTGCAGTGTATTGGCCCCACAGGCTCCACTGGCGGTAGGACAGGCCAACTATTTCAACTGATATCGAAGCTCAGTGTCACACAGTCGTCGTACTGAACAAAAAACAAATCAGAACGATGACCAAGCTGTGCTTCCTCCACTCAAGCGCTCCTACTTGCACTTCCTGTAGTCAAATGACTTCCAAACTCTTCTTTATAATGGAGGATATGTAGTTCACAGAAAACAATGAAAATGAAGCGCCGACTGTGCATGCTACATCAGATTGCGAAAACAAAAACATTGTCTTCCAAAGGAATTAGATGCACTACTCCTGCAATATTCCTTTTTTGCTAGAAGTGTACAATGATAAAATTCGGTACTGCAAATCACGTGCAAGTAGAAAAAGTAACTGCAAATATAATAAATTATGTTCGAATATGAATATCATTGGTTTAGTGTAACAACTTTGAAAGCTGAGGTCAAAGGTAACTTGGGCAATCACGACCTAACACGAGTGTGTGTGCACTGATTAGAAAATGGTACAAAAAAAAGATGAAGAAAAGACAGCGGAGCAGTGAACAAAATTTGGCACACATGGATGTGGTTCTTCAACATGCTGTGAATAGCAGTATATATTTGACTGGATGCAGTCCTTCCAGTCATTCAAAAGAGGCCCTTGCTATGCATGCCTACTAGGACCAGGATGTTACTGCAGGCATTGCCAACAAGTAATAACTCAATGTCTTGCTCATGCCGTTCTTCCCAGCTCATAAACTCTGTACTGGTAACATTCCACTTCATCTAATGTACACCAGAGTGAACAAATTGGCTTTGGGCAAGGTTTTGCATGCATTAGCCTTTCTTGCATGGCGTAGGTGTCGTGCAATAAAGCCGACCTAAGCAGGCGTGTCTTGCGGTAACCCACTGTAACTGCCCAGCATCGAAGACGTTGGTTCAGTCGCAGCTGTGGCCAGCCATTTTTTCTGGTAGAGGTGGAAAAGAAAACCTCTGTATAGAGACTTCGTTGCACATTTCAAGACCCCAAGTGGTCCAACTTGATCCACAGCTCCTAATGTGGTGTCCTTCAAGGAGCATGTGCAGCTTTGGCACGTAAAACAAAGCCCCCTCCCCCCTCCTGCAAAAAGGATGCGTATTTCAGCTGTTGAGATCACTTAACTACATTAGACTAATAGAGGACCTTTACTTTCAGATTTTGTATTGACTTAGAAATTTGGTGCTCCCTTGAAAACCCGGTGTTTTATCGCAGCCCTTCGGGATTTAGGGTATTTCTTTCAACAGTGAGGAAACCATGGTGTACACCAGATATTGCCATTTCAGGCAAGAGCAGACAGGTAGATAATGCTATCGGTCACAGTGAAAGGTTGTGCCACCTCTAAACATTTTCCCATCCGTGTTACGACTGGGAACTTTTAAATTTGTAATAGTGCCGTGGAGGCCTTTCCTGCCAGCTAGTGTACACAGACGAACTGACAACTCTTCAGTAAAAATTTTGTCTGCACTTAGTGAAAAATAAAGTAGGATTTATGGCTTGCTTTGCTGCCATATTTTCATTTCATTCTGTTAAGCAGGACCTGGCCGTCAAAGTTACTTGTTGAATTGACACTTGGTTGATTGATTGATTTTAGGGTTTAACACGGCGATGCAATGCAGGCGATGAGGTGCACCGTAGTGGAGGGCTAGAGATTAATTTTGACCACCTGGGGATCTTTAACGTGCACCGAAATCTCGTATAGACGGGCATTTTTGCTTTTCACCTCAATCAGACAAGCGGCCGCCGCTGCCGCGAATCGAACCCGCGACTTCGGGCTCAGCAGCGCAACGCCTTAGCCACTGAGCCACCGCGGCGGGTAGAACTGACACTTGGGCAAGCAGATACAAACTATAATGACAAGATGCAACACAAGAAAAGGAATCGCACTAGTAAATAAATTTTATTCATAACAATCCACACAAATATATACACCGACATACACTTGTAATGCAGGTTTTATGCTATAAGGCGTACAACTGCAATTAACATAAAGGGTGATGATGATGATTTTGGGTTTAATGGCGCAAGGCCAACAAAGGCAAAGAGCGCCATGACAATGATGAAAGAGATGATAAAGATTTGTAAAGGAGGCACTAGTTTAAAAAACTTTGCTCAGGGGGTTGGTGTATAGGGCCATAATTAAAGCATAGTGAGTATACTAAGATAAATGGTGTATAGGTTCATATTAAAACAGTGAGTGCAAGCACCTAAGGTGTAAAGTCTCAGGTTCCACCACTGTTTTAAAACACATAATGAACTCAGGTGAGGTTATGGTCTATATGATATGTATTTTAAAAAGTCTACATCTGCTAGGTAACTAAAAACTTTTTTGTATGGGAACATTGGATGGTCTGATAAAAATAGTGAAGGGTGCAAGGGAATGTTATATGTGTAAGCTTCATTAAAATGACGTTTCCTTTCAATGATGCACATGTCACACTCAATAAGCATATGAAGGACAGAAAGCTGACCCCCACATCGATGGCACTGTGGCTTGTTTGCGTCTGTTAAAAGGTATGAGTGTGTGATGTGTGTGTGGCCAATTCTAAGTCTGCATAAGGCCACTTCTATTGATCTAGCATGTTTCTCAGAGGGAGGTCTTTCAATTTTAGGTTTAATGACATGTAATTTGTTGCTTATTTCTTTATCCCACTGTTGTTGCCAGTGCTCTCGCAGCTTCCTTCTCACATAAGGTTTGAGGTCTTCATATGGAACCAGCTTAATATCTATGCTTTCACGAAGGGCAGCAGCTGCTGCACTTTGGTCAGCGGCTTCATTTCCAGCAATGCCACAGTGGCCCGGAACCCAGCACACTGTGACAGCAAGCTTGAGACTATAAGCCGAGTACAGAGCTCTTAGAACAGCATTAAACGTTGGGTTTTTACTAGCCTTCAGAGATGAAAGCTTTGTAACAACACTCAGTGAGTCTGTGTATATAACTGAGCTCTTAATTTTGTTTTGGAGAATGTGGTTCAAAGCTAGCAGGATACCATATGCCTCTGCAGTAAATATACTAGTGTTCGTGTTCATTGTTTTGGACAAAGTGAATATGGGGGCCAATTACAGCACAAGACACCGCTGCAGAAGTCTTCGAGGCATCTGTGTAGAATTCAGCTGCCTTGTATTTGTCCCTGAGTGACAGAAAGTGCTGAGTAATAACAAAGTTTGGCACATTTTTCTTTTGCAGTTCTCTGAAAGACATGTCACACTGAATTGGGCAAATGTCCCACGGAGCAACCAACTCATTAATGGAGGTGCAGTAAACTTCAGCAAGAGGAACTTGTAGGTCCTTTGAGAGGCGTGACACTGCCAAAGGGAAGGGTGGTGCTATGGATGGTCGATTTTCAAAAAGTTTATTATTAGTGCTATTTTTCATAATTGCGTTCAGAGGGTGTTCCTTCATAGAAGTAATCTTTGCAGCATACATCAGAGCTGTGTAAGTGCGCTGGTATTCCAAACACCACTGATTAGATTCAACGTGAAGGGATGGAATGGGGCTTGTTCGATATGCCCCTGTTGCCAAGCGAAGCCCCAAGTTGTATACTGGGTCCAACATTTTCAGTGCTGTTGTGGTTGCAGACTGGTATACAATGCATCCATAGTCAATTCTTGACCTTACTAGGCTATTTAGAAGTGAAAGCAGACACTTTGTGTCCGTTCCCCATGACTGATGCGATAGTACCTTTAAAATGTTCATCGTTTTCAGGCATTTCATTTTTAGTAATTTAATATGCGGTATAAATGTGAGTTTGTGGTCAAGTAAAATACCCAGAAACTTGTGTTCATTTTTTACTGGTATGGGCTGACCTTGTAATGTAATACAAGGAGGGGGATAGACACCACGCCGCCTGGAAAATACCACAACAGCACTTTTATCAGCATTAAACATAAACCCGTTCTTGTCAGCCCATGTAACCAGTCTGTTGACACTTAACTGGATTTGGCGTTCACATATCGATAAATTACAGGACTTAAAACTAACTTGAATGTCATCAACATAAGTGGAGTATGAGACAGTTCGTGGGAGAACATTTTTAGTGAACTCATTTTAACAAGAAAAAGTGCGCAGCTCAGTACTCCCCCCTGCGGTACACCATTTTCTTGAACAAAGGTTCTAGACAGCACATTACCCACACGAACACGAAATGTGCGATCAGAGAGATAGTCCTTAATAACGTTGAGCATATTACCAGTAAGGCCAAATGACTGCAAATCTAGCAATATACCGTATCGCCATGTTCTATCATACGCCTTCTCCATGTCAAAGAACACAGAGAAGCAGTGTTGCTTATGGATGAAGGCGTCTTTCACATATGATTCAATGCAACCAGGCTATCTGTAGTTGACCTTCCAGACCTGAAGCCTGTCTGATTTTTGTCTAACAGACCATTAAACTCGAGAAAGTACAATAGTCGCCGATTTATCATTTTTTCGAGCAGCTTACATAAACAACTCGTCAAGGCGATGGGTCTGTAACTCGCAGCAAGACAGGATTCTTTTCCTTCTTTTAGAAGCGGTACAACGATAGCCTCTTTCCATGTTCTTGGAAAACGACCTGTTTGCCATATTTTGTTAAAGAGAGAGAGTATTGCATGCAGGGTTCACTGTGTAGGTGTTTGATCATGTCATAGCTGATTCGGTCAGCTCCAGGGCTGACGCACCACATGTCGAGAGTGCACTCATCATTCAAGCATGGTAAATGGAGCATTATATCCCTCATTCGAGCGTTGGTTCACACGAAGGGGCTGACGCTCTGCTGCCTTCTTATGCTGTAAAAATGTTTGTGTATAATGTGAAGAACTGAATACATGTTCAAAGTGTTTCCCAAGAGCATCTGCTTGATCTTTTACTGAGTTACCCACACTACTTACTAGGGGAATAGGATGACTCTTGTATCCTTTTAGCTTCTTTATTCTAGTCCAGACTTTCCTACAATCCGTATAAGAATTTATAGATGATATAAACCTGGTCCAACTTTCGTTTTTTGCCA
The DNA here is from genome assembly GCA_013339765.2 of Haemaphysalis longicornis. Taxonomy (NCBI): domain Eukaryota; kingdom Metazoa; phylum Arthropoda; class Arachnida; order Ixodida; family Ixodidae; genus Haemaphysalis; species Haemaphysalis longicornis. The sequence continues at coordinate 55,203,347 of CM023449.1, read as the reverse complement.
TACGTCGCGTACGCTTCCCTTTAGCTTTTGCCTGCTTAAACTTGAGAAGGTTGCGGCCGTGGGATAGCGGCGTAAAAGTGCCCATGCCTTGTTCTGTTCAGACCGTGCACGCGCGCAGTTCCTCATTCCACCATGGTCTGGGTTTTGGGAGAGTTTTAAAGTAGTCTCTGGAATGCTTTTCTGAGGCAGAGTCAAGAATGTGGGCTGTAATCAGTGAACTTGCTGCTTCAACATCTAAATGGCATATTGTTGTAGGGGGTAGCCCTGGAAAGTTCTTTGTATGTTTTCCAGTCAGCTGCTTGTAATTTAAATGTTCGAAGTGGTTCTGTGCCTTGAGAGTCATTGTTTACAGCAGTTAGTTTTGCAGGAAAATGATCACTGCCATACGGGGGTTTTTAAATACACTCCATTCAAGCATAGGCAGTAAGATTGCAGAGCCAATTGCAAGGTCTATTGCTGAGTATGTGTGGTGTGTGGAATTGTAATATGTGGGGCGTTTCTTATTAAGGGTGCAACATCCGGATGTCGTGAGAAACCTTTCAATGAGCCGCCCTCGAGCATCGGCTCGCACAGATCCCCAGATGGGGTTGTGAGCATTAAAATCACCGGTTATGATGTAAGGTTCAGGTAGTTCATTGATTAGGTTTTCAAATTCGACGTTGGAAAGGCGATAGTCGGGTGAAATGTAGAGAGAGCAAACTGTCACTAGTTTGCCAAAAACTATGGCTCTGACAGCTACAGCTTCGAGTGACGTCTGTAGCTGGAGGTACTGACAAGCCACAGATTTTTGGAGTACTATTGCCACACCACCAGACGGCTGGATGCAATTTTGTCTGTCTTTACGGTAAACAATGTACTGTGTTAGGAAGTTTGTCTGTGATGGGCGCAGGTGTGTTTCTTGAAGACACAGTATTTGTGGTTTGTGATTGGTGAGGATGTCATAAATATCGTCTAGATTTCTTAACAACCCCCTACAATTCCAGTACATAACACTTTCAGCAGCCATGAGAATGAGCAAAAGAGAAAAAAGGATCATGTTCTGGATCATGTTTTTTTCCCCTCTTTTTAGCAGGCCGTGTTTCGGGGCCCTTCTGAGCAGGTTCACTTAGGTTTTGGGGTCATTTCCAGGGGCAGCGACTTTACTGGCCTTTGGTTTGGTCGGTTTGCCACGACCTGTGGCACCGCGGCGCTCCTGTGATGCCTCAGGAGCAGACGTACTTGGAGAGACATCCATGGCCTCAAACGTGGTTTCTGAAGTTGAAAGAGTGTCAGAACCAGACTTTGTGCTAGAGGCCGTGGCCGCAGCACTGGGCACAGCTGGAACAGCAGTAGCCACAGGAGCAGTCTTCTGCTGTTGCACAGGTGCCTGAGACGAGGCCAGGTCAACATCGCTGACCTGGACAGGAGTCGTGCTGGCGGCCTTTCGCCCAGCACTAGGTCGGAGTGCAGCAGCAGAAGCCACGGTAGCGACTTTCTGCTGCTGAGTGGGGGGCTGCGACGGGACCAGGTCAGCCTCGCTGTACTGGGTGCCCGCATCTACCAGACGACGCCCCACCCCCCGGCGAGCTGCGTCTGCGTAACTTTTGCCCGATAGCAAGGCATGCTTCAGGCGTGCTTGTGGGAACGTTAGGTTCTCAGTGACTTTCAGTTGGATTATTTCTTTTTCTTTTTTGAATGATGGACATGCGCGTGAGAAGGCAGAGTGTGGTCCACTGCAGTTTGGGCATTTCACTTGTTGCTTGTTACAATCGTCACTGGTGTGGTCAGTGCTTGCGCAGTGAGCACAGATGGATCGGCCACGGCACGACAGAGTTCCATGGCCATACTTCTGGCACTTGAAACACCTTCGCGGATTAGGTATGTATGGACGCACTGGACAGGAAATAAATGCAGCATGGACCGATTCGGGAAGTGTTGGACGGTTGAAAGTCAAAACAATGTGCTTTTGTTCGGATTTCCTCCCCTGCGCGACGTATAGTTATCCTCCGCACAGCTGTTACGCCTTGGTCTTTGAGCCCTTCGAGGAGATCGTCTTCATTCTCATGAAGTAGTTCTCGTTCAGAGATGACGCCTTGGGTTGTGTTTAGGCTACGATGTGGCGTGACCGTCACTTTTAGTTGAGCCAGGGTGTCCTGTTTCAGGAGGTTTTCACTTTGGTTTTTTCTTTGTACTTCTACCAGCAGGTCACCTGAGGCAAGTTTTTTTGCATGGTAGTCTTTCCCAACGATGTTCTCGAGGCATTTTGCAATGAGGAACACCGATTTTTTTGCTAGGGGTGCATTTTCTTCAGAGTGTACCACAAGGTATTTGTTAAAGGTTTCGACAGGTGGAGCTGCTCTGATGCTAAGTACTTCGGTGCGGCCCCTTTTCAGGGACCGATCAGTTTTTCTTGGGATGGAAAAAGAAGCCATAAATACATGGTGTACATTCGGTAGCAAGGCCGGCCGCCCACCACCGAGCCCAACAAGGGAACGTGACCTTAACACGCTAGCCGTACCTTGCCACTATAATCCTATGCTCGGGATCGAGGGTGACGTCTTTGCACAGGATTAACCCCTCGCCGCCTGGAAAAACTTAGAATAAGGAAGAAATGAGATGACAGGACAGTGTTAGGAAAGGAAATAGGAAAGAGAAAGAGCTGAGAGGAGGACAGGAAAAGGCGACTGGCTGATTCCCCCCGGCGGGTCAGACCGGGGGGCACCGTCTGCGAGAAGCAGGGGCCGAAGTGCGTGTTGCCGCTGCTGGGGGGGGCCGTAAAGGTCCAAAACAACCCCAACTTTGGCTCAGCCACCAGGTTCCCCTTTTCCCCGGACACGGCAAAGCCACGCACAGCCGGGACGTGGGTGGGTCCAACCCACATGTGCTCGGGTCCGAACATAAAGGGTTGACAGCGCATAAACACGACGACACAAGGAAGAGAAGACAGTCGTCGTGTTTACACGCTGTCAACCCTTTATGATGCTACACCAACTAGCCCAACAAGCCATCCTTGTGAACTGCAATTAACGAATATATTTGCGTCATTTGTGTGCTTACATTGAGGTGTACAAAACTGTAGGCACCAAAAACAATAGCAATGGCCATGAAAGGCACACGTACCCATTGAAAATTATATTCTAGCATACTGCAATTGCACTTCAACAACAAGACATAAACAATCCATGTGGATTATGTGTATAGTCAGCTGAAGAGGATGAAAGACAGGATCTATCCATCTCCGCTGTTTTTTTTACTTTGCCGTGGCTAAAACCACGACTGGCTTCATAGATAGTGACCTACCCGAGGCAGCCAGCGACAATGGGGGCCAGTGTGCCAAAAAATTGCTGGGTAGGAGCGGCACGCCCCGTCAGGAGGGGTTAAATAATCTTCAACCTCACCAGCTTCACTTTTCTCACAGTGTGACTGCTGGCCCAAGATGTAGTGGCTGTAACAATCAGTACCGACCGTTCCAGTCAGTATGTATATCACCAGTCAGCACCTCGAATTCAGCACTTAGTCACAAGTCAGTATCAGTCAGCCGGACCCGATTCTCACCTATGCAGAAGCCAAAGTGCACAACTAAACGACACAGTACTATATCTGCCTGCTTGACTACCATTATTAATTTTTGAGCATACCCGTTCATTCAAACGTTCAGAACCTTTACCAACTTTGTCTTTACATGGAGAAGCTTTTTTTTGGCATGACACTCGTTTGCTCACATGCGGAAATGCTTGAGTGTGTGCAAAACAGTTTCAACTTGGCCATATTTCAAGCGTGGCAACGCCGTCATTCTTGCACGGAAGCATAATGTTTCTGCAGTAGCAGGAGCACTACCTCGACAAAATTTCTTGAGGGGCTGTGGCGCTTTCAGATAAGCTGCGCCCCTCTTGTAGCACCTTTCTCAAGGTGGCTTGCCAGCCCTACAAGTGACCAAGTTGGGTATACAACAGTTGACCCCGGTCAAGGCCGGCTATGAGAACCGTACATGTAGTTATCTTCAGGATATCTTTTTGAGCCAAGCCTTCGTACCAAAGCGATAGGAACCAAAATGAAAAATGCTTTGGCCATGTCAACTGCTGGCCATGTCGCACGCAAGAAAAAAGTTTAGCAGTGATAATAATTCTTTGCAAACTATTCTTTTTTGCACTTTGGCAGGGCATGAGCGACAAAATCACTGAATCGCTCCACAGCAATCACTTCTTCTTGCTCCGCAAGTGTCCTGGCTCTAACACGCAGCTCAAACAGATGAGGCACCCTACTCCGCTGACCATGAACAGAAGTTGGGCTCCAGCAACATAACAAGTGGTGCCAAGTTTATACCAAGTTTGTTTGGCATCCTGGCTTGGTGGCTCCCTGGGAGTAACAGGTCCTGGCAAAAAATGGGCAGTAACAGTTTAGACAAATGATTGCAAGGAGAAAAAAATCAATTTCTCCTTTTACAGGATTACATGGCACAATGAAAGTTCACATATATGCATAATCAAACACACACGCACTCCTTAAAGGAGGGTCCATGTCAATGAGGCATGGGTGCATAACACTGCCCCTTTGGAAGGGGCAATGTTATGCTCTTCATCTTGCTGGATGACGTGGCCAGCATGCCAAGATGGCAAGAACCGAGAGAAGGAATGATGATGCAGAAGGGAGACAGCGGCATCACGCTTCCATGACTTTCTTACACTAGTGAGGGACCACATCTGCTTCTTGTAAGCACAGTCGTGATCCCACTCATCATTCCCCACCCTCTCATTAGTGGGGTGCGGCTCCTCCCCGAGTTAGTGATGACTGTGACAGTGTGTAGTGACGCAAGTAGTACAGATAAATTTTAGTATAAGTTTGCTAGGTGCCCTACCTTATTGAATTGCACCTGTCATTTTGTCATCCTGTGAAGTCTGCCGAAATATGCATGCAGAGAAGAAAAAAAAGAAAGAGTGTAACAATGTTAGACCACACAGAAAACAGCACAGTAGAAGCAAAAGGATGGGGTGAGGACGGGACAAGAGCTAACTTTCGATAAATGCTTTACTGTAGGACCAGCATGTATAAACACATCTGGCCTGTAATAGGAGAGAAAGAGAGAAAAACATAAAAACGAAAAACTGTTGAAAGCAAAGCTTTAAACGACACCCACAACGATTTCCCATGGGATATCCCTTGAATTCTTCTCACACGTGGCTCTACAACAAGTGAAACCAGAGATTCTGCCAGCCGTTACTTGAAATCCGCGGGGGCCGCGTCCCAAACGCTGCAGCGTCGGCCACGGCCTGGCTAGAGTGGTGGACGCTGCCCATAGCCTGCCCGTGCGTCAGCATAAGAAAACGGAGAGGAGCGTCTTCCGAAGGGTGAGACAGCAGAACCTAGCCATCCTGATGTGCTAGCTTGGGGCTACACCACTGCGTGACACAAGCGCAGACACCGAAACAATTTGCATGTGAGCTTATTGATTCCAATTTATACCGATTTAAAGTTTAGTAAGTTTGAGAATTGCAAGAAAGCTGAGGGAACTTTTATAATAACTATTTATCAGGACCAGTTGCTACGTTTGCCTTTTGTAATATTTCTTAAAACACAACCGAATTGGTATTCATCAATTTGAAAAATGGAGCCCCATTCATGGCAAGCAGTGCGCAAAAAGTAGCGTTTCTCTAGTGGCCAGATGTCTGTATGTTGTTTGTACGTTTTGTTTTCCCGCCCTGCAAACCACGTGGCGGTTTTTCGTCTCTCATCTTTTGCTGTTTGTTTTTGTTTCCTTTTCTCCTCTTACGAGCCAGATGTGTTTATATGCGCTGGTCCTGCAATAAAGAATTTGTTGAAACTTTGCACTTGTCCCGTCCTCGACTTGTGTTTTTACTGCACTATGTTTCTCATGTGAGTATGAACCAACATGCCCAAACATTTTCTCTTCTACCCTCCAATAGTTTCAAAGAAACAGGCCATGCAATTCGGCTGATATTGTGTTCATCATCACGCTTTTAGAACTTGATTGATTGATTCTGGGGTTTAACGCGCCGACACAATGCAGGTGATGAGGCACACCATAGTGGAGGGCTCCGGATAAATTTTGACCACCTGGGGATCTTTAACGTGCACCGCAACCTCGTACACACGGGCGATTTTGCTTTCCGCCTCGATTAGAAAAGCGGCCGCCGTGGCCGAGAATCGAACCCGTGACCTCGTGTTCAGCAGCACACCTTAGCCACACGCTTTAGAACTTCACAGCATAAACAATGCCAAGGTAATCATGCACTGTCGAACCCAGAATAGTGGCTGTACTAGTCACAGAACAACATAAGTAACAGTCACTAAGCAGTGCTTAGTGTCGGTTCAAGCACTACCACATCAATTGACATTAGGTAAACAAATTTTTTTTCATCTAGCATGCATTGCATTCTGTAGGCATATATGCTGGTGTATGCATATATGCGTGCCCGCATATTTTGTATACATACGCACTAGTGGCATAGGCAAGATGCACATACTTGTGTATAGCTTCTTAGCCAACGCCTTTTGGCCTTGGCCACTACAAACACCAGCCAGATTAAATTGTGGTGGAGGAACTCCTGACGTTTGTACTGTGGATCCGGGCAAATTTTGATACAGTCAGGCACACATCACATTTCTGATAAAATGTGGCACTCCCCAGCATTCAGCCGAGCGACAGTGGGCCCACAGTACTGGATGCATTGCATGGACATTTAGAACGTAACGACACCCTGCAGTGTATGGGGATAGCATTCCAGCTTACTCCATTGTGGGGTAATATTTTGACAGCTGAAGCAAAAACCACCATAATTGTTTGGCCATCGAAGTCAACCAACGTGTAAGCAAGGTGCTCACTGCATGTTCCAAAACATGCAAACGTCTATTGCATCTCGTCCTGTCTATTATGTTCGGTTATTATGCACGCTTTCAGTGTTTAATCAACTTCTAATTTTCGCTACGCATTCCCACTGAACGTCCGCAATACCCGCAGCTGCGCCACCGATGTGTGCAACATTTGTGAGCGTCGCCCTCGCCTTACCGCGGACAAATTTACCCGTAAATTTCAACCTCATAAAAATCACATTTCATCACATTTAAATGTTTTCAAAAGAATGTTCTATCATTGACTGATTCGCACTCTCTCACTCACAAGACATCCAATCGTCATCGCATCGTCACAAGTTCTCGAAGCGAAGATCGGCAAATCGTAACGGTCATTCTTCGCGTTTTTCAACGATATCGATGCAATCAGGCAGGTTTCATTCACGGCAAATCATGCCTGAACATCAAAGGAGTACTATAAAAACAACGGCACAGCCGCAAGCAATGAAGCAACCAAGTTACAGCCACGGGACGTGCAACAACGCCGGTAAGCAGGTCGGCCGATTCCACTGGTATTTGTACTATACACAGCTTAACAGTAGAGAATCGCTAGGCTTCGAAGCTATTTGGGCTTCGGGTGCGTCACTTAAGCTCGAAAACCTCGTAATATAGACCGTAAATAATTATTAAGCGGTATTTGAGTTCGATAACTCACTTGCCGTAAGCAGACATGGGCGCCGCCATCTTGGAAGTTTGTTTACATCAATGTTACCAGACGAGCATCGACATGTCGCTAAATTAAAAGGCCACTTACAATTATTGCGATTTTGGGTACTCATTAAGAACAACAAAGCCAAAGTAGCACGGTATTCATCCAAAAAACACAAAATTCGCTGTTGCAAATTATGGTGCAATGAGAATGCGCTTGTAGCAATTGCGTCACCATAATGGATTGGCAGAAAATTTTAATGCACACAAGGTATTTTTATTTAGTGATGCTGTCTTTCAGTGGATGAGCACGCTCACTGTCCTGTGTCGCGCTGCTTCTGCGGACCGTGCGGCTTGCTGCTAGAGTTGTCTTTCAAAAAAGTCCGGCATTTATTCGTTCTTTTCTGTGACCAGCCACCAGTAACAGACATGTTCTCACTGTTTTTTCCATATGCTGCAAGCTATGTTCAATTAGGTGTGTGTGGCACCTGAGGTAAGCTTCCACACATTTCTACATTCTCCAGATGTGTGAAATAGAACAAGCTGGCTTTCCCGCCAGATTCATGGCTCACACAAGAAAACTGGCGCTCAAGAATAGCCTGTTCTGTTTGGTTTATTTCAGAAACAATGATTTCTTCTATGGTTTGAGCATTGTTGGACAAATACACTGGCACATTGGAGTCCAGCATGATGATACCATTGCCCACTGCGCGTATAAAGATAAAGGAGCATTTAAAAAAGTTGGAATGCAAAATAAATGTTCTGAGCTATGTCGGCAGTCCATGCGTGTTTTGTCCTCCATTGCAGTTTGTACAGAGTGATTTTGATATGATTGGTAGCAGAATATCTGACACTGAATTTGCTCACTACTGGCTGCACTAGAAGAAATCGCAAACATGATAATACGTAACTAGTATACTGTGAATCTCTCTGAACACTGAGCTAGAAATAATTCTCAAAACGAAAAAAAAAAAAGTAAAAAAAGAAAGGGGGAAAAAAAAAGGTTGCTCAAGATTACGATACCCCCAATGCAAAATCGGAGCGCAGTGCAAACTGCAGTCTTCTCGGTGACGGCGCGTAGCTGCTGTGTCTCAGAAGTGACCGCGTCATCAGTGAACAAACGACAGCGGGCGCAACTCTGGTGTTTTATCACAGTGCACCACTGCCGCCGAGCATGTCTCGCGCGGCCTCTGCTTACTGCCCTCCCCCTCATACTTTCCTCCTCCACCTTCCTGTTTGCTCTATTGCATTTATCTCTGGTGCCCTCTTCTTCATTCGGTTACACCGAAGCCGACAGTGATGTGAACCTCCACCTTCCTGTTTGCTCTGTCTCATTTATCTCTGGTGCCCTCTTTATTCGGTTACAAGCCGACAGCGACGTGAAACCACAGAAGCGAAGTGGGCACTTAAGGGGTGCCCTCTAAATAAGAAATGGCAAGCAGATTACCTTAGAAAGCTGTGTTTCAATGAAATTTCTTTTATACCTAACCTATCCTAACCTTGTAGCTGAACAGTTGGCATTGTTCAATTTACCCCAGTCAGCAAAAGCATGATATACAGCTGTTTAACTCCAGCCCTTGTTCATTTTTGAAAAGTGTTTTTTTCCCGTTCTTTCCTTACTTTCTTTGCTGCTCCAGCAGTGCTGGGAGCATGAGCATGCAAGAAAAAATGTTTATATGTGTTTCACATGAAAAGTTGTATGGCCATGACACCTTTAACTTGCATTACAAATTTCCTGCTTCACTTTAACCGAAGCAATTGAATAATTAAGTGAAGCATCAGTTTTACATTTAAAAAAATGGGTAAAATAAGCAAGTCCACCAAGGCAATAAATTTAATTTAAAGACAAAATGAAATTTCTATTTGTATGTTATGTTAAAGTTGGGAAAATTAAAATTCTTCATGATTAGTGTTTCCTATTAATTCAATTTGCAACATTGTTTACTGTTTGAAGCATTTATAATTTACAAAAATTCCTTGGGGCACTTAGTCTGCTTATGTGGTTTTGAAATAACAAGCATTGTGGCTTCAGCTGGCATTATATGCTTCCTGCACTTTGGTCTTGTCATTGTACTTACCTGGTCAACCAAAGTTAGCTGGTGCAGAATCTAGCAGTACACCCGACGTCAAGCACATTCCATACCAAGACACGGTGCTAGTAACTCCAATACCTTTGAGAAACATCATGTAAACTGATAGGTTCACCTGGCGTGCTATTGAGGCACAATTATGTAGTCCCCAACAGCTCCGACAAATACCAGGCAATCTGATGGCTCCAGATGGAGGTTATTGAGCCACGCAGTCTTGTAAGGAGCCACCAAGGACTTGCTCTCGTTTTTATGTTTATTCTCCTTTTAGCACACTTTGTTCATAAGCCATGCTCCACGCGTACCTGATAAATATCAGGGCCATTCACTGCTTATAACACTAAATATTTCGCCTCATGGAGCAGATAAGGCTTGCACCTCATTAATAATGAGGATGATAAACTGATAGTGGTATCCCTTTTGTAGCGGGGGTGATGACATGTCATCTTACAAAAAAAAAACAACTATATCCTGTGTTTTACACGCATTTAATACTAGCTCTGCTCATTAGGGCAGGCACAAAAAAAACTTATTAGGCACAGAATACTTATTCTTTCTGTTACACGTGGTAGCTGTCCTAGGCAATATCCCCGTCTGCTTTTCATCCACCAGCATTTTATTAGAATATCTTCTCTTTGTCGCCTCGACAGCCGTGAAGTTGACTTCCTCTGTGCTACCTGAAACCCTGCGGCTTCTGGAAGCCAAACATTTCCCTCTAGGTTTGGATGGATTACCCTCGCATTCAAACACTATGTGCCGCATAGTTTGTTTCTTTTCCGCAGACCGCGCATACCCCATCACTTTGTGTATACTTTCCCACAAAGCTCTTAGTTCACAAGCAATCTGTCCTAGCCTCGAGAAGCAAAATGCTTCCCTTAGAATTATCGTAGAAATTTTCCTTTCTATTGTCCAATTTCTCAGCCCTGTACATTTCTAACGACGTTTTAGCTTCCATTTCTTCTCTCCATTTATTCATTTCTATCCGGCCTTGCCTCCTTTGGTTGCTTTGGCTGTCTTTAGCTTCTCCACTGTTGTTTCTGCATTTCATCTAGTCCTCCTTAACCACTGCGTGTCCACGCTTTCATGTATATGTACCTGAAAACCTTAGCTGTCCACCTACGTCGATCCATTGCTCTCAGCCTCCTCTCAAAACATATTTTACTCTGAGCTTCTCGAAACTGGAAATGCCGCTCAGGCCATTCCTCTGTGCACTGCTTCGTTACTTGTTTTTCCATGTGCTCCTAAGGGCAAATGGCCTACTGTTGTCTGGTTCACTTGAAGGTCTGATTTTAAGCTTATGAATACAGAAATAAAAGTTGGCTCTGCCGCACAACATGCAAACTTACAAGCCTCACTGCATGGCTTGTTCCTTGGGGTAGGTTTTTTAGCACGACACCAAAGCCATGCAAGAAAGCGTACCACAAAAGCCTTGCACAAAAGTGGAACTCTTGCAGCCAATGTTGGTTGCAAGAGTTGGCTGCAACCAATATATTGGTTAATTTGAAGTTACTTAGCATAAAAAAAAGAGAATGTGAAAGCAACTGAAAAAAACAAATGTGCGCGGATAACGCAATCTCACTGGTAGTAACCCACAACGGAGAAACTTGTAATGCTTCATGTGAAGGAAGGGAACATGAAAATTGCAGTTAAAGGCTGTGGGATAAAGAGAACAGAATTGGGGCTGCTGCGATTACGGCCATTTTGGACCTCTCGTCGCGGCAAACAAGAAGACAGAAAAATCAGATGGCGAATAACTTCACCGCATGAAATTTCAGACGTCGTTATACACTGGCACAGCCAGGTAGATGTGGCAGTGCCACTGATGCTTTCGAATTATTGGACATTCCAAAAAAATTGGCCAGTGACCGTGTACAGCGCTCGGCAATTGAAACGAGATACTTGGAGCGTGTGGCTGCCGGTGCTTGTTGCGTTACAGGCGAGCGCTTGTGAAAGCGAGCTGACGCATTGTGGTATAAGGTGAGGGTGAGAGCATTTGTGACGCATTCTTAGTGCATCTGGGAGACAGCCCTTCAGTGCGTGGTTCTTGACGGCGCCATAGGGGTGCTACATGCCATGGCTTCAAAACGCTGCAGCTGCGTGCTGCGCCGGGCCACGATAACACATCGCGATAAATGTGCATTCAAATTCTTCATAATGCGCGCGGTGCCCGCTCGCCCAGCTTTGCACGGTGCGGCGCAGCACGCAGGCACAGCGTTTTGAAGCCATTGGTATGTAGCACCCTATGGCGCCCGCCAAGAACCACACACTGAAGAGCTGTCTCCCGGATGCACTAAGCATGCATCACGAACGCTCTCACCCTCATCGTATACCACAATGCATCAGCTCGCTTTCACAAGTGCTCACCTGTGGCGCAACAAGCACCGGCAGCCACGCGCTCAGAGTATCGCGTTTCAATTGCTGAGCACTGTACGTAGAGATCAAAGTCAAACATTGAATTCATCCGGAGCCCTCCACTACGGCGCGCCTCATCGCCTCCGTTGCGTTGGCGCGTTAAACCCTACAATCAATCAATCAAAGTCAAACATTATGATTAATTTTTCATCAAGGAATTTGGCATCACTACTCGTTTGAAAAGCACCTTTTGTTACATAAAAACTTGCACACACCTATAAGGTTGCAATCAAGGAATGCGAGGCCTGAATAAAACGGAACACTCGGTAGATGAGTGTGAGAGGAAAACCTATGGGCAACAGATGGATTTGGATAAAGCAGGATAGGAGAAATCGGAAATGGAGCAGACAGGCCTCTGTTCTGGAGTGTACACAAATAGACTCAGGATGATGAGCATGAGCAATGTGAGAAAAATTCTCGTCTGGCGATGTGGGGCCGGTAAAGGAGTGCCCCGTGTCAGCAAAAAAGTAGCGATTGCATTGCTTGAGGAAATTTTTGCCGAAACGCAATTTCATTAGTAAATTGCAATAAATAACTGACTTCTAAAACGACCATGTACAGCAACCTCTGTAGTGCAGTCTTAGCGATAAAAAAAAAGAAACAGCAGCTTTGAATGCACTCAACGCCAATGTTTGGGCACCAAATGTGAGTGCATTAGGTGGGTGCACCACATGGTACGCAGTATTTGTTCATTGTTAGCATTGAGTGTCTCCATTTCACTTTCCCCTGAACAGAATAAGTCGCGGCATGTATCCTGTGGAATCCATTCCATCTTCTAACTCCTGCATGCGAGCGCTAGGAATTCTCAATTATGTTTCCTAAAAAATTACAACAGAAATTGTGGTGACAGGTGCAAATTGTATTTTTACACACACACACACACACGCACGCACGCACGCTTATATAATCCAGCTTCTCAACAGGAATATACTTTCACTGCACTGTCCCTACGAAAGACAGACTGCGAAGCGCAGATTTTGCGAAATACTTACACCCGCAACGAGAACAGTGACGCCCTTAGCCCAAGGCATCGACAAGCAGTCTCTTGAGGTAGGTCTGTCTCTCTTTAGAAACAGCGCAGGTCACCCGTCGGCCACTCGTACACGTGCACCGGCTGTAGTGGAAATTTTCGACCAGCCCCTGTAATGGAAGCAGTGAGCGACGTTTCGATGACATAAGATACCGAAATAAATACCTCCGAAACTGTGCCCGCTTTGCATTTGTGCATGCAACCCAGAACCCCTGTTCTGCTTACTGAGGCTGTGAACGTTCACCTCGGTGTAATAACTGTCACCAGTAGTAAGCATAGTGACACCATAGCTAGCAGATTCGAGCTCAGTTACGCATATGAGCCCGTAAGAAAAAAAAAAAAAATCACGAAGCTGTGCTTGCGGGTGAGCGTTCGCAAGAAATATGGCACGTAGCTTACCCACTTTAAAATGAGCCTACACTTCTACCACGAGCCCTTAAGCCAGCAACACCTTGTGTGTTTTCTTCGGGGTATAAAAAGCGCAATATCAGATGACTAAACACTTACCTCCTGACGAGCTTGTCGCTACCACCGACGTAGACGGCCACAAAATCGAGCTCGCTAAGTCTCCGCCTTTGTGTCGTCAAAGCTGAATGTTTGAAGTTGAGGCGCAGACTGACGTGAGGCTCGGTAGCACCCTAGGAACGTCAGCTGGAATAACAGCTGCCACTTCAAACCACAACAGCGTACAAGCCGTCCGTCCGTTCTGTTGAAACGGTGCCGCAAAAGCACGGACAGACGAACAAGAAACAAGAAATGCACAAAACAACGTCGTCAGCGTTGCCAGCATGGCCAAAGCCCCTCGATGTTTCACACCAAAGTTGGAGAGATTTTGAGGCCAAAAAGACAGCGTTGCCAGCATAGTTGGGTGCGTTTAGGCCGATTTGGCGGCGGTTGTGGTCAGGTTAGGATGATTATGACCAGGGCTGCAAAAATTTTATCTGAACTAACTTAAAACTTAAGAATACGTTGACTAGAAAACATTGGTTCGTAGGCTAAAAAGTATAATCGGTGCGGTGCAATGTGCCGTATTTACAGTTCAGGGGATTTTTTTTTGTCTACTGTTTATGTTTAGTGAAATTAAGGCGCATATGAGAGCGTTCAGGAGAACGGAGAAGACAGGCGTAGCTTCTTGAGAACGACCTCGTCTGCACCTTTACCGGTATTGCATACATCGTGCCTCGAGATAAAAATTTCTCGGGCAACAGTTAGGTCCGCTTGCGTGCTCTGAAGGCGAAAGCAGCATGCACTAACCCTTGTTCCGCCGCTGGTACCCGGGGGGATAGCGTAGCGGTAACGCACTCGGCTCCCACTCTGAAGAACCGGGTTTAATGCCAGTACGAACTCGACTGTGTTTTTAACAGCGAAGCTGTTGTAGGCCGAGCTTTTTCATAAGTCTGCTGAATGTCGTGCGTCACGCAGGGGTACGAACAGGTTCCCAGACCCACCGATAGAGGGGGCAGTGGTCTCACAGGCTGGTTTTTTTCACTCCCTCCAGGAGCCTCCTGCCGCTGACGTTTAGCTGCCGCACCCTTTGCGCGTACAGTAGAATTTGCGTGGCGACGGCGCTGCAGTTCTTGGGCGAGCGCCCGTTAGCATTCGAGCCGAAGAGAACCACAGCTCCGCTATTCCAGCAGATCACACTGGGTGGAACTGGGTTTCATTTTTTAAAAGACGAACTGTTTAGCCCGACACAAATCCGTCCGGCGTCGTCCAGGCTTGCGCGTCGGCTTACGCCACATGCGGAGCTCCCGCCTTCGTCATCGTGTAGCGACCGGCGCGCCACGGGTCCGCCGCGCCGAAAAAAGATGACGAGGAATCTGTCAAACCATCCCTTCACAATCCACACGTGGAGACGGCCACCGGGCCAGCTGACGAAAGAAGTGGAGGTTTTCCGAGGCGAGGACGCGCTACAAGAGGATCTGGCCTACGCGGCTGTGCCTTCGGAAGAAGACGACGAAAGAGATGACGACAACTGCTACTGAATAAAACACTGTACATACTTTAATGTTAGTTGCTTTACAGTGCCGTCCAAAACAGCTTTGCACTGCTGGGGTCCGGCAGCTCCCTCTCTCCTGGGATCCGCTGTAAGTGAGGGGAGAAGCTAGGTCGACCCCCAGCTCTGCTGTTGCTCGCCTTGCACCACTAAAGCAAGCTGCGCCAATTTTTTACTCTACATCAGCGGCCATTTTCTGCACCCAACAAAGACTACACAGGATTTGTGCACAATGGGACATCTCGCGCTTTCGCCTCAAAAGAAGTTTGGCTGATAAGTGCTGCTATAAACACACTTTCGCACCGGTATAGGTCGAACTTTTTCTTCTCTTTTAAGTACAGGGCTGCTGATCTCTTTCTCTTCAAAAGGCATGTGTTAACGTGATTATATTTCAATCCACGTATTTAACACACCTAAACTACATTTTCAAGCTTGACAAAACACGCTGCTTGGTTAGTACCTATTGCCTGTACTTAAAAAAGTGAAGCAAAAAACTTGCGTTAGGCCCCTCAATCTTTTAACACGAAAGTGTTTTATGCCAGGGTACCCCAAGATTTATTGACGTAATATCCGTCACGGCAGTGACGTCTCCAGAAAAAGTGCAATTGACGCGGCGGCGCCTGGATTCGAGCCCTTGAACATTATCGCTACAACGAGAAGTACGCGGCGTTCCGCCGACTGCGCTGTGAACAGAGACGTGAACAGCTGTACGAACGCGCCTGATGTCCTTCCCTATGACTCATTCACATGGTGCTGCTGTCTAGGAGAGGCGAAGCGAAGTAGCGCATCATGACGCTAATGAGCGCCGACAGTTGGAGCCTCGATGCCAGCGCCTTCGTGTACGGGGGACGCGCGTGAATTGAGGCACCCTCCGCCGTCGCATTGTTCCCATGACCGTTATGTGTTTCAAGCTGCTTTTCTGTGCATGTCTTTTTTGGTTTTGTTGTCCCGAAATAAACTGGTTTTGTTTCTTGCGTGTCGGCGTCACTTCGTTCGGGGGGTTTCAGGCTCGCGAATCCTTCGCACATGAAGGAGGTTCCTTCAGCATTCAACTGCTCCTGTGAAGGCACCTTTCATTTTTTACCCATTCCTATGAAAGAGGGATTAACCACATTTTTCCTCTTTTTTACTCGGCTCCAATAAAATTTTTACTCACTTACTCACTCACTAATTTCTATATTAGATGCGACGCATCTCTTTGACTCGCCTTGTCCCTCCATCCATCCGTAGTCCGCACGACTCTCCCCCATTCTCCTGGGCACCCCAGCTGCGCGGTAACGCCGCTCTCACCGCAGTGCCATCTTGCGTTAGCGCTCGCTCCCCTCGCCATGCCAGCTGTGCGTCAGCGCGCGGTACATATAAACGCGATAACTGCGCCGCTCCGCTCAGTCGCTCCACCGCCGCCGCTCCGATGACATCCGATGACCACCGATGATTTGAATGGAGACTAACTGGTCTGCTACCGCGATGGTCGGCGCAACCGTAACAAGCGCCGCCCAGATGCGTCGCATCACCCCATGGTTTCCCCCCGCGGGAAAAATGTGGTCAATTTTACCTTTATGGAGCATCGAATAGGAACGTCATCATTGAGACGAGGGTAATTAAGGCTGACAGTGTGCGTAAATATCGGCTGAGGCTATGTTCAGACTACCGACGTAACAGCCATATCGTGAGCTATGGACGTAAAAAAAAGGCGTGTCCCGCAGTTCCGTTGGCTGAGACGTGAAATGACGTCTAAAGTTTTTACGACAATTGCGGCAACAGCCCGAACCCGGCCTGATGGTTCACTTAAAAATAAATATAAAGGAACGCAAAACTTCATCCGCATTAACGTTTACCTACAATAAATTCGCAGACGGGCATACTTCAAGGGGAGATACGGCTGTGCGGCTATCATAGCAGCGAAAACTTTTTGTCGAACGGTTCTGATAACCACCTCAAAAACCGAGAGGCCTCGTACGATCAGCAGAAACTGCGAAATGGCAGAGGGACTTTTTCAGAAATCTGTGCCACTACAGCGCATGCGTCATCATAAAGGTCACGATGGACACGCGCCAAAAATATGTGCGATAACACAGCGACATACGCACGAGAAAAATTACATTTTGCCAGTAATTTTATTAGAAGGTCCTGAGACTATACGCAAATGATCCCCGAAAGGCGTACCTTTTCGAAGACGTAGTAGTACTACAGCCGTCTCTTTCATTTCGCAAGACTGAACCTCCGGAACGCCCAATATCCGTATTTCCGTTGTGATTCAGTAAGCGGGATACCGATAAAAGCTGCGATGTAACTGAGTCCGTTTCACGACTTCACGCACGGGTCATGAAATTGCATTATATATGTCCCACGAAAGTTACATATTGACTAAAGAAAGCAGCGAAAACAACTGACTAATGCAGTGGGGCTGAGGTGAGCTGCCCAAGTTGATATCAATCTCGATGGGGAGGCTGATGCGAACTTAAAGACTTAAAGATAGTACAATATATATATATATATATATATACTGTAGCCCACTTACAACGAACCCCGTTTTTAAAGAAATAGCGGCTATAACGAACAAATCTTCGTTTCCCGTTGTGTTCGTTATAAGCGGGCTAGCTGCATATATATATATATATATATATATATATATAAAAATATATTTTATTAATATATATATATATAATATATAATATATATAATATATATACACGTTGAATTAATACAGAAATAAGGGTTGTCAGTCAAGAAAACCCCGAAAAGCAAAGGGGAGCCTGTGGTAGGTCATTGAAACAGATAAAGAATTTGGGAAAAACAGAAAGACAGTGGAGAAAAAATGCCCGCCGGGCGGATCCCGCCCACCCGGCGGGCATTTCGGCTGGAGTCCAGCCTTTCTCAAGTGAAAAAGGCTAGCCTCCAGCCGAAACGTCGTAATAAATGTTATGTTTTTCGTCGTGAAAAATTTTAATATATATATAATATATATATAATATATATATTATATATATATATATTATATAATATATATATATAAAAGACAACTCACAAGGAGCACAAGGGAAGAACAACGAAGTTTATTACATAACTTTCGGAAAGTGAACTTGATTTCATCAGAGTGTAATAAAGTATATTGCAGTCTGTACTCGTTCATCTGAAGAAACATAGGTTACGTGAAAAACAATAACCTTATGTTATTGGTTCTTACTCGTGCCCGACTTTTCAATTATCATATGTACATGCATGCATGCTTTATATATACACATAGTATACTATACTTCTTACTATATATATATATATTAGAAATGGGAAATGCGGGGCTCGGTGAATCCGAGTGGCGCTGGCTACCAAACCCCCAAATGCAAGAAACAAATATACCTTAATGTAAATACCCGAGAAAGTGGTGGGGAAACAGCCCCCCCGGCACCGGTAGCGTTGTGGTCATCGTAGCTTACCCACTTTAAAATGAGCCTACACTTCTACCACGAGCCCTTAAGCCAGCAACACCTTGTGTGTTTTTTTTGGGGTATAAAAAGCGCAATATCAGATGACTAAACACTTACCCCCTGACGAGCTTGTCGCTACCACCGACGTAGACGGCCACAAAATCGAGCTCGTTCTCCGCCTTTGTGTCGTCAAAGCTGAATGTTTGAAGTTGCGGCGCAGACTGACGTGAGGTGGGGTAGCACCCTAGGAACGTCAGCTGGAATAACAGCTGCCACTTCAAACCACAACAGCGTACAAGCCGTCCGTCCGTTCTTTTTGAAACGGTGCCGCAAAAGCACGGACAGACGAACAAGA
Organism: Haemaphysalis longicornis; assembly: GCA_013339765.2. Taxonomy (NCBI): domain Eukaryota; kingdom Metazoa; phylum Arthropoda; class Arachnida; order Ixodida; family Ixodidae; genus Haemaphysalis; species Haemaphysalis longicornis. Next base: position 55,184,548 of record CM023449.1, on the reverse strand, counting down.
AACAAGAAATGCAAAAAAACAACGTCGTCAGCGTTGCCAGCATGGCCAAAGCCCCTCGATGTTTCACACCAAAGTTGGAGAGATTTTGAGGCCAAAAAGACAGCGTTGCCAGCATATTTTGGGTGCGTTTAGGCCGATTTGGCGGCGGTTGTGGTCAGGTTAGGATGATTATGACCAGGGCTGCAAAAATTTTATCTGAACTAACTTAAAACTTAAGAATACGTTGACTAGAAAACATTGGTTCGTAGGCTAAAAAGTATAATCGGTGCGGTGCAATGTGCCGTATTTACAGTTCAGGGGATTTTTTTTTGTCTACTGTTTATGTTTAGTGAAATTAAGGCGCATATGAGAGCGTTCAGGAGAACGGAGAAGACAGGCGTAGCTTCTTGAGAACGACCTCGTCTGCACCTTTACCGGTATTGCATACATCGTGCCTCGAGATAAAAATTTCTCGGGCAACAGTTAGGTCCGCTTGCGTGCTCTGAAGGCGAAAGCAGCATGCACTAACCCTTGTTCCGCCGCTGGTACCCGGGGGGATAGCGTAGCGGTAACGCACTCGGCTCCCACTCTGAAGAACCGGGTTTAATGCCAGTACGAACTCGACTGTGTTTTTAACAGCGAAGCTGTTGTAGGCCGAGCTTTTTCATAAGTCTGCTGAATGTCGTGCGTCACGCAGGGGTACGAACGGGTTTTCCCAGACCCACCGATAGAGGGGGCAGTGGTCTCACAGGCGGGTTTTTTTTCACTCCCTCCAGGAGCCCCCCGCCGCTGACGTTTAGCTGCCGCACCCTTTGCGCGTACAGTAGAATTTGCGTGGCAACGGCGCTGCAGTTCTTGGGCGAGCGCCCGTTAGCATTCGAGCCGACACAAGAGAACCACAGCTCCGCTATTCCAGCAGATCACACTGGGTGGAACTGGGTTTCATTTTTAGCAGACGAACTGTTTAGCCCGACACAAATCCGTCCGGCGTCGTCCAGGCTTGCGCGTCGGCTTACGCCACATGGGGAGCTCCCGCCTTCGTCATCGTGTAGCGACCGGCGCGCCACGGGTCCGCCGCGCCGAAAACGATGACGAGGAATTTTCAAACCACCCCTTTCACAATCCACACGTGGAGACGGCCACCGGGCCAGCTGACGAAGAAGTGGGGGTTTTTACCGAGGCGAGGACGCGCTACAAGAGGATCGGGCCTACGCGGCTGTGCCTTCGGAAGAAGACGACGAAAGAGATGACGACAACTGCTACTGAATAAAACACTGTACATACTTTAATGTATTTGCTTTACAGTGCCGTCCAAAACAGCTTTGCACTGCTGGGGCCCGGCAGCTCCCTCTCTCCTGGGATCCGCTGTAAGTGAGGGGAGAAGCTAGGTCGACCGCCAGCTCTGCTGTTTCCGCCTTGCACCACTAAAGCAAGCTGCGCCAATTTTTTACTCTACATCAGCGGCCATTTTCTGCACCCAACAAAGACTACACAGGATTTGTGCACAATGGGACATCTCGCGCTTTCGCCTCAAAAGAAGTTTGGCTGATAAGTGCTGCTATAAACACACTTTCGCACCGGTATAGGTCGAACTTTTTCTTCTCTTTTAAGTACAGGGCTGCTGATCTCTTTCTCTTCAAAAGGCATGTGTTAACGTGATTATATTTCAATCCACGTATTTAACACACCTAAACTACATTTTCAAGCTTGACAAAACACGCTGCTTGGTTAGTACCTATTGCCTGTACTTAAAAAAGTGAAGCAAAAAACTTGCGTTAGGCCCCTCAATCTTTTAACACGAAAGTGTTTTATGCCAGGGTACACCAAGATCTTATTGACGTAATATCCGTCACGGCAGTGACGTCTCCAGAAAAAGTGCAATTGACGCGGCGGCGCCTGGATTCGACCCCTTGAACATTATCGCTACAACGAGAAGTACGCGGCGTTCCGCCGACTGCGCTGTGAACAGAGACGTGAACAGCTGTACGAACGCGCCTGATGTCCTTCCCTATGACTCATTCACATGGTGCTGCTGTCTAGGAGGGGCCCAAGCGAAGTAGCGCATCATCATGACACTAATGAGCGCCGACAGTTGGAGCCTCGATGCCAGCGCCTTCGTGTACGGGGGACGCGCGTGAATTGAGGCACCCTCCGCCGTCGCATTGTTCCCATGACCGTTATGTGTTTCAAGCTGCGTTTTTTTTTCATGTCTTTTTTGGTTTTGTTGTCCCGAAATAAACTGGTTTTGTTTCTTGCGTGTCGGCGTCACTTCGTTCGGGGGGGTTCAGGCTCCGCGAACCTTCGCACATGAAGGAGGTTCCTTCAGCATTCAACTGCTCCTGTGAAGGCACCTTTCACTTTTTACCCATTCCTATGAAAGGGGGATTAACCACTTTTTTCCTCATTTTTACTCGGCTCCAATAAAAGTTTTCTCACTTACTCACTCACTAATTTCTATATTAGATGCGACGCATCTTTTTGACTCCCCTTGTCCCTCCATCCATCCGTAGTCCGCACGATCTCCCCCATTCTCCTCGGCACCCCAGCTGCGCGGTAAGGGGCCCCCCTCTCACCGCAGTCCCATCTTGCGTTAGCGCTCGCTCCCCCCCCATGCCAGCTGTGCGTCAGCGCGCGGGTACAAAAAAACGCGATAACTGCGCCGCTCCGCTCAGTCGTTTCCCCGCCCCCCTCCGATGACATCCGATGACCACCGATGATTTGAATGGAGACTAACTGGTCTGCTACCGCGATGGTCGGCGCAACCGTAACAAGCGCCGCCCAGATGCGTCGCATCACCCCATGGTTTCCCCCCGCGGAAAGATGTGGTCAATTTTACCTTTATGGAGCATCGAATAGGAACGTCATCATTGAGACGAGGGTAATTAAGGCTGACAGTGTGCGTAAATATCGGCTGAGGCTATGTTCAGACTACCGACGTAACAGCCATATCGTGAGCTATGGACGTAAAAAAACGGCGTGTCCCGCAGTTCCGTTGGCTGAGACGTGAAATGACGTCTAAAGTTTTTACGACAATTGCGGCAACAGCCCGAACCCGGCCTGATGGTTCACTTAAAAATAAATATAAAGGAACGCAAAACTTCATCCGCATTAACGTTTACCTACAATAAATTCGCAGACGGGCATACTTCAAGGGGAGATACGGCTGTGCGGCTATCATAGCAGCGAAAACTTTTTGTCGAACGGTTCTGATAACCACCTCAAAAACCGAGAGGCCTCGTACGATCAGCAGAAACTGCGAAATGGCAGAGGCATCTTTTGCGAGAAATCTGTGCCACTACAGCGCATGCGTCATCATAAAGGTCACGATGGACACGCGCCAAGATATGTGCGATAACACAGCGACATACGCACGAGAAAAATTACATTTTGCCAGTAATTTTATTAGAAGGTCCTGAGACTATACGCAAATGATCCCCGAAAGGCGTACCTTTTCGAAGACGTAGTAGTACTACAGCCGTCTCTTTCATTTCGCAAGACTGAACCTCCGGAACGCCCAATATCCGTATTTCCGTTGTGATTCAGTAAGCGGGATACCGATAAAAGCTGCGATGTAACTGAGTCCGTTTCACGACTTCACGCACGGGTCATGAAATTGCATTATATATGTCCCACGAAAGTTACATATTGACTAAAGAAAGCAGCGAAAACAACTGACTAATGCAGTGGGGCTGAGGTGAGCTGCCCAAGTTGATATCAATCTCGATGGGGAGGCTGATGCGAACTTAAAGACTTAAAGATAGTAAATATATATATATATATATATTTTATATGTAGCCCATTTCAACGAACCCGTTTTAACGAAAAAGCGGCTATAACGAACAAATCTTCGTTTCCCGTTGTGTTCGGATAAGCGGGCTAGACTGCATATATATATATATATAATATATAATATATATTTTATATTAAAATAATTATATATATATTATAGATATATATATATATATATATATATATATACACGTTGAATTAATACAGAAATAAGGGGGTTTTCAGTCAAGAAAACCTCGAAAAGCAAAGGGGAGCCTGTGGTAGGTCATTGAAACAGATAAAGAATTTGGGGAAAAACAGAAAGACAGTGGAGAAAAAATGCCCGCCGGGCGGATCCCGCCCACCCGGCGGGCATTTCGGCTGGAGTCCAGCCTTTCTCAAGTGAAAAAGGCTAGCCTCCGCCGAAACGTCGTAATAAATGTTATGTTTTTCGTCGTGAAAAATTTTAATATAATATATAAAATAATATATATATATAATATATATATATATAAAATATATATATATATATATATATAAAAGACAACTCACAAGGAGCACAAGGGAAGAACAACGAAGTTTATTACATAACTTTCGGAAAGTGAACTTGATTTCATCAGAGTGTAATAAAGTATATTGCAGTCTGTACTCGTTCATCTGAAGAAACATAGGTTACGTGAAAAACAATAACCTTATGTTATTGGTTCTTACTCGTGCCCGACTTTTCAATTATCATATGTACATGCATGCATGCTTTATATATACACATAGTATACTATACTTCTTACTATATATATATATATTAGAAATGGGGAAAAGCGGGGCTCGGGGAATCCGAGTGGGCTGGCTACCAACCCCAAGTGCAAGGGAAAAAAATATACCTTAATGTAAATACCCGAAAAGTGGTGGGGGAAAAAGCCCCACCGGCACCCGGGAGCGTTGTGGTCATCGCAACAGACCGGTATTCTGGAGGTCGTGGGTTTGGATCCCACCCGGCGGGCATTTTTCACCACTTTCTTTCTGACTCAAAAAATTTTTATCTGTTTCTCTGACCTGACTGCCAATTCTTATTTATGTCTCATATATATAAAATATGTATATATATGTTGGCAGTCAAGAAAACCTTGGAAGCAAAGGGGAGGATGTAGTAGCTCAAGATAAAGAATTTGGAAAATAAGAAAGTGGATATATATAGATATATATATATATATATATATAATATATATCTATATATATAATATATCTATATATATATATAAATATATATATATAGAGGAGAGAGATTATGAAGTGTCTGGCAAATGGTAATATTATTAAAGGAAAATGACTCCACCGGAACGTCGAAATAATTGTGCTTTGTTTTGCGAAGTGATTTTCTTCCAATATATTATGTACGGTACAATGACCTCCTCTGCCTGTGCACTGTTTAAAAAAAAACTGGAGCCCCACTAAGAAAAACGCCAACAAATCATGCCAACAGACTGCATGCACTCTAAGCGCTCTTTCTTTTGCTCTAGATTCCTTTATGTAACGCAGCTCGATTCAGTTTTGTCCATTCCAGGACTCATTACGCGTGCGCCGACAGCGTCAAGCGGCTCGGGCGACTGCGGTCACGCCGTCGGCCTTTCGTGCACGCTTCGTCGCCGCCGAGGATGTTGTTCCACGCAGGTTTCGCTCAACGCAGCAGCAGCAGCAGCAGTGCATCTAGGACTCGCGGACGCTGACTGACAGCTAGTCTGCGGGGACTACGTGCCGACACTTCAAGGGCCGCCCCCGGCGTTCACCCTTGAATGCACCTCTGAACAATCGCGAAGGTGCGGCGATCGCGCAAAGCTGTCACTTTTGCTGCCTCTTGTGCCTCCCTATCGCTACAGCTCCAATTCGGCGGGTCGTTACGCAACGACACTTGTAGCATATCTCCGCCCTTTTCTTGCACTTTATCGTGATACCCTGTAACGTCTCAAAAGGCTGTTATCGCGGCACTTGTGTTGAGAGCGCGCCGTAACAGGTGGATCAGTACTGTTTGGGAACAGAAGATACTTCTTTTTCTATCTGTCTGCTGCAGACAGATAGCAAACATCCACCCTCCCCCTCCCCCCCCCCCCTTCCCTTTAACATCTATTACCTGTCCATTAAAGGTCACGGACGCGACGGGCCCGATTCCCGGACGCATTCCAGATGAAGGCACAAAGCAAAAATGCCCGTGGTTCGAGATTTCGGCGCACGTTTAAATATCCATCCCCACGTGGTCGAAATTAATCCGGAGTCTCAGTGGCGCGCCTCACAGCTCAGGTGAAACCTCGAATCGGTGGGTAACCCCCTCCCCCCTCCCCCCCTGAAATTAGAACTGAGTATACAGCAATTATCCGCGAGAGTAAAATAAACAAAATCCGTCGCTACCGCACACACACGCGCGCTGATTTCTTTTTTGTTTGTACTCCGGGCTTTGTTTTCACAACCTTCAAAACTCCGCGGCTATTTCACGATCACCTGCCGTGTCTGGCGATGCCGGGTACGATCGACGCAGCTATTCGATGATGTAAGCTTCTGAACAGCGTCCGGTCGTGCCGTACGCTGCGTACGCCGCGACGTCATTTGACTAGTAAAATTCGCGGATAATAAAATAACGGCCGGCCCGACGTACCGATTCGGCGGACGTTCATCGAATGGATGGTGAAGGCGTACTCCCAAGTGCTTCCGAAGCCGTTGCCGTAGAAGAAGCCGCACGAGTACGACCCAGCGAAGAGCATCGTCGTCGGAGCAACACATGTGAGGCCGCCGACGTTTTACTGTACGCCAACCAACACAGCGTATCGCCGCCGGTCGAGACGTCTTCGTACGTGTTCCCGCGAACAGCTCACTACCGCCCGGCGCCTTTTCAAACTCGCCGCAGGTTCTCTTTTGTGCGCTTGTTTGGTTTTCCTCTCGTAGCGCGGGAAAGGTGGAGGTGATTGAAAGAGGGGAAGGTCAAGCAGTAAGAAATTCCTTTTAGTGTCCTTGCAGATGGCGGACACTTACTGCGTTTTGCCACCTAGAGATATAATTTTAGTACAAGGTTGAATCCAGAGTACTCTGGGTTGAATCAACTGGGATTACTTAAGACTTACAGTTTGTGCTAGTTGCTGAATGTAGGTGAATTTCAAATCTAACGAGAAAAAAAAACTGCTTATAAAAATTGGAGAAACTTAAAAAATGTAAGAACGGCAAAAGAGACAAAACGTAAAAAGAGTTGGCAGTTTGAGTTTCCTGTCGCCATAGTTTCTCACCAGCTTCCTCCGTGATAACAAAAGACATAATTTTGACTTGTACTTGGTCTTTAACGCGTTTTTAACGATTTCTTTCGATATCTATGTCTTGACGTGAAGCCCTGAGGTTGTAAGTCGCTCTATCCACGAAGTCGTATGCACCGTACTCACGCCGATTCACGTTGGGCTTCAGGCTTTCACGAGAACAGGCGCTCCGCGTCGTGCGGCAAAGCCGAGCGAAAGTTGCTCGGCTGCTGATTTCCCGGGGGTAGTAGACGTCGTGGGCCCGAGCTCGGTGACAGCCGGGCTTCCTTCTTCGCGATGCCGCTCGGCAAAAGCTTCCGCATCTACCACAAGGTCCGGCCACCCAACGCCTACAGCGTTTTGCTCGAGCAGCGCTCCAAGAACGAGACCCTCCTGTTCGAGTCGAGGGCCATCGCAGTGTTGTGTGAGTCCACCTCTCTCTTCGAGTAGCTTTGATCGCTGCGGCATCCGCTCCGCACTCCGCATAACACACTCGATAATCGGCTGCGTTTTTCAACTGACAGCCGCTATTCAACAACTTCAACTGGGTTTTGGACTGTGTTGCCTCGCTTTGACGGTCGATTTCTGGCAGCCGCTACGCTATTTTCTTCCCCGGTCGCCGAGACTTAATTGCCTCGGCGCTCAACTGTGTCGTCTACGCGTAGAGGGGTTGTGTTTGTCACGCTTGCGTGCCATCTGTCATGCTCCTTTAGCTGGCATCGCCGGGGATCTTGGCCGGGAACGGCGAAGTTTCTCGTGGGACTGTTGGACGCGCTGAACTTTCGTTCGAACTTTATTAACACCATGTTCAGTCTGCTTTCTCGCAGGCTTTCAGTGTGAAGTGAGTTTCAGAGAGGTCTGCTTGTTGATGCTTCCGCACCTAAAGGGTCACTCGTGCTGTGAGATCCCTTTGATTTGCCTCCCCCCCGCTCCCGAGCTATATGCATCGGTAGCCTCACTGCAACTGTCTATGTGCAACGTAGTGGCGCATTTAAGTCCTGCAGCGATGCTGTTGGTTTGACGAGCTCACATGAAAAAAGTGATGAGTGCTTAACGTGAGTGCGGCCATACGCCGGAGCTGCGATGAAGCATTTTTGGACCCCAGGTCGAGCGGTCCTATGCGAACGCGATCGAACTTTGTTCCCGAATTGTCAGTACTGTAAAAAAGAAACAAATGGAATTTAGATTCTCACAACTACCTCTGTGTTACTGCAGACGAGCCGTTCTAGTTCGTGCTCAACAGTTTTCGCCAGCCTTAACTGTGTGGTCAACCTATAAAGACTTGATGTATGTGCGATACAATTCTATTTTTGCATCGAAGTGTCAACGCGATAACCTCTCTTACCACCATTGTTCCACACAGCCCAACAAGAGACCGATACTGTGAAGAAGGAATACACAATGCTCCTAGATGCGCACGGCTGCCTGGGAGTCCTGCAACTTACAGCAGGTCAGTGAAATGCATTCTTCCAATAATCCTATCTGTGTTAGGGTACTGTCGTGTGCAGGGTAAGGATGTAGATATCGTGCAAACATCTTATCGCTTAACGCATTCGAAACTCGTTGAACCCTTTGGACTGTGTTTACTTTATGTTTTTTTTTTATTTTGCTCATAATACGTATTGTTGGACGCTTCAGGAAAAAAACTGAAAACAATTCATAGAACGAACTGATTAACATGAAAGTTTGGGCTAGTTGGTACTCCGTTAAACGAGATGTTTATAATGCGGTAAAAAGAATGACGGACGACGAAGGGTGACACCGACAAGCCTTGGCTTGTACTTATCAGTTGACTTCTATGTCATTGTAGATAGGGCGGCGTTTAATTATGTGCAGTGCCTGCTGTTTCCGTGCTTGTTTGTGCAGAGCTTCATAATTGTGGGTACTCAAATGTGGCCCAACGATACAATTCAGTGCCTAGACACAATGCGAACTGCTGCTGCACAATAAGAATGAGATTATCAGCTGTGATCCTGTACACACAACAAAGCAGTAATTAGCACAGACAGGCAGTGATGGCTAAAAATAATGACTCTGGCAATACAATGGGGCTCTTCGATTTACCATCTCGGGCTCACCGCGGATAGTCCGCGGGTAGCCCGAGGATTCCCCGAAGCCATAGGGATACGTGGGAAAATCGAATGCCGGACTGCTTCTCGGGGAGTCTGCGGTGAGTCCGAGACGCTAAATCGAAGAGCCTCAATGCTTGTTATATCGTGTAGGCGGGCATTCCCAGTAGGAAATCATCTGCGGAAAAAAAGAATATTGCAGAGAATTTGTTTTGAGAAGAGGCATTACAATAGTTTTATTATGCTTATTACTATAAAACAGGAATTTTAAGCGGGGTAACCTTCTACAAGACTGTTAATGGGGGAACGCCGGAGCTATTGCGGAGTTCAGTTGATCAAATGTGTCTATCGTATGTGTGGTAGATGAACCAAAGAGAAGTGCTCAAGGCAATTTGTGTCCGTTTCGATGTGAAGATCGCAGACAATGGCAGCACATTCCAACAATGGGCGCCTGGATGGAGTATAAGCTACTAGCTTTGTTTTGCTACTACAATGACTCATTTGGTGTTTTAAGAACCGCAATTGTCATTGGGCCATTGAGGATTTACTTCCAATGTGCAATTCCCAACTCCAGTTAGAAGTGATCATCACTCCAAAGTATTTAAATGGATAAACAGCTGTTATTGCAGTGTTGTCTAATTTTTGCTATAATTCCAGCTCTTCTTTTACATGTTGTGGTCATTTTGGCACATTTTGCTATGTTGAGGCTCATTTTCGGGCTGTAGTCTTTAATAAGAACACGGGTAATCTGATCCTCTCTCTCGATTGAATAGATGGGTAGCCATGCAGTCATCGGCAAAAAACGACAACGCACAGTAAATTCAGGGGGCTTGTCATTTAGACAGAAATAAAGGTGGCCCTAAGATGAAGCCTTGCAGAACACCGGAATACATGGGATCCAAGGTGGAAATAGTATTGGCTATTTGAACTTGCCTGTGTTTGTATGTGCATGTGGGCATACATACGTACCTACATACGATTTTTAAGTCACACTAAGAAAGGCACCTATGCAGTCATCGGCAAAAAAAAAACAAAAAAACGACAACGCACAGTAAATTCAGAAGGCTTGTCATTTAGACAGAAATAAAAGTGGCCCTAAGATGGAGCCTTGTGGTACACCGGAATCCAAGGGGGAATTAGTATTGACTATCTAAACGTGCTGGTGTGCGTGTGTGTTGTAAGTGCATGCATACAAACGTATGTATGTACATTAGATTTCTAAGTCACAGTAAAAAACATTTACTGAAATATTTTGGCTGAAGACCAGCCCTTCTCAGAAGCTAGCCCCACTCTGTAAGTAAGTCGGTCTCTGGCCAGGACGTTGCAATAAAAACATTTTTCACTTTTGACTATTCAATCGTTCATTTAAAACGTAACAGTCCAGGAGCCTCTTTCCTAAACTGCAGTAAATCCTCGTTATAGCGAAGTCCTCGGGGCAGGGAACTGGCTACATTATAAGTGATAGGTCGTTAAAAGTGGATACATTATTTGCTCTCAGATGTCTGCAGTGGTTATCACGAAAAACTTTGGATAAAGTGATTTTGTTATAACAGTGATTTAATGCTTCTCTTGCTTTTGTTGCGCACGGATAGAGGAAAATAAGGTTTTGCATTTCATGTTATTAAAATCTGTGGAAAAATAAATCCAATAATGTTTGTTTCTTTTTACCTTTTGAGAATCTTTTTTTTTTATATCTTTTAACAGGTACAGTTTTTGTTAAAATTTTTAGGTCAAGTCGGAAATGCGCAGGCCACAAGAAATTCAATGTACAAGCTTACATCCTGAGCGAGGCTTAGTTAGGAAGCACCTTCCTTTCTTACTGTCATGAAATATTTTCGTCACAAATAAAGGCAAAGCTTATTCTTTGAATTCTTTGCGGTCGAGAAGGCTTAGGATCGGCCTAGAAAATTTGACAAAGGGTGCACCTATTTGTACCTATTAATTAATTTCGCGCCTAGATTTTTGTACCTATTAAAAAAAGAATAATGGTAATGATGATAAAAAACCCTAGCGTCTTTAAGCGGAGCACCACCTTCGTTTTTAAGCTACACCAACAACCTCAAATGCCGGTTTTCAGTTCAAGTTGCAGCTAACTCTGAGTGGCTTTTGCTGGAAAATTGGTTTTGAAGCATTTTGTCCTCCCCTGAAACTTGACAGCTGTCGTTGTACAGGCGTGAGAAGAATGACAGTTTGCTCGGCTTGTTGTCATCCACTCAGACACTGTCATGATGGGAAGGCGGTGTGGGCTTGCATTGTTTTTCTTGCATGTGTGTGTTCGTTTGTGGCATAGACTAAAGACTACGTGTAAAAAGCGTTGCATATGGGGGCAACCGGGTTGTTGGGGGTATAAAAGCCCTCCCTCTTTCCAGGCTATTATTGAAGCCTAATAGATGTACGATACGAGGAATCATTGAGGGGACCTGATAGAAAGAGAGTCCAGAGTTGGCTCACTTTTGATTTGTAACTGCTGTGGCTGATTTCAACCAATGTCTAATTCGGTTTATTGCCAAATCCCTGTCTTTCTGTAGGTTCAGGTTGCTTTTCTGGGTCACTGCCTTTGTGGGTGCTGTTAGAAATAAGTTGATAGAAATTACCTGTCATTGCCCCCGCCCCCTTTGATAGTGTACCTCGTAACCTCCTCTTAAACTTCAAATTTACTCCAGTTTGTCTTATTGCAGGCTCGTGTGTTAGTCAGAGAGCTGCAACTTTGTTGACATTCTTACTATATCGAAAGCATGCATCATCTTTTGGTCAACCTATATCTCGATTTCAGCGCACATGACATTTTCTTAACATTTCTGCTTTTTTCTTTTTTTGACAAATGAACATCAACTTTTAATTGCAAAAAACAAACAAAAAATCGTTTCTTCTCATTCATAGCTCACGATGTTCAATTTTGACGCATCAGTAACTGGTGACTGTTTGGTCACTAGTATAGTTTATATTTTTAGTGTCTAGTTAGGGTCCTGCATTGGCTTTCGTGCATGATTAACAGTATTAGGCTAAATTTGAACCATGCAATGGGCTATGATAGTTAATCCCTGTAGCTGCCTAATGCACTACTAAGCAGATTTGTTTCTAGCGGCGATTCTGCGCCCACAGCTCATGCACGTACAGTTAAACCCGGTTATCATTAATATGCACGGTGATTATTAGTCTGATATATTCAATAGTTTGATATAGTCGAACCCACCTATAATGAGTTTTTTGTTAGTTTTCTTCCAGGGGAAAAAAAGTTGGCTATTTCGAGGAACATTAGTGGTGAGATACCTTATTTAAAGTTGCATCTGAGCAACTACCTTCATTCAGCAGTTCAATTTACTCCTCCTTCTCAAAAGGTAACTGCTCAGGAAAAAAATTCCTTTGGAGGGCTTTTTACCAGGAAGATGACGAAAGTGCGACGACACATGTCTTACATGCAGGGTGTCGGAACGAAACGAAAACCAGGAAAGAAAAACGAAAAAAAAATGAAATTTTTGGCCGGAACGAAAACTTAACGATATTTATTACTTCTTTCAAGAGCGAAACCGAAAAAATTTCGTTTCAGTTTGAGTGGCAATTTCATGTGTTTCAGGATTCATTCAATTTCCATTCAGCGAAATGGGCAATTGCCGTCGATTTGCTGGCATGAAATCGTCTTTCGTCTCTATGGCACCCACTCTCCTTCAGAAGGCTTGCTGCCTGCTTCCATACTTTCTCTGTTGGTGCCGATAGGCGCGCTGCTGAGGTCCACGCGTGATTGCCACGGGCATGTGGTTCCGATGCAAACGTCGTGTCCTTATTTGTTTATTTATTTAGTTTAATAAAATACCCACATTAACCCTACGGCATTATTTAGGGGGTGTGTTAACATAAAGAAACGAATATTCTAAAACACAGTGGGAGTGGGGGGTGGGGGTTTGCTGAAGGTACTGATGTTATCCATTGCTACATACTCGCACACAATCTCTTTTAAGATTAAAAACAGGAGTTTTTCAATGTTCCGTGAGACAGACCGTTTTAAACTTTCAACAGTAACATCACATTTAAACGAGTTTTTAAAAAATTATATTTTTCAAAAAAATTATTAAGCATCACTTCATCTTCTTTAACGTAATTAAACAATTCTGAATCCTTTTTAACAATTTCATAAATATCAATTTTTCTCGCGCAAACACGAACCGTTATGAACCGTTACGAACCATTTTTTTTTTCGTTCCAGAGCTGAAATAAAACGGAACTTTTATTTATGGAACAAAACAGAAACCAGAACGAAAAACATTTCGTTCCGACGCCCTGCTTACATGCGATGAGTGCACATACACAATTTTTTACTTGGGGTAAGGTGTACGTCATGCTTTGTGGTAAAGAGCGTCGTAGGAAGGATTTTGTTCTGTGGTGCTGCATTTCTGGGCTAAAATTGTTCTGGTGGGGGAGTTCATTTATCGTTTAACGAGATGCGGTTACTACAAGGTGGGGAAGGGGGTCACTTCTAATTTTTCCGTCTCTCCTTTTTGAGTGCTACTCTTGTAAAGGTATCGCACCTTGTGAACATAATAAAAAGCGGGGAAGTTGGTCCTGTAGGTGCTACCACACTTCAAAGACATCGCATCTGCTTCACCCTGCCCGGAAGTCGGAACTTTTTGACCACTTACTTTGCCGGCCAGCTGATGGATGGTATCCTTGGGCGGTGAAAACAGGGTTTTTCTATGTGCAATCACTAAATGATTCATTAAGGGAGAAAGCCAGGGTTGTCTTTGGTGTCTGTGAGGGCAAAATGGATTGTTGGGGAGGGTTCCATAGCACAAGACCACAAATTTTATTTAAAATTCTCTGTGGTTCACCGAGTATATAAAACGCTGGCTTTCACATGAGTAAGATGACACAAACATCACAAAAGTTGGTTTTCTGCCCCTTTAATTTCGTGATTTTCCTTTCTGTGTGTTCGTGGACTGGCATCCCTGAGGCGTGCGACCTTTCCCCGCTCCTCTTCTTCCAGGGGACACGGTGGTGCAGTTCCTGGTGCTGGTGACGGGCTGCCAGTCGGTGGGCAAGCTGGGTGCCTCGGAGGTGTTCCGCATCACGGACACCCTCTTCGTGTCCCTGCGCAACAATGCCCAGGACCTGGAGAAGGTGCAGGACGTGCGCAAGGTCCTCAACGCGGGCACCTTCTTCTTCGCCTGGACGCCCCCGTCCGCAGCGGCCGAGGCGGCCCTCGACCTCACCCTGTGTGCACAGCGCGCCGTCATGACCAGCGATACGGACAACCGCTTCTTTTGGTGAGTGACGGCCAGCCAGTTTGTGCAGTTTTGTGCAGGCAGAACTCGTAGGTCATGTTCCAGCATTTTCAAGCTTGGGCTGTGATTCTGCAGCAACACGTTGGCAGCGGAAATTAGGGCTACTGTACACACAAGTTGGGACAAGACGCTAGGTTCAGTCATCAATTGCATGTGTAAACCATGCCACAAACTTGCGATGTTTCAGGCAAAGCAGCGTTACCGTGTTATAAGTAAACCACGTCCCTTTCATTGAGCTTTTGCACTGAGCTGTGGATCATCAAAACCTCTACTATGTACAACCTTCTCAGGGACTTCTTCAGAGTGTTGTTGCTTCTTTCGTTTTAGGTCGACCGTTGCACCCTGCATTTCGTAGTGCCAATTTGTGTTGTCAGATCACAGTAAGTTGCAGTTGCCATTGGCATCACGCAACACACAGAAAGCCTGAAAATAGGTCAAGTGTATATCAGGGTAGATAATTTAGAATACAGCCTTACGCCCCCCATGATCGCTATTGATCACTGTTTGGTTGGTGACAGCAGATGCACTGGCAATTTTCAGAAATTTGTAATCGTTCATTGCAACGTATGAAACCTGCCTTAAGCAGAAAAGTTTGTTGGATTGTGTACATTATTGTACATTTGCGTATGCTTGATTGTCTCGGTACAAACGGGCAAATAAAGCAATGTTTTGTTCCATATTTAACATTTTAGTGTGTGGGTTTTGTTGAACACAACAATGCTCTCAACATGAGCGGTGTCATTTTATTTTTAAAGGTACAGCCAAGATTAGCATCACTGTGTGGTCTGCACTTCACATTTTTATAGTATGTCATCCTGCAGCACTACTAATTTTGTCCAGACCTTAGCAGGAGTGGTGGTACTTCGGGTGTTGGCGTGTAGGGTGACACCTGGATGTAGCACCTGGTGCGACAACTGATCACATGTGGGGTGACACTTGGGTGTGGCATGAGATGACTTATGACATTCAGGGTAACACTTTGGGCTGGCATATGGGGTGACGGCTTACGACATGTGGGGTAACACTTTAGGGTGGCACGTGGGGTGACAACTTACGTCATGTGGGGTAACACTTTGGGATGACTTGTGGGATGACAACTTACGGCATACCCGCCGCGGTGGCTCAGTGGCTAAGGCGTTGCGCTGCTGAGCACGAGGTCGCGGGTTCGATTCCCGGCCGCGGCGGCCGCTTTTCTGATGGAGGCGAAAAGCAAAAACGCCCGTGTGTACGAGATTTCTGCGCACGTTAAAGATCCCCAGGTGGTCAAAATTAATCCGGAGCCCTCCACTACGGCGCGCCTCATCGCCTGCGTTGCGTCGGCGCGTTAAACCCTACAATCAATCAACTTATGGCATGCAGGGTAACACTTTGGGGTGGCATATGGGGTGACAATTTACGGCAAGTGGGGTAATACTTTAGGGTGGCACGTGGGGTGACAATTTACGGCATGTGGGTTAACACTTTCGTGGTGCATGGGGTGACAACTTACGACATGTGGGGTAACACTTTGGGGTGGCATGGGGGTGATAACATACGACATGCAGGCTAACACTTTTGGGTGGCATGTGGGGTGACATTTTGGGGTGGAGCGTGGGGTGACAACTTGTAACATGTAGGGTAATTCTTTGGGGTGGCATGCACGGTGATGACTGAGCACATGTAGGATAACGCTTGGATGTGGCACGTGGGGTGACAACTGACGACATGAGGGCGTTTTCCTACCTTCTTTGGCCAGGAACCGGACGCTCCACATTCCACTGCTGCGCTACGGGGTGGACTGCAGCCGGTGGCTGCTCAAGGCCACCTGTGGTGGGGTGGAGATGCGCACCATCTACCTGGGCCACCAGCAGGCCAAGGCGTGCCTCATTTCGCGTCTCAGCTGCGAGCGCGCCGGCACCCGCTTCAATGTGCGCGGCACCAACGACGACGGCCACGTCGCAAACTTCGTTGAGACTGAGCAGGTCAGAAGGCATCCCAGGGGTGGATCTCTTTTGGTTCAAAATATGTGTGCATGAATGCTGCAAGTAACTCTTTGTTCATGAAGCTAAAAATTTAGCAAATTTAGCCAAAAGTAGAGTTTGGCAATACAGTTGAAACCATTTATAACAATACCAGTTACAGCAACATATTGGATCTAACAATGAACAGTTGCAACACCACTAACTTTCCGTCGTATTATGTGGTAAAACAGGCCGCATTTCACAAGGTTAATTTTCCCTATTATTGGTCATAACAAACGTGACACCTTCAGCCAACTTGAACTCAGGTATTTGGAGGCATATGCGAGAGCCATGGTGTCATCATAAAAGAAGTTGCATGCGCCGGATATTCCAGCTTTCAGAAAAAGTGTTTTCTGCATGGCTATGCTGAGCTTGCAACTGACCGCTTTTATCTCGTGCTGCCGGCTGGCCCAGGAGATAAGAGAGGCAAGGAGTGCCTTTTCCGGAATAAAACACCTCCTAGGTTGGAAAACAAAACAAAACAAAAAAACCTACCAATGCATCATTATAGTCAGCAGATTAAAAAACGCAGCACTGTAATTTGAAAACTGCTAATCATATTAGCAGGAAAAAAACGATGCAGTGGCTTTCTTCTTATTCCTAGGGTGTTAGTCTTTCCTTCATGTTTTGTTGGGACGGTTGGTGTGCGCACTGCTTTGTCTGTGCTGTGGTGCAGTTGTGTTGGTTAAATTCTGGGTGAAACCTCTAAATGCTTGAAAGTTACATTTTCTTGTCTAACCTTACGGTTAGCGCAATTATTTGTCGTACCGACTTTTCAGTGGCATTTGAATATTGCTATTAGTGGGTGTGACTGTGTATCACTTCAGTGTAAAAAACAAGAGACAGTTCTTCACATTGATGTCTTCCGGAGTTTTTTTGAAGTTCTGGCATTGTCTACTCTATTCACAGCCAGAGCAGGCTGTAAGTGACTATTTGGCTCAATGTGTGCAAAAAATGATGAAAACTCACCCAACACAGTCTTTTTGTTCAGCTGTACACAATGTAATGGTAACCACGCAAGATGGGGTAGCTGTAACTTCGCAGACGTTATTAGAAGAGGGCTGTGAACTTAATGAGTGTTGGCTCTTACATATGGCATACTTCTGTAGACTATCGATGTTTCTGTATAATAACGTACTTGATATGGTCCCAAATTGCATGAGCACCTTTGAAGACATTTTCTTTCACATTCGCTTACGTGTTCTCTCCTTCACTGTCAGGGAAGCAGTGCTTCAACATTTCTTCCTTGGGGGGGATGATATTTCACTGAAATCTGTACTACCATACAGGTAGACTGCCTGGCTGAGCCAAATTTTTATGCAGAAGTGTTAAATTTCCAGGCAGAAGTTTGTGCTGAACCAGTTACAAAAGCACGTTGGGTACACCACGTCTAATGAAAGAGTTGGTTTGGGGCTAAGATGCAATGCTGGCTTTAAAAGAAGCACAACTGCAAAGCCTGTGGTGACACTGAACTTACATAATCTGCTAGTTGGATGCCGTCATGACGTCGGCCTTAGTGGCCTGTTCGCTTTAGTGCAAAGAGTTCTAACCCCCTCTCTTTAATGAGGTTGTTGCTGTAAAAGAAAGCCCGGGCCATCTCCACTAACATAAAACCTGGAGAGGGGCGAAGCATGCAGTGTATAAGTGTATTCGTGGCACCTTGGCGTTTTTGCCAACGGAGATGAAACCGTCGGGGGTAGAGGTATACAGCTTCGCTGTAAAAGTCTCGTGTCTCTGAAGCACGAAGCGTTCTAGCACGAGGCGCTGGAAAAGCAGCGTCCCGGTGTGTTCTTATAGTATGCGTTTTTGCTCACTCAGATGAAACGTTCTAGCGCGAGGTGCTGGAAATCGAGTGTCTCAGTGTTTTAGTACCGGGACTACATGATGCAGCGATGACATGAGACGACAACAACATGAGACGCCAACAGCCCAAACTCCTAAGGGGCTTCGCCCCTGAAAAATAAATACATAGGTCAAGGAATTCGGTGTTGCGTTTGGAATTTCATGGTGAAAAGCTGGGCTTGCTAGTACTGTGAGACATATTTATTGCACAAAAGAAAGCAAGGATTAAGAACAGGAAACTCAACCGGCAAGTGCTGGACTTAGACTTGGGTGATGAAGTAAGGGTCTGTTGAAGTCTAGTGCCTATCCTGCATTTAGCTTTTCTTTCTTCTTTGTTTTGTGCATCGTCTTGAAACTTGATGTCATGCCAAAACATGATGTCATTGCAGGCGCAAACTTTAAGTGATATGCTCTTTCAGGTGATCTACTTAGAAGACCAGATAACGTCCTATGTCCAAACAAGGGGTTCTGTACCACTCTTTTGGGAACAGCCTGGAGTTCAAGTGAGTTCTCTACTTAGCAGTGTATAAAGAATTAGGGTGGGCTTTCAAGTTCACCATTCTTAACTCATGCTGTTCATTTAATGGGGGGGACAAAAAACATGTAAGTGAAAAGGTCACCGAATTTTTGCCTGTTTGCAGGTTGGGTCTCATAGGGTCAAGATGTCAAGAGGCAGCGAAGCATCATCGCCAGCATTTGAGAGGTGCTTTACTTTGCTTGCTTGCAGTTGTGTTGCCATTGTTGTAGAACCGTGTCGCTTATGATGAAAATTCTAGTTTTAACCACTTGAGTATCAGTGGATGGGGTGACAAAGGTTTTCTTCTTTTGTTCTTAGTTGTTGTTTCTATCTTGTAATGGGGAAGTGGCAACATTCGATTTCACTGAGTTTGTGAGGCCATCAGCCAGGCGTAATCGAAAAAACACGTAGGATTGTGTAATGGGAGTGACGAGATCACGGTATTGTCGTATTGCCACTAGCTAGATGACGAGAGGTCGTTAGCACTTGCAAGTGCTGGAAAATGCTAAAGCTTTAAATAGGCAATTTCAAAAGTGGTTTTCCAGATGCAGGCATGTGGGCTTTTTCATGGAGGATACTTTCTCAATGTCTCCCAGTTCAGTTATGCATCACTAATCAAAATTATGAAAGGTCATACTGGTCTTGAAGATCCTGTATGAACCCCACTTCGATGTACATTGATAGAAGCCTTGCTGAATATAATCTTTGCTGCTTTTAGAAGTTAAAAATTGCTCTGCTTTGAGATGTTGTTGCCCTTTGCAAAGTTCACGAATGTGGTCCAGGGTTCGACGGAAGTCCATCCGGCCAGGTGGTGAGTTCATAACAAAGTTGCGGTCACTGACGAAGTCAGCTGAAAAAAGTTGACGTTTCGGATCCCGTATAGAATCCTTGATCACAATGGTCAACAATTCCGTATAGGATCCGAAACGTCAACTTTTTTCAGTTGACTTGGTCAGTGATTGCAACTTTGTTGTAATGAAAGTTCATGAATATATTTTCTTGAGCGGACAGCTAGTTTTGTGACAGCTCTTGTTGGATTTTTTGAAGTTTAGTAGTGCAACTATTATTGTTATTGAAAAAAGCTCTCAATGCTTCTGCCCCAAAGGCATATGACCATGATCAAGGAGCGTTACGGCGACCAGGTCATCATAAACCTCCTGGGCTCCAAGGAAGGGGAGACAATGCTGACCCAGATGTTTCAGGTAAGGACGGGATCGTTGTTTTAACACGCGCTTGTTTTTTTTTTTTGTGAAACGTTGCGTATACAGCGCCATCCAATATTTGTGGTAACTTATTTATTAACTTCTGTTTTTGGTTTCAATGTCAGTCTTGACGTAAAGATAATTAGTTATTACACAATCAAATTTTTGTTTGTTGTCAACATCATTATGAGTGGTCAGTACTTAGTACAACTACAGAGGTCATGCTGAATACTGAGAGGTTAGTGCAAAGATATCCCATATTAGGTGTAACCACGTGTTTTGTTGTAGTGACGTGGTACCTTACCCTTGCTTCTTTGGTCTTCCTTGCTTTTTGTGCCCACAGCACCACATGAAGGCGTCTCGCCGCAAAACGTCCATGGTCTCCTTCGACTATCATGCACTTTGCCGTGGGGGTCGGCAAGACAATCTGATCCACCTCAAGAACCAGATCTCGCCACACCTGACGAGTTTCGGCTGCTTCTACTTCGATGGCAAAGACGTCGTCACGTGAGTTGTTGTTGAGTGCTGTTGTCTTTCTAACTTCATCGAGTGCAGTAATCCCTCGTTAACTCAAAGTCCTAAAATCCGCTGACAGTTTCAAGATAATCAGAGTTTTGTGTTGAAGGGGGGCAAATGCGTGGTGCCTATGGGAGGCCTGGCAAAAAAAAGTTTTGACTTTTAACCAATATTTCGAGATATCTGAGTTTGAGTTAGGGATTACTGTATTTTTTGTTAGTGCCATTTTGAGTAATGTTGCGACCAGAATTGGATTTCTGTTTGGCTTCATGGCTGGAATTGTCACTTGGTTACTTGGCAGCGGAGATTCTGTTGCTAGCTTGTCTGCATTTGGATCTCCATTTTGAATGATTTGCAGGATCAAGATCCCACTTTTCTTTATGCTTCTTGTGCTAATCCAAAATGGTATGACAGGCCCCCCACTCAACACTGCGTTTCTAGAACCTGCACAAAAAGAAGTCGCACCCCCTCTCTAGTGACAGTCCCCCAAATTTTAACGTGGCTAGGTTGGAAAGGTAGGAGTTACGATTGTTGTTATATCAAACTGGAAATCTGTCCTTTCAGCCCAACGTAAATTTTTTTGCAATTTCCACAGAAAATTAAATTTGTTGCTGCCCTTTAGAATGAAAGGAAATGATAAAAATGGCGGGGCAAGGTACTGTAAAAACTGTTTTGGTCGTTTCCTTTTATTTCAGTTCAGTATGTTCTGTTTCATTTCAGAGTCTTTATGATGGTACAGTTTTTGTGGATTGCATTTGCACAGTTCAGTCAGCTCATTGCGATCACTGTGGTAATGCGCCTTGCTTTGTTGCAGGCGACAGACTGGAACATTCCGCACCAACTGCCTCGACTGCCTTGATAGAACAAATTGTGTACAGACATTTATCGGCCTAGAGGTGAGTGCTGACGCTCATTCAATAACCTTCTTTTAGAGATGCCCGCCTTGGCAATTCTAGTAGAAATACTGCAAGAATAAAACTGTGCTTTAGAAAATAGACAATATTTGCATCAATCAAGTTTACCTGGGCTGAATTATGCTGAATATAGCTTACTTGTGCTGAATAATGTAATAACGGTTTGCTTAGGTACACCGTCCAGTACAGGCAGAAATAAGACCGACAAATCCATGTCATTTTCTTTTAAAATTATTGTGAGCATGCAGCCAGAAATTTTTTTCAGAGGGGGTTACGGGTTATCGGAACAGGTGAGTTTTGCTGAAAGGAAGACTAACTCCTGTGTTCCGAATCCCTCTTCTCCTGAATCTCCTCCAGTTCAGGAGATCCTTGAAAGCGATTTTCGCATCTAAAAGCATTTTGACATCTTCCGCTAAGCCAAGTCGAGGAAACACAGAGTGGAGGACCGACTCAGAATATGGCCACAAGCTTCGCATACGCGCTGCCTTGAAAAAAACTTTGGAGCCCCTTCTGGCTACGGCCATGGCTTTGGCTGTCTTTACGTGCTTCCATAGAGCAAGGACATTCCATATTTGCGCGATTCTAACGCGCACCTTTTTTTTTTTGCGAAAAGTGACCTTCAAATTTGTGTGCGCTTAACAGTTCGATTCGGCTAGCATCATTTTCATGTACACAAATGCCTCCAAAAATGCGATTCAATCCACTCAAAACAAATATTTCTTTTTCAAAATTTTTAAGGTTAACTTTCCTGCGCATTACAATTAGGAACATGTTAGAATCATGCAAATACAATGTATAAGAGGGGAAAAGGCCCATTGTGGCAATCGCAGGCAAGCGACAAGATCATGTCGCAATGAAAACCAAAGTTGACGGCAAAGCTTCACCACTGTGAAGGCAAAGGAGAGGGTAGTGGCATCTGATGAACGGAATGGTAGCGGCCGCAATTTATTCTGGGGCTACGCAGTGAAATGCTGATTGCGGCGGCCACGCAGTGTCTTCACCCGTTGCAGATGCCGCTAGCTTAACATATGACGAGCACTTGTGACATTACCTGGCCGTGCTTCTTATAAGAAGCCTTGTTTTCCCTTTCGTCTTGTTCTTACTCTGGGCTTTGTGTTTGATTTGTTGCATGTGGGCTTCATTGTTGCTGATTTAGAATTCCTGCAGCCTCTGCTCCTAATACCGGCACCTCAAAAGAATGTGTTCTCATTCACATTCTTGGTGGCACGTTCATTGCATTTACCATTTCTCTGCGTGCCCTCTTTTCTCAGGTTTTGGGAACTCAGATAGCCTGCCTGGGGCTGCAAGACAAGGCCCAGGTGGTGTCGAGGTTCGTGGAGGTCTTTCGCCAGATGTGGGTTCAGAACGGGGACCAAGTCAGCAAGATCTACGCTGGCACTGGTGCTCTCGAAGGAAAGTCCAAGGTGAGGGAGTTCTGACAGGTTGGGAGCATTGATATTAATTTACACAATGCAAGTCTTAGTTTGAAGGCTTATTTCCCTTTCAAAAGTTAAAGTTGCCTTACCTTAATGCCAGATTTGACCAGCTACTGGTAGCATTGGTTGTTTTATAATGAATTAACTTGTTATCGATCCATAACTTACCGCCAACATGTTTATGACGATCGAGGGGCTGACAATGAAGTGGCACGTTATCATGTGTGGGGATCATGCACTCGCATGAGTTTGGAACGCTGGTGCTTATATTATCGTACACTGCTAAGTGTCGCTGTTGAGGGACGCCAATAAATAGTACTGAGGTCCTGCACAATCGAAGCCACTTGCGGAAGTTCTATGAGATCATCGCTTTGTACCACGCCACCTTCTTAGTAACTCTACAGCTTAATTTTTTCCACCCGGGTGCCTTTCAAGAGAAGGCCTTTATCTCTCAGAAACGCGCAGAATACTTTGCAGCTCTTGTTTTATAAGGTTCTGCAATTGTTTGCGGAAGTTCGACAGAAAGGAGTCGAAGGGGAGTCAGCAGGGCTTAAAAAAAGAGTCAAAAGAAGCAGAGTCATTTTACTCCTACATTCTCAAAGTATTGCGACAGGCATTCATTTACACCCCGTGTGTGGACACTGCAGCTGAAGGACGGCTCCCGGTCGATGGTGCGCACGATCCAGAACAACCTGCTGGACAGTGGCAAGCAGGAGGCCATCGACGTGCTGGTGCTGGGCAGCGCTATGAGCAGCGAGCTGGCTGACAGGGCGCGGGCCTTACTGCCCACTGCTATGCTGCACCGTGAGTGGGCACCTCTGGGCCCCCCTTTTGTCACCAGGCTTGCTTAGCTGGGTCGTAACGGTTTTCGGATTCATTGCATTCAATGCCTTGTGCAGAGAAAGGTCAACTTTCATTTTTTTTTTAAATGTTTGATCACATGCCAAGTAGCTCTTAGCAGTCATCCAATAGCCTCATAGTAGCTCGTCTGGTCGAACGTGTACGAACACACCCATCAACCATCGCCATATCCTGTGTTCCCCAGTTCCCCCCAGTGTGCTGAGGGCCATGTGCAGCCGGCAGCTGGAATACACGATTCCCCTCAAGGCCCGCGTGACGGTGGCGACGTGGAACGTCAACGGCGGCAAGCACTTCAACAGCGTCGTTTTCCGGAACCACCCCATGTCGGACTGGCTCGTCGACAATAGCGCCGTCGGCGGCGGATGTGGTAGGGCTCCTCCTACGCTTTTGTTTTTAAGTGCAGAGCACTTTAGGGGCTCGCCTTGTGGCTCACTCGCTGGAACCAAGTAGAGCCACACGGTGTACCGTCGTAGCGGAGTGCCGTCGTAGCGGCGTCCCAGAGAGGCTCCGAAAGCCAAGTGGTTTATATAGTCATAAGTGTTCGAAACTCGTGAACCGGCAGCGCTTGTCATACATCGCCCTGTTGTTTAGCACAAAGAAAACTGCAGGTACATTTGAGGCAAAATATACGTAATTAACCAGCAGCGCCTGCGTTCATTCAGTCAGGAACACCCGTTGGGTTGGTTTTTGCGATAGTCAGCGAAAAAAAGTGGCAGTGCAATGCCGGCACATGCGGGAGGAAAAGCAAGCACAAAAAGAACAGAACTCTTGGTGCCGCAGTTTCAGGCAGGGGGCACGTGAGCACTGCGAAGGCAGGAAATTTGAATTTCATTTATTTTTCATTTTATTCATTAAGAGAGAAGTGAGAGAGGGCGGCGAAGAGCATGATGGGTGGTAGCAGTGAGCGGATAATGGCGCAACAGCCCGGTGTGGTGAATCACTGTTCTGCATTTCCGACAGTTTTCAGATTGAGTGGAACAGCTTTAATTTTTTGTCTCTCTCTATCTCTACCCCTGTCCTTTGCTCTCCTTTTAGCAGTAATCATGTAAGACTGCTTGCCAAGAAAGTGAAAAGGCGTGGTACTCGAGAACAGTGGCCTATTTTACTCGAGTTTGACCCATTTTATAGTGCAGCTGCTTACCTCATTCCACGTGCCAGTTTTAATCAAACTTGGTGTTTGAAAACCAAAGTTAGGTGAGCATTCATGTCCTCAAAGGACGTATATATTGCCGAGGAATGCATATTTCTTTTACCTTGCTGGAGCGATATGATGTCTAGCGGCTATTTTCCAATGCCTAGCTCAAATTGACGTTTTCGTCTACCCCTGATTGAAACTCGCAAATTTACTTTTGGAAAACCTGCAAAAGGGGGGGAACTGTTCTTTGGTTGTGAGGAACATAAAGGCGCTCTCATTTTGTGTTTATTTTTTAATATTTATTTTCTAAGGTATGTGAATAAAAGCTCAACCCTGCATCAGTTGAGCTTTATGTCTGTGAAAGTAACTTTATTTCACCATTATATGATATTATTATATTAGCCATTATGTTACAGGTGTTTCCTAAAAAGTGTTTTCCCGGCCAATAACTGATTACTTGCTGTCTCCAAGTTTGTTATCAAGGGTTGTTTGGCCAGTAAGTATCAATTTAAATAAGAACCTTGCCATTTTATATACCACAAAACTTGCTATACGAAGGAATAAAAGCAACAGCAAAAAATGCAGGCGCTGAGAGGACACACACATAAGTATGTGCCACCATTTAGTCGTCACAGTGAATGCATATAGGCAGGCTAAGGCTATCCCACAAGCTTTCACAGCGGTGTAATAATTTATGGCATTATGTATCGCATAAGCCTTTCCGGTAGGGAATCCTTTTCTATCTTCGGATTGAATCGTCACATTCTTCTGTCAATGCCATTGATAATGCAGGGTTCGTAGCGGTCCTTGAAACCCTTGAAAACCCTGGAATTTGAAAATAGCATTTTCAAGGCCTTGAAAACCCTTGAATTTTTTTAGGTCCTTAAATTTCCTTGAATTTCGTCAATTGGCTTCTGTTCAGCCAGTTTTTAGCGGATGCCTCTTGAGATGGATGATGATGAGAGATGGATGAGAGCCTGAAGGGGAAGCTTCTGGAACTTAAAGCCTGAAGGGAAGCTTCAGGAACTTAAAATCTTGAGTCCACTGTTTGAAAATAGACCCCTTTTGTGCGTGTGTGTGTGTGCAATACGTCTAGATTGCGAGGTGAATCAGCAAAAGGGATGTTGAAATCAGCCGAAAACAGTGCAATGAAACCAGCATTAAATGAAAAATGTGCTTGCATTTTCTACCTTGCAGTAAAATATGTGCTTCCATGCTGTGAAAGATGGTGTTGTGTTTTTCTACGTTCTCAAAAAAATGTTATCTTAAGTCCTTGAAAATCCGTAGTTGGGGCCTTGAAAGTCCTTAAAAACCCTTGAATTTTTTTCTTCATGGTCGCTATGAACCCTGTAATGGTATCTTTTACTTTGACCAATCTCGTCTTTTGATCTGTTTCCCAGCCCTGGTGGACGTAAGCCACCATGTAGACACAACACCTGCGGACATCTATGCCATCGGCTTCCAGGAAATTGTCGATCTGAACGCGCAGAACATTGTGAACGCAAGGTGAGGAGAAGATCCGACTGCATCATCGCAGTTTTATTTGGCTGCACTGGGCTCCTCTTGTTCGAGGAGTTTGGTTTCAACTATAGGCAGTATAAATAACCTTGCTTTGTGACACCACCTAACTGTCGTTTTCACTAAATGCGTTTTATTTAGACAGTCGTCACTGTGACAAATTAACCAGCAGCAAAGTTAAAACACCTTGGTAGTTGCTTGCAAGCTTTTGCGCATAAGGCCAAACTTAGTGCAGACTTTGTGCCTGGCTTCAGCACTGAATATCAGCAGGCTCATTTGTGTGAAGATCAGGAAGTTAACTATAAGCTTGTAATGAGGGATGTTAGTGAGGGGCCTACATGTGGGCGGGCTGTGTTGACGAACACCTGTATGTGTTCTTTTAACTACTTTGCTAAGGTTTTTGTAGTGTGATGGGTGGAGCTTTGTGCACCCGTGAAGCGGGGACATGGCTCTTAAAACAATTTCTCTTAATTTTATGTAAACTCTGTGAAACTTGTCGGTCTTGCTGCTTTTTTCTCCACTGACATCAAATGTGACATTATTTTTTGATTCAGTCAATTAGTTCCCAAGGTAATTAGGAATAATCAGTCATTTTTTGAGGAACAATAGACATAACAGTGAGTGTTAGCCATAGAACTGTAATCTCTATATTTTCCAATACTATGAACCCTGGTGAATGCAATAAGAGAATCAGTTTCTAATGCACCGCTTGGAACTAATTACTACTTTGCTAAGGTTTTGTAATGTGATGGGTTACCGCTTTGTCAGTTTGCACCCATTAAGGGGGGACACTGGTCTTGAGGACATTTTTGTTATTTTGCAACCTGGGTACTTGAGATTTACACATGAAGTGTATTCTAGCACATTCTGAGCATAAATATGCAGTCAGCTTTCACCTATGTGATGTAAAATCAGAGTTGTGCAATATGTTATGCTGTTCCTTGCTGAGAAAACAAGGCACGAAGTTCGGAACTATAGGCAAAAATGGTCAACGAGGTGATTTCAAATCGTGAAATCTCTGTAAATACTTATGGTACAGCTATAAAATTTTGCAAGTAAATTCTTTGGGACCCGTAGACTGAAAATAAAATTAATTTGGAAAATTGAATTTTTCGGCAAATTTTGGTCCTCAAGACCAGTGTGTGTCCCCCATTAAACAAGCTGAGGATCTGCTGGTCTTTCTGAAATCCATCTGGAGCAAATATGTGAAGCAGGTGTTGATAAGAAGCAAAAGTGTTTGATCCTCTAAACAGTGAAGCTCGTCTCACTGTGAGTCCATAATGTTTTTGACATCTAGCTTCATTTGCTTTTTTTTTCTTCTTTTTCTCTTGTTCATGGTTTTTGTCCTTCCCCGCAGCTCTTCCAGCCAGAAGGAGTGGATGGTGGAGCTCCAGAAGACCATCAGCCAAAAGCAGAAATACGTGCTGCTCACGTCGGCGCAGCTGGTGGGCGTCTGCCTGTTCGTCTTCGTTCGGCCTGAACACACCCCTTTCATCAGGTGCGTTTGCCGTGTTTGCTTGTTTGGCCTGATTGCTTCACCTACACAAAAGTGGCTATTTCGAGTGCTGTGTGCTCTGACAAGTTCAGGGGTGGAAGTGCTGCTCCATTTGCTCTGCGCTGCTCCAATCTGCTTTTCTTGCTCCGTCCTGCTTAGATTAAAATCTTAGAATTAGATTGAAAATGATTAGTTTAGGAATAAGTTGGTTGGTTTGCATTGCTGCAATTAGTCTAGTAAATTATTACCCGTTTTGGTACAATGGTATTTAGACTAAGCTTAGTAGGCTGTAGGATTGGGCGAGTTGGTAATCCATGCTGTACTTCAATTGCGCAAAAACTAACGAAGACTGGAGGGAGACGACACGAGGCGCTTTGTCTCGTGTCGTCTCCCTCCAGTCTTCGTTAGTTTTTGTGCAATTGAAGTACAGCTTAGACTAAGCGTTTTCCCACCATTCCTTTTCCTGTGTCGTATAGAACAGAAGTGAGTTATTATTATTACCATAATTTAGATACCAGCAAGAGCCTTTAAAAGGATCGGTGACGAAAAAAAAATGGCCGCATATCTGCTCCTTTCGTTGCCAATGTCGATGTAGGAGGATAGTCGACTGGCGCCCCGGCCAAGTAAATGCCTCCTTTTTCTTTCCTGCTCACCTCTCATGCTGTTCCTCTCCCGTCTCGTTCCTCCCAAGATAACACGCTAGGGGTTTGCTGAAGTCAATTTAAATTTACCACGTTCCACTGCTCTAATATGGGAGCCTTGATGCCAGCGCTGCCGTACGGCAGAGATGTGCGTGAATTGAGGTACCCTACTGCAATGTTTATAGAACCACGTTGCCCTACTCCATGAGCGTTGCAAGCGGAACGCGGAACCTATCTAGTGGAACCTTTCGTTGCTGTTGCAGTTTGATTTCTTAATTAAAGTGCCGCCAGGAGCTATAGTGGCGCGGGCAACAGCAGGTGACGGTTTTCCACTCTTGATGTAGTATTTGTTTTGCTATCGCAAAAACCAAGCATACACAAATTTTTTAATAAAGGAACACTGCAAATATCACTTATGTATTGATTTTCTGCCTTATATTTGCATAATGTCTTGTTCTTGCTCAACAATGTTGACAAGTATGGACATTGCCACCGGACGTAGATGTTTAGATTTGGCTGTGGGTGTATAAGACCATTGCGCAGTTTCTGCACCACTTTGATCAGGTGGCCGAATCGCGTCACAGACAGACAGACAGACAGACCAAAATTTCTGCGTTTAAGTAGCCCAAGAAAGACTATCGTCTTTAAAACAGAGCTCTTGCACTGGTTCCATGAGTGGTGAGTTTTCTTGGAATGATGGATTTTTTGTTCTTATTCTTCTTCCGCTTCCCCAGGGATGTGGCGGTGGACACGGTGAAGACGGGGCTGGGCGGTGCAGCCGGCAACAAGGGTGGAGTGGCCATCCGCTTCCTCTTCCACAGCACCTCGCTGTGCTTTGTGTGCGCCCACTTCGCGGCCGGCCAGTCCAAGGCCGCCGAGCGCAACGCCGACTACAACGAGATCACCCGCAAGGTCGCCTTCCCCATGGTGAGCTCTCTCGTGGCTGCGTAGCTCACTAGCTCACCCAGGGCTTTGGCTCCCACAGACTCCGACCCCCACAGTCTGCCTCTTTGATTCCTTTCGTAGAAACGCGTAAAAGTTAAACACGATGACAGTAGCCGAAGCAGACCCACAGTGACCCATTTTGGGGGGGGGGGGGGTTGGATTGGGTGGGGCAGTTACTGTTGTGTCCGTGATTGACGACAGGTTCAGCCACATATCAAGAGTGTCCCTGTTATGACTATGGGTGGCCCCACACTGCCGGCAGGCACTTTGCTTGGGCAGTCACGTGTGCTGTGTCGTAGCCTCGCTATGTTCATTATGTACCGTAACTGGGAATAAAGTAACCTCACGGTACATAACAGTTGCATGGCCGAGCAAAGAGGTGGATGGCGGGCTTTGTAATCTTGTAAGTGCTACTTAATGCAAATGATGATCCTCCAGTTGTCTTGCCCTGGAGCCCACCTCCCCTAATCACAGAGGAAACATTGTTCTCGCGTCGTGCTCACTGCGTCTGTACTGCCCGCTCTCCGATGCAGGGGAGGACGCTGAACTCGCACGACTACGTCTTCTGGTGCGGCGACTTCAACTATCGGCTGGACATGGAGAACGACGAGGTCAAGGACCTCGTCAAGCAGGGAAACTGGGCTGAGCTGCTCAAGTACGACCAGCTGAGGGTGCAGCAGCAGCAGGGGCAGGTCAGTCTCTCTTCCCTCTCTCTACACTCCGTGTCCTCTCTCCTCCTTTGTCTCCCTCTCCCTCTTTTATTTCTCTCTCTCTCTACTTTTTATCTTCTTCTCTTATATCTGATCTCCCTCTTTCTCTCTCTATCTCTTACTCTATTCTGTTTCTCTTACTCTCTCCCCACTATCCCCCTCTCTTTTATCTTCCCCTTCTCCCTCCACTATTCCTCTCGTTCTCCCTCCACTCGGTCTGCCTCTCTCCCCCTCTCTCATATCTGTCTCCCTGCTTCTCTCTCCGTCTCTTTGTCCCTCCACTTTCCATCTCTCTTCATTTTCTCTCTCTCTCTGTCTCTCTCTCATGCGTGGTATTGCATACCTGTGGTGTGGCACAGTCCAGTTGAAGGAAGAGTGAGTGTGAAGGCCTTACCGTGTCTTGCCTCTGCCGCCAGGTGTTCAAGAACTTTCTGGAGGCACCGATCAACTTTGCGCCTACGTACAAGTACGACCTCTTCTCGGACGACTACGACACGAGCGAGAAATGCCGCGTTCCCGCCTGGACGGACCGGATATTGTTTCGCAGGAGGCGACTGCTGTCGGAGACCGGTAAGGCGGGACTGGTGGACTTGGACTGCCACTACTTCAGTCCTTGCTTCTTTCTTCGTGAATTGCACGTTTTTAGGGCACTAGTACTCCTCCCACAAGATGCTACTGCAACACGTCTAGGGTTTTTGCTACAATGTTTTATCCATTGTTTTATTTATGGTTCAAAACTGCATCTTTTCTAGGGTGCTTAAAGTTGCAGCTAAGGTAGAGAGTCCTGAAACCAAGAAAGACTTGGCCGTCGGCTCGCGCACGCAGTTGTAATGCATGGAACGAAGTGTACTGCCCTTCCTACTACCTGTTAATGCCGTCACAAAACTGCGAGAAAAATGGGTTTGTGAAGGGCAGGGCGCCAATGAACTTAGGGATGTCTGGCGGCATATGCCCCTCGAAGATATTCGAAAGAATTAAAAATGAATGAAGCATCTCAGCTCACCTTATTAGGCCTGGTGTTTCAGGGGTTGTTTCACAAGCACTCACATTATCTGTGCACCAAAGACAGTCTCCAGTTATGCTTTCCTACATATTATTGTCGGCCTGCAAGCACATGGAGCTTTGTTTGCATGTACTTAGAATACCAGTCTGGTGACCGGCAGCGAGCAGTGCTTTGCTTGATATACATAGAGGCACAGCACCCACTCTACGTACCAGGGGAGCCCTGGTACGTAGAGTGGGTGCTGTGCCTCTGTCTCTATCAAGCACTAAACCAGGCGGAAATGTGGAATGCTTGTGACACAGTTTTAAATGTATTCATTTCATTCATTTTGGGGTTTAACGCGCCGATGCAACGCAGGCGATGAGGCGCGCCGTAGTGGAGGGCTCAGGATTGATTTTGACCACCTGGGGATTTTTAACGTGCGCCGAAATCTCGTACACACGGGCGTTTTTGCTTTTTGCCTCCATCAGAAAAGCAACCGCCGTGGCCGGGAATCGAACCCGCGACCTCGTGCTCAGCAGCACAATGCCTTAGCCACTGAGCCACTGCGGCGGGTCAGTTTTAAATGTAGTTAAAGCTGAAGATATCCTACAAGTGAATGGCTCCTGTTTTTTTGCAGGTGCGAGTTGCTTGAATGTGTGTGTGCACGTCAGCATTATTAAGCCCATATTATTTCGTGTGTGTTTCTGGTTAGTGTGGTGTGCGGTTTGTTAACAGATGAGTCTGTTTGCACGATTTTCGAGTGACTTTTTAACGGTGATGGTTTTAGTTTAGATTTTGTGATGGGGCTATGCACAGCGGTAGACACAGTTAGTGTAAGGCCGATTGTAAAGCTCATATGGGCAGGCACAAGCAGTAGTTTTTGCCGTAGAACAATGAGGTGGAACGGAATATCCGTTAACTTGGTTAGGTGCCTATAGGCCTCTTCGACTGGTGATGGCAAGGAATGTTTCAAATGCTACATTGCGTACTGCACAAATGCCTGACAGAAATCGCAGCTTCTGTGCACTGGGGCTGCAAAACTTTGTCCCTTTCTTAATTGAGGCTGCCATCTTAGAAACTTGTCTATTTGAGGAGCAATTGCCGTGTCATCTTCATGTAATCATCTGACACACCTTGAAGTTCTCCACAAAACTTCTCCTTCTTTATTTAATCTGGCAGAGGATCCCTTCTGGAGTCCCGGACGCATTGCGCACTACGGAAGGGCCGAACTCAAGACGTCTGATCACCGGTGAGAGGGGGGGATTCTCAACCGCTTCGACACTCAGGAGTATACAATTGAATTTGTTCTTACAAGCGATCTTACCACCGGTACTCCTAAAAGTTTGTGATTAATTCCATTTTTGAAGGAGTTGGTCGAGGAATGTGGGAGCAGGGGATGGTCATATTTACGCATATGCACACACATGCACACTTGTCTTCAGGAAACTCATGACTAATGTCATCAATGGCACTATTATCCAGGTGGCACTAGCTGAGGGCCACTATTCAAGTTTTGATGAGTACTCGGTGCATTTTAATAGAAATTCTCAAGTCTAACCTAACCTGACCATTGACTCGTGTATCTCACTCCTTTCATTATTATCTTTTTTTTTTTTAAGTGTCCGCATAGAATCGAGTCAGCAGAGTGACTGTACACCCTCCGAGACTAAGCGGTGTGCCCATGAACCAACTCAACGCATGATCCGCTGGGGAGATCAACGCCTTCCAGATAGGAGGAAGCCTGCACATTACGTTCTTTCTCGACT
Source organism: Haemaphysalis longicornis (assembly GCA_013339765.2). NCBI lineage: Eukaryota > Metazoa > Arthropoda > Arachnida > Ixodida > Ixodidae > Haemaphysalis > Haemaphysalis longicornis. The sequence goes on along the minus strand of CM023449.1, from coordinate 55,151,704 downwards.
TTGACCTTTTTACTGACATTAGTTTTTCTTTAAAACCTTGTTGATTCCAGCGTAGAGGTTCCAGTTTATTCAACAGTAACAACATTGTGCTCCGGCTTTCCGTTTATCTGTGAGGCGTTGGAAAGGCGCTCTATGCTGCTCATTTCCTCTGCCAGCTGGCAGCAGGAGATAAGAGGGGCAGTCACACGGTCAGGGTGGCGCTGTGGAGGGGAGCAGTCGCTATTTTTGTGAGGGCTTAAAAAATAGAGAATACCAGCAGTGTGACTCTTTCCACAATTAAAAATGCGCTTCACACATACTGTGCTTATTATCTCTCACAGGTCTTCAGAGGTGGGAGTTACTGTCAGGCTCAGTTATAAGTTGTTATTACTGGTAGCTAAGTAGCCCTTGTATTGTACGGTTATTTTACCACATTAACATACGGCGACGTTGATAGTGGCGTGACTGTTCGTTGTTTTGTCCAATATATTGCGGCGACCCAGAATTGTTGCAGGTTGGTTACGTTGCAATGGGACAAAACACCAATCAGGCCCGTTCCAAGCTCTCTACCCTACCATTTGGCAGGCTCGTCTGTTCTGCTGAAGACTGCTGATACAAGTGGCCGCAAACCAAGAAAACTGGGAACGGGAGGCTTTTTGCGGTTTATGGCAATATTTTTTTCCTAGTTTTAATGTGTGGCAATGAGCAGCGGGAATTTTTGCTATCCTGAAATCAGCTCCGCCTTGACCTCTTTTCTGGGCTTCTTCTGCTCTTCTGGTTGAATTGAGGGATCGCCTTATGAGTTGTTTGTGCCCTGCCTGTTACAGCGAAATTGTCAGCTTTGTTTTTCCTCCACTGCACCCCTCTTCCAGACCCGTGGTGGCCGACATTGACATCGAGGTTTCCCGGGTGGATGAGGCGGTGCGGGAGCAGACGTTCCAGGAAGTGGTGGAGCTCATGGGCCCACCGGACGGCACCGTGGTGGTACGCCTGGAGGAGGAGGGGGCAAGCTTCGAGGACACCTTTCTCACAGCGCTCATCCAGGCGTTCACCACTGTTGGCGAGGTTATTCTGATCAGGTGAGGAGGGCCTGCTGCTTCGGTATCACCTTTGCACACGTGGGAAAGGCTTACGTCTTGGCAGCGTTTTTTGGAAGCATTTGTGCCATCAGGGGTTTCATAGATGTGTGGCAAACAAGGCTTGGGCTGGCCAGCAAATTCAAGTATTAACTGATGCAAGGAATCGCATGTTTTGCAAATGATGCGAGGCATCCAAGATGTGTTAAACAAGGCTTTTACGTACTCGGAACGTAAAATTCGGTACGTAAAAATAAGGTACTCGGAACGTAAAATTTTATATACTTGTGATTTGGGATTTAAATAGTCAGTTTCTTTCAGTCACAGTTCCTTCCAAAAAGAGAAGAAGCCTCAATTCTGGAAAGGAGGTTGAGAGGGGAAAACGGGGCAATATTGGCCGCCTCACATGTGGGGTCTGTTTCAGACTCGGCAGTTTTAGTTTCAGTAACATAGGTCGTACAATTAAAATCGTCCCGAACATGGCCATGCTATGTCTGGGGGAAGGAGTCCACTATCGAAAAATGGAGCACAGTATTAAAAGTCTTGTCTTTCTCGTCTGGTGGGGGTCAAGACACCTAAGGGAATGTCACATCCTGAGATTGGAATGTGAGCCTTTGTTCTGGGTAAGTTGAAGCCATTCCAAACAGCTTCGGAGGCCTTTGGTGATGTTGCACACAATATGCCTTCTTATTTAACTTGGACAGACAGCTTTGACAGTGTTTTTCTGGGTTTTCCACAAATCATTTGATTCGATTTTGCATTTCCTAGGAGTACTACAAATGCTGTCTTCTGAAAACCTGTCCCCAACACTACTTTCCTAGTTTTATACAAAGTATTCTTATTCATTGATGGGGTCACCTCATCCTAGTCATTGTGGGGCTTCCCCAGAAATTTGTACTTAATCTTCTTTTCCTTTTAATTTGTAATAAAAGTATTGCCTAAGGTATCTCAAGTTGAGTTAGACTTTACTCTGATGTCTGCTGTGTTTGTTATACTGCAAAATGAGGAAATGACTCAGTTCAGCTACAAAATAACCTTAATTAAGAAAGCCTCATCGTAATGTTGCACTTGGAACATTGTCCTCAAGTCCTCAAAAAGCATGGTGGTAAGCTTAACCAATAAAAAGAAGCCATTTGCCCCCAAAATATTTCCTGGCATGCACCTGCCTTCGTCATGTTTCTAAGTTTAAATATCTCGGCACTGTTTTTAAAAAAATGATTTATATTTTGGAAATCCAATGTTGATTATCCAAGGCCAGCCATCACCTGAGCCAGGGTGGCTTCCAGCTCAAAGTGCCGACACTGGTGCAGCTCTGGTGAAGACACAGTGCAGACAGCCGAATTAATGCAGAAGGAGAGTAGCCGAACTGTGCTGCCCTGTCCCTGTGTGTTAAAGTATCGGTGAGGATGGGAGTTCTTCAAGGCCTCTTTAACTGACAAAACTTTTCAGACTAAATTAGGAAGTGTTACATAAAAGGGATTTTGCTTTTTGCAGCCCCATCAGATTTGTCATGTGTTTCAGTTATCTTAGTGGAAATGGGCTGCTGAACGAGAATGCCTGTTTAAAGGGGTCCTGAAATACCTTCCGCCGATGCATGGATGTACATGTACCCAAATAAAGCAATGTATTTGCAATCTCCTCCCGCAAGAATTTTGTTAAAGCGATGAGTATTAGCTGAGAAATCGTAAATCAAAAACCGCGCATTATCGTCGCTCCGCGTTTCCTCCTCCTTTCGACTTACTCTCCGCTGTTGACGGCGCGCGAGCTTTGCCTCCCATGATGCTGCGCTCCGCAGCGGTGACGTACTTCCGCTATTGCGCTGCTCAGACTGTCGTGTCATCTGCTACGGGCAAGCTTTGTTGACACCATGAATCCTGCACTCCGCTCAAGGCTGGAAAAGCGAAAGAAAAATCTGGCCGCATGTGTGCGGCGGCCTGGCCTTGCCCTTTCGCGGTGTTCGTTGGTGCAGTTGCTATCGGTGGCACGTGACTTTTTATCGGCGGCGAACTCGCAGCCGTACGGGGAAGATCCTGCGCTCGTTCCCTTTGATGCAGCAACACTGTTTACCCAAAAAGTGCCGTATCAGATGTGGCCCGGCTCGTGCCGGGTCTTATTTTGCGGCGGTCGTAATTCCTGCCGGCGGCATGTGAAAAAGACATTTTAAATCGATACAGAACCCGTGCACAAAACCCTTCAATCATGTGACCAGTTCATCTTGGGGCGACGCGTGGTGGACAGCGGCAACGTTGGCAAAACATGCTCAGGCGCGGCTCTGAGCTTTCTAGCGCTGGAGCGAGCGCCATTTCTTTGACAATCTCGATCTCAAACATCGGTTGCCTTGGCAACAAGGCACAAACCGCTTCAGAAATCAGTTATGGTTGCGTGATCACGGTTCAGCTTGGGGCCCCACCTCGCGACATGTGGGCACTGCAGGCGTACCACTCACTCTCATTGGGAAGTGCGAGATGCGTTTGACATTACAGGAGGTGATGGTGTGTGTGTGTTGTGGACGTCTTTGTTTCGCGATGCAATGCGACGTTGTGCTTCTGCGGGTGGATAGTGCTTCCCATGGTCTGGATTATCTTTCTCGAGCGACGTACAACTCAACTTCGCATGGGGTATGTGCAGTGTGCGTGGCTAAAAGCCATCTCGGCTTGTGCGCCGGAGTTAAGTGACTTGCTGTTCGTCCCCGCAAACCGCGCGCGGGGTGAGTGCCGAATTTACGACGGGCAGGAGGAGGCAATCCATCGTCTTTCAATCGCGGTTCAGACTTGCAACGCATGTTGTGACGTTGTGTTCGTTCGAAACCCATCACTGGATTGTTTTGAAGTAGAATAAAATGTATGCGTCAAACCCGGGCATTCGGCTCAGGGCGTTCTCTGCGATTGCACGAAAGAAGTGCCACGGGGCTTCAACGCTTTCTTTACGGAACGTACTCAGGTAAGGGAATATCCATTTCGTGTTATGGCCGTGCTGCATTTAATACAAACGGTTAAACGTTTGTTTACACTTGTTTCGTTTGTCGTAAAATGTCCAAGCACTCCGGCACTCCGCTGGCAGATCAGCCGGCGAGCCGACGCTGAGCAGACGACTCATCTCTGCCGGAAGTGCGTGAAAAAGCCGCCCAATAGCAGGGTGTCTAGCTCATGACGAACATCTGGGAATCGATGATGTAGACATGTGAAGATGGCGGCGTCCAAAAACACGAAGGAAAGGGTGAGAAAAAAGCGACAAACTTTGCAACAAAACTGTGAGCTTTCCGCTGCGCGTAAAAGAGTAATACTTGGCACAGATGACGTTGACGACCAAATCTAACGATTGCGCTAGTTCATTTAGTGTGCTCAAAACGCCTTTCAGGGCCCCTTTAAGGCAGGTATTTGCTTGAAGCACCCCACCTGGTGTGTTAAGTGCACAGCACTTTAGGGGCTCGCCTTGTTGTAGCTTGCTCTCTGGACCCAAGTAGAGCCCCACGGCGTACCGTCGTAGCGGAGTCCCGTCGTAGCGGCGCCCCACAGAGGCTTCGAAAGCCAAGCAGTTTATATGGTCACAAGCGTTTGAAACTCGTGAACTGCTGGCGCTTGTCATACATCACCCCGTTGTTCAGCTCAAAGAAAACTGCAGGTACATTTGAGGCAAAGTATGCATAATTAATCGACAGCGCCCGCGTTCGTTTAGTTAGGAATGCTCGTTGGGTTGGTTTTTAAGATAGTAAGCGAAAAAAGTGGCAGTGCAACACCGGTACGTGTGGGAGGAAAATCAAGCACAAAAAGAACAGAACTCGCGCTGGCACAAGTTCAGGCAGGGGGTGTGCGAGCACTGCAGAGGTGGGAAATTTTAAATGCGCTGGACAAACCTCCGTTGAATTCATTGGGAGGGGAATGAGACAGGGCGGCGAAGAGCGTGATGGGTGGTAGTGTTGAGCGGATAACGGCGCTAAAACCTAGTATGGGGAATCACTGCTTTGCACTTCCGACAGCTTTCATGAAACGTTGAGAGCAACGGCTTTAATTTTTTACCACGACTTCAGGTACGTGGCCGACATGCTCTGGGTGACATTCCTGGAAGGCCAGAGTGCACTGGCGGCAACGCACCTCTCAGGTACTCAGGTGAGCTTCGCAGCCGGGCTTCTGTCTCTTCTGTCATCTGTGAAAGCCTCATTGAAAGTGAATGAGGCCCAGGATAGTGGCCAGAAAATAAAGGGGGTATATTTACCTCTGCCTGTTTTTTATAGTGCATGAAATGTTTGTTTTGGCGTGAAAACAATAATTTTTAGTAGTTGCTAATCTACCCACATTGTATCGTATTGTAAGTGGTTACATATCTAGGGAATCAGCTCAAACGGAATTGTGGGAATTTTTTAAGCCCTGTCACGAATTGCTCACTTCATAACTTTTTACTAGTGGAAGATTTGCTGCCTATAAGCTTGTTTGAGTTATTAAAATTTTAAAGGAAAATTACTTTTTTTAGTTATTAAAATTTTAAAGAAACATTGTTTGGCTGTAAAGGCTTTTTTAACTGCCCCTTTCTTACTTTCTATATTAGGCTTGGCAGCAATGGGGGAAGTTGACTTTCCCCTTAAAGGAGCACTGACACCAATTTTCGGCGTTAATATTATTGCACAGTTCGCTTCCTTCACTCAACATAATACCCTGGCTGAAATATGAGCGGCCTGCGACGCGAAGAACGTAGTTCAATTGGATCTCATTTATCGCGCCGACGGAGCAGCGCGCGGAGCGGCACTCAGCAAATGGACATCAGCGTGACGTCAATCCAAGAGCGGAAAAGAAGTGACGCGACAGCGCTCGTCAAAAACTCGTGACGTCCCTTCACGCGCGCGACCCCACGAGCGGCGAGCGGGCGCAACACCCTCTCAAGCGGGCGCCGGTGACGTCCGCACAAAGTGGTGACGTCTGTCCGGGAGTCTGTCATATGCGCCGTTCGGGATGAAAGCGCGGGAATTTGAAACAAACGATTTTCAGGCCGTTCAATGTAATTAACTATCGCGCGCTGAAGTATTTGAAGGGCTGTTTCGGGTTCGCCAGACAATTAAGCATCGATAAAAACAATAAAAGTGGAACATGAAATTTTCGTGTCAGTGCTCCTTTAAGGGTGTCTCGCTTTTCTACACATCTCGCACATTCATGTTGGCTGCAACTGTGTAAAAGCAATTTAAAACAAGTTTATATAAGATGTTGTACAGAGCTGCCTGGTGCATTATTATTTTGAATTAAAAGAAATCAGCACAAAAGTAACAACAACAAATGAGACAAAAATAAGAGTTTAACAGGCATACCAAACTCTCGGTACGTCACATCCTGTTCCAACGAGATTTAAAGAAATTTTGTCGGGTATTGCAGAAATTTGGGCACAGTAAGTTCGTAAGTTGGCTGAATACCTTTTCAAAAGCACCTTTAAAAGCAAAGTGTGCAAGGGATTTGGCCAGTACGAAAGGTTTCATAAGCAATCCTAGTCATGTCCCTTGCTCGCCTTAATCCCCCTACACCATTTTTCGCTAGTTCAAAATACATCCATACGCAACATTTGCGAAACCACATATGTCGGAAGGTTTCCGAGGTGAAAAGGTGTAGAATGGGGCAATATGCTGAAAGGTGTCACAAAGGTGTCATATGTGGAGAGGTGCCAAATGAGGTATGCCATTAAAAATGCGAAAGGTGCAAACATTTGTGAGGCACAAAGAGGTGAAAGGTGCCAAATTGTCTCAGTGTGCCAGAAGTGAGAAGGTGTCCTGTACGGCGTGCACAGGTGGACGGCCACCGCATCGTGGTGACCCTCAAGACCACCAACTGGGCGCAGGCCGTAGACCACGAGCTGCAGCTGTGCTCCAACAACACCGTGCCACTGGTCGAACCCTCCAGCAGGGACCCAGAGGAGGACAATGCTCCGCTGGACGCCAACTACGGGGCACCAGATGGTCTGTTTGTGCTTTGTTTGCTCTCTCTCTCTCTCTCTCTCTCTCTCTCTCTCTCTCTCTCTCTCTCTCTCTCTCCTCTCTCTCTCTCTCTCTCTCTCCTCTCTCTCTCTCTCTCTCTCTCTCTCTCTCTCTCTCTCTCTCTATCTATCTATCTATCTCTCTCTCCCCCTCCCTCCTCCTCCTCCTCCTCCTCCTCATTGCGGTACCGATGAAGTCATGTCAAATCCCAGGCCATCTCCACCAACGTGAAACCTGAGGAGGAGCTAAGCCTGCAGTGTATAAGTGTATTCTTGGCGCCTTGGCATTTTTGCCCACGGAGATGAAACCGTTGGGGGGTAGAGGTATACAGCCTTGCTGTAAAGGTCTCTTCTCTTTGAAGCACGAAGCGGTCTAGCACGATGCGCGAACGAGTGGCCCGGTGTTTTAGTACCGGGACTACATGAGACAACGCTCACAGTGACGGCGACATGAGACGCCAACAGCCCGAGCCCCTAAGGGGGTTCGCTCCTAAAAAGTAATGCATTTCCCTATAGACTGATTGGTCGACCGAGAAGCCCGGTTTCTCAAAACGGTTACTTGAAATCTGCGAAAAAGGAACAATTCTAGATAAGACAGTACACGCACCGATCATGGAGAAGGAGTACAATACAGTCAAACCTCGATATATCGAACACGGGTATATCGAATTATTGCCTATATGGAACACTTTCTATATCACGCGGGAAATCACATGCATTTTTAATTTTTTATTTCGAACTGGGACGGACATGAAATGGGTATATCGAACTCCGCCACTCCAGACTGCCCAGGCCGCTCGCGCTCTGTTGACAGGCGGCGGGCTATCCCGCAGTACCCTCGAGGATAGCGGTGGCGCGATGGGCGTTGCCGACTGCTGTGCATCGGTTGCACCGAAGCTGAATTAGACGGTACAAAAGAAGAATGCGAGCTTGAAGAAACCTGGGCCAGCTGGAGCGCTTTGTTGGGGCTGAGCCACGAAGCATGTGCATTGATGACTTAGTTGGCGGTGAAGACAGCACCGCTACGACAGCGGAGTTCACGGGTGTGGAGATCCTAGCGGAGGTTACTACTGAGCGCACAAACGAAGGCGCTGCCGAGGTTGTACCCGCAAGCGCTGATAGTGCCCCGCTCCCGACTTCGACCGAGGCTTCAGCGGTTGTGGCCCTACCGCACCGCTACTGCAGCGCTATAAAAGGCACCGGCATGTCGCTTGTAGAACGTTTGGACTACGTTGAGGAAGTCGTGTATAACACGCCAGGCCCGACTGCTGCAGTACTTTAAGCCAAAAGAATAAATACTTTGAAGCACCAAGTGAGTATTTACTGCACAATTCGTTCATTTATTGATTTGTACCAGTTTATGACGCGTTTTCTACGTGATTAATATATCGAATTCTGGTTATATCGAACTATTTCGCGGGCACCGCGCTGTTCGATATATCGAGGTTTCACTGTAGCATACCGTTATCTCATAAGCCACATATTGGTATACATTTAAGTCATTCGTAGATGCATTTGCTTAGTGCGCGAAAAACCATCCCTTGGGTTTGGTCTTTGCACTTTGGGTCTTTGAATATTTGAAAATTGGACGCACTTTCAGCAGAGGTTGGACACACTTTTAAGTTTTGCACTTCTCTCAACTTTCTTTAGGAAGGGATGGTAATATTTTACTTGCTTTTGCTTTTTTGTTGGTTTTTTTTTTCTGGCTGATGCTATCACAGTCCTCAAAAATTTTGTTTTATTTTATTCCATGATAGCTGTCGACTTTTTGCAAGTTCAGGCATAGTTCGCACAGCTTAAACATGCTCGTGATCTGCTCAAATTTCACCTTGTGGACTTGTCTTCGGGGCCAACATCAGTAAATCAACAAGGGAAATGATTTTCCTATGTTTGTGCCAATTTGCGCATGCCTTTCTGTTGGACCGAATGCTTCTAAATTGGCCAAAGGAACTAAGAACATGGGTGATGCCTTCTTTTTCTTAAATCTCGTAAAGGAATTAGATGGTGCTAATAGCTTCTTTCAGTGTCCCCTTAGGTGCCAGTGTCCCCTTAGTGTCCCCATAGGAAAAACACTGTGGTAGAGGACCACTACGAAAGGACGGGGTGATATCTTGCGTGTGATGTTAGCTGCAGCATGGGAGAACCTAGGGAAGCCACAGCACAGAGTTTGCCAGCTGTGCGCAAGTTCAGTGTTGAGGGGTAAATTGAGTAGAATGGCAGTCCACTTGTGTCGTCTGAGATACGTATTCTCACCCCCTGCTCCAAACAAGACGGCTCACCCTCTCCTTCTGTTGGTCACACGCTCTCGCAGACTGGACAAACGAGTACGAGTGCCACTCGCAGACGTCCTCGGGCAGAAGCAGCCCCTCGTTCTCTGGCGAGGTGGGCTTTCCGCCCGACGACTCCGGGGCTCCGCCCCCCGTGCCGGGCCGGTCGACGCCCACCTTGAACCCCCCCAGCAGGCCACCGCCCCCGCAGAGGCCACCACCCCCGCAGAGGCCCCCGCCACCTCAGAGGCCACCACCACCGCCTGAGCAGGAAGTCAAGGCCGTCGTTCAGGAGCAGGTGAAGGCGCACTCGCTCATATCGGTACTTCACGAGAAGGTTGTGCGTGCATAGGCATTTTCAGTGTGTGTGAAACCCTTGTCCTTTTAGTTAAGGACCATGGCTTGCTTACTTCAGGGATTTGAAGTGTCAATTGACGCCCATCACGGTGGCTCAGTGGTTGAGGTGTTGTGCTGCTGAGCCTGAGGATGAGGGTTTGATCCTGGTCGTGGTGGTGTCTTTTCAGAAAGCAAAAAAGCCTGTGTGTTTAAATTTTGGCACACGTTAAATATCCCCAGGGGGGCAAAATTAATTTAGAGCCCTCCACTGTGGCGCAACTCATTGCCCAGGATCGGGGCACGTTAAAGATCCCCAGGTGGTCGTTTAAACATCCCCTGCTTCGGTGCATTAAACCCAAAATAATTGAACTTGAAAAGGTCAGGAACTTGAAGATGAACTTGAACATTGAACTTGAAAATTGAAAATGTCATTTGGTGGCAAAGTTTTGGGGTACGTAATCTTCCATTTGTGAGGGCTCTTATGAGTACTATGCACCGTGAAAATTGCAGGCCGTGTTGCATGATTTTCAATGCCGATTAGAAGCTGTAAGGCGCTTTGAAGAGAAGTGTGGACTTAGCTGCAGAAACAGAAGGGGGAGCACAACTAGAGTAACTCTGTTCACTAGCTGCCCTTTATTTGTGTGGCTTTGAACATGGCAACACCATTGCTTTGGGGTAAATGCCAAGTCTAATTTTAAATAGCCCAACATAGCCAGCAGTCTAATTTTAAATTTGCTTTAAGCATTGATTCTCCAGTGAAAGTGGCAACATTTCCCATTGAACAAAAATGTAGCGAGGTATGAGCTAGTTAGTCCAAAACAAAAAAAAATAACCAAGCAATAACCAAAGCTATATGTTGTCTTCCTGGACCCTTCCAAATTTGTTTTGATATTCTCCCATCAGCAACTTCTTTGGCGGGGTGCACAATTTTTTCTCACCTGGTCGGATCAGCAATTTGAGTTTACTGTACCTCACAGTTTCTTGCATTCCTATTATTGCAGGTTTCATCGTCGCCCCATCGACGCGTCCCTCCCCCTCGGCCGGTGCCACCACCCATCAGGCCACCACCACCCGCCGGGGCTCCCGAGGCAGCGACTGCAAGTGCACCGCCCCCGGGACACGCCCCCACCCCCACCTCCGCCACCCAGGGTGGACTCGTTCGAAAGGAGTCCACCGGAGGCCACCAACGGCATCACTGGAGGAGACGAGGAAGAAGCTCCGTCATCCCCGTGGCAAACACTGCCCCCGGCACCGCCTCCCCCAACACACGTCGCAGGGGACGAACCCCACCCCCGGCCACCGCCCGTCCCCTCGGCCCCGCCCTCCCATTCCTCCCTCTCCTCCTTCCCCCTTGGGCCTCCCCCACCTCCCTCTCAGCCGAGGCCATCGACTCAAGAATGGCCAGCTTCCTCAACGGCTCCGCCCTTCACTCCGCCCTCTTTACCTCCGGCCCCACCTCCCAGCCAGCCACAAGCCCCGCCCCCTCATTTCCCACCGCAGCAGGCCCCGCCTCCCGCACCACATCACCCGGCTGAGGCCCCGCCCCCGCAGACGGCCCCGCCTACCGGACCGCCCCCGGGCCTGCCCCAGGCCCCGCCCATTCCATCTAGGCCTAAGGTAATGGCACCGGTTGTGATGCAGGCGGCAGAGGCCAAGCCCCCGCCCATCCCGGCGAGACTGAAGGCTGGTCCGCCAGTGATGACCAGGCCTAACTGAGCCATCTGGAAAGGTTTGGTCTCGGAGTGATAAGATAGTGATGCAAGAGAGGATTGTCGGAGACCCTGATAACAGCATTCCAGTCTGAGGCACGCAGGCTCGTTACAACAGACCCACGCCCTACCAACGTGTTTCCGCGTGCTTTCCATGTAATAATGCAGGGAGTTTGGGTGCTTCCTCCGTGGAATTGCCGAGAATAATTTAAAGCAGGGCTCGCGAAGCGCAAGATGTTGGTACCTAGTGGATGCCAGTGGCATTGAAAAGGTGTTGCTAATGGAAGGGTTATGCAGTTTGACTTGGTGGTTTTGTTTGATCAGGTGTCCGAAATTTTTTGCGGGAGTCCTGCACACAAAACTGCCAGGTTTGAACGGACTTTAGCTTTTCGCCTGATTCCTCGCTTGCGCTTGGTGCGCATTTTTTTCTCGACTGGAATATGATCTGCTGTTAGCCGCTTGTAGCTCTCGGTGTTGCTGCCTGTGCGCCTATTTTTGTGTAAGCGTGTGGTCGTACTCGTTTTCTGGCCTTAAACACAGCGTCTTGCGTGATTCGCGCTGCTGTGTTTCTAGTCAGGCCAGTGCTAGCTTGGATTTAAGTGCATAGCATTCTTTGGACGCCCCTACGCAGAAAACTCCTTTTGGACCGCAAGATGCTCGTTGTGGGTTTTTTTCTTCGTAACAAGTCACGCACACACTCTCTATATGTTTGTATATTTATATTTTTCTCGCTGAATTGTACTCGGTGCATGAGAACTTAATGTGATCTTATTGTTTCGGACTCTGTTCTTGAACAAGTTGTGTTTAGTAATTGCGCCTGTAAAAGAAATCGGTCGCTGTTGTGGCACGAACTGAAACAATTCCTATTTGTGGTGTGGGACTCGTTGGTTGCACTTAGTAATTGCATCCACGTTTCGCTGTTTTAAAAGAAGATCAACCGCTGTTCTGTAGCAGTTAATTTTTTGCGGTGGAAGCTGAAATAATGTCAGTTTACAGTGCATGACGCCGCGTCGGTTGCGCTTGTACACTTTTATTGTAGATCGTGTCTGTTGAGAACTACTTCGCTTCTTGCTTGGCTTGACTCCTATCGTCTTCAGATAGATAATTAAACACTCGCTTGCCTTAAGTTAACTTCTTGTTGCTGCTGAGGTGTTGAAATTGTCTTGTTGAACGCTGCCATCTGTTCTGTGGTTCGTGCAGCTAGCTGCTTTTTGCTGTCTCTCTGGTGGTGTGGAACTAGGAGGGAAATGAATAACATCAACATCCGGGAGAGCGGCGTCTCTAGTCTTTCGAAAGCAGGGCAACCTGTCTGTGGTGTATACGTAGTGATCGTCGTTGGTGGGGTCTTCTAACTGTTAGCTCGCAGCACTCGCGAATACTCGGCACCTGTGCCCTTTTATTGAATGTGTCACATATGCGTCCCCTGCCGCTGCAAGACTGTTGCGGCGGCAGGCAATAATATATACAACTGTGTAAAATATTCCTTACGTCATGTGTAAAATTGCGTACGTGCCGGGTCGTGAGCTCTGGTGATGCATTTTGCGGAAGGCATAATAATGGTCTAAGCTATTTAATTTAATTGGGGAAACTTCGGAGTCACATTTTTTTTTGTTGCCTTCTTTTTCCGGCCACTGAGTCATCAGAGGTTGCTGTTGCGGAATAAAATGTATCTTTATATTTTACACGTTGTTTGTGTGTCTTCTTTTTCTGGCTGCCAGTGCACCTGATGTAACGTGTGAAGATTACTTTTACTCTTGTTAATCTGTAATTATACCAGTATGTGAAATATTGTAAACTTGGTATTATTTCCCATATCACTGGGAGGGTTTGGACAATTGGTATCACGCTAGGGTCGTCAGATTCTATTCTGTTGAGGAAAGTATATACGTTGGTTAGGATCCCTTTATTGTTGCGGATGTGATGAAAAGGAGAGCATGTGTAGAGAGGGGAGACATCAGATGAGCTGTGACACTGGGGCTGTTCGACCATCTGTCTCAGACTTGCCTCGGACAGTCGCAGGTAGTCGTGAGGCTTTGCCATTCCATAGAAATATGTTTTAAAAATGAATGCCGAATTGCTTCTTGGGAGTCACGGCGAGTCTGAGATTGATAATCGAAGAGCCCGATAAAGCAATCCGACATGAATTTTTCACGTATATTTCTATGGTGTGGAGAAACCTCGGTCTACCTATGGACTGTCTGCGGTAAGTCCAAGACCGATAGTCGAAAAGCCCCGTTGGTTGCGGCGGTGCTGCTTGCACACCGCTGCCGATGCTGCTGGGGAGACGTCAAGTCAAAGCATGGCTTGTCTGTCGCAGCTGCCTCTGCCAACGTACCCATTGCACACTTACTATGTCGTGTCGCGTATGCTTTGTAAAATGGAGTGTGCAGCCAATGAAGGGTGGCAAAAGTTCGACCAATGGCGATGAAATAAGGGTACTTGTTGTCAACGAAAGGAATGACAGGCAGCTAGTCCACTGCTAAAGCAAGCAAACGCGACTACTGGGGTGGCCGGAATACAAAGCACGGTGTGTGGGGTGTGCGAGAAATGCCGTTGTGTGGGCTTTTATAGCCAATGCAAGGCGTGTGTATTGGGCTGAGACCCTCAGCGTCCAGATGGTCCACCAATGGATCTTTCACAATTTTTTTCTGTTTTAAATGACAGGGAACGGGTTTTGTAAACTTGGTAAGAAATTGCCAAGTGATGTCATGGCGCCATTGGGCTCGGCTGAATTTGTTTGTCATATTGTTGACGCCTGTCCATGTGCCCACCTAAGTGGTTCGTTCCCGCTAAGTGGATCGGAGAGACGTCAGGTGAACCCGGAAGTCTTAACAGGCATTGTAATCGCCTAGAAAACGAGCACTGTGTGATGATACTGGGCAACCTCACCAGGTCGGTAGAGGCACCACATTGCGACATATTTCCATCTCCACATAGGTACAACCCCGTCAGTTCTTGTGCGCACCCAGCAAATTAACCTACTGGTTAGCTTGGAACACTTTACTTTTTTACCATTTATGATTAAAGACTATTCTCTCTCTCTCTCTCTCTCTCTCTCTCTCTCTCTCTCTCTCTCTCTCTCTCTCTCTCTCTCTCTCTCATCTGCGTCTCTGCCTCTCTCTCTCTCTTCTCTCATCTCTCTCTCTCATTTTTTACCAATTGCTAAAACAACTCCGTCGTTCAATCGCGGGTGTGAGGCTCTGACAGCCTTGGTTCGAGCCCCAGCAGTGGTCATCATTTTTTTTTCGCAAGACCAGTACTTCTTTTTACTGTGAAATGTTTTTTAAGCTCCATTTGCGTGTTCTTTTTCTAAATAAGGGTGGTTTAGTATGTTTTCGGTCGGTCTGCAAAAATAAAAAAAGAGAGTTTGAAGATGATAATTCCTGAAGGGAACACACCCAAATGAAAGGCTCGGTCAATCGTCAGTGGTTGTGTGAACAGAAATGCTCTCAATTAGCGCCAGGTAACCGCACAAAATAATTTAAAACTGTGCGAAGCGTTTTTAAGCAAAAGTAAGAACAGCAGTCACTAACCCACATGCTTTCGCGCCAATGCACTACGGCATCTGAACGAACGTCCGTCGCAAGCGAAACCAAAACTGAACTGAACAACTCGTCGCGTAGAATACTCGTACACATAAAAAATTACCAAGAAGGCAGAGCAAAAAAACACCTCTAACGGCGTAGTGGTGCGCCGACACGTCTTATAAGCTTTAAAAGCTATGAAAAAAAAAAAAAAAAAACGAGAGGCGTTTTGTCGCGCCATCTGTCGGGTTCGTGGCGAAGGATCCTGGGCGGCGCATGACCAGTGATGCCATGCCCGCGGAGTGCGCGGAGAAGCCAGCAGCCGCTCCGCCGCTCTCCCCTCTATGCCTGCGTACGCTCGCAAGCGTGTGTGGATACCAGTGGCTGGCTGACAGTTCCTCTTCATGTGATCCTTGCGCCCGATGGGTGACGAAGGCAGCTCTCCGCCGCGCTTTCCGACACGACGGGGAGCAGCGGCCGCGGGCATGACGGTACGCTTCATTTTCTCTTTTTTAACCTCCCCGAAACTATAAATCCTGTTTTGTCTGCAGCAAATAAAAGCACGGAGCCACCAATATCGCATCATCTGTAGCGTGCGGTGTATGTAGACCGACGTTGGCGTTTGTGTGCTTAGCGCGATCGCCGCCTCCGCTTCCCGGAGCGAAGGCATTTGGGAGCGCGGGGGGGATTGCCATCGCCTGTGGCACTATGCGCTTGTCTTGCGAAGGCACGTTTCCGATTTTCGTGGCATATATGCATGGATAAGGCTACGCTCGAAGCGCGGAATGCGGAAACGAGTCCGTGTGGCAGCGCAGTGCGCGTTCCCTGGGATGCAGGCGACTTCAACTTTGGTTTCGCTTTACCTACTTCATTGGTTTCGTTTTGTCTACTTTCACGCTTTTCTTTTGGCAGCGCGCTTTTCGGGTTGCACGGTAGCGCGTCGCAATTATGATTGAAGACTGCAATAATAAGAGTACTTCATTTGAACCCACGAAGGATGGGGTGGGCTGAAAAAGAAAACCATAACGAATAAGTGATAAGCGTACGTTATTTTTTGTTTTCGCAGCGCTGTGTGCGTTTAACCTCGTTCTTCGTTCCCTATTCGGCACTGCATTTGTTTTCTTGCAATTTCTTGTCTGATTAGTTGTTTCTGATTTCCAAATACCTGTTACGACACATCTTTTTGCCGGACGCGCCCATAGCAGACGACATGGAGCATATTTCCGGCGCAAAAGTGTTGTGCTGTCAAATTATCACACTATGTGTGTTGACGCTAGTGATCGGTGAAGTAATAACGTCCATTTTTACAAAGTTTGTTCATTATTGTAGCTTTTGTACGGTGCTTAGCTAGAAATACCTACGTGTAAAGCTGCTCAATTTATTTATAGTTCATTCAGCTTCTTAACATTCGCACAAAATTTCTTGGCCTTCACCTATTGCGCATGAACAATAAATTTGATCGCCGATTTTTGTGCTGAGTCGATCATGCATTTGTCAGGTTCAAAGTTTAAGGTTTGTGCACAATTTCTTGGTCCTCAGCACAGAAGTAGAACCGGGTTTAATTATTTCCCCTGAATTTCATAATGGCTAAGCGGAAAAAAATGTAAATCGGGAATTGTACCGTTATTGTACATGATGTTGAAACACTTTCGTGAACTCGTCGAAGAATTTCCCGCTCCAATCCACTTTCTAGTTAGCATTCGGATTTCGCTGAGATATTGCATTCTATGGTGTCGTTTACGTAAAGTCCCGTCAACTTCATAATTTATTTGTTTCAAAATCGACCAGTCTTTGCCTATGGGAGAATTCAGCACCAGATCGGCTTTGCTAGCAACAAAATCTAATCTGGCGGAGGCTGCTCCAGCATACGAATACTGCTGTGGCCAAATTAAGTGAACATAAACTAACCACAGAATGCTATCTCTGTGCAGACTTTAAGCGTGAACGAGCAAGTGGTTTGGATAAAAATTGTTTGTGTAATCATTCATTAACCGAGGAAAGGCTGTGGGACCAAAAATGAGGGAGAGAGAAGGAGGAGCTAAGATAAGTAACTGAGTGGTAAGATGACTTCATGAAGGCAATAGAAGAGAACACTGCAATCAGCGGAGCCAAGCGAGGGGGAAGTTCATATATGTATCTATGGACAACCGGTGTATGAACCCCGCGGGTTCATATCTGGAGAAGCATCGGGTTGGCATAGCATTGGTGTGGATAGGGCGGTACAGAGAATATCCGGAGCAGAGCCGAGCGGGGCGAATACCGACATATCACACCGATATCACACGATCTGGCGCGGCTCAGCGATAGCAAAATGGGAGCGGCTGGCATACTTCGTCCTGCAGTGAACATAAATATGCGGCTGTTAACGATGTTGGCGGGGACTATTATGATATAAGGTTCTTTCACTGTTGCCGCAACGACCGCCTGTTTTCCGTGTCGGTATCCTAAAGCACTCGGTTGTATCCGTCTACCTTGTTTCCTTCCCGACATGCAGTGTCACCAAGGAGAGAACCCCCCTCTCCCCTTTCACCCACTAGTTTCCATTGACTGCGGAGGTTGCTGTTTAAGAATAAGTACAGAATGAACAGTAACTCGAAGGAGGGATGAAATCGGAAAATTCGGAGGCAAGGAACGGACGACACTAAGAAATCGCCGAGGCGGGCTTCACCACAACGTTACAGAACGAGTAACTAGCGCGAGCAAAGTGCGAATCTGGCGAATGACGAGGTCCACCGTAAAATTTAAAAAAAAAAAAAACATTTAAAATCAGCTAGGTTAAAACGGATTTAAAAAAACGCAGGCACATTTAGTCACGCTGATTGATCGTTCTAGAGCGTGGCGATTTTTTGCGGCGATTTTTTCGCGAGGCAGGAATGGCTAAAGGAATGTAGTCCTGAGGGGCCTTTGCCCTCCACTGATGATGTTGATGACGATGGCAGGGACGACGCAAAGAGACCGTCCTAAAGCGCCCATATCGAGAATTCGCTCCGGATTAGATTGGAACTCCTGGGCATCTTTAATGCGCCGTACCATAACGCTGAACCGGCTGTCGTATTTTAACAGCGGGGATGTTGCACAAGCCGTAAGTTCGCCGTTGCAGGAACAAATATCAAGAAAATGCGGAGCTTTCTTGAGCGCGTCCCTCGAGGCGACCGCCGAGCGTTCCCGGCACGCGCAGTGACTGTAGCAAAAAAAAAAAAAAGGAAGCTCCAGCGCTGTCGTCAAGCGCTACCGCACACGTAATGCTTGGCATGAGGAACAGGACGATATCGATGCATATGATGATGAATAAATACTAGCACAGTGCAAAGCGACGTCGGAACACGTAAATAAACAATTTCAAACTTGTTAAAATTCGGGGTGATGTGTCCTTCAGGGCTCACGTATAAAGAAATCCCGAAGCTTCGCTATGGTTCAAGCCTTGCACGACTTGGTGCAAGCTTCGCCAGTTGAGCTGGTGGAAGTCTACAATGCTGACGATGGCTGTGCAACCACCACTCGCCGCGAAGAAGACGACGGCCTCTTCGATGCATATGAAGATGATTACTAGCACCGCAACTATGCAAATAAACAATGATACTGAAACTTAACTATGTGCCCGGAAATGCTCACTTACAACAGATTCGTCATTCAAGTTTTGCGCGGAAGCGCAAGCTGCCCGGAATTATTTTCGTCAGACAAAAGAAGTCCTTCTCATATCGACAACTAATGCCGCATTCGTTACGCTAGCGTAAATACTACGTTAAAAAACCAAATGAAAAAAACTGCTACGTACTTCAGCCATTGCGGGCAGTCCTTTGATCGTTTAAAAATCCATGGTGCAGTTCATTCACGGCTTCAAGACGCTTCAAAGGCGTCGTAAAAAAGCACAACCAACACGACCACCTATACATCTCACTTCGGAAAAATTGTCGAAAGAGACTCAACCCGTCAGAGCCACTAATACTTCTCTTTTGCACACGCTTTTCTAACGCCCCATCAAGAAGGTTTACGACCAACAGAACCAAATGTTTCCTTTTCATCGGCTTGTCAAAGGCGAACCGCACAAAGCGAGGTCTCCGCGGGACCACTAAAAACATCCTTTTCAAACGCCCGCAAAGGGTGAGCGTACGAAAGGAAGCCGTATGGAAGCTGAAATGGAGGCTTTACACACGATGTCGAATAAGGAGTGTGCGTGCAGGGCGTAGAGTAAATGCTCATGCTTTCGACGGGAGAACCGTAGGGAGCATATGCAGTAACACTACGGGACGATATGATGATGTTAAGTGGCTTCCTCTATTCAACGGTGGCACAGTGGCCTTAGCAGTAACGCCGCACTCACTTCGCCTTCAAAAAAAAAAAAATCACCAGGCACTTAAAGGGGCCGTGGATAAAAAAGCTAGCCCTGGGATATGAAAGGCAAAAGCTTGGCTTAGCCTGGTTAAGCCTTAGTTTCACCTGGTTAACATTTAGTTTAGCTGTAATTAATATACTATTTATCCAAAGCCTGCCTTTGTCTACGGTTGTGGTCTCGCTTCTGGTGTTTTCCGAGCCTAACTGCTCGATCTTCCTCGGTCTTGATTGATTGATTATTAAGTTTAACGCGCCGACGCTGAACAGGCGATGAGATGCGCCGTAGTGGAAGCTCCGGATTAAGTTTGACCACCTGGGGATCTCGAACGTGCGCCGAAATCTCGAACACACGGGCGTTTTCGCTTTTCGCCTCCATCAGAAAAGCGGCCGCCCCGGCCCTCTTTCTCTCTCTCCGACAATACTAATCGACAGTGCAGACACACGAAGGACGAAGGGAGAACCCTGAGCGCCGCCGCCGGGTTGCCGACTCAGCGGTGCGTGCGTGGCAGCAACGGCGGCGCAGCAAGGGGGGCGTTCGGCTGCCTATCAGCTGAGCGGTCGCTCCCGCCGCAGCCGCCGCCGCTCAGCTGAGCAGAACTGACTGAAAACAGCGCCTTGTGCGCAGCGCTGAAAACGAGCCCGGCGAGTCACGGGATGCGCTGCAAGGGGTGTGTCGCAGCTGCGGTCAGATGAAGGTCAACTTGCGGCCGACGACGACGGCGAAACCGCGGGACGAAATTAATAAAGCTTCGATGTAAAAAAACTGCGCCGCCTGTAAAGGGTGCACCACCGCAGATAGGGTAGTACAACAGTGAAGCCAGCTTTCGCGCCGGCTTGAGTGTGAGCGCAAGGGGCATCGCGTATGCGTGCCCCTTACTGTACCGTTTTGAAGGTGATGGTATTTTTTGGGCTACTAAAACGCAAAAAAAAAGTTGACGCAGCTTGCAGTAGTGCAGCAATGCTAGAGAAACCACGAAGCTGCGGGTTGACCTAGCTTCTTCCCCCCCTGGGATTCGCTGTCACTGACGGGCACCGACCTGAACTGCCTCGTAAAATACGGTTAGACATGGTCTCACCCCTCAACAGCCCAGCAAGAACACCGCAAAATCTAACAAAACATAGAAAAACCGGAAGAAGCTATGTCGACCCCCAGCTCCGCTGTTTCTCCAGCCTTGTACCGCTAGTACAAGCTGCTCCATTTTTTAAAGTGCGAATGCACTTTATAAGCGACCCTGAATTCCAGTGACCGCCGTCCGTCCGCATAGAACAGCAGCGGGTGCGCGCGCTCCTCGTCTTCCTTGGCAACGGGGGGAGATGGGCGACATGGCACATACCCACGTGGGGGATTGGCCAGGAATCTCCTCGTCTTCCTTGGCAACGGGGGGAGATGGGCGCGCGCTGCCTGGCCGCTGACATGGCACACACCCACGTGGGGGATTGGCCAGGAATCGGGCGTGAGAAGGGCTGATGCACCCGCTTAAAGGAGTACTGACACGAAATTTCAAAGCTGAGATCCGCTCTAGCAATCAAGTACAACGACAACACAAATAGGTGTCTGTGAATAAATGCATCTTTCTTTCTTTGTAGTTGTGTGTGTGTGTGTGATCTCTCTTTCGCGAACATTACCGAACCGCGCAAATTCAACTCGTGCATTCGCACTTTCACATTCTTCCCCTCGGGGAAATGCGGGGGAATTTTTTTCACTGATATTCTCTTTGCAGTGGCGGTAATTCTTGTACCATTCGTGTTGACTGGGACGATGACTATGGTGACTTTTCGCGTTTCTTGAGACACCCAAGGCTTTCCCCTTAAATAATTTTACCCTATACTGTACTTTCGCGCTAGTCCAGCTCACTTACTTCGTTCGGATTTCTTCATACTTTCCCCCCACAAACCTCGTAAGCTTCTTTTACTAACTCCTTGTGCTCTCTAATTGACTGTTTCGTTAAGCTTAAAGCTCAGCGCTTCCGGAACCTACCTGCTCGCGGAAAAGCACTTTTGCTCGCAAGCATCCCGTCCTGGCTTCAAAAAATGGTTGCGGCTTAGCTCAGCTTGGATTAGAATGGTTAAGTCGTGGTTTCGCTTGGTTTAGCTTCAATTTAGCTGTAATTATTATACCATTCGTCAAAAGCCTGCACTTGTCTACGGTTGTGGTCCCACTTCCGGCGTTTTGCGAGCCGAACGGCTCGCTCTTCCTCGGTCTCTGTCTTCGCGCGCTTGGCATTCCGGAACCTCTCCAAGCAGCTCACCGGTTGATATCCGCGGGGTGGTCGGGCGCCGCCTGCCGACGACGGCTCAAAGACTCCCGCTCCCGCGCAAGGCTCATAGAAGATTGCCCGGCCTCGCTCTCACCCATGACCTCTTAAAGGAGTACTGACACGAAATTTCAAAGCTGAGATAATTATGTAAAATGCTTCCTTTTTATCAGGAGATATCTCCCAGCAAGTTTCAACAGCAACCGTTCAGTGTAACATATTTTAAATCCATTTTAATCTTCGCCCGCACGAGAAAGCCCAAAGCGGGCCGACATGGCATCATCTGCTACTTGCCCCATACTGCCGACGTCGGGGCTCCCGTGATTAAGCCGACGCGCTGGCTGTGGTTTGCGCGCGCTGCTCCGGCGTGTGTTAACGTCATGGTTTTGGGACTGACGTCATGCTGCCCGGGCGCGTGGGGACGGTGAAGACCCCAGCCGGTCTGGGACGCGCTCGCTCGCACGCGCGTCCAGAGCGGCAGCGGTACGGCAAGAATGGTGACGCCACGTAATACCTCCTGTCATGGCGGCCGCTCGGCATTCGTTTCGTAGAAAGCAAAACTGACACGAATAAACGACGCCGTAAATGAATCTTTACGCTGTGCTCGACCGTCTAATGTGTCATTCTATGATTAGTGGGCTGGTAGGCACGCATAGCAGCGAAAAAACGCAACACGAAAATTTCGTGTCTGTACTCCTTTAACCAGGCGCACGGCTAGTCATGTGATCAGGCGGCGACCCAGCTGCGGAGAGCGGGCGGCAGTGGAGCTCGGAGCGGCGACTCATGCGATGCGTTGCCAAGGCTACGGCGCAGCTGCGGTAAAATTGAAGGTCAAATTGCTGGCGACGCCGAAACTCGGCTCGACTAGGTTAATAAAGCTTTGCTTTAAAAGCAAACGCACTCCTTTAGTACTGTCAGAGTAGGGACTCTGGTACTATCAAAGAACTTTTACCGTGTGATCTCTTGTCTTCTGCTTCGGAGATATCTAAAGATTTTGTTTTCTTTGTTCGCGCTCTTTTTTTTCAGAGTTATTTGTTTATGATTTGTTCCCTTTCTTTTTGATTGCCTTTATCTTTTTTTCTTTGCTTTCAGGCTTCACTTAGGCCATCTGTTTGCTTTTATCCACTGCGTGTCCGCGCTATTCGTGCACCTCATATGTGTGAAAGTAATTCGCGGCACCTGTTCCCGAGCGATGCGATTACTGCCCTTACATGAGGATTTCTGCATTAAAAAAGGCTTCCATTACAATGATTTGATTAATTGTAGGGTTTAGCGCGCAGACGCAACGCAGGCGATGAGGCTCGCCGTAGTGGAGGGCTCCGGATTAATTTCGACCACCTGGGGATCTTTAACGTGCGCCGAAATCTCGTACGCGCACGGGCAATTACAATGAGGTTATGCGGATATGATTGCAGATTTCGATACCGACTTAATTCGGACGGCTGGCCCATGGTCGTGGTGCGACAATATATCCCACGCTGCAGTGCATGCGCGTTTGCAAGCAAGCAGTCGGTGCCCTAAACCCCACGTCCGCAGGCGATCCCTGACACCTCTTGGTGGTTCGCGCAGTAGCTTTATTTGATAAAGGCAAGTGGTCCCGACTCGGACTTTTTGGTCACATCGACGTCCTGTCCTTTCTTCCGTATAGGGGTTATTAGACAGTTTTGGTGTACCGCGTGTAGCGTGTGTTCCGTGAGTACCGTGTGTACCGGGACCCGACTGCGCATGCGCGCGCGAGCATGGCGAGGCGGGCTACCCCTCAGCGGAACGAATGGGCAGTCATGGCAAGGGCCGGCCGCCCGTCGGCCGGCCCTTACTCAGTTGAAATCAGTATATAACTATGATTGCTATATATTACTGAGTATATATCTTCTGCCCATGTTGACGGCAGGTTGCTTTCTGCTTGCAGTAGCCGTCTTTTTCATTCTCGCATTTGTTTCAGTTTGCACTAAAATTATTTTCCAAATGTTGTTTGTGTTACTAAGCACTAGTGTTCAGAAATCGGGAAACGAGGTTCGTGCTGGCATCTGGAATGATGGAGGTTAGTCTCTATTATTTGTCATTTTGAGGTGCTCAGAACCACCCCAAAGCAGCTGTAGCAGAATGGAGTCCAAGCCACAGCAAAGGAAAGAATAACTCTATTTACATGAGACCGCTATGAATGTACACCGTTTCCGATCATCATCTTCTTCGTTCTCTTTCTTTCGGCTCATAGCTTTCCCCGTGATTCATCCTCTTTTTCATAAAAATACAACAGCAGCTCCGTGTTATATTTTCCCGTAGAATTTTTATTGCGGGATATCAGTTCTGGACTGTCTGCGAGTTGCACGGAACTGCTGAGGGCCGCCAAATAAAATGTCTATAGGGTCAGTATCGACATGAAACGTAAGCAGCGTGAAAAATTCGTTTTGTATGGCACTTGAGACACTATTTGAACGATCACATTTAGCAAGTTACTCGCGGAAGGCGTTCGGTGGGCACGTCGAATGAAGAAAGCGGCCGCGTGTGTGGTACGGAATGGCTCATCCGTGGGTACTTGGGGGAAACCTTAATGGGCGGGCCGGCTTGGCTTGGCGCTTTGCTGGATAGGAAACCGCCAATCTGCGGATATAAAGGAAATTGGAGTGGCGTCGACGTGTGCACGTTCCTCGCATTACAACGCCGAGACGCTGTCTTTCGGGAGCCCTCGCGCGCACCCCTCACGGAAACCTCGTCCGTTATTCGGGGCCGTGCTCTCAGTCGACTGATGTCTTCGGAGCCGTCATCCCCGTTTGTGAGGCCGGATAAAGAGGAAAGGAAAAATCTCGCATGCTCGCGGAGAGTCACGTGGTCAGGCGGCGACCCAGCCGCGGACAGCGCATGCGCCAAGCCAGCAGCGGCGGCGGCTAGCGAACGCGGCCGTCGGCGGAACTCGGCCCGGCTAGTCACGTGATGCGTTGCCAAGGATACGGCGCAGCTGCGGTCAAATGAAGGTCAAATTCCCCGCGACTGCGAAGCCGCTCGGACAATACTAGTAAGCTTTGCTTTAAAAAGCCCGAAATGAGCACGTTGAACACTTTTGTTACATCTGTCCCGCGGCGCGGACGTCTTAGTAGCGGCTTCTGGCGCTACTCCATTAGAAAGTTGCTTCATTGTGAATTGGGAAAACTCCTTTGGGCATTGTTGCAGGAATGATAACCGGGCGAACGTCATTTCGACTGATAAACGCGCGAAAAAATTCGCTCGCTTCCTCGCCGGTTTCGTATGCAGCATCCTAATAGTTGCAAGCGGGGCGTATTTTTACGCTGTGGTCGTGAACTCCTGATATAGCGCGCGTTGCCACTTGACCTGTGTAGTCCTTGCAAGCCGTACGGCAGGGAAAAGCCGTGTACATATGATGTTCGTTAGCCCACTTCTGTTCATGCTTTACAAGGCAGGGCTAAAATGAATCTCAAAGAAAGGTCCTGTTAGTAATTTGTTTGACTTAACACATGACCAAACTGTCAGGAAAATACTTGATCAGAATATTCAAGGGTCATTGCATGCGTGGTTTTTTGGCTGGGGACTAGGTCGATATGCTCTTGCCTGCAAGTGCCTATGGTCCGGAGTCCGCAGACACTCGTTCGAAAGTTCAACGCGGAAACGTCGGAAATTGTTTGAACAATATAAAGGACACAGTGTCTAACGACGTGGCAAACATCGTAAATTCATCCAAGCATTTAAGGGTGCGGATAAACCAAAAGCAGTTAACGAAAATAATTAAACTGAAACGCGGGGTCAATGAAACAAAGTGAAATATATTCACTTTGTTTGGAGTGTAGTCGTGGAGTGTAAAAGAGAGTCAGTCAAAGGGAGTCATTGCAGCAACGACTCCCTTTTGACTACCTTTTTTTAGAGTGTACGGGGTGATGAGCAAATTCGGTAAAGGCATATTGATTCCGGGGATCCCCACATTTGCGAGCAGGCGGTAGCGTTGGTTTGAAGCCGGCAGCCAATCCGACCTGGAGGAGAACCAAAGAACGGAAGTCCGATTGGCACCACCATTAAGCGCTAATGGGAAAGCAGCGAACGAAGCACTGCGAGAAAATCTGGCGCCGGGTGTCATTTGAAGTCAGATAAGCAAAGTGAAAATGGGATTTGAGAAGAAGTTGGAAGCTATGAATGGCCGTAAGCTAGCGACTGAAATGTCTTTTCTTCTACACTAAAAGGGGTGTCTGACGATAATGCACGGAAACCTCAGCGAGGGTGGAAAAAAAGCAATGAAAATCTGAAAGAACACGCAGCAGACAAAAAATGTGCAGTTAAGAGATACAAACTGAAGAAACACTCTTAACAAAAATGCTAGCAAAAGGTAGTAATGGGTTGTACTTACTAACTACTTACGAACTTTACTATCCCCAGAACGGTACGTAGGTCCTGCCACTACGTATGCACCTAAATGCTACCGTTACTAGTCTAGACTGTGCACGTTACTAGACTGTGCACTTAGTAGCTTCTGCTTGTTTGATACTAACATTTACTGATAGTAACAAAATTCCAATAATTATTGAACATAACTACAGCACTTTTCCCACTCCAAATTACGATTTAAAAGTTTTTGCAAATCCACATGCTGACTTGTATATGCTCACATTAAAATGCTTGTTTCTAAAATCATCGCTAAAATATTTTATTTTTGCGACAAGCCCATCGACGCTACCAGAGGCCTTTCCGCTGCTGGCTATAAAAGCAAGAAGAACAGGTGTATTCCTAAGGTAACTAAGTTATACTTGCTTTCCTCGTGCATCCCGTTGGGTTTCTTGCTCAATTTATTTCTTGCCTAAGTGAGACATGCGCGTTGTGAATGTTGTCTATGTCGTGCTGCACGCTCAGCCGGTCCGCATTGTCACGCGCCGCTTTTTACTAGGTCGTTTTTCACTAGGTTATGCATGTCCAGTTAGTAAAAGAACTAAGTACCTAGTGTATACTGTGACAAGTGACTGGTTGAGGTTGTGTTTACTTAGTAAGTGCCCCGACCTTTTTTTTTTTTAAAGTGAGGATGGTAAAATATGCCATGCTAAGAAGAGCCGCATCAGAACAAAAACTTTGTACGATAACTCTTGGAAGTACATAGAAAGCCTTGCTCGTTGGTACGGTTGCATTTTGAACAGCGCTAACGAGACGGGGACACAGGAAGAAGTGCCCGTATCGTCATTCTTCCCTGTCCCGGTCTTGTTAGCGCTGTTCAAGATGCAACTCCTGGAAGAGTCCTGGTAAGATCGAATGAAGGAATCATTCGTGCAAAATACAAAACGGTTAAATTTGGATGAAAGATAACTTTTGGTAACGCGCTCAACTCGATTCTAGCCCCGAAAGAGGTTTTTTTTTTAGCGAGAAAAGGCAAAATGCAGAAAAACTTTTTCTGAACGAGGGACGAAAAGAAACACAAGTAACAGAAAACCTGCAAAACAAGGACATAAAACCAGAAAGAAAGGAGTCGCTAAAATATAACGAGCTGCGGAGAGCCATATGGCCATATCACAACTAAAACATTGTACGATAACTACTGTAAGAGTGTTGGGAAGATCGCTTAAGAGAATAATTAAGGCGTAATACAAAACTGTCAAATTTGCCATAACTACTTTTGGTAACACGTTTAACTCCTCCCCAGCTCCGAAATACGTTTTTTTAACGGAAAATGGCAAGAAATATGGAAAAACTTTCCAATTTCGCGGTACACAGCGCCAGCAGTGAAGTAACAGGGGGCATACTAAAAAAAGCCTATCACTTTGTTACCTCTATTTCAGCATTTAGGTGGCATGATCAAACAGAACTGTAGGCACATTTGGTTGGTGGCAGCCAATGGCTGCTGCCGGTGCCGGTGACGTCATAACAGGTTCCCGTGACGTCATAAGGGTTGGGCGAGAAAATGGCTTGTGATTCGTCGCTACCTCATTCGCTTTGTTTAATACCTAGATAATTTGTTTCAAGTTCGCGTCAAAACTGGCATCATTAATTTTCATCAAGACAGGGCAATATTTTCAATAAACCAAACTTGCATTTCCTCTTCGTGGGCCCGTTAACGGATCTTGAAACACGTTCTGAACATGGTAATTATAAACTCGCCCAGTCGTGTGATGTCGCGTACTCAATCGCCGTTGACGTCTGTGGGCGGAAAGTGTCATTTCCTGCTTTGCGCAGCCCCGAGTCAGTATGGCTTTCATGTGTGTGTGTGTGTGCGTGCGTGTGTGTGTGTGTGTGTGCGTGCGTGTGCGTGTGTGCGTGCGTGTGCGTGTGTGCGTGCGTGTGCGTGTTTTCATCATCATCACCACGCTGTTTCATCATCATCACCGTCTTCGTCGTTATCATCATCGTCATCGTCATCAGTATGTTTGTGTCCACTGCAGGATGAAAGCCCCTCCCATGTTTTATTTATTTATTTATTTCCAAATACTGCTGTCTCAACGAGAGACATGACAGCAGTGAAAGAGTTACATGAAATACATATACGCGACAGATACCAGTTAAAAAGAGTGTGTAAAATGTATACACCTACCAAAAATGTTACACCACACATACACACGTGAAAAACCACATAAAATTCATACTATGATGGAACATGTTCTGGCAAGTCTTTCAAAAACAGTTCAGCCAGCAAATGTTGAAGGGCTGGCTCTAGATTGTTCCATCGTTTTGTTTGAGGAAAAAAAAAACTTACAAGAATCCAAATGAGCTCAAAGGGGACAATATTCATTGTCCCCTTTCTAACGACTCTCTCTCTCTCTCTCTTAACACCCAAACACAAAGAAATATTCACACATCCCGCCGCCTCATGCATCGAAATAAGAGGTAGGAGGGTGTTCACTTCCCAGTAACTGTTATCACACTTCGAAGAAAATTAATAAATCCGATTGCGATCGACACGGAAATTGCGAGGGCGTACTTTTCCAAAAGAAAGCGAAGGTACGTGGTAACGACCAGAGAAGGAGATTCCTGGAGCTTCCCACCGGAAGTTAGTCGGTCCTGATCTGCTGACGCTGGCAGCTGGCAGCCCCTCGGCATTCGTGACACGTCCGATGCGGAAGCTACGTACGAGGCTTGGTATCCGGGAGCAAGGGACATTAACCAGCGAATTCCTTCTTTTTTTTTTAACTTCGCAGGGCACGAAGTGCTGACGGCCACCATTCCAATTAAACCGCACAGGCCGTTGTAGACGCGGGAGCGCAGACTCCGGGCAGCTGCGTTAAACCGGAAGACCCTTAGCGGTGCTACGCCCTGTACCGGGCTGTCGCGCGTGCGTGCTATAGGCTGATATGCATGGTTAGGGGACTCGGAATCAGTTATAGAGTCCGCTTCTGCAAGGAAATAGATGTACTGGAACAAGCCGAACCGAAATCGCCTTTCAGGTAGGCTGAAAGTGACATGCTCTATCAAAGAGCGGATTCTGTACGGAGTGCATGG
Organism: Haemaphysalis longicornis; assembly: GCA_013339765.2. Taxonomy (NCBI): domain Eukaryota; kingdom Metazoa; phylum Arthropoda; class Arachnida; order Ixodida; family Ixodidae; genus Haemaphysalis; species Haemaphysalis longicornis. Next base: position 55,122,858 of record CM023449.1, on the reverse strand, counting down.
ACGCGTTTTTTGTTTTGAATTCACTAATACTCTTACCGCTTTTTGCTAATCTCCACTTCAGACGGGCTAATGTTGTCCTCAACGGTAGGGCCCAGAGATTCGGGAAGGTGGACTTTCCCCTCCTTTCTGGCTGGATGAATACTTTGGCGTTCCATTAAACGAAGTGCTCGATTGTTTCGTCTTGTTTCGATAGCAGACTACGAATAATCTCTTCAGAGTGAGTGTCGTCTGTGCGTACTTGAACAGGATTGCCAGAACACAAGTAGCGACCTCAGAGCAAACTGGCCCCATTTTTAACTACAAACAGCCTACAGCGTGAACGTGGTGAATGTGACCGCTTATTCGAAATGCATGCAGATATTACGTAACTTCGACAACCTGATAATGCTGAGTTTTCTTTCTGATAAAAATTTGGGGAATAACACATTAATAAAATAAAACCTGTTTGGCCCGGATAACATTTTGTGATGTAGCACCTGATTTTTACTTGTCAACGTTTGTACTTCTCAATGTCGAGTGTACCTCGGTGCGTCTGTCTTCGTCCCGCGAGGAGGGGTATCGTGATGATGGTGATGGTGATGATGATGACAGTAATAATAATCAATCAATGTTTATTAGCGGGCCCAGGAACAGCCTTTGTGCTGGCGTACCAGAAAACAAAATAATAATAATAATCAATCAATCAATCAACCTTTATTTTCGGTGCCCAGGAACAACCCTAGGGTCTTGGCACTGGTACACCATAAAAGCAAATTCATAAAATTTCAGTCATAGCATTGGTACATTCATAAAAACAAACTAAATTCAATACAACAATCCCATGCAATCGCTCTCTGAACAAAAAAAATAAAAGTCACCACCGTCATTATCATCATCCATATCATCACGAACGCACTGGGCGACACTGCGCAACCTTTTCCGCGCAGTATCGCGATTACGCAACTAGGCTCCCGCAATCGGCCGACTTTTTCGTTGGGTCAGTCAGCCGATTAAACAAACAATCGACCGCCGTGGTGGGCCACTTAAGCAGTGCACCGGTAAGCGCTTAATAAAACAGAAAACAGGTATGCGTGGCAACCTTCAGCGTCAGGTCCTAGCTAGACGCTAGACTTACACTGCGAGCAGCCGCTGAAACAAGCCCTGCAAACTGTGTAGCGATTATAAGTGGGAAGTGCACTGCAAAGTAACCACACACCACCCACAAAACTCTTCTGAAAGCCCGAACGTGCGCCTTTAGGGTGTCGTAAAAAGGCACAAGTGCCACCTATTCCGCCGTGGCATTTCTCCTTCTTTGCGATATACCACTGCGGCAACTTTCTTTAGCGAGAAAAAGAAAAAAAGAACCTGCTAGTACCTCGCGCGTTATCGCGCTAGTAGAACGACCACGAACAACTGATCCTTTTGTTGGTGCGCAATTTTGCAGTTTTTACCATTGCGTACACGGAGGCCGCTCGGCAATTTCGCTTTGAGACTGGTTTAATGTACTGCGCCCATTCACCCCATGCAATCGCTCTCTGATTTTCTCTTTTACGCCCGGGGCGAAATGAACTGACAAGAAAGCGCTGCAGCCTGTATTTTATCGTGGCAAAACTTAGCTTATGACAAAGAAGCGAGGAAGTGGCCACTTGAAGTAAGGGGGGAGTTGAAAAGCCGAGCGAATAAAGAGAGGTGCAGAAGGAAGAGTGAGAAATAAAGACATCGAGTTTAAAAAAACGAAGCAGCAGAAATGTAGAAAATTAAATAAAAAGTGAAGGGGGGGGGGGGGGGGGGGGGGGGGAGAAGAATGGGAATACAAAGGAAAAAAAGGAAGAGAGTTTCCGCTCGGCGAACGCATCTTGAAATTGAAATGTCGACCGCGCTGAGACGTATAGTCCCCACGTACTTCGTTCCCTCGGTATGCGTCCCAACCGCTGCCCTATTTGGGGCGCTCATATTTCTTCGCGGGAACCAAAGATTAAAAAAAAGAAAGAAAAAAAGAAAACGGAGGCATGCGGGGCTGCTTTGGAATTACGCCGAGATTTCTCCCGCTTGTTCCTTGCGTACCGCGGGGAGCGATTTGTCTTGGAATGCGTAAGCTGTCTTTTTCCAGCATACCCCCGACGCAAACAGCGTAATTCTTGGTACTGTTTGCACGAACTTTTGGGATCGGCGAACTTACGACATTTAATCTTTGTATTTATGTAAGTGTCACTCATAATAAGAAAAACTAATAAGGGAAGCGAAGAAAAACCAAACAAAAAAATTTGTCGCCATACCTCCCTGCGCAAGTGGATGTCCAGAAAAGCTGTTCGAAACCACTACAAATGGTGATGGAGGAGGGTATGAAATATTTCTCGTCGTCTCGGCAGTCTTGTAGCTTGCGCTCGGCTAGTGTCGCTATCACTCTTAAAAAAAAAAAAAAGTTCGGAGCATTCACTAATGGAATACTAACAGGTTACTTGTCCCAGTATACACTAGGTACTTAGTAACTGGAGGTAGTAAATGTAGCACTTGTCAGACTTACTAACCGCAGCAGGCAGTAAGCACCACTACCCCAACTAGTAAAGTCCCAGCGATAGCACTGTTCTGAGCTACATGCGTTTACTAACTGGCCATGCATAACCTAGTCATAAGCACGACCTAAATCTAGTGCTACCACTTCCTACACTCAGTTAATTTACTAACCATGCAGTTGTTAGTGCCAGAGCCTACGTACAAAACCGCGGGGTAGTAAGGTTCGTAAGGAGTTAGTAAATGCGGCCGTTACTACATTTTTACGACCTTTTTTATTAAGAGTGATGCATAAGGGTACAGAGTATCAGCACTCTTTTCTCGTACTGTTCCATGCCGCCGCCGCCGTGAGCATTGGTCAGTTTGCATCACGTGACATTTGTTTACACCGCGACGGTTCATTGGCGCCGCCATTTCGTTATTTATTCGTTTTATTCGGTTCATTCTGGTAGGCTTAGCTTGTCTTCCCTGCTCTGCGGCTGCGCGCGGCTGGCGTCGCTCCGAACGCGAATCAAAGGTAACGCGTGTAAAAGCATTTAAGCAGCAGAAGTACAGCCGGTAAAAGGCTTGTCTATAACACAGCGTTCGTACTCTCAGCCCCATCCTGCCCCGCCGGAGCGGGATTTGAATAAAACTACTGCGGAATTCTGAAGTCTTAGCCCTTCGCTTTTGCATCCGACATGTTTGGAGCGAGTATGTTTCGGCAGTTTTCGGATGTAGCTGGTTGAAGTTGAAATCGCTGTTATAGACAAGCGTTTTACCGGCTGTACGTCCAAAGATGCGGCAAAGGCTGGGTCCTGCCTAGCCGGACGTGTGCGCTCAGCGTCTTGGGCAAGAACTGCTCTATTTAGTGACACTAATTCTGCCTAGATTTGAAAGACAATCTGAAAACCTAACCTTTACCTGGAACACAAGGCGGGGGGTGTCTCATTGTTCGCAGGCGCCTTATGATCCATAATGCGCTTTCCATGCTTGGTTTGTGGTTTCCTTAAACAAATTCTGAGCTCTATGCTGTATGCATGATTAGCCTGACGCATTCGTTCGTCGTCTTAGGCCTTCGCGCCTTGGAGGTTTTGCCTACGGAGATCGTTTTTGCCCACTGCAATGAAATTGATGGGGGGCAGAGGCATACAGCGTTGCTGTAGATATAAAAAGCCGCCCAATTTGACTATTGATAGCCATATCTGGTAACCATCGTCCGTCGCAGGTAGCTAAAAACAGTAAAAATAGTAACGGTAGACCTGAAAACGATATAACGAAATCACAAAGGTGTCCCTCGCACCCCCTTCCGGCAAGAAATACAAAAGAATAAATACGCGCGAACGAAATCACGAAGGCGTACGTAATCCAGCGCCCTCACGCCATTTACTTGAACAAAAAAAAATCAAATAAAAAGACGCCATCTGAATTGACACCGCAGGGGAACCATTGAGCGGGAATCAGCAACCACCATAAAAAAATCTAGAGAAGTGTGCACTCATGCGCAAGAATTGAATCGCGAAGCTGTTGTAGGTGAGCATTGCTGGACACATAATTAGTTTCAGTAGCACGCCCTGCCTTTTGGATCGCGGCCTCTTCGTCAGTCATGCCAACTCCATTTATAACGATACCGTTTACAACAATATATCGGATATAACGATGAACAGCTATGGCACCGTCAACTTTTGTATTCTTCTATTGTAAAATAAAGCGCTTATTACAATGGTGCACTGCAACGATATCGGATATAACGATTGAATCCGGTGATATTGTGCTCCAAAAGTGCAACAGTGACGACTCTAAATGACGCGGTTGCGCAGCCCACTCAGGTAGTGTCTTCGTGGGAGGCCCAATGCGTGACACAGTCCCTCGGGGACTTTGTTTCCGCCAAGGACATGTACCTCAGCTAGGTGAAGGACCTGAAGATGCTCTTGGAAAAGATTTGCGCTAGCTTCACACACGGCAAACAAAGGGGACCGACTGTGGCTTCTTTTCCGCAAATTAGTAATTGTACGACCTTGCTGGCATGCGAATAAAAAGTTTTGAGCTCTGTTCCGTCTTTTTAGTTCGCAACCCGCTTATAACAATTATCGGTTATAACGTCTCTTGTATACGATACCGAGCGCATGCGCACGCTCCTCTCGAGTGTTGCGGCGGCTGCTATCACGTGTCTTCCCGTTGTCGAATGAGTATTGCGACATCTGCACGACGCCTGCGCGGTAGCGTTCCTCGCGGGAAGTTTCCGGCGCGCACGAACCCCGAACTTAAGGCCAGTAACAACAGCTCCGCTGTTAATAAAATTAAATAAATGCGAAAAAAAATTGCCATCCCTTCTTAAAGAAAGTTAAGGGAAGCGCGAAGGCATTCTCACATCAAAACTGCGTCAAAAGCGCGCCAAAACTTTCGCTAAAAGTGCGTCCAGTCGATGGTCAAACCTTTAAACACCCAAATCGCGAACGAAGAACGAACGACGATTCGAACTATCTAATGTATACCGATGCGTGGTTTGTGAGATAAAGGTATGTTATTGTGCTCATTCTTCATGATCGATGCCAAGAACCGTTGCCTTTTCGCGATTATCAAGCAACTCTATCATCTGTCTCTCCTCTCTATGAATCTGTCATCCTCTGCCCCAACCCCCACACCAGCAGGCGTTCCGGTGTCCACCCCTAGGTGTGACAATTTACGCCTGCTGGTGGCTTTTCCTTTCCTTTTTCTTGACAATAAATTCATTCATTCATTCAACTGTTTTTACACAAAGCAACCCGGTTTGACGCACACGCCTTGTGTCCAAAGATCTTATCAGAGCTTCTCGGTCGACCAACCGGTCTATGGGGAATGCATTCCTTTTTTTGGCAGGACATCATCAGTCCCACTAAGAAAGCTTTCGCGTTTAAAAAAGTAATAATGAAACAAACCAACAAGTGCGGGTGTGCGCTGTTGAAAAAACGAAGGCGAACCTTAACTGTGCTTTCCAGAAGTGTAAACTAAAATTGCGCAAGGGATGCTGCCTTGAAGTTCCCCAACCGGTTACTTTCCTTGCCAGGCTTTGGCATTAATTTAACAATATACTCTCGTCAGTCCTCGAGAATGCAGCCTTCTTGCGAGATACGATAGATCAGTGGATCTGAAACATGAGTGAGACGGGGACTCTTTTCATAAGGTGAATGAATTCTGTTGATGATGAATTTTGTTGAGACTTGTCATAATGTCAATTTTCACTTGCAGTTAATGAAGCCCGTATATGTATTCAGTGCCCGACTTTTGTGCCTGACCTTTCTGCTGAAGCGTGTCACATTGCCAAACAATTTACCCTCGCAGCTAAAAGTTACCCAAACACACCTGTACTGGCGTTCTTGTGTCCTGCTTTTCCGCAAAGCTAGCGCGCCGTACAAAAAGCCAGCATTAAAAACTTGTGCCACGCGGAGGAAGTAAACGTACAAGTCATACAGCGAAGCCACCTTCTCTCATTGCCAGCAGGGTTTAGCAAAAAGAAGAAAATAATGGGGATGGGAGAAGGGAGGGGCAGAGTTCCGAGTAGGGCTTCGCAGACCGCTGAAATGCGCTCGGAGGCACCCTGCAATCCACGGTTCCCTTTTGAGAATCACGGCGATGGATAATTATTTCGAACGCCGTTGTTGGAGCAACACGAAGAGCACGGAGTGAGGGGCACGTTCGGGAACAATACGGAATGATCGAGAAATGTCAGGATACGCGTAGCAACATACGCAAAAGGATGTATGCGCAATAGGAACTGTCCATAATAGCCGCTCAACCTGCTGTATGTATGTATTTATTGTACAATAAAAAGAAAGGAAGGTCCACAAACAGGCGTAAATTGTCTCGCCTAGGGGCGGACACCGGAACCCCTGCTGGTGTAGGGGAGGTGGGATAGGGAGGAAAGAGTACATAGGAATAGGGGGATAGGGTAGAGGGCTCGCTTAAAACTGTTTTTAGACATTTTATTCATCAGTGAACAACGCTAAAATGGTGTGCACATTCAATATACCGAACATATGTTTTTTTTATTGGGGATAAATATTCAACGCCAAGGTCCTACAAAAAGGCGCTGATTTTTCACCGCAAACCCCACAGCTTAAACAAATCTCACTGTTTAGAAAATCTTAATTTTTCATGTTGGCAGTTAAAAAAAAAATTGCGGAGCGCGCAAACGTGAGCGCAATTAAGCCTCGCGGGCGGTGGCCGCCCGGCAGTTAACAAAACCAAGAAAATGCCTAGCGCTTGGGTGTGCGTGTTTCGCGAAGACCACCCAGCGTCCTCTGTGCACATTTGTCAAGCCAAGCTTACCAACTAAGCACTCTTGAAAAAAAGGTCGGGGCATTCACTAATGAAATACTAACAGCCTTCTCACAAATCTGCTCGAGGTATACCTGAACCTCAACTGGCCATTGCAGGGCAGCCAGTCCCCAACGTCCCGCAACTGCGGGTGTTGGGTCTCACAATACCCAAAAACGGCTCTGGACTGCACACAATTTCCCCTCTGCATAAAACCCTGTCGCAACTGATGCACCTTCTGCAACGCATCTCCCACCGCCGTCGAGGCCTTAAAGAGCACGATACCCTACAGATAGTGCAAGCTTTGCTTATTAGCCGCATTACCTACGGGACCCCGTACCTCGCTCTGAAAACAACAGAAAAGGCTCGGCTCAACACAATGATTCGCCAAGCGTACAAAACTGCGCTTGGCCTACCCACTGCTACTGCGACCCACAAACTACTCGCCTTGGGAGTTCACAACACGTGGGAAGAGCTGCAAGAAGCCCATCATTCAGCTCAACTACGGCGCCTGCAATTGACTCCCACTGGTCGACAGGTCCTTACAGCATTAGGACTCCGTCCGATACCCCCGAGGGAACAAAAACAACGCATTCCTCTAGCCCTGCGAGATGGCATCCGGGTGGCCCCAATTCCTCGCAATATGCACGCCAACTACCACCTTGGCCGCCGGGCTGCCCGTGCTCGAGCCCTGACTGCGCGATACGGCGAAGACCCCAGCGCCCTATATACAGATGCCACCCCCTACCCTGGGCGCGCCGGCCACGTAGCCTGCGTGGTTACTCATACTGGCCAATGCGTCACTGCCGCCACTACTACCACAAGCTCAATCGATGTCGCCGAAGAAATAGCCATTGCCCTGGCCGCCATTTCCCGCCCTGACCAAGTAACCATCCTCACCGACTCGCAGACAGCCTGCCGAAATTACCAAATTGGCCGAATTTCTTCATCAGCACTTCACATCCTCAAAAACTGCTCAACGACCCCTGACATCCGCATTGTCTGGGCTCCTGAACACGCCGCCATCCCCGGCAATGAAGCGGCGCACGCCGCGGCTCACGATATGATACACCGAGCCATTGCCGACGGTGGCCAATGTTTACCCCCTCACGATCAACTCCACCCACTCAGTGGCTACACGGAGATTCTCGCGCATTACCGGCAAACTCGCCGTCGTCTCCCACCACCACACTGGCGCCTCTCCAGAGAGGACGCTACAACTTGGCGGCGGCTCCAAACGAATACCTATCCACATCCCACTCGCCTCCACCTCATCTTTCCCACCCAACAACCTTCCCTCTGCGCTTACTGTCCCCAGCCTGGCACCCTCTACCACATCATATGGGAGTGCCAACGAACTCCAGACTTGTCCCCCCTTTCCAACCCAACCTTCGAGCAGTGGAGGGCTTCCCTGGCCAGCCCGGACCCGGATATCCAGCTTAAGTTGGTGACCCGAGCACGGACGGCCAGCCGAAGTCAAGGCATCCCGGACTAGAGACGCCTTCCACGGGGCGACGCCCACACATCAGCCTCTGCTGGAGAAATAAAAATATTTTTTTCTCTCTGTCCCAGTATACACTAGGTACTTAGTAACTGGAGGTAGTAAATTTAGCACTGGTCAGGGTTTTTCTAACTGAAGCAGGCAGTGAGCACCCCTACCTCCACTAGTAAAGTAGTAGTAAAGCACTCTTATGAGCTACATGCGTTTACTAACTGGCCATGCATAACCTAGTCATAAGCACGACCTTAATGTAGTGCACACTACTTCCTACACTCAGTAAATTTACTAACCATGCAGTTGTTTGTGGCAGAGCCTACGTACAAAACCGCGGGGTAGTAAGGTTCGTAAGGAGTTGGTCAATACGACCGTTACTACCTTTTTACGACCTTTTTTTATTAAAAGTGAGGAAAATCGGCCACGGCTGGCCGAAAAAAAAAAGCTCCAGTGTTCGCCGTGATCGTGGCAACACTTACTCGGAACGAGAAAAAAAGACACGTCATAGTGAACGCCCCTCCAAGGTGACGTCCAATGATTAACACATCAAAAAAAAAAATGACAGATGCTCACATTTATGGCATCAAAGATGGAGTAAAGGTCGTTGCGGCAGCGAAGAAGAAGCAAATCGGCTGCAATCACGGGCTTAAGCTGTTGTGATGGTCAAGAAGCTATAGGTAGCGTCCAGCTTCGCTACCTTCAAGTCTCGCGCGTTAGTGTGAGCTTCCTTGCATTTGTTTTTTTGTTTCTCGCATGCCGAGAGTGAACACTCAGCTGTGATACATGCGCGCGAGTTTCTAACCCCATAAATCAGAATCTTTTTCTGGCCCGCGGTTATATACCAGCGTTCATTAGGCGACACATGTTTCTCCTCCGTCTACCACTCGAAGCGGGCCGCGGTCGTGTCGTCGAATAAAGCGGGCCATTAAAGTGAAATACGGGATGTGTCAGTCCCCGTGCCACTTTTTTTTTTTTTTTGCTGTGCGCTGAACGTGCGCTGTGTCCGACGATATATTGCGGCTGAAGGGACGTTTCTTTCCTATGAGTCCCCGTGTTTAGTGCGAAAGCAGCTAAGTGGCTCGTACTGAGTAAAGCCGCTATCCCGGAAACGCAGCCCACAAATTCCCATCAGCTGCGACACGTTCAATGTCACGTGGCTCCAAAAACAAACAAAAAAAACAATAAATGCGTGCCAATCCACCCTGTGAAGGTGGTCGGAAAGCGAAGCTGTAAACGATACCCGCAACGATTACCCATGCGACGTCACTTGAATTCATGCACGCAGCTCTACAAAGAGTGAAACCAGAGACAGGTGAAGTGCATTTACCACTCCCTTTATTACTTAAAAGACATATTCTTTGCTAATAATCAATCAATGCATGATCCATTAACGGTGGTTGGTAGAGTTGTACTGGTGAAGTACATGAGTGAAAACTCTTTTTTTTGATAAAATTAAAGGAAGCTAAAACCCGGTGTTAGACGATCTCACTTTTCCATCTGTGCCGCCTCCGACGGAGGCGGCACAGATGGAGAGGCGGCCGCTGCACGTGCTGTGGGCGGAGCGCACAGCGGCGCGAGAGGTCGCGTGACGCTATAACGTGGCATATCACGAGAACGTGGGGGTAAACCCGCAGATGTGCTTGGTGAGTGCACCGTCTATCTCCCCCGGCTCCGCATGGGCTTGTAGGTGAATCGGTAAGACAACGGGTTGTCGCTCCGTTTCCCTATTCGTTCCTAGTTCGATTCCTGGCAGCGCCAGTAACGTCTTCTATTTGTTCGCGGGAGTTTTCTTTTTTGACACCAACGGTCGCGACAGAACTCTTGAGGGGTAGAGGTAAAAAACTTCGCTTTAAAACAAGCGCGCAGCGTGTTTCGGAAAGACCTTTGCGCTTCCGCGGCACGCGCTTCTCTCCCTTTGCGGGGCAGCAGGCACCGGCGCTATAGGGCGCCCTGAAGCGTTGAAATGGACCAGTTCTTTCGCATTCACGACTCTCAAGCCGTGCCCAGGGGTCTTTGGAGACTTTTTTCTTTCTCGAATTCCTGTGCTTCGTGTGAACATCCTTCCCACTTCTTGAAAATCCCAAATTTTTTTTTATCTAACATTTATTTTGACAGATGTTTCGCTGTGTACAATATCGCTGTTGTAAGGGGCGCTGTTTGGAAGTAAGTGGAGGTAAACGCTCGGTAGGGGAAAAAACTCCCACCTCCCCTCGCGGGAACCCCTGTGTAGATGCGACGCATAGGCGGAGCGGCGAAGGGACCGCGTTTTATAGCGCGCATAACGTTGAGGGGACTGCTTAAGCCGGTCCCAGTCGATGACGACGTTGGCGTACTTGTAAAGCGGCGTAGACTCTAGGTGTTTGAGCCAAGCGTGGATGTTGCTTCGCCGGAGAACGGCACACCGGTTATATGCGCAGCGCGCCCGAAGGAAAGGAAACCGCGGAAGAGAGAGTACTGCACATGCGCCGGCCCCAGCGCGTCTGCCGCGGCTATGACGCAACGTGCCGCGGCTATGGCGCAACATAATCCAACACAATCCACTTTAATCCAATCCAATCCAAATCCAATCCAAGCCAAGTCAAGTCAATCCAAGCCAATCCAATCGAATCCAATCCAATGCCCCTCGCGAGAGAGTGTTCGCTATCGGAGAGGAGAGGGGGTGAGCGGCGGAAAGCGCAGCTGGCGCGGCGAGGAGAATGGGGGAGGGGCGGACAACGCCGATGACGCCGGAGGGACAAGGCGAGTGAATGAGATGCTCTGCATCTAAAATAAAATTGCCGTGGTTTGAAGGGGATAAAGCCACGTTTGTCGAGCGATGTCTCGGTTTTGGAGCCGAGAGCGCGCAGTGAACGCGCCACACAACCGCACCGCAACAAAGACACAGACGCTGCTCGGCGCAGTCGCCGGTCTAGGCGCGCATGCGCAGTGAATGTGGATGCAGCCAGCCCATCCTTCTATCAGTTTCTGATGACACGCGCCCCCTTACTCTTTCCCAATATACCCCTCTCTGCACCTCTCCCTTTAAAATGAACGAGCCGATTAGATGCTTTCATTGCGCAACCCCACGAGGCGCTGGCTGAACTAGAAGGTCAGATTGCCGCTAAGAGGCGTTTCCTTGATTTGCACCTGGAGTAATAGAGCTTTCGCTTTAAAAAATTCTGTTTTTTTAATGATTGCACGCAACGTGGAGGCTTAATCTGGGTTATCAATCGTGACGGAAACTCCACGGTTTCAGGGGCGCCCCGCGAAGTCACGAGCACTGGAATTGGAATTCAGCTCTCATGGGAAGGCCGCTGGGTGCTTTAACGGCGAAGGATGGCGTTACGCAAATAGGAAGGGGAGAATTGTGTGTGCGCAACGGTGAGCTTAACCCAGTTAACCGTGCACCTTTTTAAAGCGAGAGCTTTCTTAGTGGTACCGACGCCGTCTTGTCAAAGATTTAATGTATTTCTCCGTAGAGCGGTGGGGTCGACCGAAAAGGTCTGCTAAGATCTCTGGACACATGGCGCGTGCATGAAACCTGGCTACCATTCTGTCAAAATAGTTACTTGACAATCGCCAAAACTGAATGGTTCTAAATAAGACGGTGCACGCATCGATCATGAAGGAGTATATTAGTGTACCTTTATCTCCTAAAAAACATATGGGTATACGTTTACACCGTTCGTAGATGCGTTTACATTCATCCCACCTGTCTCTTTTTCCGTTAGTTTTCTTTTCATTTCCCCCTTCTGACATAGCGAGCGCGTTTTGTTGCGTAAGCTACACTGGCCGAGGTTGAGCAGTTTCGCGTGGACCTTGAAGGGCCGTGCTGCGCAAGCGCGAGGAGCTTCGGATTGGATTGAATTTTGATTGGATTGGATTGGATTGGAAATCCAATCCAATTGGAGTACGGGTGTGTAGAGAATTGGGTCTGCACATTTGATAGTCTGCGCATTCCAGAGGAGTGACGTCATAGCCGCGGCAGACGCACTGGCGCCGGCGCGTGCCCAGCTGAGCGCCTCCGTTGCGCAGTAGCCAAGTCTGACGCTGCGCCGGAGCCGCAATTGATAGCCGTTTCGCGTGGCTCCTGGAGAGCCGTGCTGCGCATGCGCGAGGAGCAGTGACTGGACTGGACTGGATTGGATTTGATTGGATTGGATTGGATTTGAAGTCGTTTTAGCAGCAGTATAAGCATGATAATCAAGCTAATCCTAGACAACCAGGAAAGCTAAGAATAACCAGCTGAACTTTAGCCCACGCTGCGTA
>CM023449.1:54952831-55110250 GCA_013339765.2 Haemaphysalis longicornis | reverse complement strand
TGTGCGCACTTGTTTAAGACTGCATGTTCTCAACAATGAGTTGACCGAGCCAGAATGGCACATTGTATCACCCGTTTTTAACATTTCAATTAGCCTTTTTTTTTTCTACTACGTGTCCAATTTCCACAGGTGATATAAAAACCATGGGACTCAACCAACGCAACACCTATATTACAGACTTCTTAGACAACTCTGCACCGCTGCTTCCACAAGTCCTGCAGAGTGCAACCTATTAGGCAATAATCCTAGCCACAGCAATTACTGGCTAGGATTCTTGCCTAGCCCCTGCACTCAATGACATGTGGTGGCTCATTTTGATGGAAGTGGGACTAGGCAACCTTGGTGTTGTGCGCGTTTTCAGGTTTGTAAATGACTGCCATCTCTTTTCAAGTCGTCAGCGCCCATCGGACAAACACTGCTAGACGGGTTCTGGCAGTTTTCGAAGGGGCGCTTGACTGCCTCACACTAACCGTGGAGCTGCCACTTGAACGTGGCCCGAGGTTCCTTGACCTGGAGCTGACATTGTTGGAGAACCATGTTTGCTGGGTGTACTAGAGCACCGCACGGGGCCGTTGTCTCAAGCCGAGGCCCAGCCCAAGCCCGGACATTTATTTTTAGCCTAGGGAGGGCCTGCGTGTGTGTGAACAGGCCCGGTCTTAGACGCTGAAGAAAATTTGTTTATTATATTTGGTCCAGTGTCTTCGTAGCGGGAAATCAGACAAAGCATCTAGTCTGTACAAGCACGTCCTGAATTGAAACGCAAAAAATAAGGGTTTCAAAGTGCACGTAGTTTAGCTTACACCGTCTGCAGTTCACGCCACATCGGCGTAATAATAGCTCGTATCCTTACACGAGAGACGCCATCACCTTTGATGACCAGACTCTTGGCAACTTCACGTGATTGTCTCGGTCACAAGTTGGCATTGCTGAAATTTCTTGCTCCCCATTTGAATTCCCGAGTGTGTGCGTGCGTTGAAATATTTTCCCTGCAGCGGTTGTTCAGTGGTGGCACTTCTCTAGCACGTGCGAGTTTGATTTTCAGCCATGGCAGCCGCAGTTAGATTGGCTCAACATCTAAAACACATACATAGACATAGGTGCACAGCTCCAGGGTGTCTTAATTAATAACTTCACCACTAGAACAATCCTTGTAACCGTATCTTTCGTATGTTATACACCAAATTGTAAAATCTTGATGCAGTGCATGAAATGTCATTAAAATTACAGTATAGTGACTATCAGACCTAGCAAAACACGTTTTTAAAACAATGTGTACAAGTAACATCAAGACGCGTGTAGAAGTGAACTCGGAATATTCATTTTTATGCTCTTTTCTCTACTTCACGTCGTCGAAACTAGCAACGGCCGGGGTTGAATTCGGCCCGAGTCCGGCCCATAACGTCAAGCCCAAGCCAGGCCTGGGCCCTCCGGCAATTGACTTCGCCAGCCGGGTCGGGTCCGGGCTTTCGGGCGGGCCCAGGGCCACGCAGTGCTCTAGGGTGTACTCTCCTTACTCCAGGAAAGCCTTGCTTCCATTCGCCTCTGGTCACTCAAGTTGATCAAGTAGGGCATAGCGGTTGCTGCCTCAAAGGGGCCCTAAATAGGTTTCCGAAGGTCGCCATTTCAATCAATTGCGCAATCGCTAGAGTACCCCTTCACGACAACGTATACCAAATATTACACCTCTGCGTAAAGCAGGGGCCGCACAAACACGCAAAAAGATTCCACTTTCTCTCCTGGCTTACCAACCGTACCTTGCCGCCACACTTGCACGCTGTGACGTAGTTTTGTCTGCCACTGACGTGCCGCTACGATGCACGAGACATTGCCCAGTACGGCGCCGCGAACGCGAACCACAGCGACAGCACTCACCGCGCAACCGGAATCTCGTGGGCGGAGCATGCGCGAAGTCGAGTGCTAAAAAAAAAAGCGCGCGCAGGGCTTAGCACAGCCAACGACTACACGTGCATCAAGGAGGGTGATGGATTGCCCTGTTTCTCTCGGTGGTCTTGCGCCGGGTCGATGACGTCGTGGCTTCCACAGTGCTTCGGAGGAGCTACTAGAGGAGGAGAGCCCCAGGCCTTATGGGTGGCCCCTTTTAATGAGCGATAACTCGGCTAATACTTAACGCATTTAAACAATTTTTGCGGGATGATGTTTCTTGGACAGTACTCCAGTGACTGCACACGCAAAATCGTAACATTCGGCACCCTATTTAGGGCCCCTTTAAGAAACGCCCTCGTAAGGTCCTGCCAGCATCAAATACAGGTCAGTTTTGTCTTGCAGGTCGGGAAACTGTTCCAGGCAGGCTTCCCTGCATTCATGCTATGCGGCTTGGCGGGAAAGCTTTTAAGTGAGCAGCACTCCCAACAAACTCGCAGCTATGTGCCGATAGTGAACCGCTGTGGACCTAGGCCGCCTGTCTGCACCAAGAAGCATGCCAGTGCGTTTGTGGAGTGTACAAAAAACGTAGTGTATGAAATTGCCTTTAAGTACGCCCCTGTATACGTAGGACAGACCTCAACGACCTCATTGCTGCCTCAAAAACCGGTTGCGGGAGCATGCGGCGACGCTGAAGACAGGAACAGGAAACAATTTGATGCTTCACCGTAAGACGGAATGCAAGCCTAGGGGCTGCGTGACAGCGTTCGAAGGACCCGAGTGCTACAGTTGTACCACAAAAAAGAACGGGAAATATCTGAGGCCCACGTCATAAATTATGTGTGGGACCGGTGTGTCAGCAAGCCTTCAGTTGATCTTTCGAGTGAGGTGGATTATCTGGATGATTAGTAAGGAGGGTGCTGCTGCTGTAATCGCTTCACACGTGGTGCAAACTAGTATTACTTGGTGTTTTTCGTGCCTTCACAATAGCTGTCAGAGTGAATAAAGCTCAGTTATTAGTGCACCTCTTTCCTGTCAGTTTTCTTTCCTCCAGTGTGCCTGGCGCTTGATCTGTTCCCATGATTAGCGGGCTCTGCTCAACGCAGGTCACTTCCCATGTGACAATCGTGCTTTAAAACAGGGGTCTCAAATACACGGTTCGCAGACCTTTCGATTGCAACCTGGCCTGTGTGTATTTACCCTGCTCACATAGCCAAGGATGCAGACGACCAGAGACTGCTCAAAAACGCATGGAGGCCATGCAGGCAGGCTGCTAAACTGAGGTGCCATTAAGTCGGGTGCACAATGTTTACAGGCAACTGCAACTTGTGAATTGGACACTCTACAGTGCGTACAGGGCTGGGCGAGCACAGGGTATTTTCATAACTTTGATTGTTTACCCCGCCATTCTTACTGCTGTAAAATGAATATATATGCCTTACATTTAAGCGCAAATGGCTCCTTCAGCAAGCTTATAAGCTTTGTCTAACTTGCATTTGCTTTTGCTGGCCTCAGCCAATCACACAGCTGGACACACATGACATCATAGGTCCTGTTGTGGGAACTGAGGTAGTGGTCGCATGGCCACCCCCTTTCTCCCTGATTATATCGCTTATTTGACTGAGGTGCGCATTAAAGCGGTGTCAGTATGATAATGTGACAATCTTTCGAATGAACTAAACTTGTGTTTTGTCTTCATGGCCTCTAAGTATAAACTGAAGGACAGCACTGAACAACTTGATCAAATAAACCAAGAACTGAAAGGCTAATCAAAATGATTTTATAAGGGCTCAACACAGCCAAAGCTACACAACACGTTCAAAAGCCTGTTAGTATAACTGGCACTATCGAGACCAAAATTTTGGACTGAGATGAATGCAGTCGCGCTAAGTGGGATAATTACATTGAATACAACTGGGCCTTCGCATCAAGACAAAACAACCTTGACCCAATACAAACAGGATGGCCAGGCATGACTGAAACGATTACTGACCACTTCACAATGAGCATGCTTTCACGTGTGACTTTTCACTCCACCCTAAGCATGCTACCAGCAAAACCTATGTCACCCAATACCGAAATAACAAATTGCATCATCAGGCAACATTAAGCAACATTCACATTATTAATCCAATTCTTTCAAGCTGCCCAGTTCCTATACTCTACGAGACGGCAATCCAATCAGCAGGTTTTGAGCTTATTGCATATAATGGCCTCCAGAGGAAACTGCCGACAAGCATGCACAATGTGCAACAACCTATTGTGCACTCAAGCCAGACACATCTCGTGACTTCACCTCAAACAATCCAGCAAGGTCCCCCAAGCCCCGTTACAAAATGTCAAGTGTAGTCCCTTTTTGCTCGAACATATGACTCGGGGAAAATGCACAATGCCACTTGCCAATGGCGCAAAAGCTTTGCAACCCAGACGAAAAAAACCATTGCAGGTACACATGGTCGTGTACAAAGAATTGAACAAACCAAATTCAATTGGTTCCAAATGGTTCAGTGGTGTTTTGGACAGGGCCCATTGGTCTTCCAATGTTTTTTTTGCTGGGAAATGTCTCGCAAAAGCACTGCCTTTAGTGTAAAACCACCGCAGGTTACCCGTAATGAAGCTCTAACCAATTTTCATTACAAGGAAAAATTTAATTGTTACCGCCACCACAGCAAAGAGAACAACTATACAAGGTGAAGCCCATTAATGACGACACCAATCACACTGAGAACACACCTGCGCCCGCGCACAAAACACGACAGCACGGTAGTGACAGAAGAAACAGATTGGGGGGGCAAAAAAAAAAAATTGCTGTTTGCTGCCACCTGCTACAATCTCTGTGGAGCTCTAGATTACAGCCATAAATTGTTGCCGTAGACGCGGTGAAGAATAGTCACGGCAGCACTTGTCTCTGCAAGAAACACGGCACATCACGATGATTCCTTGCTCGCAACACGATAAACGATGGTCGAAAGGTTTCCAGATGGGCCGCGCACGAACCCGCCTGTACAACGCATCGGCAGGAGACCGTGGTCGTAGTTGCAGCGGCACCGAGAACTCGCACTGTATAAACCACGACACGACGCAATGATTCTTTGCTTGCTTCATTATCAATCGCGATCGGAACGTTTAGACATGGGTCGCGCACAAAATCACCAGTACAACGCATCGGCGGGGACCCTGGCTGTAGCTGTAGCGGCACCGAGAACTCGCACGGACGTCCGCAGCTGGTCCGCTTGCTGGTTTATAACTCCTTGATCCATTGTGGGCGCTAACGCGCACAAGTGACGGTATCGATTTCTTCAAACACATTCACGCACACACAAAAACAACGATAAACCAGCCATCACCGCAACAGGGGGTGTATGCTATCTGCCTTGATGTTGCGGCACTCTGGATCTCAAACTAGGCGCCGTGCATGTATCCTGCCGTCAGCACAAAGAAATGCTTCGCGAATTTATAACTCGATCAAAATAGCCGCGAAATAGCCGCACCGTAATACAATCTGCCGAAACTAGGCCTCGCGATTTTCCCTTGCGATCGCCTCGCCTCGCTTCGCTTGGGGCTTGGGCAACCGCCATGTTGTTGGGGCTGAAACTTGTTGATAGCCCTGATTGGCCAGTAGGAGATCGGTAGGAACCAATCAGGGCGTCGGATGATGGCTGGTGAAACGCGTCATCATCGCATACCGGCGAAAAGTTGAAGTTGGCGAACTTCTGGCGGAAAGCGATTTTCGGCCGGAACGCGCGCGTTCCGGCCGCCGGAACGCGTTTTGGACGGACCGGAACGCAGGCGACGGAGGTACCGTTTAGAGGCCTTGAGCGCACGCGCCGCCCGGTCCGCTCCCTCATTGCGGTTCTCTCCGGTGCTCACCGGCCCCATGTGGGCCGGGAACCACTTCACGGTGACCGGCATCGTTCTGTGTCTTAGGGCCCCGCACACCCTGGCCGCGCGCGGGGACACATTGTCCGTTGCAAAGTTCATGATCGCGCTCCTCGAATCACTCAGCAGTGTGGGTCCGTCAGGGCTAACGCGATGGCCCGCTCCTCCGCTTGTCCCGGGCTTCGCGCCCGCACGCTGCACATGACGCTCGTAGCTCTCCGGTAGTCGCCGCACACACCGCCACGGCGTAGACTCCGGCTTGTCCGGGTACCTCGCCACGTCGACGTATCGTGCTCCGTTGTCCGTCGCATGCGTGGCCGTGAGGGCCTTCGCCTTCGCCAGCCGTCGCCCTCGATCCACCTCTGGGTGCATGTGGCACAGGATTGGTGGCACCTGCAACGAGCTGAGCAACCCGCGCGGCAATGGCGATCGGCCCGCGCTTCCCTGCAGCCCTCCGCGATATCCCACTCTTTCCACTATGTACCTCCCAGTCTTGGTACTCGCTAACCTGACCCGCTGCGCCGTCCACTGCGCCTCGGCCACCTCGTTCAGCGTGTTATGGGGTATACCGACAGAACAGCGCGCGACGAAACGGCACGCGACAGAATAGCACCGACATAACAGCGCGGCGTCAAAAGGGCACGCGTCAAAACAGCACACGTCAAAACAGCACAGCGACAAGAGCGCACAGCGACAAAACCGCACACGACAGAAGAGCACGGCGCCAAAACAGCACGGCGTCAAAACAGCACGCGACAGAAGAGCACGGCGACAAAACAGCACGCGACAAAACAGCACACTGCAAGAGATGAGCACTGTAAAAGTTGGGTGCGGTGGCGTTGCTAGGTAGTATGGCATAGTGCACTCGCCGGAACGGAATCCAAACTCTGCGGCAAGTAAGGAATAGAAAAGCACATTCATTTGAACCTATTTTCACAAGACTTCTCTGTGCAGGAACATATCAGTACATGGACATTTAGGCACCCGCATATTCCAGTGGAGGGCGATTTCGGTACAGGAAGAGATTTAGGTGTGCCTGCGATAGGCTGAAGCAACACAACATAGTGAGCCGTTAATATCAATTACAGATTTTACTTGTTCGTATTACTTTCTTTTTCACGCATGGTTATATGTGCATTATTTCTATGAAACGACTACTCCAGTAATTGCCTATTAAAGGTGGTTCCTCGATCCCGTTGTATTGATTGGTTTTTGGTCATGAATTCAGGGATCTATTTTATGAAGACGGCATCTGTGCCCTTTTCGTGGTAATTTAACGCAGAGCCATGAATCTGCATATTTCGTGAACACTTTTTTCTGTGTTAATTTACTGAGGATTTTTTCTGGATCCTCTATTATTTACTTTTCTTATAAATGTTGTTTGAATTATTCATTTGCTCATTGACGCCATTCTTTTGAAAACTTCGATGTATAGTGACGGTCTTTTTCACTAAAGTGAAGAATGTGAGCTGCCGGGCCACCAATGAGCCACGATCCACAGTAGCTCATATTCGCGGACGCTGCTTTGACGAGCAATATTGTTGCGGAAATATTTCTAACCCACTAAGAGCTCCTCTGTGCTGTTAAACAAATTAAACCCCCATGTATAAATTAGAATTAAGTGATGTAGGACTTCAGTAAGAAGCAAATTATCCGTCAGAATAGTAGCGCTTAAGGATTACACTTCGGCTTTTTCGCTTCCATCATATTCCAGGTGATTTGGGTTGCAGCGGCTCATGATAACCTGAGGCATGCCTATTGCAAACTGGCACTTGTTCTTTTTTTACACTTTCGATAAAACAGCCTGAAAAAGAAAACAGCAGCAAGAGAGATCTTCTTGTGGGAGCCGAAAGATCACGGCCGCTGAAAAGCATGCCTCGGTACCGGGTTAAGGTCTTTTCTTGCCTTGATGGCGTTTTTTTTTTTGTATTCGCAGTGCGGACTCAATAAAAGAAGCACACAAAAGCTTTCATTTCTTTCAGCTTTTTAGGCTTCACAACCAGAACGCTAAATTTGGAATATGGGATGCTCCGCAGTGAGGGACTTCACACTTCTTCGCGTGCATTTAAAACGGCGACACTCCGGCGTGTTCGCTCTTCTCCTTCATTTGAAATGCAACCACCATTGCGGGCATCTAACTCGCTTTCTTTCGGGTCGGCGGCTCAACGCTATCCGCTCTTTCCAGCCCCTACAGGTGGCGCTGCGGAAAACGGCAATAGGAGAAGCGAGTTTAAAAACCGGTAGGGCGGAGGGCTAACCCGTTAGGGTAATAAAGGGTAGGTTTAATGAGTAGAATAAGACAGGCAAGTTGGGTTGGTGGCAACGGACGTCCCGATACAGATGAGGGCTTCTAATCATCATCATCATATCATCATCTTAATCATCATGGCGTACCAGACTGTGATCCGGCCTTCATACCAACATGCGCGCCAGCATCAATAGAGGCCCAAAAGCTTGTAGCTCTACTAGAAACAATTACTTTATTAAAGATAAACGCAGGCATATGTTGCTAAAATGCGAGAGAACGTTAAATTTGTTTCAGGGTGCCTGGTGCGG
Organism: Haemaphysalis longicornis; assembly: GCA_013339765.2. Lineage (NCBI taxonomy): Eukaryota > Metazoa > Arthropoda > Arachnida > Ixodida > Ixodidae > Haemaphysalis > Haemaphysalis longicornis. The sequence continues at coordinate 55,101,934 of CM023449.1, read as the reverse complement.
CGTAAAAAGAGCCGCGTTATACGCAATCCGCTGTGGCATGGCTCCGGCCGCACGGAAGTGGTTCGCGAACACCCGCCTTATTGCGAAAAAAACTGCTATAGGATGTGCAACGCTAATCTCGTGGGGTGTTTGCATGTTACGTCATTCGCAGTGTACGTTAAACTTGAGGCGTGTTTGTTTTTTTCCTGTGTAACTGCTAAGCAGAAGACCATACGCACGATGTGCGGGCGATATGGCCCGGCACAAATGGTCCTGGAGCTACTGGCCCCGGAATTGATAGTCCCGGAACAAATGGTGCCGAAAACATGTCCCAACATCAAAGTAGGAAAAAAATGTCCCACCACTACTTCACCTATGCATGAGCGCCTGTATAAGGGAAGCAGGGAGGGGGTCACTTTATTTGTCTTTACATGTTTGTATTTGTGGGCAATGTATTTGCATCGGTCCGTACATAATATATTTGCTAAGGTTGAAATTATTTGAAATAAAGGCTGCATGCGAATTTGTCGTCGTACGAGTATGTTCTCCCGTGCTTCCATTGCTTGTATCCTTTCGTTTATTAACGCTTGAGAAGCGAGTATCACGATTCAGGCTGTGCAGTGAGCGCTTTTACAGGCACAATATTATTTAGGTTACATGATGTATCGAAAATGGGAGTGGGCCGGCACCACTGAATATCAGACAACATAAAAGCTGTACTAGCGATCACGCTCGCCGATTTCTCGCTATTTAAAAAAAAAAAAACGAACTTTACCCGATGAATGGTTTATTGCGTTACCTAAGCTGCGATACTGTGCTCTTCATCTGAAATGCTTCGATATCTGCAGTTAGAATCAAGCGAAGCGGCACTAAGGTTTTGGACCTTGATACTTTTGCAGCTTGCAGCTTCGATACTTTTGATTTTCCCCGAAAATATGACATATAGCTATTATCTATGACGCCTATTATCTTCCTGCAAGGCTTAGAAGACTGCTGGCTAACATGCTTTGTTCAATTTGCCGGCGTGTTGCGGGAGCCTAACAATTGCTGACGGCAGCAGGTGAGCTCATAAAAACAGGTCACCCACCATAAACAACAAACTCTGTTGTTGGGAACCGCATTTGTGCAGAAAGCTATGCAGTTCATTCGCTAAAATACATAAACATGTTCGTGTGCATCTTTCTGACGGCTTTACTTTCCCGAAAATTGCGAGAATCAAAGACTGTCACTTGTCATGGTACAATGAAAAGCCAACGATTGATGCAACGATTGATGCAAGAACGGGTGGACCACGAAACAACCCGAACGCGTTTGGCCTGTTTCCAAGTCCCGCTCTCAAAATAAACTGGCTCGTGTTCAAAATCCCCTCCACTCAATGCGCATGTTAGCAACTGCCCCCTCTCGTTTCCCCTCGACCATCCGCCCTCTCCTCAGCGAAAACGAGGGTTGGGTCAGGCTTTTGTTGGCCCGCCAAGACGAACAAAGGGGCAGTGGCTGCTGTGGACGCAGAGCGTACAATGCGCACACGCGGAGACGTACAATGAGTTGCTCCCCTGCTATACACCATTTTCCATAAGCAGCCGGGAAAGGAGGAAAATACTCTCAAACCAGTTCTCTCGGCGGCCGACCAGCGTTGCCTGAGCGCGCTGGGCTGCTAACATCGCTCGGCGTGGTGTGCTCCACTGCGTAGTTCAGGAGTATTTCGCACCCCGCGTGCTTAGTTTTTGCGGAAACTTTCAACGGTTTTAGCCAATGCTGCGATGCCGTTCAAGGCGCAAACGTCGCCTGGTCAGCACTGCGCGGTGGTGGGTTATTGAACAACCAGAGAAAGCGAGAAACAGTCGCTGACAGCACGCATGTGCACGACACTGCCTGGAGAAATGCAGTGCGGTTGCGGCGTGTTTTTGCGGCATCGCTTCCCGAACGCACACAGAGTTAGAATATCGGTGGATTCCGTTGATAAATCGCAACGACTTTGTACCAACGACCAACTCCAGGGTTTGTTGGGTGCACTTGGGACGGCAAGTAGACGGATCAAAATCCATTTATACACACACGCAAAGCTGCGACAGGGAACGGAACCCCCTGAAATGTTAGAAGCAACTTTATCGTTACAATACAGCATTGATGGATTGGTTGGTTGATTGATTGATTCATTCATTCATTCATTCATTCATTCATTCATTCATTCATTATGGTGTTTAACGCACCCGACGCTTCATGGGTGATGAGCGCGCAGTAGTGGAGGGCTTCGGGTTAATTTTGACCACTTGGGGATCTTTCACGAGCGCCGATACATACAACACTACAATAACTTCTGGTTCCTTGTAGTCAATTTAAAATGCCATATATTGTTTGGTCATTACAGCCCATTGGCATTAAACCATCCCGTTTCATCTATCTAACCTATTAAAATCACGGCGTTTTGTTTACTTTTTTTCATGCCACGCATTACACTGCCAAAACGATTTGAAAGGATAACTTTCTCATCGCACACTGCTGGTCGATAGCAGGATAAGCAGGCAGCCAAATGTGGAAACGCAGCTCGAGGTACGCGTGAACGCTGGCATTTGGAAAATAAGCTCACCTGTTCAACTAACGTCTGATCAAGGAAAAGCTTTTAATCCTTTTGCGTTGCCACGGAATCTAAAAGTATTACAATTACAAAACAGTTACTGCTGGTCGCGTAAAGCATTTGTGGTGAAAGCAGCGGTTTCACAAAGGTGGGCTCCGAGCGACAGGCCACATGCGCTGCGCAGAGTTAGGTCAATCATGATCACGATCATGATCAACCGAACGTCAACCCTTTTGCTCAACCTTCGAATAGTAATTTGACTGGTTGTGCGGTCGCGTTATTTTTCCGCCCGGGTAATTTCGTTTCGTCAGTAACCGTCATACGTCTAGTTAAAAAAGATTATATTGCATTGCAATGCCAACAGCGTAGCAATCGCCTCGTCGAAAGTCCATCGCGAGCACGGATCACCGTGACCCACATATGCTATGCGCGCTCCGCATTCGACGTCCGCGCTTCCGTAAACATGACTAATCGGTGAACATAACAAGCACGGTGGCATTGAAAACACGTATTTACTCCCCGATATCGATTTCTATGTAAGTCGGTGCTATACCGGTACGTTTTCATCGCGGAACTGCGGAGCACCACCGGCACCACCACCACACTGCTACTGCTGCTGGTCTAAACAGCCGGGGTCGGAATTTCCCGCTCTGGCAGCAAATTAGGACCTAAAATCCGTCCGCAGATGATGAATACAAAACAGAACACACACACACAAGCACTGCAACCGCTAACTTAACGCCAAACCACTACGGTTCACTCGGTAATGCACGGATTCCGAGCAGACGCAGCGCGGAGGTTTCGGAGGTCGCTTCAGACGGCGCTAAAATAAAAAGCTCGTATCAAAAAACTGCAAAATGTTTCTGCGGCGCAAAGCAGACATACCAAGACTACCCTGCGGTTTTTATTACCGATTTTGCTCTGATCGCATTCCGGACGAACAGTATTTCCTTTGGGTTCGTAGCGCAGGCGTTGACTTCAGACTCGGTCACCGGTTTTAGCGCGTGCTAACGCGGTCCACTTTGGGAGAGATGTGAAAGCCTGCGGACGAAATGATCCGGGCCTACCAGTCTTGGAGAACTGTCAGCGGCAAATTCGGAAATAAATTATTCTTCTTATTATTATTATTGTTAATATTATTATTACTATTATCATAAAAATTGTAGGGCTACCTAAAAAGGAACAAAAGTTTTACCAAATGTCGTCCCTGGCTTTTGCTTCTTTCATTTCAGATATCCCACATGCTGTAATAATTAAAGCCGTAGTATTTTTCCCGAGAAAGAGTAACGAAACGTGAAGAGAACCTCAGAGAGAGCAGTTTGCGCCCACTAAAGTGTTTTTATCCATGTTAAAATCAAAATATTTGCCCATTTAGGCGTTCCATAAAATCGTGCCGTTCTGTCGCTGTGCTGTTTTGAGGCTGTGCTGTTTTGTCAACGTGCTGTTCCGTCACGTGCGCTTTTGACGCCGTGCTGTTTTGTCGCGTGCTGTTTTGTCGGGTGCCCTTTTGACGCCGTGCTGTTATGTCGGTGCTCTTCTGTCGCGTGCCCTTTCGTCGTGTGCTGTTTTGACAGCGCCCCGTGTTATGGACCCCAAGCTCCAAGAGTCGCTCCGTACTTGTGTACGTGTAAAGCCCCAATGCTGCCTTGTATGCCCTGCGTATAAGCGCGTCCACCTTCTGGCGCTCCGCCGCCTTCCAGTCGTGGAAAGCTGCGACGTAGGCCACGTGGCTGACCGCAAACGATTGTACCAACTTCAGCAGACTGGCTTCCTTCATGCCCGCATATCTCGTCGACAGTCTGCGGATGAGTCGGATCGCCGTTGACACCTTCGCGTCCAGATTTGCAATCGTTAGTCCGTTGCTGCGCCCGGCGTCCATGTGCAGCCCGAGCACTCGCAGCGTTTTCACCCTCGGGATGGTCGTTCCGTCGCTCGTTCGTAGTGTGATGTCCGGCTCCGCCGTCCTGCTCCTTCTTACTCCTCGCGGTAGCACGATCAGCAGCTCCGACTTTGTCGGCGAGCACACAAGTCCCGTTCCCCGTAGCTGGTCCTCGATCTCGTCGACTGCCCGCTGCAGCGACGCCTCGATCTCGCCGTCGCTGCCGCCCGTCATCCATATCGTTATGTCATCGGCGTATATCGTGTGGCTGACTCCCGGGGGGCTCTGCAGACGCTCGGCCACCCGATCATTACCAGATTGAACAGCACCGGCGAGATCCCGGCGCCCTGCGGCGTGCCCGGTAGTTCGATGTCGCCCGCCACGATCGTCGCCGTGCGGTCGGTCAGGAAGTCTTTGATGTAGGCAAACGTGCGCTCTCCCATGATCAGCCGAGACACCTGCTTCAGGATTGCCGAGTGATGGGCCTTGTCAAACGCGCTTTGCAAGTCCAGGCTCAGCACCGCCTTGTTGTCCATGGAACGGGTGTGCTGGTCTAGGACCTCGTGCTTGATCAACAGCATCGCGTCTTGCGTGCTCAACTTGGCCCGAAAGCCAAGCATTGTGTCGGGGTAGAGCCCTTCTTCTTCCAGGTACCTCTGCCAGCGGTTGAGTAGCACGTGTTCAAAGACCTTCCCGACGCACGACGAAGGTTGTCAATGTGCGGTGGTTTGCCCGGTTTCGGGATCAGCACCGTCCGCGCGTCCTTCCAACTCTTGGGCAGCTTGCCTGCGCGCCAGCACTTGTTGTAGTAGCCCGTCAGTGCAGTCACCGCCGCGTCGCCGAGGTTCCGCAGCACGTTGTTCGACACCTTGTCCGGCCCCGCCGCCGATCTGCCGTTGATTGTTTGGATCACCGCGCGGACCTCCCACTCCTCGATGTCTGCGTCGAGCTGGCTGTTGGCCGTGCCCGTGTAGCTCGGGAGGGGGTCCGGTGGGGTGGCCGGCAGGTACTTGTTGTTCAATCGCCTCCGGACCTCGGCCTCGCCGAGCTCCCGCTTCGCCTTGTGCAACATGCGCGCCAAGATGTGGTGGTGCGTTCCCTTCGTCTTACTTTCTTCCAGCAAGTGGCGCAGCAGCTGCCAGGTGCGACTTTTATGAATTTGACCGTCCGCCTCCTGGCAGACCGCGTGCCACTGCTGCCTGCAGAGAGCCGCGCTGTGCCGCTCTATCTCACGGTTCAACTGGGCCACCCGCTTGCGCAGCGCCCGGTTGTGTCGTTGCCGTATCCACCTTTCCCTCAGCGAGTTCCGCGCCTCCATCAGGTGCGCAAGTCGGCTTTCCACCTGCGGGGTCTTGTCGTCCGCCTCGATCTCCGTCGTCGCTTTGCGCGTCGCCTCGTTGATCGCGCTTGCCCACTCGTCGATTTCGCCAATCTCCCCAAGCACTTCGCTCAGAGCTTCCCTGTACGCACTCCAGTCCGTCAACTGCTGTTTTAGTGACTGCGGTGCCCTCCCACGCAGCGGCACCACCATCTCCAACACACAGTGGTCACTACCCAACGTCTCTCCCGTGTTCCTCCACCGCACACCGGCCCTCTTGCAGAAAGCCAGGTCCGGGTTCGTGTCGCGTTGCACCGACGTCCCGTGTCGCGTGTGTGCCGTCGGGTCGTTCAGCAGTTGGTACCCGGCGTCCGTCGTTTCTTCAAAGAGGCTGCGCCCCTTCGCTGTTGTCTTCGGGTAGCCCCACGCCGCGTGCGGCGCATTAAAGTCCCCGCACAGCAGTGCGACGTCGGCTCCCGCTAGCTGATCCACCTTGTGCACCAATGTTCGAAACTTCTACTGGAACTGCTTCGGGTTACTACACACGTTTATCACGAACACGCTCTCCTTTTTCTTGCGGCCCACCACGATCTCGATCGCTCGGTGCTCCACCGCGCTGTTGCGCGGCAGCTCGTGCTCCACGTACGTGTGTCCCTTCTTGATCAGCGTTGCACACCCCTTGTCCGGCGCCCCTCCCGAGCGTTCGCACGCTGGGGGGGATTGCGTACGAGCGGTACCCCGGCATGCTCGGGGGCGTCTCGCTGTGTGTTTCCTGCAGTAGAATCACGTCCGGCCGCCGGCTCGCCTTTTCAATGTATTGTTGTAGCGACGCCTTGCCGCGCAGGCCGTTCGCGTTCCACTGCCACACTACGAGTTCGTGTCTTATTGCTGTACTGGCCATAGGAATCATGATCGGGCTTGTCATCGGGGGCGGAAACGCCGACGTCGGAACTGTTTCCATACCCAGTTATGATTGCTGCACCAGAAGTGGCCGGTGATTTTTTCTCAAACTGAGCGTGTCATAATTCAAATTACAGGTGTTTGACGCGCATAAACTCCACCTGGAGTGCCTGGACTACATGGCGGACCCTGTAGTGGAGGGCTCCGGATTAATGTTGACCACCTGGGGACCTCTAACGTACGCAGAAATCTCGGCACACCCAGGAGTTTTCTCTTTTCTCCTTCATCTGAAAAGCGGCCGCCGCGGCCTGGAATCGAACGCGCATCTTTGGAGCTGTGCGTGTCAATGTCTAAGCATTCCAGAAGAAGGTTTGTGGTCCCATCAGATGACGGAATTTGGGCGTCCTCAACTGCCCTCGGCAAGACGCACGGTCCGATACCACGTATACATAACGTGTTGGGCTAATTCCGTATTTATTCGATTATAAGGCGGTCACGATTCTAAGGCGAGGGTGCAGTTTGGCGAGTGAAAAAAATCGCCACACACACACACACACACATATATATATATATATATATATATATATATATATATATATATATATATATATATATATATATATATATATATATATATATATATATATATATATATATATATATATATATCAGTGTGTCGAACCGAAAAAAATACCGGTTCGGTTACGGTTCGGGTTCAGGCGAAATTATTTCGTTCCGGTTCAGTTCCGGTTCGACAAAATCACACACCGAACCGGTTCGCGAACCGGTTCAGGAGCTTGAACCGGTTCGCGAACCGGTTCGATGAGTTGAATTATGACTGAAAAAAACATTTATTAGTTTAAAACGACAGTCAAATCAAAATACAAACAAAAATTCAAAATGCTGTTGTTCCCCAAGGTCAGTGGCGCAATTTCAAAGCAATGTTTAAACAATTACGAGATATTAGAAAAACAGATGAAGTGGCGACGATTTACCACCTACTTTCCGCCCAGACTTTATGTTGTCCTAGCGACTATTCATAAAGCCACCACGAAGAGGTATGACCGGTGGGATATATTTTCTACCCTTTCCTTTTTTGTTGAAATCGCAATCGTCGCTATGGAATCGCCCGTCACGATAACCTTGAAGCCTTAAATTTAGGCCTGCATAAACCATTGGCGTACATTTTTTATATTTGTAACAAAACTGTAAAATCATACCACAGGCACATAAATACTACCACATGGATTAGATTATTGGTCACCCTAATAATTTGTTAGCTGTCACCTTATGGAATGTGTTAGCCACACTTTTGTTAAAAGTAAGCTTCAGTTAACGCTCTGGTCACTGCATGATTGCTCTGACCACTGCAATTCCTTTTTCGGTAGCTATAGCCAGATGAGTGCATTACAAGCACAATGTCATCGTACCGCCTGACCCCCCTGCCCATCGTTCCGTGCGCTACATTGCGGAATCTTATAACAGATTATGCATTTACAAAAATGAAGGAAAATTTGACGCGCGGAGCATATGAGATGGGACTTTTTTGGCTAGACGCTCTTTAATTCGTCCACAGCAGTACTCCCCTCCGGAACGAGTAGCAGTAGAAGTTAATGTAGCGAGTTGGGCAGTCGGTCCAAGTGCACCTTCGAAAAAAGCAGATCTTAAAGAGGCAAAACTGCATCAGCAGCACGGCTTAGCCACTGAGCAGCTTCTGCGGTCACACTTGTCAAGTATTAACAATTGCTGGTGTCGGACCTTGTAAACAAATTATGAAATGCAAAAAGTTTGCACAGATCGGGTGTGGGCTTTCGCTGTTGCGCAGTGGAGCACTTCCTGCGCCTGATTGCTCCAATAAAGTCGCAGCTAGGGAAGGGCAAAGTCGTTTTTTTCCCCTGCAAGCTGGCCGAGAATGCAATTTCGTTTGGTCAGCTTGCACTACGCTCGCGCTTCCAGAAGCAACAGACCATTGCTGCATTGTTGCTCATTCATTTCCCCTGTTGTTACATAAAGCGTGATAGTAGTGTTCAATTGTCTGGAGGGGAAAGTGCGCGAGCGGGTACGAAGTTTATGGTACGTAAAAGAAAAAAAGCGTGAATTGCATTGACTGTGCAATATCAACCGCGGAGGGTCGAACCGTTTCGGCATAAACCGGTAACCGTTATTTTTTTTTCGGTTCAGTTCCGGTTCGGGTTTCAGCCTGATCAAAAAATAACGGTTTGGGGTCGGGTTCAGTTCCGGCAAAAATACCGGTTCAGTTCCGGTTTTCGGTTCGGTTTCGGTTCCGGTTCGACACCCTGATATATATATACACTTCAGAAAATGGTAGACGCACGATTAAAAACAAAAACAGTGGTTTACTGACGTTTCGACTGCGGGACCAGTCTTCATCTTGAGTTACTCTTGAGGTTACTCAAGATGAAGACTGGTCCCGCAGTCGAAACGTCAGTAAACCACTGTTTTTGTTTTTAATCGTGCGTCTACCATTTTCTCAAGTATTTTTTCTGGCTCCTCGAGAAGTTTTCTTTTACTGCTTATATATATATATATATATATATATATATATATATATATATATATATATATATATATATATATATATATATATATATATATATATATATATATATATATATACAGAATAATATGTCAGCAGTCTACAACGCGAAAGGCGTGGGTTCGGTCCCCACTCTGGGCGCGTGTTTTTCTTTCTTTCTTCTGTATAATTAAAAAAATGTTTATTTAATTACCCGTAGTGAAAAAGAAAGAGCCTAACCACACCCCTATGCCTCCTTTGGCGTTGTAGACTGCTGACATATTATTCTGTATTTCCTTAACGAGCCCCTCATTTCCTTACTATATATATATATATATATATATATATATAAATTCTGAGTTAAATAAACATCGCCTTATATTCGATTAAATACGGTACACGCTTGAACACTGAGAGTACCAATTTTTGTGGGCTGCGCTTACATGCACTCGTAAAAATTCACCGTCTGATAATAGCGGCCATATCTGCGTTTAAATAGTGCTACAAATAGTGAACACTATTAAACGGTACTCAAGTTGACTAGGCGTAGGTAAAGCACGGAAATGTATCGTATGCTACCTCATTTGTTTATTCAGGGCCATGCGTACGCCTAATACTAATACCTAATACTAATACATATGTAATGCTAATACTAATCAGTGGAACTCATTTTTTTCTGCTCATACATGCGTAAATCCAGACCCATTCCCTGATGCCTGTCATGGTCATTTACTAAGCTGAGCTACAGACATATGGTTTGGCACCTAATTGTCAGAGCTGTTTTTTCTTGGCTCAGCCTCCTGGATATAGAAATATCAATTATTCGTTAAACATAGGCACCACTAACCACTGATTTATGTATAATTCACTCTGATCACGGAGCTCATTGTGATACACGGTAACTGCGAAGTTCGGAACGCGTGAAAGAAAGTCAACTGTGAGATTGGGCAGCTGAGAATCCACGCTCGGCACGCACACGTACACGCACGCACGTGAGTAGCTCGTTTGCAAACAGACTTGGTTTTGCGTCGAATACCTCAACTCACGTTTCCTCACATCTTGTGGCACATCAGAACTGCTTTATTTTTCTATTGCCAGCGCTTGAGCATTGCCAGTTTTTTCCCCTAATAAATTAGCGAAAAAATTGTGGGGTCGTCTAAGTCTGCGTGCGGGCTTTCAAGGCAAAATCCAGCGAATTCTTTACTGCTAGAGCGTGCGTGCGTGTTTTTCTTCGTTTTTGCTTCTCCGCCTTTCGACGCGAGTTACCTCGACAAGTTAACGGCGCCAACGCTTTCCCAGGACCAGAGTTCTGCGTGACTGGGATGCACTCACGTGCCATCACGTTCCCTTCTCACGTGACACGCGCTGGTTTAACTCCGCCTCTACTAGAACCACTACATCACGTTTCAGAGTATCGGCACTCTTTTATTTCATTGTTGTATGCCGCCGACAGCGGCCATTGGTAGAACCGCGTCACGTGACATTTGTTTACCCCGGAAGACGCATGGGCGGAGACATTTTGGTGCCTCAGTGTTGCCGCGCGCGCGCTGTTCGATAAGTCGTGATTTTCGGAGCGCAGTGTGACTGTATGACACGTTGAACATGCGTTTATTTTAAGCTCCCAGACGGAATAGCGATGCCGTGCTGCCCTGTACTGGGGCTGTTTCAGCCGGCTGGTGGATGAAAAACGCCTGCTTCGCTTCCCGCTGGGAAAGAACGACAGCGGCCTAGCGTAACCTACAGCCACTAGAAAAGCGTTGCTTAATTAGTGGCTCTAGCGCAACCTAGTGCCACTAAATAAGCTACACTAGCGTAACCGAGCCTGACCCGTCTCTAAATCTTCGAATAGCGAACACCGCTACCATGGTTGCCAAGCGGCGCCCGGACTGATTCCGCCCGTCAATGTCAGCCGCAATAAGGCACATAAAGCTGGCCACGCTGGCGTCAAGCACCAAAATGGCTGCCGCCGTGCGTCAGTGTCGTTACTCTTAAGTCGCGTAAGCGTAGCTTATTTAGTGGTTATAGCCTGTACCACTGGCGGCGTCCGTAGATAGCGCAATGGTAACGCTCTGGGCTTCTACTGCGGAAGCCCGCGTTCAGATCCCATCGGATCGCACGTGTTTTTACAGCGGTGAGCTGTTATAGGTTCTCCCGAAAACTGCGTGCTTCTACAGGGATGTGGAAAAAAAGACGCATCGACAAAATTTGATCTTGCGGCAATGCCAACTTTCTGGTGAATGCTCTGTAGCTGTCAATCTAATGTAGATATCTCTTAAAAAGCCACGCTGAAATTGGCCGCTAGGATGGCTCTATATCAAAAAGAAATCGGTGAGCTCGTTCCTCAGGCGGGCTTTCCAAAGTATTTGGAACGGGCTTAGCATTGCATATACCCGAGGCTTATGTATACTGAACGCAGCCAAACCACCGACGCACGCACATACACCACTTTCGTAGCCCAGTTACTCTGAACGCTGCAAACGCCCGCGAACCGTTCCATTTGACTTGTTTTTTTTTTTCTCGTTCATCTCGTTCTTAGCGGAAACGTGCCTTTTTTTAAAACCCGCCCTCCCGCTATACCGCTCCCCATAGAGTTTCTGATTAATATATACTAGAGGGAAATCTGGCGCTGCAGTCGCGGGCCGTCGTGGGCGCCGCCATTGCCGCTAGCGACGTTCCTCGCCTACTTGGCTACCCATACATATGGCTTCTTTTTTTTCCTCGAAGCCAAAATCAACAAAAAAGGGTAAACATTTTTTCTTGTTCATCGTCCATGAAGCTTCTACATAATCACTGACAAATTAACCTTTTGGAGGTTCAATTTTATAATAGCAAAATAAATTTGATGACCCTTCTACAGTAATATTGTTGCTTTTTTGCAGCTAGAGCCAACTTTTCAGCCTGTTTCTGATCCATGCCAAGGAAAAGTGGAACATTCCTGCCCGATACATGATGAAACGCTGGCCGAAGCGCGGTTTCCCTAGACAATGGCGCGAGATTTCCCTCTAGTAATATATTCGTATGACACTCTATGCCGCTCCCCTTGCCTTTGTTACTATCTATGATTTTCATCCCCCTCCTTCTTTCACTTTACTAAATTTCTTTTCATCTACATTCATTTCTTTCTGTCTGCTTCCATGTGCCGCACGGCAAAAACGCGAAGCAAAAACAAACAAAAAAATAGAAGCTCAACCGTTCCTACGTAAGCTCTCCTGTTTGTGTTTGGGCTGAGTTGCCCGATTGCTGCAACGGGCAAGAAGCTGACTGCGCGCTGAAACACATTCCAATGTAAAGATGGAGAGCAGAATTATTCAGGGTGCTGTTGACAGTGAATATTACGCCTCAAACCAAGTATAGACTCCCGGCTACGCCCTGACCTGCCGGATATGCGTCTTAGTCGGCGGAGGAGCGTGAATATAGCCCGTTCAAGGCAACGAACAAAACGCAGATTATCACCGGATGTTGCGCCTTTGCTGGTGCACGAAGTGTTACGAAATAACGCGACGTAAATAAACGCTGTTGCTTTGCGTGGTACGCCGACTCGGCTCTTTACGTCACTTGGTTTCTCTCTAGCTTGGCATGCTGAAGAAACATGGCGCCTGTTAAAGGACTGCGTCATGTTTCTCACGGGGCATCGCAGGAAGAGCCTGACTAAGCGCTGGCAGAAGTTTGGGCCCTTTCCTTCTAAGCCCTCAAAGTGCCACGAAAACCATACGCCTGAGCAGCCAAGGTGTTCAGAATACCGCAACCAGTGTAAAATTCCCCAAAGCGAAAACTGCTAGTTTTTTTGGATAATGGTTTTGCGAGGATGACAATTGCGATAGACATCACCGTTGTTACGTTTTAGCGCGAGCTGGACGACACAATGTAGGAGAAGCGTCAGTGAAGACAAAATTGCCACGTTAGACTAAAACAAAAACAAAAACGGGGGCGCCTAGTTTTGTTCCCAATCTTGTAAGACTGTAAATATGCGCAATACGAAGCTCATATTTTGTTTGTAGGCACATGTGGTCATAAAACTTATCAAAATATGCGAAAAAGATGTTTTTGCTTAGCATAGTTTTTTTTTTACATTTCAAGATGTCCTAATTATTTGTCTTAATAATAAATCAGTTATTACTTACAGTAGCAGCTCTGTATTTTTTATTTGTAGGCTTATTGGGCCCTAAAGTTTAGGAAAATGCACAGCAAACATCGATTTGCTTGAAAGAAATTCGGGAATGAAAGGGTTAAAGACATTTCCACGTGGAGGAGACGAGGTTAGAGAAGGGCACACTCCACCACGCTCGCCAAGCCACAAAGGCTTGTGCCAAGATGGCTGACAACCAATAAATCCATCTCATCACCTAGCATCGTTCGTGTCGCCTTCATCCTACCGCCACCTGACATATATACGTAAGTACTTTGATTGGTCGTCAAGGGCTGTATGCCTTCAGAGCACTGCCGAAATTAGGGAGACTGTGGGTATATGTGAGGTGTCAGTGAAGTCACTAGATATCTGCATCACCAAAGCCGCTTCCACGCATGGCCTAATGCAGAAACTGCACACGCGCAAAGATTATCTTAATAATCATCACCACCACCACCAAGAGCAGCAGCAGCAGTATCATCATCATCATCAATAAAATAACTAAGTAATTAGGCCGGTTTATGCGAGAGACTAGACGAAAAAGCGAGGACCACAAATAAAGCCAACGGTGTGTACTGAGGCACCACTGCAGAATAGCAATATAATGTTTCCTGTCGTGCTTGGAAGCGCTGCGAATCTGCAGCCCAGAACGGCACTGCGTGATTGTTTTCGCTGTAACCGACACACTGTTTTGCTTTGCTTTTTTTGCGTTGATGTATTCCGACTTTCGAATACGTTACCCCGTCAAATGAATGCACGCCTGCCAATAGCGGGTGTATAAAAGGCCGTTGTAGCCTTACACCGACCCACAAAGTATGCCCGACCGTGAATATTGGGTATATGGGGTAGCAAGCCCTGTCGTTAGTAGGACTAACCTCTTCAGTGTTCATTAGATCTCCTCTCTCGCTCTCTCTCTCTAGTTCTCAATCCCCTCTCTCTCTATCCTCGCTCTAGTTTTCAATCACCTCGATCTCTATCCCCCCCCCTCTCTCTCTAGCTCTCTGTCCTCTCTCTGGTAAAACCCCTTCTCATTCCCTCCCTCCCTCCCCCTCTCTCTAGTCTTCTATCCTCTCTCTAGTTATCTCCATTCTCTCTCTCTCTCTCTCTCTCTCTCTCTCTCTCTCTCTGTCTCAAACCTTTAAAGGAGCCATGAAGACAAAATACAAGTTGGGTTGGGTCACACCGACCATGGTGTGAGAACAGCCGAAGCAGAGGCTAAGAACGTATGCGCCCGTAGGCAAGATGATGATGGCCAGTGATGCGTGAATGAAGACGCAACACGTAATGGGAGTGTTCCTGGCTGGTGCACGTTACGGTGAGATTTATCAGTGCAGGACATGATATCCTCTAAGATCTGAAAGACTGTGCTCACACTATTTCCCCTCGGTCGCCGAGGTGGCCAAACTTGCCGAAAACCAATCGCATAAAGGACACTAGACGAAAGGATTTATACGTGACACGTGCACAATCTCAACGCTGCGGCACCGGTGGTCGGTGACGCCACAATTAGGAGATATTATAATTAGTTCAGTGGAGAGGTACGGGTAAGGTCTTTGGAGGGGCCGATTAAGCGGGGCATAAACACTTCGCACAGTCCTGGAGCACGGAGAGGCGCCAAAAGCAACCTTTCTTCTTCAGGTTGAAAGGAGTCATCTGGGTGAGCTGCGTCATAGCAAGATTTCCCCATCGTTCTGGCAGGATACAGTGATCTAACGGGCGAACTTCCCGGACAACGCGCTATTGGGGAAACAAATTGATCCGGTGCTATGTCGGTTGTAGATAGCGGGCAGGAAAAGAAAGCGGAACCGAGGACGGAAGAGGGATGTCGGCCACAAACAAGGAAAAACGGTGGAAATCCTGCGGTACTTTGAAATCTGGTATTGTAGGCGTATGTTACAAAGGGAAGGATAACGCCCTAATTTGTGTGGTTGAGGTTGATATACGAGGACAAGAAAGTTGGCAAGCATGACTTCTTGGGTGATTTAAAATAAATTGCAATATATATTTAATTTACTCATCTCTATTGATCATTGGACCACACAAGCAACACTTTCAAGAATCGAAGATAGCCACACAAACTTAGCTTTTTCATTCATGATATGCTACACCAAGAAGCGAACAGAGGAGCTGTGTTGAATAGCCATGTGTTCTCTTTGGCGGGATGACTTTAATATTAAAATTCCCTGTAAAACGTCTTGCGACGATTGTTGAAGATCTCTGAAATTTTTTTCAGAGAAACAGCGTTCTTAATTAAGCTGAAGTTTCGGCGATTGCCACGTTTTGTGGTGTATTTTTCTATGCTAAAATAAGCAACAGTGTTGCACTAGTTATTCAGCGATTTTAAAAACCGCCAGTGGCTGGAACACTGCCAAGCGTTTTGGGTTTTTTTTGTGTATCCGCGTAGAATGTTTTTCGCGGGTGTCGCCAGTGAATGGGCAACGCCAACACCCGCACCTCTCCCGATACGAAGCCACAACCTTTCGTCGCAGACTGAAAACTAAATCTTACCCACATAAAAACCTTTCTCGCCATGTGATGTATCCGATCCTATATCCATCCACATCCCCCCCACTCAGATACGGATTACCAGCAAATTCCAACCCCATCCCAATCCCCAACACTACCTATGAGAAATGGATGGAGCTGCTTGCACACTCCCACTTCTCATAGCAGAGACGACTGGTGGAGTTAGCACGGATGGCCATTACGATCCAAAGCCTTCAGGACTAATGGTGGTTCTCACCGGGCGGGAATCACGAAGTTGTTTTTGCGAAGCTTGAAGGTTATGGGGCTCGTGGACGAGCTCTTAATCGAATAAATCATATTTAGGCTCTCCATTTCAAGATGTCACTGTTACCTACTGGCCTTCCGATTGCGTTCAAACCAAATATGGTGTACCCCAGGGCAGTGTACTTGAGCATTTATTGTTCAGTGTCTACGTGAATGACATCTGTGACATAGGCAAGTTGGCAAAAACATTATTTTGGGGGGTGACACCAGCCTTTTTTTTTCTTCTCGAATGGTATTACACACCTAATCGCCAGCCTAAACAAAGTTTTCTATTTGTTTCAGGGGTGTTACCGCGTACATTCGTTAGGTAAAAGTAAACAGAAAACCAAGGCTTGCTTTTCACGCGAAAGGTCCTCAAGTACTACTTCTGGACCCTCTTATTCAGTTATTCAGTACGTAGAGTCATATGTATTACTAGGTATAATCTTTACGCCTACACTACCTTGCAATGCCCACATTTGTATAAATATATATTGCGCTTTCTAGATTTGTCGGTATTCTTCATTGTACAGCCATATTTTACTCGTTAAGTCTAAACTAAGCCTTTACCGTTCCTTCTGTTTTTCCCTATCTAAGCCATTGTTCTCTTGTTTGATGAACCATCACTATGCAAATATTTAAAAATTCTAATCCTGCAGAAGGAGACCCACAGTGTTATCGCTAGCGTATCATATGACGCTTCGGTTAATCCAATATACACGCGGCAAAAAATTGCCTCCGTAGACACGATGTTTCACTATAGGTTTGAAATTTTTTAAACACAACAATAGAAATGAACCATCGAGTTATCGAAAAAACTACAATGCTTATAACATTCAAACCGCAGTATGCCGTTGAGCGACCACTAGCTTTCAAATTCCACAATGTAGAAATAACTAGTTTTGCCTATGTTGAAGTGCATTTGCCGAAACGCCTAAGTAGTGCTTTGTACGACGAACTTCATACAACGTCCCTTTCCTGCCCTGCGGTAAAAAGTTGGCACTTTGGGATCATGTTTGTATGTGAGCTTTCGCATATGTTTTGTACATAAAGTTTTTGTGCATATGCTTAAGAATATCAACTTCTTTTTGTGAAATTTTATATCATGCTATATCATTTTCAATTGTATCTAGAAGTGTCACTTTTCATCTACGAGCAGAATTGGTGTTGTTTAGTTACTAGCTGATCTTATTTTACTGTTTCTCATTCCTTGTAAAGTGCCACTTGTGAGGTGTAGGGTTTTCAAAGCTTGTCAATGCTTGTCTGGGCTGATTTGCTGTTTTAACTCCCTTGTTTTCGTGAACCCCGCCCCCAAAACCGAAATAAAGTATACCTGATTCATTGTGTAATGGAACCTCTAGGATCTGCTCAGGTTTTCTAGGACTTTTCGACACCTTGGATTTGTTACGATGACAGTACCCCTGTGGTCGCAGAATGTGACTTTAATGTGCACGTCTCGTGATCATAAATGCAGTTGTTCACACGTTTTGTGTTTAACAGATTCACAGATTGTCCGACTAGAATTCCGCATTCGGTGGTGAATGCTAGTAGTTTCTTAAAGGAGCCATGAAAACAAAATACAAGTTGGGTTGATTAGAGAGACTGTTTGGTCCCGATAACAATGATACCAATATCATATGTTGTATGTTGAATTTATGCCGATGTATTTCTTTGTCTTCACTCCTGCATGGGCCCGAGAAGGGCCTGCAGTATCTGTAAATAAATAAATAAAAAATCATCGCAATCTTCGAACAAATAACGGAGATATTAAAGAAAACGCGTGAAGCACTCGCGACCCCCTAGCCAATTTCCCGAAACTTTTCTATGACGTCACGGAACCTTGTTTGTGCGATTTGCGGCCGCCTAACTGACCTGTCGCGACGACACATGATTGGACGTCTGTAATGGGGCCTCTAGTTCCATTTGACCGCATCACTTGAATGCTAACGTGCAGCTAACGCACTGAAAATTATGTTTTATTTTTGGCCCGTATGACGTCATTCTTGTTCATAACACGTCAATGTGGCGCAATATTTGAAAGTTTTTAAATACTTCTTGCTTTTCTTTTTCGTTAAAACATCTTTTGTGGCTTTAATGGAGATGTGTGAGATTCTGAATCCTAGTTCTTTCAAATTAAACGAAGTTGTATTTTCTCTTCATGGCTCCTATTAAACGCGGCGAACAGAGAAAAGTCTTTTCGAGCAAGTTTCAAAGTTGCCTGATGTGTGAGGAAGCCCTGTGCCCCTATGTATACGCTCGCCGGTATGCTGTGTATGCCCCGTGGGTGAGGCGCATTCGGTGCATATCGGCGGGTGTATTTTGAATGTTATCTAGAGAGGCTGAGACGTGGATTGCTTTCTCCCCACTGAATGAACGCTAGCGGGCCGTGCCGCAATTGACACTCATCTCAACTAGGCGTATCGTCGTCGCGAATCGCGGAAGCGCATTGTCTCGACATTTGCGAACTTACTGATATCACGATTCAGTGTTCAAGCCGTGAGCACGTGTTTGTGCCTTCCGCGCGTTCAGGCTGATAAAAACGGCGAAGCGAGTGCGCATGGGCGGCATGCTCGACGTGGTTCGTGGCGTGATTGCGCTGCCGCGTCCGAAAGTGAAATACCAAACACGTGTGTACGGAACACTAGTCCACTGTGCCGAAGAATATCGTCGTGCCAAGCCAAATGACGTGCATGGACGCTTTCGTATTGGGGAGCACACCAAAAAGCTGAGGAAGAAGGAAAAGAAAAAAAGTCAGTATCGTTGATTTTAACGTTTACGAACGGTGCTATCACTGCCCTCAAGGTTGGTTTCGACACGTATACCCTAAACATGCCTTATGCCAGTTCGCTTTGCCAGATGCCCCTTTATGACAAATGGAGAGTCGAACGGGGCAAATCTGAGCCATTACGACCCCGGAGATTCGACTGCTGTGCAAAAAAAAAAATAATAATAATAATAATCTACCCTGTCACATAACGCAATTGGAAACGTCATGCGTGCATCGCATACTTTCACAGCTCAAACACACACATTTTAAGTGCGAATGCACTTTATAAGCGACCCCAAACCATCCACCGCCGGCGGCGGCGGCGGTGGCGTCGGCGGCGGCGGCGTCCGCAGTGCTCCTCTATATTATAAAAGAAAGCATCCGGCGCCAGGTTTCGATCCTAGGACTTTGCGGCCGCAGCGCGACGCTCTGCCGACCAAGCCACGGACGCGACGCTGATATCAGCGTTAGTGACGCGCCTTATATCTTTAACGCATTCAAACTACGTCGTCAGCGGCGTGCGTTGGCGACTCAGCGGCGTTATAGCGGCTTGATAACTGCGTGGTGTACACGTGATACTACAAACCCGATGGAAGAGAAGGCGGCGAGGCGGTGGGCTGCGGGGGCCGAGCGCAAGCGCCGCAAGCGGGCCGACAACCGTGCATTCGCACTTTCACATTCTCCCCCTCGGGGAAATGCGGGGGAATTTTTTTTAGTGCAATGGAGCTCGTCAATGGCTTACTTTGGTCGTCTGGTATTAGCTATTGGTCATTCACCGGCGTTGTGGTGAAGCCACTTTCGGAGCCCACCAATTGACGGCGGACCTTACATGAAATTCTCTTCGTTAGCTTTTAGATTTGTCCGTGCCAGGGGCAGTTACAGCGGTTTTTGCTTTGTAATTATAAGAAACCGTTTGAGCAAGCATATGTGCTTTTCAGATCAACTGATGTAATAAATAAATAAATAAATAAATAAATAAATAAATAAATAAATAATAATAAGAAAAAAAAAATAAATAAATAAATAAATAAAATAAATAAATAAATACATAAATAAATAAATAAATAAATAAATAAATAAATAAGAGACGAAGTAAACAATTACACCTGCCGCCATGTTTTCCCACTTTCGAAGTAGGTGATGCACATAGTGCGACATAGCCGTGCTCGCGCCAAGATGGCTGACGCCCATGAAATCGTCGCTTCTTCAATCATGGTTCGCCTCATCGTTATTCTACCACGTAACAAACTAAATAAGTGAATAAATGTTTATTAAAGTGCCCAGGAACAGCTGAAAAAGCCTTCGTGGGGGCGCAACGAGAGGGAAAAAAATAGGCAGCACTGCAATACAATAATCAGTCAATCATATGTTTGTCAATCAATCATGTTTATTTATTGTGCCAAGGAACGGCCTTGAGTTAAGGCCTTTGTACTGGCGCATAAAGGCAAACCAGTTTAAAAAAAAATGCTAGGCAAAAGAAGACAAGTCAAGATAAAGTGCAGACGATAAGGAGAGGTAACAAGTAAAATAGAACTTTGAGAGGGATATGGACGAGATAAAAAAAAGCAACGTTGACACTGTGTATGAACAACATATAAGTAGGAAAGGCTGCAAGACATTGGAAAATATACACTGTACACACAATGAGCACAAGCAAAATAAGACGGCAAGGATGATGATCATGATAAAATAATAATGATGATGACGATGGAGAAACTCATTTAAAACCGAGTCCGAAACCAGTCCGCAAGGGGTTCCTGGTATTTCTTGTTCAAATTTTTATTTACCGTTAAGTCCTTCGTCAACTTCGCTGAGCGCACAGTACGCGTCAGTATGCGGTCTATTGTGTGGGGCATCCGTTGACGTCTTTAATGAAGCGAAGCTGCGTTTTATGAACTCTCTTCGTTACGCACGTTGAGCGTTGACATTCGCTCGCCGGGACGCGTCCGCCGTCATTGAAGCTCGGTCTCTCCTCGCTCTTATTGTGCGTGGCGCTTTGTTTTTTCGTGCAATGCCCGTCACGCAGCGCTTCCCTTGTGTCAGCGGCGGCGCACTCCCACTTGTGACGTCACAAGGCCGCTGGCCCGCGCGACAAACAAATGGCTGCGCACTGGGGCTGCACTGGCTGCGATTAATGGCATGCGAGGGTAAGGTGCAGCCGAAAGGAGAAAGAATGTCCAAGTTCTTCGTACGTTGAAGCACCCGGATGACTCAACAGGTGTGTGGCTCTGTTGGGTCCCTTAACTGCTTTCTTCTTTTATTTCTGTTATAACGGCTCCACGTAGTGCAAAACAACAGGGTGACCTGGTGAATTCAAAACCGGATAACTTGAAACTCAACGAAAGTTTTTAAAGTGAACGCTTTCTTAATGGGACCAATGTCGTTCTGTCAAAAAATTGGCCGCGTATCTGCTCTTTTCGTTGCAAATGTCGTCAAAAGGCGATAGTCTTTATCGACTTTTGCCAGGTAACTGCCTCCCTTCGCTTTCCCGCTCACCTCTCATGTTGTTCCTCTTGCGTAGCGCTCCTCCCAAGGTAAAGACGCCAAAGTTTTGCTTCAATCCTTTTAAATTTCCCGCGTTCCACTGCTCCAAACCGGGTGTCTTGATGCCAACGTTGCCGTACGGCGAAGACGTGCGTGAATCGAGGCGCCCTACTTCAACGTTTATAGAACCGCGTTTCCCTACTCCACACCCGCCGCGGTGGCTCAGTGGCTAAGGCGTACGCTGCTGTGTACGAGGTCGCGGGTTCGATTCCCGGCCGCGGCGGCCGCTTTTCTGATGGAGGCGAAAGGCAAAAACGCCCGTGTGTACGAGATTTCGGCGCACGTTAAAGATCCCCAGGTGGTCAAAATTAATCCGCAGCCCTCCACTACGGCGCGCCTCATCGCCTGCGTTGCGTCGGCGCGTTAAACCCTACAATCAATCAATCAATCCCTACTCCACGTGCGTTGCAAGCAGAACGTGGAACCTACCTAGTGGAACCTTTCGTAACTGTTGCCGGTTGATTTCTTAAAATGGCGCCAGAAGCTATAGTGGCGCGGGTGACAGCAGGCGACGGCGGAGTGAATTTTTTTCCTGCAGTTGATGAAGTATTTAATTTCGCAAAAGTCAAGCATGTTTGATTTTTTATAAAGGAACACTGCGAATATCACTTCTGCATTCATTTGTTGTCTCATATTTGCGTAATGTCTTGTTCTTCTTCAACAATGTTGACAAGTATGAACATTACACCGGACCTAGACGGATATATTTAGCTGTGACTATATAAGACTATTGCGCAGGCATTGTTTTACTTTGGCCGGGTGGCTGAATCGAGTCACAGACAGACAGACAGACAGACCAAAATTTCTGGGTTTAAGTAGCCCAAGAAAGACTTTCGTCTTTAAAAACTAGTGCATTTCCCCGTAGGCCGGTTGGTCGACCGAAAAACTCTGATAAGATCTCTGGACACGGCGCGTGCGTGCAACCGGGCTTGCACTTCGTCAAAACGGTTACGTGAAAATCGTGAAAAAGGAACGGTTCTATAAGACAATACACGTAGCATCGATAATGAAGAAGGAGTACAATATAGTAAAAGCTCGTTAATTCTAACTCAGAGGACCATAAAATTGTTTGAATTAAGCGGAGTTCGAATTAACGAGCTTTTACTGTAGCATACCTTTACCCCATAAGCCACGTATCGGTATACATTTAGATCATTCGTAGATGCGTTTACCTATAGTGCGCGAAAAATAGTCACGTGGGTTCATTCGCCTTTCGCGATTTGGGTCTTTTGAATGTTTGACGACCAATTGGACGCACTTTCAGCAACGATTGGGCACACTTTTAACTTTCGCACTTCTCTCTCAAATTTCTTTAGGAACGGGTAGTAATGTTTTTTAGATAACGAAAGCGAAGTTCCGTTGTCTCCATGCGCAGTTTCCTGCTTATATCGCGAAGTTACGCGTCCATCACCATCCGTTTCATCACCTTTTGTAGATTGATTGATTGATTGTAGGGTTTAACGCGCCGACGCAACGCAGGCGATGAGGCGCGCCGTAGTGGAGGGCTCCGGATTAATTTTGACCACCTGGGGATCTTTAACGTGCGCCGAAATCTCGTACACACGGGCGTTTTTGCTTTTCGCCTCCATCAGAAAAGCGGCCGCCGCGGCCGGGAATCGAACCCGCGACTCGTGCTCAGCAGCGCAACGCCTTAGCCACTGAGCCACCGCGGCGGGTACCTTTTGTAGAAAAGCATCACCTAACGGAGAACACGCTGAACCGACGATAGTGAAATCACCTTGTGTGAATTCCTTGCTTCATTTGAAGTTCCTTGCGTTCCCTCTTATATAACGAAGCACCGCTTATAACGAGGTTATTTTCCCTTCCCGGGCACTTTGTTATAACCAATGTGTTTTTTTTTCTCCCTTGGATTGGGATACATTAAATTTGGTTCTATGACGCCATTTTGAGGACCACAATGAATTCGCGAGGCCATTTCAGTGAAGCCAACCTCCTTCACAATTCCTATCTGCCAGTGGAAACTGCGTTTTACTGAACAACCGGAAAGCAAACTTAGGTCGGCTAAGCGGACCATGGAAAGAAGAACGATACGAGTAACGTTAAGGGAGAGCGAACGAGCTTCCTGGATCAGAGAACATTGATTGTTTGTGGGGTTTAGCGCGCCGACGCAACGCAGATGACGAGGCGCGCCGTATAGTGGAGAACTCCGGATTAAGTTTGACCAGCTTTAACGTGCGCCGAAATCTCGTACACGCGGCCGTTTTTGCTTTTCGCCTCCACCAGAAAAGCGGCCGCCGCGGCCGCCGCGGCCGGGAACCGAACCCGCGTCCGGATCAGAGAAAAAACTAGAGTAGAGTATATCACAGACCAAATAAAGAAAAACAGAAATGGACTTTGGCTGGCCACGTGATAACAGAGTGGATAAAGAGAGGCGGCTCTAGGAGGAAGGGAAGGCCAATAACTCGATGGAAATATGAAACAAGGAAACTTGGAGGCAAGGAATGGACTTGGGCAGCGCAAGACAGGGGCAGGCGCAGGTTAACAGGAGATGCCTTTGTTCTGCAGTGGACCTAATCGGCTGTTGTTGTTGTCGATGGTGATGATGATGATGATGAACCCTGGAGTGGCTTTGGCTTAGGGTGGGCGCTTCTTTTTTCTTCCTCCGCGAAGCACGCATTAATAAGCGTCGTAAACTGTATGTGGGCACTCTTCAACTGAGTATAATGCACAGCCAAGTAATCGGTCTCGGCTACGGACACCTCCATGTTAGGCAGTATACCCAGAGGATATAGTGGTGTCCAGGGCCTGTTGCAATCTTTTCCAAGCTGCGTTGGCGGTAGGACGGTCGCTGACCTCTGACGCGTACCCCGGGGGTTGGAGGCCATGCCATTGATAAACTTTGCCCTACCAACGTTAAGCACTACCGAGGGAAAAGGAAGCACCTTGCGGGAAATCGCATCTGTTGGCAAAGGGGAGTCTGTTGCACGAACGTGTAGCTTCGACTGTACCCTCTTTCCGAAAAATTTGAAATTAAAATTTTCTTTTTTTCAACGTCAGATTCATGTTCATTGGCGCGCATGAGGCCGCCTGCGTGTCATAAATACAAATCCGCTTGCCAGCCATGTAAATTTTTTTAAAAAGTCAGCAAACTCCTCTATTTCTTCGTCGCTTGTCTGTCAGTTATAACCCTATAGCCTTCTCCACACAGGCTCCCTCCCGCTCGGAATTCTTATCTGTTTCTGGACTGCTGCGTAGTGTGACAAGCTACTAAAGAGTAGGAAGACCGGAGGCACGGTATTAGGAGTGTCATTTCTCTGTCCTTTGCTCAATTTTATTAACCGCGGATCTCTGTCCCCACAACTACTTCCGCCAGAAACAGTTCGTGACGTCATATGAAGGGGCGTGTGGAAAAACACGCGAGGGCGAAAGATCTAGGGATGAGAAGAGGAGAGGGCTGTGCTCGGCACCCTCGCTCTCCATCCTCCGCTAGTGCTTCTCTTTATATGGCTCCGTCTTTATAGCTCCTTGCGGTAGCTACATAGGGGAACTCTATCCTCCTGTTATGTGCCATCTACCTTCCCCGCCATCAAGCTTTCCCTCTTCCCTGAAGCCTCCCCATCATAACTGAATGATGTACCAGTTAGAAGTAAACATTCCAGATTGACGCTTTTTTTTTTGAGGCGCAGCTGTCTGTAGCTAGGATGGGGTATTTTATGGCGTCCACGCGGAGGAAAAACGCATTGTGGGAAAGCCAGCTTACAAAGACCGTTCTTTCACCCATAAGGTTCTACGGCCTTCAGGTTTGGTATTCAACAGCTTGTATTGCTGTTGTCTTGCTCGTTGTATTGATGTTGTATTGTCCCTGAAAAATGTCGTCTCAGCGATGCGTTTGTGCTTAGAAGTGAAGCCGACTTTAGGGCGATCGGTGTAAGCTTGGTTAGCTTACAAAGACCGCGTTTACACCGATAGCGTTCTAGCGTTCTAGCGTTCTAGGGTCTCCAACAAATTACGCCTGCGTGTATGTGACGAGGAAGAGAGAGTTCGGGAACCCGGCAGCCGAGAGACAACACCCGTTTTACTGAGGACGCACGAGATACGACGCACGTACAGCAAACACGCATCATGAGAGTACGAGTCTCGTACGATAGTACGAGCCGAGTACGGGCCTCACGAGAGTACGAGTGTACGAGCCACACGCATCACGAGAGTACAGGGCTCGTACTCTCGTACCCTCGTACGAGAGTGCGAGCCCTGATAAGTAAGAGTACGACAGTACGAGCCTCTCGTACTCGTACGTACGAGTACGATATTTTTGACGCACAGAAGGCTCTGCGTCTCACAGTGTAGCGTCGCAGCACAGCACTTGCCGGTCAGTGGCCGCGTCGAATCTCCGGCGCACAAGAACTGTGATGCGACTCTGTCGCGTCGCGTCGCGGCGCGGAGATATCTTCATCGCACGAAATAGCGGGTCCAGCCGTAACTGAAAACCGGGGTCTGCTGGATAAGTGCGCTCGGCTTCGTGTCCCGTTGAGGCCAACTCGAACTCGAGTCCCGCAATAACTTGACCTCAGGGGTCGTTGTCCTTCGCAGTAACCAAGATTAGGGCCCGAGCGCCCCTCCGCAAACCGCTTCCACCGGCGTACCCCTAGCAATGCCGAGCCGCATCCCCGCGTCTTCCTACTTGACCTGCACCCCCGTGGGTGGCCGACTCACCGGACCAGTGTCGATGATGATCATGGCGATGCCGTCGCACTTACCACACTGCTCGCAGTCTGTGCACCAGACCACAGAATAATGTTCAGCTTTGTTCTGTGGACCAGAACACAAGATGGTGTTCAGCTTTTTGCTATTGCTAAACGGAACTCGCCTGTCGGCCTCCGTGTCGTTGGGGTTGAGTCTCGGATTTGACTCTAATGGCCTGGGTTCGAGCCCCAGCTACTCGTCATTATTTATTGTAATAGTTTTGGTCTGGTCCACAGAATAAGACTCCGCAATATCCTATTGTCTGGTCCACAGAACAAGTACTGCCCACACTCATAAGGCTTATGAGAAAAAAGTCTTTCCAGCAATCGATTTACGTTTGGGGGTGAAGCCGACTTTAACAAGACCGGTGCAAGCTTGTTCTTTGTAAGCTGGCTTTCTCACATTGGATGTCACACAGAGAAGCCTACTTGTAAAAAATATGGCTGCGGCTTAGCTCAGCTAACCTTGGATTAACAAAGAAAAGACTCGGCTTGGTTTCGCTTGCCACGTCTCAAAACCGTTCGGTTCCGTGCAGCGCTAACAGAAGGAGGCCGGGCGAACGCGGTGTTCATTCACAGCGAACGCACCGTTCCTCGTCGCCGGGCGCGAGATGAGTCACGTTGCCCGAGAGGACCCAGCGCCGCATGCATGGGAGGCTGCGGGGGTTGCGGCTGCCCCGGCCGTAGCGGCGGCGGCGACCGCTGCTCGTTCTGCGCAGAACCACTGAAAACGTGACCTTGTGCGCAGCGCCGGCAGCGGGCCCGGCGAATCACGCGATGCGCTTCGAGGGGTGTGTCGCGGGGGGTGTCACTGGTCAAAAGGTCACTTTGCGCATCGCTGGTGACATCGCTGGGTGAATCGCTGGGCGAAAGTAGTAAAGCTTTGCTTTAAAATGCGGTGCGAACGGGGTCCGAAAACAGCGGCGCCGTCGACGGCAATCCGATATTAATGTGGCGTCCGTCGAGCGTACCCAACAGTCGGCTCGTAAGCGACGAGCGAGAACAGACGATACGTATCGGGATTCAGAGAATGCCGCTAAGGGCCTTCGGAGCCGAGCTGCCAACTCAGAAGAGTTCGAGGGCGCGTACGCCAGTAAGAGACTTTCTCGGTCGTCATTTCGGCTCCAGATGCAACGTGTGCGACAAACTATGGTTCGATAACGACCACACCGCAGACACGAAAGTCTGACGCACTAGCCGGGGAAGCACCGCGATAACCTCTCCCCCTCCCCGCCCCCAACGCCCCCAACTTCGCTGGACAACCAGCTTCACAAAGTGATTTTTTTTTTGCCGCATTTAGTAGTCGACAGAAATGGGGCAGTATTTTTTAGGTTGTTTGCTTCGTCAATTGACGCAGATAAGGAACGTTCTGGCACGGTGGAATTTCTCCTCCGAGCCGTCGATTTCGTGGTGGTCGGAGATTCGCGGTGCTTTCTGCACTTGGAGCGAGAACACGCTCGCTGGTCTTGCCATCTTGTTTTTTGCGTTTTGTTGCGCAATGTGACGCTCACGGTTGTTGTCGCGTGAAAGGCACAGAGTTTTATCTTTGGGCACCAACCGCGCAGGAAGTTCTTATCAAAGAAGCAATGGCGCAGCGCATTGCCACAATGCAATGCAACAGCAGCACGCCAGTACGTCCCAAATGGTCCTTCCGCGAGCACGCAGCCGCTAGCAAGAAACCAGTGACTGCTCGTTGAGCAGGCGATCGTTTACGCCGGAAGGTTGTGTCGTCATCAGCTTGTTCTAACTGCGCCTTCTTGATGGCCCATTGCCGGAGTCCAACGACCGAAGCCTTTCATGTCGCCCCAGTACCCGGACGAACTGCCCTGAACGGGTTTCCCCGCTTTTGGGGCTGAAATGTCAATGAATTTTTCGCACGACATCGGTTGCGGCTACCCGGGGAATGCTATTTTTCACCGCGTACGCTGCCAGAACGTGCCGGGTCTCGTTCCGGCGACCTGGGCCGTGCGGAAACCGTACACGCCGACGCGTGACGCGTCCGTGCAAATACGGTTCGGACCGCCGCGAGACGGCGCATCCGGCGTCGTCGGAGCTCGCGACTCTCTCCTTACTCACCCAGTCGCTTTTTCGTTACGCAAACACGGGATCGTTGTTTGCTGCGTCGTGTGCATAGTCGTAAAGTTTTATGAAGTGAGTCACGCAGAGTTCGTCTTTGTTTGCGGCCGTCGCGTGCTCCTTTTCAATGATTCGATGCGGGATCGTTGCCGAAGGTTGGGGAGGCGGGTGTCGAAGGAAAGCGCATGCGCAGACAAAGGCTACTTATATGGTCTGACCTATTGAAGTATGCATTCGAAGACACGTCGCATGCGCTGTGTGTGCTGTGCAAATACCGAAATGGTTTCTACAGTGGGTGCAGTGCGCCCCTACAGTGCGTAGGACCTTCTTTACCGATTGTACTACGAGTACACTACTTGTGAGGATCGGAAATTTCAATCCTAGAGACTGCGCACGTCGTGGAGCTGAAAACTGAGAACTACATTTGGATAGAAGAGTAATTCAAACAGCGCTCTGATGGCAAAGCTCACCTCACTACCCACCAGCGCACGCGCAAGTGAGTACAGTCGAACTTCGTTGCTTAGTTATAACGAACATTGATGGAGCGAATCACCAAATATAACGAACGAAATTCAAAATTTGGTTGCTCGTGTTGAATTTCAGTGGCACTTGTGCTGCTTGTGACAAACGGTACCAGTTACTACAAAGGAACTGCGCTGACCGCATGGCTAAAAATAGTATCCAAGCTAGCGTGCAGGGTAAAGCCTCTCCAATAACTCGCCTGAAAGGTTGCATTACGCGGTTAATTGTGCGGGAGATATGGGGGTTATTTGTTGGTTTTGTCTGTGGGCACATGGGGGTGCGGGTTATATGCGGGGGCGGATTATACGCGCGAAAATACGGTACGTTACAGTGTAGGGCTTGTCTTAAAATAGTGCTCCCGATCCGTATAACAGCAATTATGCGCGTGCTGTTGTGACGAATGTCGGATATAACGAATAAATTCTCGCTGATCGTGCGATATCGTTAAATCGAGGTTTGATTGCAGTGGAAAACCTTGCTCGATGCACTCACAAGTTTCGAAACGTTCACGCTGACGCGTCAGATATATAATTAACCTGCAAAACTCACGTCATGTAATTTTTTTGATACAGGCGACTTGGCAAAAAATTAACCGTTCCATTGGGTAATTTCAGCTTAGTTTTAAATGAGCGACAGCATTGTGGAAATAGCTTTGCATTGTGGTAGTACTAGTAGTGCGACACAGATTTTGACGGCTAGGTTGTTATGAATTGAGGCGTGTGACCACGCATGTGAGGGGCCATTACTCATAAGCCCCCCCCCCCCCCCCCCCCCCCCTCCCTTCCTCCTCGCTACGCCCTTGGTTCATACTTGTTATTTGTCAGTGGTTACAAGTACAACATACACGACATAACGTGAAATAGAAATGGTTCACGATAGCTGGAACGTGAAAGTACCTCAAAGCTGCCCATCGTAACATTTTGAAGGCGAAAGATCAATCCGCATTGCCTTGAGGGGAGGCTGTATTGGATTAATAAATACATATTACAACAACTTTTGAAGGCGAGGAGGAATTCCTCGGGGCCTGCAGATACCCAGCAACTAGGAACAACAGCAAAAAAAACTATTTCGTTGTTGCACGCACTCACGGCATGACATGCAACAATGAGTCCCCCCCCACCCCTTCAAAAAAAAAAAAAAAGACTGCCATCTTTTGAAGATCCGTTACAGGGGCGTACGCACGGATCGATTTCCGGAGTTCTGTAGAGAAAGCTTGATTTGCTAATGATGCTTCTCTGTGTCCTGCTGAGGCCTCTTTGTTTGATTTAGATGCTACTTGTAAGGCGCCGCTCCGTGGGGCGCACGTTTCGTTTTGAAGACATCAGTCTTGCTTGGGCTACTTAAACGCGAAACGTTTTGTCTGTCTGTTTTGTCTGTTCCGTCCGTCCGTCCGTCCGTCCGTCTGTCTGTCTGTCTGTCTGTCTGTCTGTCTGTCTGTCTGTCTGTCTGTCTGTCGTGTCGTCTGGCTGTCCTGTCTGTCTGTCTGTCTGTCTGTCTGTCTGTTGTTGTCTGTTCTGTCTGTCTGTCTCCGTCTGTCTGTCTGTCAAAACTTTAAAGGAACACTTCAACGAGACGCTTACATAGGCAATACATTTCCAAACTACATATGGTGGCAATGACTTGTCAACATTTAACAAAACTTGTTGCTGAGCTAGTTTGTACATACTTAAAGGAAGAAGAAAACGTGGCGCAAACTAGACGTGGACTAAGAAGACAAGATGAGACGAAGACGAAGATTTTGGCGCCTGCATGTCTCATCTTTTCTTCTTCGTCCACGTCTAGTTTGCGCAACGTTTACTTCTCTGTCAACGTTGTTGAGCAAGAAAAAGAATTGCGCATATTTGAGACAAGACATCAATACATAAGTGACATTTGCATTGTTCTTTTAATCAAATACGCAGGGTGGCTGGAATTTTGCGATAGCAGATTAAAAAAAAATACGCCTTCCCGAAAATACAACAAACGCTCGCAGTGCCCCTCTGGGCGGCATTTCAAGAAGTCCAACACTAACAAATGGTTCCATTAGGTGGCACGAGGGCAGTTAAACGCGGCAAAATTGAATTGACTTGGGCGAACCTCCGCTGCGTAATCGTGGGAGGAGGGAGAGGCGGGCAGAGAACGTGAGAAGTGGGTGGGAACGACGAGAGGCATTCACGTGGCAGAGACGGAAGAAGACTATCGTCTTTCAGCGATATATGCCGCGAAGTGAGCAGATACGGGTTCATTGGGCCTCCTCGATTATCAGACCCGGATCGTCCGCGGACTGCCCGAGACGCGATCCGGCGCTCGATTTTCTCATGTATTCCTATGGGAGCTCCGGTCCGGACGCAGTCCTCGGACTGCCCGCGGACCGTCCAGGACTGGTAAATCGAGGAGGCCCATTGTTTTATCCCTTGGTCCAACGCCGACCCGAGGAACGCGCCACGCGATGTCATCCTCTTGCACACGGCGCACGTCTTCTCCGAATCCGCCGAGCCCTCGCTCCAACACTCGGCCAATGACGTCACGCTCCCTCCACTGCGAAGGGGCGCTCCGCAGGCCTGCTCGTTCCTAGAGGACAAGCACATACTGCCGGTTTGAGCCTTATATGCGCACAAGTGTTTGCTTTTACAGCGAAGCTGTTAGCCTCTCGCTGGTCGGAAAATTTCGTGTCGTAAACAAAAAACCCAGGCAGGACCCAGCATTTCTCGCCTAAGACGCAGAGCGCATGCGTCAGGCTAATCTGACATACAGCATAGGGCTCAGTATTCATTATAAAAAAAAACCACAAAACAAGCATCTGAATCGCATTATGAATGATAATGCGCCTATGAACAATGGGACACCCCCCACACCTTGTGTTCCTGCTAAATATTACATTTGCAGATTATGTTTGAAGGCTAGGCAAGACTAGCGTCACTAAATGGAGCAATTCTTGCCCGAGACGCCGAGCGCGTGCGTAAGGCTAGGCACGGCCCAGCATTTGCCGCCAGACAAGTCGAGTGCAAGCGATAAGCCCGCCGAGACAACGAGGAACATTTCATACCCTCCCCCATCAGCATGTGTAGTGGTTTACAACAGCTTCGATGGACACCCACTTTTGCAGGGCGGGATGGCGACCAATTTTTATCTTGCCCCTCTTCGACACTGTTTCTTAACGTGCTTTTTTCGCTCATTTGCTATCGTAAAAACTCATCTAACGTGCATTCTCACCGAAAAGAACGCCGATACTCTCGTTTATGCGCTTAAATTCTGCTTCAAATATTCCTGGGGTTGCTCTTGCGCCGAATAAGGTTGACATGTACACGCCATGGTAACAGTTTTAGTAGTTTGGGACGGTCTTGCCTGATATACCCCGAGTTCAGTCATTCTTTCATCTGTTTTTTTGGCCGGGTGGTTAAATCTAGTGGCTGGCGGACGGACGGACGGACAGACAGACAGACAGACAGACAGACGGACGGACGGACGGACGGACGGACGGACGGATGGACGGACAGACAGACAGACAGACAGACAGACAGACAGACAGACGGACAGACGGACGGACGGACAGACAGACAGACAGACAGACAGACAGACAGACAGACAGACAGACGGACGGACGGACGGACGGACGGACGGACGGACGGACAGACAGACAGACAGACAGACAGACGTCTGACGGACAGACGTCGGACAGACGGACGGACGGACGGACGGACGGACAGACGGACGGACGGACGGACGGACAGACGGACGGACATTTTCCAGTTTAGGCGGCGCAATACAGACTCGTTTTGAAAAGGGATGAGGGAAAATCAACGCATTTAGGCCATTATACCGCTGTGAGAAAGTGCGTCACGTGAGCCCATCCCCGCCTGGTCAGGTACTATCGGCGAATGTCCCAGTAATAAAATACAGAGAAAAATGTGTTGCCCTATAGTTCAGTTACTCGTATGGGATTAACCGTTTTTAGGCCATTTATTCGGTCTCTTGGGCCGCAAATCTGGTTCCGTAAATGGAGATTCATGACTTTATTGAAGCTCATTTTCATTCGGCATGTCGCACCCGCCGCGGTGGCCCAGTGGCTAAGGCGTTGCGCTGCTGAGCACGAGGTCGTGGGTTCGATTCCCGGCTGCGGCGGCCGCTTTTCTGATGGAGGCGAAAAGCAAAAACGCCTATGTGTGCGAGATTTCGGCGCATGCTAAAGATCCCCTGGTGGTCAAAATTAATCCGGAGCCCTCCTCTACGGCGCGCCTTATCGCCTGCGTTGCGTCGGCGCGTTAAATCATACAATCAATCAATCAATTCGGCGAGTCGCTTGAACGGATAGGGAAGCCACAACTATTGGGTAAACAGGAATTTCTTCATCGCAGTCCACTTTATTTATTTTATGCTCCCTTTTCTTCTCTGGCAAAATGAATTAAGCCTATATAAAACCTATAAACTCCTATGGTCACAGCCAACGCACTGTCTATTCTGTATGACAGACCATAATGTTCAGCTTTATTCTGTGGTTCAGACCACAGAGTTACGTTTTGTTTTAAGATACTGCTAAAAGGGCTCCGGTCGCCGGCTTTTGTTGCACAGTGGTAGGGTCTTGGATTTTGGCGATAA
This sequence comes from Haemaphysalis longicornis, assembly GCA_013339765.2. Classification (NCBI taxonomy): domain Eukaryota; kingdom Metazoa; phylum Arthropoda; class Arachnida; order Ixodida; family Ixodidae; genus Haemaphysalis; species Haemaphysalis longicornis. Next base: position 55,068,665 of record CM023449.1, on the reverse strand, counting down.
CGCCCTGGGTTCGAGTCCCGGCAGTTATGCATTTTATTTAAGGGCAAGTCCCTTAGGGGCTGGGGCTGTTGGCGTCGCCTGCCGTCGTCGTCGTCGACGTAATCGTCGTTCGTCTTATGTAGTCACCGTACTAAAACACCGGGAAACTCGTTTACTCCTCGCGCTAGAACGTAACGCGTACTAAAAAAAACACCGGGACAATCGCTTTCCAATGCCTCGCGCTAAAGAGCTTCGCGCTTCAGAGACAAGAGACTTTTACAGCAAACCTGTATACCTGTACCATCCAATGGTTTCATCTCCGTTGGAAAGAACGCCAAGGCGCCAAGAATACACTTATTCACTGTGTGCTTCGCCCCTCACTAGGTTTGACGTTAGTGTAAATGGCACGAGATTTTTGTTTTCCCAAGTGCATTTTTTACTGTAACCTGTTCACCTAAGTCAATTCTATGCATTATTTATGTAAATAAGTGTTAATTGTTATCTCCTAGGTTGCTTTAGTCGAATAAGGATCAACTATACCGTGGTCCTGTACACAGAATAATCCTCAACATAACCTTGTAATCTGGTCCACAGAATAGTGCCGCACATTATCCTGTGTTCATCATCATCATAATAATCATTGCCGTCATCATCATAATAATAATCATCACCATCATCATCCACTGGTACACAGAATAGGCACTGCCCACAGTCAACGTTGCCCAGGCAAATCCTTTTTTTGGTACAACGCAAACACGACAAGACTTTTAAGCACTGAAATATTTATACGAAAGACGGTAAGGACAGAGACATGCGCATGTCTCTGTCCTTTACATCCTTCGTCTAAATATTTCGGCGCTTGAAAGTCTTACCACGGAATACCAACTAGCTCTTACCCAACGTTGTAACGTTCAAAACAATCCAAGGGCATAATCATCATCACCATCGTCGTCATCATTATCGTAATCATCATCATATTCATTCTCCTGTTAGCGGGTACTACTTGCCAATCCCCCTTTGTGGGCGGGTGCTTGGTGGGAGGAAGAAGATGACGGCGTTTGTAAGTGTTACTGGCGTTAATCCAACGCATTTGCAGATGATGTGCGGTATATCGATAATTATGCGCTCACGGGCCACGGCGAGGTCCAGAATTTTGTGTGTAAGCGTACTTTGTGTGGCAAGAGTCACGAGGAATTCGATGCTTAACGGAACAGTCTCAGGTGGGCTCCAATTCATTACGACAGGGAGCGACCTTGTTCAGGGTCTAGCCATAAGCAGACAGTTGCCATTAATTGATTTAGTCGTTACAGTTTACGTATGAGCGTGTTCGCCATTTTGTGTGTTCTTTTGAAAGAATACACCAGCAATGTGGTAACTCAACAAAGTGGTCACAGGTCTACCTATTTTGTTGCACGCGGGTAAAGCTTGTGTTTGGTGTCGCTTGGTTCCTCTTGCCCTGTGGCTGGTGTGGTAAAAGCAGATGTGTCTTTGTAACTAAACAGACAATTTATAAAACGTTGACGGGAGAGAGCACAAAAAGTTGCCGTGTGTGTAAAATTTTCGTGACGTTCGCTGGGGAATGGGACTTCGCACTCCGTGGCTGCTAATCTTGTTAATTGACCCTGTTATAGGAACCCCACAAATGCATTTTTTTGTTTCTTTGACACTGAGACTCGGAGATGCTTTCTCCAGCATGGTGAAAGCAATAAGTCGCTCGCATGTTTAAAGACACGGGTCTAAGCTTGAAAATTTTCGTCTGTCTGTCTGTCTGTCTGTCTGTCTGTCTGTCTGTCTGTCTGTCTGTCTGTTTCAGCCAGGATCGTTATTAGCTAGGTTTCTGACTCACTAAGTACTGGTGAGTAGGTGATCGCGAGGAAAAGAGCAGTGTAGAGAGGAGAAGTGGAGGAGGGAAGGAGTGATATGGACAGTGAGGGAACTAAAGAGTACAGAGGGAGAAGATGCAAAAACCTGTGCAGAATAAATAGGAGGAGATGACTGGGAAGGGAATGAAGTAACGGGTGCAGGAATGTGAGGGGAATGGGCAGAAGATGGGAGGGACAGAAGAATTGGGAATGGAGAGGAGGTTAGAGGAGTGTGGCGGAGGAGGGAAGGCAGGGGAGAGAGAGGGTAAGAAGAAGAGAGAGGGGGAGAAAAGGTGAGGGGAGGGCAGTGGAAGGGGTGGGATCAGGGAGAGGAATAGTGAAGTGGATGCGGACGGGTGGAATGGGTGCAATGGTGAGTAAAATTAGCGAAGGGAGAGGGTATGAGGGAGGGGAGAGATGAGAGAGTTATAAGATGAGGGAGAGAGGAGATTGCCAATCATGGAGGAGGGATAAGAATAAGCGATGGTGAGGGAAATAGGATAAGGAGGTTCAGGGGTGTGGAGCACGAGGTTGGGTGGAAGAGGGGCAAGGCATGAGGGGTAAGGAAAAAAGGTGGAAGCAGGTGGTGGATCTGGGGAAGAGGGAGAGGTGAGGGAGGGCCGTCCTTTAGTGCTTGGCTGGGGAGTCACTCCGAACGACGGGGGTGAGGAAAGGAGGGGAAGAGGCTGCTCCTCGGCAGGTCTCCGTCCTTCTGCTTCCGCCCTGGTTTGGAACCAACGGACGGGGACGGCCTTGAACTTTGAGGCGCTGGCCCTATACGAACGCCAATTGATTGAAAAGTCCGCGGTCGGCGTCAGGTTGTGTATGTGCCGTGTGACAAGCGCGTCTTTCCCCGCAGGGCCAGAGAGGAGCCGCGCCTCTCCTCTCGAGCTGGCGGCCGCAGTAGGGGCAGCCATGGCGGCGGCGGCGGGCACGCTGCTCAACGGCGGCAGGGGTCGCGGGGCGGGCGGCGGCGGCGGAGGCGGCGGCGGGGTGGGCACCAAGACGTCGCTGTTCGAGCACCGAGTCACGCTGATGGTGTCCTTCGCGACGCTCATCTACTTCCTGTGGATGGACGTGGCGCTGTACCACCGCATCCAGAGCCTCAACCTGGTCGGGCCCACGCCGGCGCCCGCCCCCTCCAGCCTCTTCTCGCCCTTCACGGGCATCTCCGTCAAGATGATGATGCTCGACCAGGTCAACAACTACATCCACGGGCCCCTCGCCAACCTATTCGATAAGGTGGGCCTGCAGCCGCTGTGGCGAGCGCGAATACAGTCGGCAAAAGTGTTAACAGCAACAAAGAAAGAGGTGCCGACCCTTGCACAGAGCGACAGCGTACGATATGTGCTCCATCTTCTCAGCATGGCTGTGCGCGTGCGCTGGAACAGCCGCCGGTGAGCGCCAATCATCAACCACAGATGCCGCTCTGCGGACACGCTGGCACTCGCTTCTTTGTTGTTGTTAACACTTTTCACGACTGTACAGTAGAAACTGAAGAAGCAACGAACGTATAGACCTTTTCAACTTCTTCGTCCTGGAAGCTGCCGTTTCATCAATGGGCTGTGCTAGCGGCCCTAAAATTGGCGCAGTCGACAGGAATATGTAACTGTGCATGCGCAACACAGCCCAAGACATGTCCTGATCTTATGAAAGGGTTTATAGGAGCTGCTAGATCGACGGGAATTTCTGGTTCACGTATGAAGTCTTCTGGCAGCTGCTGTGTCCGCACGTGCAGATGGTATTTCTATCCCGGGTAAAACGTTTTAACCACAGCGGGTGAGCTGGCCTTCCACTGATTTGCTTGGTTCGATTGGGCTCGGGGTAGGTTTCTTCTCAATAAGAACACGTGGGCATGTGAGTTTTGGAGGATGATGTGCGCAGATTTTGAAACACCCTGCAGGCTATGTACTTTGAGAAATCAAATTTACTTTTACTATCTCATTCGCATCTCTTTTTTTTCTGTGTCTTTTTCTTCATTTTTCTGTCGTAAATTTCGATCGGAATGTCGGCCGTCATAAACAGTCGAGCAATCAACTTCCGGTCACTTTTCATTTATATTTAAATTTGCACTGAATTTGATCTTGCGCATCTCGGAGTCCTTTATTAACTGAGTAAGCAGAATGCATGCGCCTGTTTGGGTAATGGTCTTTTGTCCTGTGCAGTGAAGCCGACGAACTTCCGGGTAACCCCACTCGCACGGACCTTAACTCAAGAGTCACCTCTGCTGCACGACCACGCACTTGTTTAGGCCATGCGGAGTATCACTAAACCCGGCATGTTCCATGTGAAACTTGTGGGTCCTCTTTCCCTAGGGGCTTACCAGTCTTCTCCCTTCTATATCACCAATGGACCTTGACGATGTCCCAAGATATATTCGCGTAACCGGAAATATTTTTCGGGTTTGTTATAAGCCGTCGGTAAAACATAACGAGAAAAAGATGCTGCTACCAAACAAACCCCGAGTCATTTTTCTGCTTTATAAAGCCTAGGAAAATTCCCGGGGGTGTTGACACTGAGGTGAGACAGCCCACACCCCCAGATCACGCCCCCTTCCCCCACTTGACCTGGAGTCCTCCTGTCTAAAAATAAATCCTCGATCTCTTCCTCTCTCCCAATCTCTCTATATCATAAAGCTTGTCACTGTAGCTGTATTTTTCATCACTCTCAGCCGCCATTGGGGCACTGCCTTGACGTGTCGGTATACACCGCTGTTCCGCCGTCGCAGATGACCCGGTTCACGGAGGTGTTCTACTTCATCACGCCTAACATGATCAGCGTGGCCGGCGTGGTGAGCGCCTTTGCCGCCGCCAAGGCGGTCACCGGGGAGAGCCTGGCCATGCAGAGGCTGGGCGTGCTGCTCATGACGCTGCGGACATTCCTCGACGCGCTCGACGGACAGGTACTACAAATGACAGACGGTTCCTCCAAGTTTATCGTCACCCTCTTTTAGGGGCGAAGCCCCTTAGTGGTTCGGGCTGTTGGCGTCTGCTGTCGTCGTCGTAAGCGTCGTCTCATGTAGTCACGGTACTAAAACACCTGGACACTCGTTTACGCCTCGCGCTGGAACGCTTCGTGACGCGTACTAAACAAACACCGGGACACTCGTTTACTCGCTCTTCAAAGACACGAGGTTTTCACAGCAAAGCTGTATACCTCTACCCCCCAACCGTTTCATCTCCGTTGGAAAAAACGCCAAAGCGCCAGTACACGTACACACTGCAGGCTTCGCCCCTCTCTAGGTTTCACGTTAGTGAAGATGGCCCGGGATTTTTAGAGGCTCGCCTTGTCGTCGAAGCTCGGCGTACCGTCGTAGCGTAGTCCCGTCGTAGCAACGTCCCACGGAGGCTTCGAAAAACAAGCGGTTTATATATTCAGAACCGTTCGAAACTCGTGAACTGCTGGCGCTTGTCATACATCTCCCGGTTGTTTAGAGCAAAGAAAACTGCAGATACATTTAAGGCAAAATATACGCAGTTAACCGGCAGCGCCCGCGTTCATTTAGTTCGGAACGCTCGTTGGGTTGGTTTTTACTATAGTAAGCGAAAAAAAAGTGGCAGTGCAACGCCGGCACGCGCGGGAGGAAAAGCAAGCACAAAAAGAACAGAACTCGCGCTGCGTAGCTTCGGGCAGGGGACGAGCGAGCACTGCGAAGGCGGGAAATTTGAATTGCATTGCGGGGTAGCAGTGGGCGGATGACGGCGCTACAGCCTATTATGGCGAATCACTGCTCTGCACTTCCGACAGCTTTCACATTGAGTGGAACGGCTTTGATTTTTCCTTAGTATCACGATTACTTGTCTGAAGTTTACAGTCTCTATGACGTCACAGAATCTTGTTTGGGTGATTGATGGCCGCCGACCAAAGCCATCGCCAAAAAACACCGTATTTTCGCGCGTATAACCCGCACCAAAAATGCGAAAATTTCAGCGGCAAAGTAGGGGTGCGGAGAATACGCGCGGTTTTGCCTTTAGTGCAGCTTCACGGCAAGGAAAGTTGTGCTGTGAAGCTCCTACGCAGTAACACTAAGCCTTGCATAGCTCTAGCGAGAGCAGTGACACTGCGTCAATTGGGACTTTCGCCTTGCAGTCACTGTGTTCTACTATCTGATGTGTTGCTTGAGCAGTACCTTTGCTGCAGCCTTTCCTGCATCCAATGTGCGGGCAATACGCGAGGATTTTTTTGTTCGTTTCCGGCGCGCTGAAAGTGGGGGTGGGAATTATATGCAGGGGCGGGTTATAGGCGCGAAAACACGGCATGACTGGGCAATTGTAAAGGGGCCCCTAGTTCCGTTTGTTTTATCGTATCACTTGAATGCTTACGTGGAGTTGACACACTGAAAACTGTACTGACCTCTTTTGCGGCACTCTTGCGCATGTTCTGTCAATGTAACGCGAAATATGAAAGTTTTTTATTGTTCAACGTTTCTTGTGCTTTTCATTTTCGCCTAAAAAACGTCTCTCGTGGCTGGAATGAAGCTGAGTGAGTTACCAGTCGTTACCATGTGTTAAACGAAACAAAGTTTTATTTGGTCTTCATGGCCTCTCTAGCGTCACAAAACGCTCAAGGAACCGCGAAACGAAATACAAGTTAGGTTCTATTGCAAGGCCGCTTTGTCCCAATAACGATGATACCAATTTCATTGCAAACTTTAGACAAGCAATCACTTTGATATGAAGGTGAAGCCTTCAGTCAACATCATGATGCGTTGGTGAGAAAGTAAGGGGCGTTAACGCCGACTTCCGCCGCGCCATGGCTCGCAGGTCGCACGCTCCCGCATGGGCATCGTGCGGCTCATGTCGGTGCGGCAGACGACCGGCTACATGGTGGACGGCGTGTGCGACACCATCGGCGTCATCGCCTTCCTGGTCGGCTGCTTCGTGCACCTGCGGCGGCGCGTGCTCTCCTCCAAGCACTACCTGCCCATGGTGCAGCAGGAGGGCCCCGCCGACAAGGCCGCGTCCAACGGTGCGTGGCTTGGCCGTGTGTCGGCCGACTGTCGTGTTTGTTCTTCCCCCTTCTCTCTCTCTTGCGTGTCAATCCTGAAAAAAAAAAAAATGGCCCCGGAAAATGGTCGCCCAGATAAAAGTGCCCCGGAAACAATGGTCGTCCAGAAGAAAAAAAAGCGCCGGAAAAATAAGCTACAAATGATTTCCCAGAAAAAAAAAAAGTCCCGGAAACAATGGCTGTGGAAAATGGTCACGAGGGAAAAAAATATTGCCCCGGAAAAACTCATGGCTGAAAATGCCCCCCCCCCCCTAGAGAGAGAGAGAGAGAGAGAGAGAGAGAGAGAGATAGAGAGAGAGAGAGATCGAGGATAGAGAGAGCTAGAGAGATAGATAGAGCAGAGAGAGCCGAGATAGAGAGAGAGGAAAACATGCCCCGGACAAAATGACCCCAGGAAATTGCCATGCAGTAAAAAAAATTTTCCTGACAAAGTGGCTCCAAAATAAGAGATAACTGTGCAATACTGAAGGTTATGGCCAGAAAGAACGCTATCAGAGAACTTCCGGGCGAATCGGTATTCTATGGCGCCAAGTGCAGCGAGCAAACGATTGCACGTGCATGAGCCAGGATACCACCGGCTGTTGTGCTTTACCGTAATTCAATGTATTCTAACTCATACTCTTCCGTCCTTGCATTTCACCGGGCTCCTTTGTTGGGTCCCGTAGCATAATTTTGCCATCTCCCCCCGCTTTGAAAGCCGCGCTGTAGTCGTGTCGAGATCGCGCTGCCGCCTTCACGTGAAACGGGACGGATTTTTGTTTTGTCGTCCCTAGCACAAAATATGCAGGAAAGCCGCAATAGTGATATTTTTGAGACCACACTGCGCATATAAAAAATCTCGGTCACTGCGAGTGCTCTCAACTCTCAGGGCAGCTAGGTTACAGCCGGAGTGTCTGTAACAGCGGGTACAGACGTAAATGTGACGGTGTCACATCATGACGTCATCCGAACATGACCTAAGCACGCAGTAATACCAAGCTCGGTGAGTAAGCAGTGTCAGCAGGGTGACATCACAATCGACCTCGCGATTCCGTTGCGGTGCCGCCGCTCCACACAGTCGCACCGCGTAATGCTTCGCCACTATGTCTGTCTTGTTGCGGGGGTGCATCCTTTACAGGGACGTCACGCACGTTGGAAAGCGCGGGCATTTCACGGTGTCCGCAATTAGCGATAGCCCCGGGCTGCAAGAGCCGATGCACAGGTAGAGAAGACGTCACATAATGACGTCATTTGAGCGTGACGTAAGCATGCAGTTGTGCTATGCTCAGTGAGTAGGCGGTTTCAGCAGGAGCGCTTGGCTACGTGATTCCGCCGCTCCTCGTGATGCTTCGCCACTACATAAGTCTTACTGCGGGGGTGCACCCTTTACAGGCACATTATGTACGTTGAAGCGCCGGCGTTTTACGGAGCTCGCCTAACGTCTTGCCGCTCTGGTATCTTTGGCGCGCCTTTTTTTAAGTCACTTTATAAGCGACCCCAAACCATCCACCGCCGGCGGCGGCGGCGTCGGCGGCGGCGGCGTCGGCGTCCGCAGTGCTCCTCTATATTTAAAAAGAAACAGCATCCGGCGCCAGGTTTCGATCCGAGGACTTTGCGGGCCGCAGCCCGACGCTCTACCGACCAAGCCACGGACGCGACGGTGATATCAGTGTCAGTGACGCGCCTTATATCTTTAACGCATTCAAACTACGTCGTCAGCGGCGTGCGTTGGCGACTCAGCGGCGTTATAGCGGCTTGATAACTGCGTGGTGTACACGTGATACTACAAACCCGATGGAAGAGATGGAAGAGAAGGCGGCGAGGCGGAGGGCTGCGGGGGCCGAGCGCAAGCGCCGCAAGCGGGCCGACAACCGTGCATTCGCACTTTCACATTCTCCCCCTCGGGGAAATGCGGGGGAATTTTTTCGTGAGCGTCACGCATTTGCGGTTTAACCTAGCCATTGAGTAGGCCCACAGCGACGTATACCCGCCACAGGTTATGCGGGCACGTGGTGCTTCATCGTGGTATACGGGGTCGTCTGGAGGTGCACTCTTTGAAGGTTGCGTGGCGCTGTTCCGCCGTAGCCACGTGGTTTCACAGGGGCAGCCCTGAGAGACGAACTCGGTCGCGTTCGGCTTCACCGCGATCAAATCTTCTGAAGAGTGTCTGCATCTGTACTGGCTGCGTTTAAGTCTACTTACGCGGTATTCCAACGCCGTATTCGTGATTCATACACATTTCTGGCATACCCGTTGCGCTACAACAGGGTGACTTTGGCTATACTACAATGCCTCGCTATAACAAACTCGCTTCGTCCAAGCTCGCCTTACTCGAAGCGTTTTTAAAGGCCCTCATTAGAGTGCAGAGAGAGCAAATCACCCCTTTGGACGAAGCGCAGCTGTTAACGAAAATCGTTTCCTGTTTCAAGGGATTCGATATGGCGAAATTTTACTGGGGCATTTCCTAGACTGTAGACCTTATCTGGTCGTCAGCAGTGATTTTTTTTGTTGTTGTTGCTTCGCGTCGCAGGTGGTTCCACATTTGCGGTGGTCCAGCACCCGGTCAAACGGGTGCTCGTCGTGATGCTCTGCTTTGGTGCTCAACTGGCAATCGGCTGCTTCTTCTGGGACCGCTATATTAACGAATACCACGTGCTTCTCGAGCTGCCAGGCCCTGGAAAAGAGGTAAGCGTGATGCCTACGAAAAGGCTGACTTGGCAGTGCACTTATGCACGCTTAGTTGTGGTGGACAAGCCATCGTAGCTTCTCACTAGATCTGGAGCATTAGTTGACTGACATTAACTTCCTAGTGGTCCCAGGCACTGGATGGTCTTTTGGGGACTGATTACAAAGGCCGTGTACGTAACAGATTCTCTGCATGATGCCAATGTCTCGACAAGAGTCTTTTTTCTCATAACCTTTAGCTTTGACACGGCCAAGTTTATAGGCCATTTATGCGATGATGGCGTATTGGTTAAACTAAAAAAGAATACAAAGCAGCTGCCTCTTTGGAATCTCTTAGAAGGCAGTATAAACGTTAGGGTCACCAGGGTTCCCAGGTTCATCTATAATGAAAAATGCCTCTTTTCTGTACAGTTCTTCAGTGAACTCAATTCCTCTTTTTGTGGCAACGTTTGCTTCTTTGTAAAGTAACTTTCCACGGTGGTGCAGTTTTACCAGTGGTGCAATAATATTAGAGCAAAGTTTCTAATAACACTTGTGTTATCATTTTTCGTGGCTACACACATCATATCAAACTTAAGCCACATCAAAATTATGTCGCAGCAGGATGTGACACCACACAAAAACTAGAAATGGTGTTTTCGTGCCAGAAGGGACACAATTTTCTATTATGGTGTCACTCAGGTGATTCGCTCGCTTTTTAAATTTAGAGGCTATGCCAGGCAACATACATCTACCAGGAAGGTTCTGGGGTTGGACTGATAAATGCTACGCAGTTGGAATACTTGCGGATTAACCTGACCTGAAAATGATGGCTGGCGATGGCTAATGGTGCCCCATATACCACATCATGCTAACATTTTGCCTGTCACATGTTCAGCTCTGCTGACTAAAATTTATTCACTGTGTTCAGCTTGTATTGATTGATGCTCTTTCTTCTTACCTACTGCATCTTGACTTCTTAAGCAGGTGGAGTTCTAATTAGATTCCACGTCATAATTGTGAATAGTGTATAAGCGTGAAAAAAGTGTGTTATGTAATTGTGTGCCGCAAACTGCAGTAAGCAACTTTTAAGGTTCACGGATACTCAGAATTGTCAGTTACTCAAAAAGAGGTGCTCATTTTATTCCAGCGTCCATCAGAGGTAAGTTTAAATAGAACTGTAAGTACGACGCTGGCACTGTCTCTGCGAACCAGCTAAAGTATTCTCAATGAAATGCCCTCTTTTTTTTACCTGCAGTACATAATGCGAAACATGCAAGCTTCAGTGGTGTTATCATTGTTCAGAACACACTGAAAAAGTGTCTTATCGGCCCTCTCATTTCGTGTGATTTTTGCTTGAGACCTGAGCTTTGGTATCACATTCATCTTGCTCAGAACTGCCATTTTTATAATATTTTAATGTGCTTTGCATGTGTGACCTTACTCCCACGTTGCAGCAGAGTAAGTAGAACCGACAGAAGAAATGGATGTTGTATTTGTTCTTCTGTGTGATGGCAGAAAATGTGTCGAAGTGGCATCGTAGAAGCCTAATGAATGCACCAGTATCCACGTCAAAACCCTAAAATAGACAGCCACAGCAGCGTTCCACAAAAACTTGAGTATAATACCAATGACATGCTCAAGAAGCTGATCACTGCTACTCACGCCTTCGAGGTTCTTCATACACCCAGCCGACTTCTTTTGATACCTAACATAACGAGGCAAAAGTTAGTGCCAACAAATGCAAAGGAATTGTGTTGTTAACCCAGTGATGCTATAATGCTTATCTACCATTTTGTGCATATTTCTGCAGAGGTCACAGAGACGCACATACTGCTTTCAACCTCCGAGATACGCTGTCATTTACCTGTCTTTCAAGTGAATAGATACGAACGTACGATAAAAAACCGGTTATTTTAGCATATCGCTTTTCTATACTGCCATATCTAAATGTTTGCGAGGGCGGGAAAACTTTCGCTGTATTTATTCTTTTACGAGTTTGTGAAAGGCCAGTTGAACTTAAATATTTCTTGAAATGCTTGTGCTTCATTGGGTACTGCAAGAAAAACCACTTGAATTGAGCAATAATCAAAGGATTGATTGATTGATTGATTGATTGATTGATTGATTGTAGGGTTTAACGCACCGACGCAACGCAAGCGATGAGGCGCGCCGTAGTGGAGGGCTCCGGATTAATTTCGACCGCCTGAGGATCTTTAACGTGCACCGAAATCTCGTACACACGGGTGTTTTTGCTTTTCGCCTCCATCAGAAAAGCGGCCGCCGCGGCCGGGAATCGAACCCACGACTTCGTGCTCAGCAGCGCAACGCCTTAGCCACTGGAATAATCAAAGGCAAAAGCCTCGTTTGTGTTAACATGGAACGATCTTGGCATCGACACGAGCGGAACAAAATATGGTACACAAGATATCACCAGACCGAATGAAGGCTAGAAGCGAACCAAAACGTGCCAGCTGTGTCCAAATCTAATTATTTATATTTATTAATGCTCGTGTGTTCGAGATTTCGGCGCTTGTTAACGATCCCCAGGTGGTCAAAATTAATCTGGAGCCCTCCACTACGGCACGCCTCATCGCCTGTGCAGTGTCGGCATGTTAAACCTCACAATCAATCAATCAATCAATCAATCAATCAATCAATCAATCAATCAATCAATCAATCAATCAATCAATCAATCAATCAATCAATCAATCAATCAATGAATCAATCAATCAATCAATCAATCAATCGATGAAACATTAGCAATTGATACTGATGGTTAACAAACTGAATCAAGGTAAACTGAGATGGAATAAGGTTGGTTAAATTAGTTAAGATGTATTAATGATAAATTAGTGTTGGCCCTGGAGATGAGTAAGGTGAGATTAAGGTGGATTAAGATAGATTAAGGTAAGGATTATGGTGGATTAAGATAGATTAGGGTTGGTGTAAGTGGACCTCGACAAAAGCCCTGAAATGGAAAAATAGGATTTCTGCTGTGTCACTGAGTATATGTGTATATAAAAGGTACTCGTGACAACAGTACAGCTAAAACCAGAATTACCTCATCAATGGTGGACGTGAATAAAGTAGCGCGAGGCTTTTGCTTTCAAAGCTTATACGCAAACTTAAGTTCCCTGAGACTTGTTCTGTAATAAGGTGTTTAGTGAGTTACTTATCCCTTAGAATAGTAGTGCTCCTGGTGTGAAAAGTTCGTGGTTTACATGTTGTCTTATATGTGCCTTATATGTTGCACTTGCAGGCTGCGCAAACGGAGGTGCTGCGTTCTTCCATGATGTGGATAATTATGTGGTTCTGGCGCGTTTCGAATTCTCACGCGCTCACACATATGTTCCTCTTCGCAATCTTCATCAATCGGATGTGGGTGAGTGCGATGCGAAGCTTACTACAGCATATACATTTATATTCATACATCCATATCCATACATCCATACATCAGAATGATGTTTAGATATAGACAGAAATAAGGGTTGGCAGTCAAGAATGCCAAGGAAAGCAAAGGGGAGAGAGAGAGAGAAAGACGTGCTTTATTTGAGGCCTGTGCGAGAGCACTCTTGCTGTCTGCATCAGTGCTGGCCTGTGAGGGTGGTTGAGTCGTCAGGGAGGGCGGGTGGGATGGTAGGAGTGTCTGTGGTAGGTACCCAATACGCCTCTTGGACCCTCGTCGGCATAGACAAACGCGGCAAGAGAGGTCCATGACAAAGTGAGCGTGGTGATGTTTCGTGTTACTGGTAGCACCCAGTCGAAGTACGTCGTCGGGCGAATGTCCTCGGGGAGTGTATCGTGAGTGCGAGCACGGAAGAGAGCGTAACACTGGCAGTCCCACACCAAATGTTCGGCCGTTGCAGGCACGCAACACTGCAGACAGAGTCCTTCGCCGGGGTCATTGCCGTAGAATTTGTGGCGGAGCGCAGGTGAGAATGCGGTTTTGGTGGCAAGGCGGCGAACCAACGTCTGTGTGGCCCGCGGTAACTTCTCCGGCATGGGTGGAACAGGGCGCTCATGCTCTTCGGTGTGGTCTTCCGTAACCTCACGAAGACATCGGGAAAGCAAAGGGGAGAATGCGATAGGTCATTTATTGTCGTTGAAACAGATCCAGATTTTTTGAAAGAGAATTAAAGTGGAGAAAAAAAGAAATGCCCATCTGGTGGGCATTTCTTCTTCACTTTCTTTCTGTCTATCTTTGCACACGCACGCACACGCACGCACACACACACACACTTATAACGACAAGACGAACGGTTAACAAACTGAAAGATTTATTAACGCTTCAGCTTTGGTGGGCAAGAGTACATTTTTACCGGGCCCATCATGCCATCGTTCTATGCATATATATGCATATATATATATATATATATATATATTTATATATATATATATATATATATAATATGCACTAACACATGCATTCATGCACACATGTATCTATGAGAGATTGAGTTAGCGTGCTATATGACCTACAGCGGCTACCGGGCAAGGAGCAGCTGTTGTTCACTTACATATGACTTCTAAAGTAAAATTACTGTGGGAACAAATGGCACCCCAAGGTATACCTGTGAATGCTTAGCGCTTCTTGTGGCAATTTCTATTCCAGGAGTTCCTGCTGTGGATTCAATACATTGGCTTTGCGGTGCTTGGGACGCTGGTCGTCTTCACAGAATTCCACCTCAGGACCGTACGTGCACTCTTATACTTTCGCGAAACAAACTTCCTTGGGTGGGGCGAACCAAAAAATTTGTGAGACATGGCATTCCCGCGTAGTTTGCATGACTAAAATAAGCGGCCGGTCAGCAGTGTTTTATACTGTCAGTCAACTGAACATTTAATGAAAAGTCATCAGCAACTAACATGATGTATATGTGCATGTAACATGTGGAATTGCTGATTTCTGTAGCGACATATATGTATTGACATGTATGTGTTGACAATACATATATGCATTGTCATATATATGTAATAAAAGAAGAAAGAATAAGCATAAAAGCTGCATTACAGGGAGTAACTGGTTAATATAAGCAATAAATATTTACGTAGTTCACAGAATCTTAGAAAGTCAATTATGCTCTGCTTTGTTTGCATTACTGCTTAGTCCTCACTGTGATCATTTTCTTGAACCATCAATTTAGTTACTCCCAGTGCCTTACATGTATAAAAAATAAAATAAAAGATTAAGGTAATGGTCGTTTGACTGACTAAAAGTTCTAAAAGGACCCAGGAAGACAACTGCGAGGTGGTGATTGATTGCATTCAATTTCAGAATATGGGTTGGTGGAAGTGTTGTAGCTACATAAAAGCCCTGTATGCTTCATGTGTAATATTTAAACAATTTTTAAAGACAGCTTTTCAAAACGCATGACAATACCACCACTACATACATGCAATGCAACATACGCTGTCGGTTGGGGGACTGGGTGGTTATTGTAGTTTATGAGAAAGATGCCAGATGGCGCCACTTTTCTGTCAGAACCCCTGAGGCTGTCGTATCGTTTCCAAAAGCCATCAACTTTATCTCGCAGAGAAACGAAGTTCTCTACTGCTGCTACTGAGTTGTACTTTGGAATTAAACCAAACCTTTGTGTCGGTGGTACTCAATGAAAAGTTTAGCTCTCAATTTCTTCGCTTGGCTACACTGGAAACGGCCACAGACGTGGCCAAAGCACCACGGACATGGCGCGGCTTGCACCACTGCGCTTGCATGCTGCAGAAAAAAAAAACGGCGTGTGTCGGCTCCGTTTCAACCCGATTCTCAATGGTGGTGTCAACAGAGACGTTATTAATCGCACTCGCATTAAGAGTCGAGGCATCACTTTACGTTCGGTGAAACGCCCACCATATCTCGTGTGCTTAGCATGGATAAGTACCGCCATATTGCGAAGCCCGATGTAACCAGTGATGGTGCATGGTTGCCTGCATGCGTGCCTCGCCAGTGAATACCACCTATAGCTCATCCCCTTGATGGCTTCCAGAAACAATATTACTACAATTCTTGCTCACCTCTTGACAGCGGTAACCTTGATTTGGTACCCTGCATTCCACACCTGCGTGATAGAAAAAAGCAATCATGTTGTGCCATTGAATAGTTGTTGAATGTTGAATGCAGGGTACTAACTGTGGCAGGAATGTATTGCCCCATGAATGGCGGCAGATACCAGACCCTTTCTTCCTCAACAAGATTTCTTGTGCCCTCTTAATTAATGCTGATTGGTATGACAAGGACACAAAAAGGCAACATGATCTTCAACTTGAGAACAGCAAATCTAGTCCCAATCATTGTACCACAAGAGGAAGGACTTGATATAAGCATTGGAGTTTGGTTGTTTTGCTTTTGGAGAATACTAGACGAAACAGTTCAAACTGTTACATCGGGTAATTACTATTCACAGGGACCATTTTTTGCACAGCAGAACGAACTAATATCTGCAAGGTGTGGGAACTGTCAGAAGTTTACGGGTTCCACTGTGCAAGAATTAGAGTGTGAGTCTTCATAGACATATATGCTCAGTTCATTTTCAGTGTTTTCTTGGACTCGCTACTGAAACTTGAATTGCCTCTCCGTTGTTCCCACATTTTTGCAGGTGCGCAACTACCTCTTATGAAGACGCCAACAGCAGCACCCAGGAGGGAAGCAGTTCAATAAGACAGCCCAGCCGCCAGTCGTTTTGTGATACGCCTCATCCACTCGTCGTGGACGCAAAAAACGCTAGTCGGACGTTCTTGTCACCTTCGCACCCGACCCTCTCTGCCCACGCCCTCCACATCGCCTAAGTGCAGCATCGAGCCAGGCACCACCATCGCCGCATGCCCGGACAATTAAGACCTGGAAAGCCCCGTGACGCTCCGCCAATTCCTTCGACCGCTTCTCGTGACTTGATCGAACGCGGTCCCCCTCTGCCACTACTGCTGGCAAGCTGTGAAACAGCAATTGCGCACGCCTATTTTCTTTTTTGTTTCTCTATCGCTACACTATAGCCTCCGGGATCATCGCACCTCTCAGCTGTCTTGGTGCTTTCCTTATCCTTTCCTTATTTTGCCCCGTCCACTGGGATATGCTCGTAATGGTACCTAACTTTATTCGTAGTTTTAACGTCTTTCTCCTACCAAAACGCTTATTATGCCGGTGACTTCCAGGACACCGTGTTATTTGTCTGCGTCATGCCATTCGTTCCTGCTGTACCATTTATGCGTTAACTCTCTGCATCCCGCTCTTAGTTCGCACCTCGCGATAAGACCCTTTTACTGTACAATTTACGCCGACTTTTCCATTTCGATCTACTGACGTGTTGCAGCTGGCTTTGTGTCGCTGCCTGCCCAGAAAAGCTGTGTACTACATCGTTATGTTTGAAGCCGCTCTAGAATTGATGTGGTGCCTTTGGTGGAATCACGCAGAGGGTTACTCCATTTGTGAATGTTCTTGACAGCATTCTGGCTGCACCTACCTAACAGCAGTGAGCACAGTTCGGTGCCTTTAGGGCTACCACGATACTACTCAGCCACGTAAGTTGTAGGGAACGGGCTTAACTGCAACCACGTGTATGGAGGGGGATAGGCAGGTTTCTTCTGCCTCTGAAAGTCAAAGAAAACTATGCATCACTGGGCAAAGGTGTTGGCCATGCAATGTGCCAAGTCCTTTCTCTTACAGCGTGTTGAACAAGCCCTGCAGTGGCTACTCGAGTCTCACTTATGACACTGCTTGCCGGATAAGCAGCGAATGCCTTTGTGTAATTGAGTGGTGGCGGCTTGTTTTTTTGTTGTTACATGTGACCCCCAGTAGAGGGCAGTCTGTGAGAATAGAAGCTAAAACTGCGTAGCAATCGTTTTACACGTTATTCACATATCAAAAGGTGAGAACAGCGGCGGAAACAGCACTAGACCTTTGTTTCATCCCCAGCTGCAAACAGCTACCATGCCTATAAGGTCCTAGCCGTCTCGAAAAGGCCGAAGTTTCCTGCGGTTCGCCGGAGCTCGCCGTACGAAAATAAAGCAACCCAAGAGAAAATCTATTAATCTATGCAGCTGTCGACATTCATTGTGATATGAGCATGATGTATTACTTCAAAGTAGAACGATACGGATGAATCCACATGTACCGGGCTAACCTGTATACGGAAATGTATTTATGGTGATTGTATTGTCCATGTCCCCTACTATAGTGCCATTGTTATCCATGCAAAGTGGTTTCAGTGAAACTTTGTGATGTTGACGATGTACAAATGATTCTGGAAAGATGTTTTTAAAACGTTTTGAGAACCGAATGCGTTCGTCTCTAGGCACCTTGAGTAAGAAGGTCTCAGTGATCTATTGTTATATGTGCGGCACATCTCCTCAGAGTGTCAGATATCAAAGTAGCATGTTAGATAGCGTTGTATGCTCATAGTTTACCAATTAAAAAAAAGCTTATTTTCATATTCCGCGCACCCACAAAACTGATTTCATATTGCATTTAGCAAAACTCATTTCCATAATTCTTGAGTAGGTGTCACTTTACGATACGGTGTCATTTAAAGATATCAACCTGAATGCACACACACTCAAACAGATCTAACGGAGGCTGTTCACATTGGGAATGGAGGTTAGAACAATCTATTAGAAGCGAATTGCCAAAACACTAGTAAAGGGCGCAGAGAAAAGCACTACAAAACCGCACACCAACCTATATTGAATACTCACTCTTATTATAAAAATCACTGATCGCAGTCGAAAGTGCATGCAGAAATTTCACAAGCTCAAGAACTGCGATTTCATGCTGTTACCAGTATTTTTTCCTGCAAATTAAAACCCCTTTTCGTCTCAAAGGACATTGATGTTGCTCAATTTTACTTTCTCAGTACAAAAATGAAGCCTGGATTTTAGGAAAGACATTAATAAGAACTCCATTTCTTTGCAGTTGGTAACTTTAGAAATTTCACCGCATTTTTACCCCCTGAATTCCAAAAACGCTTACGCTGAAAAACAAAGCACTCCAGCTATGATATACATCCCACATGGTAGGGACACAGATTACTATTTTGACCAACTGAAAGTCCTCACCATTTCGAAGTCTCGTACACAGGGGTGCTTTGCGTCTTCCACCTACTTCAGAAAAAGTCATCGTGACCATGAATTGAACCCATCACTGTGTATGGCAGCGCAACACCAAGTTGTGAATTTTACTGCATGAGAAGAAATCTCGTCATTTGGGCAGAACAAGTTATTCATTTTCTTTTGGTCTTTTCAAAATTTGACTGGGCATAAAGCAGAAAAATTTAAGGATAAAGGCCCTGGGAATATGACCAAATGTTTGTCAGCCAGCACATGCAATCGACTCTGACTTCAGATTTTAAGTGTGTGTGAATTAGATTTTTAGAGACGATAGTCTTTCTTGGGCTACTTAAATGCAGAAATTTTGGTCTGTCTGTATGCCTGTGACTCTATTCAGCCACCCAGCCAGAAGTGAAACAGAAACTGCACAATAGTCTTATATACCCCACAGCCACATCTAACAAGTCCGGTGGCAATGTTCGTACTTGTCAACTTTGTTGAACAAGAACAAGACATTACACAAATATGAGGCAGGAAGTGAATACGTGAGTGATATTTGCAGTGTTCCTTTATTAAAAAATTCATGGATGCTTGGTTGTTTGGTTGTTGCAATAGCAAATAAAATACTACATCAATCGCAGAAAACCATCGGCTACTGTTGCCCGCACTACCTGGTGGCATTAAAAAAAAATCAAACGGCAACAGCAACGAAAGGTTCCATTAGATAGGTTCCACGTTCCGCTTGGAACGCTCGTGGAGTAGGGCAACGTGGTTTTATAAACGTTGCAGTAGTGTGCCTCGATTCAGGCCTCGATGCCGTACAGCAGCGCTGGCATCGAGGCGCCCGACTTGAGGCAGTGGAATGCAGTAAATTTAAATTGATTTGAGCAAACCTCTAGCGTGTTCATCTTGGGAGGAACGAGACGGGGAAAGCGAAGGGAGGCGTTTACTTGGCAAAGGCGCCAGTCGACTATTGTCTTACGTCGACATTTGCAACGAAAGGAGCAGACATGCGGCCAATTTTCCGTTGCTGCCTTGTCAACCACCGTTGTACCTGGGATCCCCACTAGTCACTAACACTGCAAGCTTCACTGTGCAGCCGATGAAGACTTGCACTTTGTATTTATGTGCAGTATGGAACAGCAGAGGGTAGTACAACCGTCACATATCACTTTGCACTAGCGAGAAATTGTGCTCGTCAACAACCCCTTCTGCATTTACAGCAGCATGCCAGTATAGATTTGATACGTGTTTGTGAAACATTTTTCTTTTTTTAGTCTGAAATGAGATTGACATGCAGTGTTTTCTTGGCGCTTTGTTGTGTCCCGAAGTAGTGCTGAACTAGCGATACGGCCAACACTAAAGGATGGCATTACAGTTTTAACTGTCGTTACAGGGAGAGGTCGCGTTGTGAATACTTAAAAAGTAGATTTTGTGTAGGCAAAAGCTGTAAACATCAAGGTACTAACATATCACGCTCAGTAGACGTGAGCACAACCAAAGACCTTGCAGGCAGCACTTCTTTTGTTCTTTTCACAGTGTTTAGTGAATAGAGACATTGGTTGAAGACGTGGAATCAGTTGAAGTGGTGTGCGCAGGATTGTTTAACAGTTATGCACGCACAAATGTGTCGTTTACGTGCGACAACTGTTCGCACGCAATGGCTGGCTAATGGAGCAATCTCTGTTTAAAGCGTGGCTTTCTTGGTTTCATCGATGGCGGTGTCGTAACCACAACCCACCGCAGGAAAGCCAACTTTACACAGTGGGAGGGTTATGAATCAAGAGGGAAGAAAATGCTCCCCGTGGTCTGAATCAAACCTGGGTCTCTCGCATTTTGAATCCAACGTCTAATCCAATCGTGCTATTTCGACATAGTCAAAGCAGTTTAGATTTTGGGGGTTCACCTTCCCCCTGCCACTTGAACTCCTAAATAAATTGAATTCAAACAAATCAATCGGAAACGCACGCTTACTCAATTGCGCACAGAGAACGATGGTTGAAGCAGGAAGCTTAGAAAGGGATTTTGATTTTCTAGCTAGCCTTTTTGCACTTTTCACTTGACCGACTTTTCCTTCACTAGGGTACACTAGGTAATTGAGGACTATACTACTTTTGTTATTTCTGTTCATCATTAATTTTGATTGTAGGGCTTAGTGCGCCCACGCAACGCAGGCGATGAGGCGCGCCGTAGTGGAGGGCTCAGGATTAATTCTGACCACCTTGGGATCTTTAACGTGCGCCCAAATCTCGTACACACAGGCGTTTTCGCTTATCGCCTCCGTCAGAAAAGCGGCCGCCACGGCTGAGAATCGAACCCGCGTTCTCGTCCACCATTCGACGAGTTTATCTAGAACTTTCAGTTCTAGATAAACTATGAAAGTGAAATCCACTGGCAACAAGGTCTCCCGACACCTTCTACAATGCAGTTTCCCCCCTCCTTCACCAGCAACCCGGCAATCAGTGCTCACGCCGGCGTGATGTCACATGTTTATGTTTACGTGCAAACATCTAGTCCTAAGCCTGTTCTGAGGTTGACAAGCCTGTAGCGTTGTTCAGATTGCATGAAAGCTATTCGCGTTGATGCAATCACAATTTTCCCCTCGCTGTGAAGAACAGTTCTTTGCTGTGACGGTACCAGGGCCGCATTGTAGCTGGGAAAATACATTTGTGTGTTGTAGCCTTCCCAAGGAAATGCCAGCGTCGCAGTTTTTATACAAGTCTGAACCAAAGTATTTGTGCTTCCTTCGATGAAATGGCTACTTATAAGACTCGAAAATTCAGCCTGAACGAAAACCACACGACTCGGGGAAGGAAACACGGACACAATGCCGTTTCCTTCCCCCGAGTCCTGTGGTTTTCATTCAAGCTGAATTTTCGAGTCTATATGAATCAACTCGCCCAAACCCAAGCAATTCTGAACTTATAAGTACATAAACATTCTTTTTTTCGAAGCATGCAAGTAGTGTGTGTAACAGCCCGGTGAATATGTTCTTTCCCAGACAATCGTTCATTAGCTCCTCAGTTATTTGAAGGACATCCTCAAGATTCTGATCCAGTGTGAATGAGTTTTCTAATAGTGCGAAAGTGTTTGCAAACACGCAAAAGTTTTGTGTACGACGTGACGCATTGGGGCCTTGATGTACGCACGAGAACATTTATTCCGTGGACGAATTGCGATATGAAAGCAAGGTCACACTGACGTGACCAGCCCAACGAAAGAATTCATGTTTTGATCAATAAATAAATGCCTACGAAATAAGTTCAAGACTAACAAGTAGCCTGACACATTTGTACCAGTATCACAACACCAACTTCAAGGACTGTAAAACTTTGAAACTCGCTCTTCCTCTTTACGGCGCAAGATCAACTTCCTCCAGCGAGTGACAATAAAATCTAAAATGAGAAAACAGGCGAGTCTGACAATTCAATAAATGTAGCTTATGTGCTACAAGTCCATCAGCAGTAATATGCACTGAATGTTGCTCAACGTAGAGAGTTTCCTACTAATGTAGACTAGAGGAAAAACTATTGGTCAAGGGCCATGCCGTCATGAGGGCCACTACAATTCCTGAGAGCTGTTCATTTCCTAGCTTGACCTGGCTTGCAGAATGGCTTCTTGGCAACAAAAGAAACAAGAGGAACTTATCTTTTTTTACACAAGTAAATCCTGTAGGAGCTATGCTTTTATATTCACAAAACAACTTTAAATAGTCTTCTAACAATTTTTACAGCCCCAGACAACTTTCTAGCTTGTTCAAGAGCCATGCCAACTAGGTACAAATCAAACACGTCTCGGTGGTACACGATGGCACACTGATTGAAGCGCACACACACAGCTTTAGATTCCCCTTTGGTACAGATTAGTATAAAACTCTGCCACTCAACAAACTGCAATGAAAGGCAATAAAACGCAAAATATCGTCTTGAAGTGGAGTTTCAATGCACTGCAGAGGCTTCTAAAAATGTATAAATGCGAAACGTAAAAACGTTTAAAATGTAAAATCAGTATTGTTCGTACACATTGTATATTAGTATTAAGCTGTTAGCTATAAATTGAGGACTAGGAATAAAACCAAAAGTGGCAGTGGCGGCTCATATCAGCGCACATTTGTCAAAAAAAAAAAAAAAAGCGGGACCCTCGCTGGGCACGCAGCAAACGTTCGCACGCGGCGGAACAAAGCTCGGTGCCTGGTAAGACGAGACAGGTACCCGCAGCAAACAACTCTCGAAAGAACAGTAACAAACGAGTCACATTCAGGTGCGACCCACTCGTGCTCCTCGTTGAACATGTGCAAGGCATTCTCAGAGCGGCGCAGCCAAGCCAACTCCGCTTCAGCGGCATTTCCCACACCCCGAGCCACCGGTCCTCCAGGGCGTCGTAGATCTCCATCGTGGCGTGATGTTGGTCCCAGCTTTCCTCGCCACCAAACACAAAGATCCTGTTCCCCGCAGTCGCAACGCCGGGCTTGTACCGCCGCTCCTTCATGGGCTTGCAAAAAGTCCACGAGTTCGTCACTGGATCGTAGCACTCCACCTTGTTCGTGTTCTCCTCGGTCACGTGCCAACCACCGACGACGTACAGCCTGCCACCAAACACGCAGGAGGCGGCACCAGACCGCGGCATGAGCATCGGCTTCAGTTCTTTCCAGGAGTCCGTTTTGGGGTCGTAGCACTGGACGCTGTCAGTGTTGCAGTCGTCCATGGGGGGAGGGACGCACTTGTAGCAGTCCGGGTTGCACTCCTCGATTGCGACGCCCGTGACGTACAGCTTCCCCCTGAGCGATGCCACAGCAGGGCTGCTCAGGGGGATCTTGAGTGGACTTACGATAGACCACCGGTTGGAGGCGGGGTTGTAGCACTCGACGCAGGCGATCCGCGACTGGCCGTCCCAGCCACCCACGGCGTACACGCAAGCCGTCCAACGCAGCGAGGGCCACCTCGGACCTGGCGACGCTCATGGGGGCAGTCTCGCACCAAACGTTGAGGGCAGGGTCGAAGCGCCATGCCGCCTTGCTGACGGAGCCGTCGGGGTACTCCCCGCCGGCCATGAAGAGGACGTTCTGTCCGGTGGACGTGACGCCGTGCTTGCTGACGGCGTACGGGAGGGAGGAGAGGCTCAGCCAGGAACGGCTGCTGTGGGCGTAGCAGTCCACGTTCCGTAGAACCACTTTGTCGTCCTCGCCCCCAACCAGTACGACGACGTCCACCATGGACGACTTCTTGCGGACGGTTGTCCAGGTCTGGTTGCTCTCGCGCCTCCTGTCCGGCAGCAGGTGGTGTACTTTGGCTTCTTCCAGCAGCTGGCGACACCTCTGGCTTTGACACACGGCCGGCGTCGTCGCCACCTTGTCCATGAGGTAGTACGGGCTTATGAGGGGCAGACGTATGTGTTCGAATATGTTCTCGAAACCTTCCATTCGTGACTGCGGGCTATGGTTGAGCCAGGTGAGGGCCCCTTCGAAAAGAAGCTCTTCTTTTTCTATCTTGAGATTCTCGGCGGAAATGAACTCCACGAGCTTACTGGCTGAGATTTCCAAGAACTCCTCGTGCAACATGACCTGTTCGAAGAAGTTGCAGGCGTACGCCTTGGCCTTGACTTGGAGCTCGACGCAGGCGTGGATTTCGGCGAACGTGTGGATGCCGAGACAGTTCGTCTCGTCGATGTGCTGTTCTAGGAATGCGCAGCAGACGCTCTTGACCTGCGCGACGTCCAGGAGATTGGCCGCGGAGAGGAGAGACTGAACGTTGGCCCGAGTAATGGTTATTGCGGACGTGTAGGCGTAGTCGATGAGCTCCCGCAGCGTGTCGGCTTCGACGCCGTTGAGCACCACGCGTTCTGCTTCTGCTCGGCCATCTGACTAGAGAACATGGCCTTGAAGTACGGACTGAAAGACGCGAGGACAACTTTGTGGCACGGGTACTCCGCGTCTTCGGCGCACAGCACGACGTCGCAGAAGGCTCCGCTGGCCCGGAAAGAACTGAGGCCTTTGAGAATAGCATCCGAGTGGTCTTCGTTGGCGTACTTGAACTCATCTTTCATTTTGGCTTCGCAACTCTCAGAACTGAACGATAGTTCCATGTCGAGGAGGTCGAGGTTGGTGCCAGACGAGACGGTAGCGTCACTCTTCAACCGACTGGAGTTCATTGGCT
Source organism: Haemaphysalis longicornis (assembly GCA_013339765.2). NCBI lineage: Eukaryota > Metazoa > Arthropoda > Arachnida > Ixodida > Ixodidae > Haemaphysalis > Haemaphysalis longicornis. Next base: position 55,043,983 of record CM023449.1, on the reverse strand, counting down.
CCTCTGGCACATACAACGAGGGATTGCCTAAAGTTATAACGCAACTAGTGGAATGCGAGCTGTCTTCTCGCTGCAACAACACGCAAACGGAGCGCGGGCGGCATCGCTGTCATTTATAATTCGACTCAAGATGGCCGCCCACATCGATGATGTTCCCAATGTTCCATGAATGTTCTTCACTTCAGTTCTGTTCGTAGCACTCACCGCAAAAGTTTGTCTTCACTTCAAACAAAGAAATTTAATTACAATAAGAAGGTTAGTTTTATGAAGGTTTATATTTGAAGAGCTAATTTCCGCAAGCGCTTGCGCCCCGCTGTGTCGACTGCTGGTACCACCGCCGTTTTAATTTCCGAAGCATAGCGCCATCGCTTTGCTGTTGACCTGCTGAAACGCACATGTGATTTGTTTTGATTTATCGAGTCGAGAAATCTTTCTCGCGCCATGCCAGTGTAAACAACGGAGCTTTCAGCGATTCTCAACAGGAACCCTTTGGACATTGCGCGGCGACGCGAAGCGGCTTCAAGTGAACCGATTTTATGGCATCCTTTGACGACGATGTCTGCTTCTGGGAATCGGTGGATGTCGAAAGTGACTTCCAAGCTGACACAACGTACGTACAAACTCTCTAAGTTCGCCTGAAAGATTGCTGTAGCTCAGTTATTCGAGGCGCAGTGTTTCCTTGGACGTCAGTTTGGCAGTATGGCGTCTGAGGTAACCAAATATCCGTTGCTCCACATGCGGTCGGCTTTCTGAAGGATGAAACGGAAGAAAATTGCCAGCTCGAATGCTTATTTGCTTGATGTTATGGCATACATAACATTGTTTCATCTTTCTCAGGCATGTCAAAGGCGGATTGCTTCCGGGTTAAATGCAGTCTTCCGCTTTTTAATGCCTGTTCCATCGTACGTCATGCATGATAGTAAACCAATCGCGCCGTTGTTCTGAATCATGCAGGCAGCACTTTACGCGCGCAGTTACGAAATAAAACGTAAGGCGTTGCGCTGCTGAGCACAAGGTTGCGGGTTCGATTCCCGGCCGCGGCGGCCGCTTTTCTGATGGAGGCGAAAAGCAAAAACGCCCGTGTGTACGAGATTTCGGCGCACGTTAAAGATCCCCAGGTGGTCAAAATTAATCCGGAGCCCTCCACTACGGCGCGCCTCATCGCCTGCGCTGCGTCGGTGCGTTAAACCGTGCAATCAGAAATCAGAACGAAATAAAACGTAACTCCTCGTTTATAATGACCTTCTGTGCTTTTTTTCATCTTAGGCTGTTCAGAGATGCCAACTGCGATGACTTGCTCGAGTTCAACGACACGTTCAAGCCTCTGTGGCAGACGGAGTCACGAATGGTAAGCTCATATTTGCGTCTTTGGAACATGCCTGTGTGGTTGCGCCAGCTGTTGCCCTTCCAGTCTTGCTCAATTGGTTCGTGCATTTGTCGTTGTTTGGCGCAAAACGGAGCAAAGGGGCGGTATTTTGGAATGTTGGCCGTTTTGGAGTCGTGACATGATTCCTGGGCACGCCTCGTGACGTGTTACTAAAAGACCTGCGCACTGAACTGTGTCATCTGTACATAAATCCACAAAAAGTCGTGCAGTGACTATCTTACTATACAAGTTTCAGCAGCAACGCTCGGCATGGTCAAAACGGATGCTTTGGGAACAAACTCGACTGGCAATCCTCCCTCAATTATTGCAATGATTGGGGCGTCCAGTAGTTCAGGGCAGATCTGCTGTCCTCTCAGATTACACGTCCCAATATCCTTCTATAAATTTGTTAGCCCAGGCAACGAAGTGCAAACGAACTGGCAGTTGTAGTGCATGTGACTTCATGTTGCTGGCATCCATTAACGTGTCTTTTTTCCTTGCAGCCAACATCTGCAGAGGGCACGGCTGAAGCAGACGCTGGGGTTGTGTCAGCCACTGCTGCTGTGGAAATCAAGTAAGGCACTTTCAAAGGTTTTAAGAAACTTATTGTGATGCAACCGGTGCACGAACCTACTACCTTCTTTTACACAATGTATAACGCGTAGCTAGAAGTCCAGTGGCCTCCACGATTTCCAATGTCATTGGAACTACAAGGAGCACTGCCGATCTGCGCAACAATTCTTTTCTACTGCTGCGTTTTGGTGTCGTACGTTGCGAAGTTTCGTGGTGTAGAGTTGCGTTCTCATTAAGGCCTTTCACACTAGTGACGAAAGCGAGCGAAAGTGATAGAAATTCCGTTGCTTTGTCGCACGAGGATCGCCTTTGTCGAATGGTCAGGACCAATTTTTGCCATCGCGCGACCAAGTGACAGAATTCTCGATTCCCGTCACATTCGCTCGCTTTTGACGCAAGTGTGAACGGGCCTTAGCTCAACAACAGAAGTTGATTTCAGAGTTAAACTGGGCCTAAAAGAGCTCTGGTGTGAGTGACAAAATTAATTATAATTAATAAACATAAGGGAGTTTATTTACCAAATCTTAGTAGTTTATAGAATTCAGCCATACTTTGAAATGTTTTTTTGTTCTTTGTCACTCGATTCATGCCAAAAGTACAAAAAGACCTCTGAATCATAGACTGCAAAAACTAAGAGTAAAAAATGATTAGGAACTTGCTTTTTGAAGTTCAGGTCTTCTCATAGGTAATTATTTTTGTAATTGCAACAGGGAGAAACAATGTATAAGAGTATCGTTTATCTTTCAAGGGCCTTTTGAGAATCACAAAGATCGTTAGGGGTGCACCTTTGACTTAAATGGCAATTCAACCCAATGCTTTTGAAAAACGTCATGTAGCAGCTCTATGGCAGCATTTGCGTTCGATGACATTCAATTCAAAGACCTTCGGTACACACATTTATAGGTTTATTTATTTGTAATACCCTCAGGGGTGTAGCAGTACCGAGCGATGCTGAAAGAGGTACCTAGCTCTACAATCTTTGTCGAAAATTCAATATACAAGCTTACGTCCCGAGCGAGGTTGGAACATCTTATGCAGGAAAGCTAGGGAGAACATCTTTCTTTATTACTGCTTTAAAATATTTTTGTCACATTTAAAGGTAAAGCCGATTCCTTGAATTCTTTCTTTGTGGTCGAGAAGGGTTAGGATTGGCCTAGAAAATTTTGACTAAGGGTGTACCTGTAGCATGGACAGGTGCTATTGACGCTTTGATATTTTCACCTCAGGACTGAGAGGCAGTCTTCAGGTGGCTCTCCGGGGACCAGTGGCTCTGGGACGCAGAGGAAGAAATGGACGGCCGAGGAGGAAGCCCTCCTGCTGCAATGCATGGTGAGGGCTACTTGCTCGCCTCGGGGATATTGTTAAAGTTTGGCACCAATTGAAATGGCACGCTTTCGCTTTGTGCAGTCATTCGCTGCCGACTCAAGTTTTGGGCTGGCAACGGCATGGCATTGTCCTTTCTTGAGACTTCCCATAGGAGCCTGATTGATTTGATTGATTGATTGTAGGGTTTAACGCGCTGACGCTACACATGCGATTGTTGCGCACTGTAGTGAAGGGCTCCGGATTAATTTTGACCACCTGGGGATCTTTTAACGTGTGCCGAAATCTCGTACACATGGGCGTTTTTGCTTTTCGCCTCCATCAGAAAAGCGGCCGCCGTGGCCGGGAATCGAACGCGCGGCGTCGTGCTCAGCAGCGCAACGCCTTAGCCATTGAGCCACCGCGGCGGGGTCCATAGAAACCCGAGGTGGATTTCTAATTTTGTTGTTGCTGTTGTGGTCTTGAGTACCATTTTGTATGCGCATAAGCCCGTCTCAGCTGCCTCTTTGTGCATTTTTATTAGAAGACCATTTCCTACAGAGAGAATCCTTTTGTTGGTAGCATTTTGGGGCAAGTTTTTTTTTTATTCACGCTTTGGTCTTTCCTCTTTCTGTCGCTTCCCCTCTATATCCATCGATATATTTTTCTTAGTCCTTTCTCTTCCAGTGACTTCAAATTTTATTTTGCGTAACTTGTTATTAATACAGTCGAACACGGATATATCGAACACGGGTATATCGAATTATTGTCTATATCGAACTCATAAATTATCCCCTTGAAAATTCTGTGTAAAAGTATAGGAATTCGTACGTTTATATCGAACCGCATTTTTCTCGGCATCGGGTATATCGAACGCCGCGGGAGCTGGTAGGTGCTCTTCGGCGGTCGCTGCACCCCCCGATTGAGGTTGAGGAGGATGTGGAGGAATGCGCGGGCATGGCGAAGGTCGGGTACAGGAGGCGACTCCTCGATAGGCTTTTGATGAACCTCCGCGTGGGCACCGAGCTTAAGGTTGACCTGCTGGGAGCCATACATATGATGACAAGCGCTTGGAACAGCGTGAAGAAGGAGACCGTGGCCAACTGCTTCCGGAAGGGCAGGCTTTGTGACGGCCGAACTTTCCGAAGCTTGCGAAGACGGCGACGACGACGACGAGTGCATGGGCGACACGTTTCGTGAGTTGTCGTCCCTTTTCCCGGCTGCTGTTCCAGCCGGAGTGTCTTCCGACGACTTCGTGAACGCTGACACCAATGTCCAGGCTGTTTCGAGCCTCGGTGACGAGGATATTGTAGCTGCGGTCGCAGGAACCCAGGCCGATAGCTCGGGTGGTGAAGATCGTCCGGACGAGGGAGGCGGCTACACGATAGTACTCCGCGGGTGAAGTGGCCGCTGCGTTCAGCTTGATTCGCCGTTGTTTCCGGCGACATGGAAGGAACTGGGCTGTCGCACCTGGACGGCCTCGAGAAGATTGAGACCAGCGTCTTTAATTTCATTTCCAGGACGAAGAAGCAGGCCAAGATCAGCGATTTTTTTCACGGAAATAAAGCGTCCTGTTGCGTCGTGAGTGCGGAATTAGTTGTCATTGTTGAATGCGCCCATCAATAAGTGATCGTTCGCCATAGGTGAGGTCTCACAGCCCATATTTTTATATCAAATTTTTCATATATCGAACTATTTCGCGATCCCCTTGGAGTTCGATATATCCGTGTTCGACTGTATTGTACAAGGTGCTTATGGCCTGCCCAAAATCAGGAGGTCCTTTTAGCTTCTTCAAGCTTGTTTTTTTGTTATCCCTTTGCAACAGGAGCAGCATGGAAATAAGTGGAGCAAAATAGCTGCCTTGATCAAGACCAAGAGTACCATTCAAGTCAAGACACATGCCCACTACCTCTTGAAGAAAAATGTAAGCCCTGTGCTGCAGTTTTTCACCGGAATGTTACCTCTGCACGCCTGATGTTTGGCATCACCGTGTTGTCTTGTGCAATTGGGCATGCATCTCGTGTTATTTGTATTGCCACACACAGGAAAGTGTAATGTTTATATCTGCCCTTTTTTTTTTCTTTATTGCTGTAATGACTTGCTGGCAGGGGTGACTGCAGTGACGTAATTGTTCTACAGCACAGCTAAATCTTACTTTAGTTAGTCGAGTTCCTGAGAAATCCAGGTTTTAAGGGAAATATTAAGCTATGGAGAGCACTATTGCCCTTTTGGGTCTGGAAAGCGTTCTGAATTTTGAAAATGCGCTTGTACCTGTGGTAACTGATTTGTTCTGACAGTTCGGCGTAATCGTCTAACCTAAATGGCCGTTAGTAGCTGGCGCTGCATGGCTTGTGTTGTTGCTTTATGCAATTGAACTAAGTAACAAAAAAAAAACACTCCTAAATTTGATAATTAGGGAAAAACTTGTAAGCCGTTCAGATGACGATTGTTTTGTTTACTCATCACTGTAGTGTGCTCAGGCAAGGCAGAAAAGGACGATTTGACGATATTGGGTCAAATGTCTAAGAGTTACATTAGGTGATACCAGAGTGGCCTATGCTCTTCAAGTGGCACCTGCTGCAATTGCGCCGGGTTTACATTTCAGGCCCAGCGCTCCAAGGCCTCCGGGCAATCCGTCGACAGTCCCGCAGCATCTTCCGCATCCAAGGGAGGACCGGCCAGGTCCCCCAAGAAGCAGCCGTCGCACGCCAAGGTGAAATCTCAAGCAGGCATGCGCAGCAATGATAATGTGATCGTGCTCAAAGAGGCCGAGGCCATCGAGACCCTGAAGAGCAAGTTTCCGGAGAGCGAGATTGTCAGCATCGACAAGTCGGCTGATGAGGAGGATGACATAGACATCGACTGCGACGGCAGTGACGACGCTGTTTTCTCGCCTCTTGGCTCTCCTGTCAGGAGAAGTGAAGTGCTTGTGGAAGTTCTCTCTACGCCAAAGTTGGTGACGGACTCGTCCGCTGAGGACACCGAAAACGACAGCAGTCCGGACAAACCGCCGTCAGAAGCGGTCGGGAAAAGCGACAGTGCCACTTCGTTGACATTTGAACCTCCCGCCGAGGAGGTTGTGCTGGACAAGACTAAAATCACGGATGAGGAGAAAGCGGTTCACTCCGAGTTCTTCTCGGGAAGTTCTTCCAAGACTTCCGAAAGGTGCGATTTAGTTCTTACTTTTAAGGCAGAGAAAGCTGGTCAGTGGAAAACGTCTCCTGTTTTGCCGGTAGCACTAGCATGTCGTGATTGACGCAGCTTGTTTAAAGGAGCCATGCAGATGAAACGCAATTTGGGTCATTCTTAAGATCGCCTCGTTAGAATCGTACTGACACCACTTTTAACACGCACTTAACTCAAATAAGCTATACAATTAGGCAAAAAGGGAATGGCCATGCGACTCACTAGCTCATTTCCCGCTACGGAACCTATGATGTCATATGCCCAGCTGTGCGATTGGCTGAGGCCAGCAAAGCAAACTAGGCAGAGCTTATATATAAGCTTGCTGAACAAGCTATTTGTTGCTTACATTTAGGGCACATTCTTTTTATGGCAGTGAGAATGGTGGGATATAAACAGTGTAAGTTGCGAAAGTACACGTAAACATAGAAGTACCGATGTGTACTGCTGTCGGTACTGCGCGCACTATGCTTGTTTTAGCTGCACAGCACTGCGGTGCTTTGGGGTTGTCTCTGACGACACTGGCCGATTGGCGTGAGCGACAATGTCTTACGTGACCATATTTATGGACTGAACACAACGGTTCACAAAACGAATATTTTCTACCTTAACCAAAACAATCCAAGTGAAAATATGGTCAAAAACAAAGCAAAGGCAGAAAATGGCCCGGTGCAGTATGGTAGCGCCTTCCAGGCTAACGGTAAACAAGGCTCCACAACACAGGGTTTAGCTTGAAGACCTTGAAGGACAAGTGCTGGGGAGATAACAAAACACGAAATCTTTCAAACACAACAAACTGTATTTTGTCTGCATGGCCACTTTAAAGAAACCGTGTTGTCAATTTTTCAAACGCGTGCTTGGGCTGCATTGTGTAATTCATTGTGACAGTGTATTTCACCATTGAGGGAAGACCTGGGGCTTTAGTTTACATGTAAAGCTCGAGAAAAACAGACCGTCGCAGGCCATTTGCGTCAGCCTCATGAACAACCCGTACGATTTCACACTGCTTTGTAGTATGGTTTGATGCCATCTTAGCCTTCGGAATTGGCATGTCCACCCATTTTCTGGTTGATTCTTACTCCTTGTTCCTTCACGAACAATTTATAGAGGCTAGTAGCGCTTTCTATCTGTTCAACGCCACCTTGTCAACTTTCCAGTATGTCCCCATAGCCGATGTCACTGTGTCAGCAAGTAAAAATGGAGCGAGAGAAACTGAAGCATAAGTTCAGTTTTCTAGTAACAATACATAAGTTCCAAGCAAGCGCCCTCCCCTGAAACATCGTCCACCCCCCTTTAGGGGTGAAATATTCAGTTTATTAAAAGCCCCCAAAAATCTCCCACCCCCTAAAGTCGATGGCTTTAGCACTGATGAGTGAACAAAATAAATGCGAATCACTTGTTCATGTGTTGATGCAGTCTCCCGAAAGGTCACCCATCCCGCATTTTTCACTTGATATCTCGGAAACTTAGGTGGGCGTTTTTTTGGAACTTTACAATAAATTGGTGGAACCAAATGAGAACATCAACGCTAAGTTCTTGACTTTGATAACTCTCTTCACTGTATCCTGTAAACATCACATGATTCGCCCAGTTCATACTGGCATGTTACAGAAGAGGAAGTCTTTGGCCTTTGTCCAGTGTCGTAACCTGCATTGTCCTGTCCTTTCAGTATCTTTTTAAGTGCACTGTCTGTAGCCTGGGATGCTGTCATGGGAGAACAGACCGCGATGCCACGATTGTCTTGGTGCCCTTTGCGTTTGTTGTCCTTACGCCATTAAACTCGAAATCATCAATCATCAGAACATGACAAGGCTTTTTTCAGGAAATTGCTGTGGGTATTGCGTGATGAAACATTCCTACCTGGCAGTCAATGCTCTGAAAGCTTCTTTTCTAATCCTCCTCAGAAATGAATAGTGGTCCAAATAAATGAAAGGGCATGGACATAAATGAACGAAGAATTTGTGTTAGTGATGCACAAAACGTGGGTAGGAATTGAACTTTATGTTACAGTAGAAGCCACAAAGGTGTCGGTGTCGGTGCAAACGGTGTTGTGGAAAGGTCGACTAAGGCTATGTTCAGACTACCGACGCAACAGCCATATCGTGCCCTATGGACGTAAAAAGATGGCGTTTTACGCAGTTTGGTTGGCGTAGACGTCAAATGATGTCATTGTGACAACCATCTCAACCCGGCCTAACTATCACAGTATGAAATGTGGCTATGCATTCAGTACAAAAATCACAAGTGGAAGCACTAGAAAGAACAACAAAAAAATGTGATCAATGGAACGAAAAATCTGTAAGAGAAGTGATCTCTCGGTTAAAACGTCCAGTAAGTGACTGTGTGTCGGCAAAGTTGAGTCGTGACCTCCGGAGACATGATCATCAATAAAATTAAAAGCAAGGTTTGTTTTTGAAGTGTAATGAAATGCAGGATTTGATTGCCTATCAAAGCGTTTTAAAAATGAACCGTGTGCAGTAGTGGGTTTGGGGACTTGAGAGTTAACATCACTCGACCCTGCCACTAATGTTGTGCGCACTCTAATTGAGCACTGTCGATTGCCCTTTTCTCACCTTACCCGCCGCGGTGGCTCAGTGGCTAAGGCGTTGTGCTGCTGAGCACGAGGTCACGGGTTCGATTTCCGGCCGCGGCGGCCGCTTTTCTGATGGAGGTGAAAAGCAACAACGCCCGTGTGTACGAGATTTCGGCACACGTTAAAGATCCCCAGGTGGTCAAAATTAATCCGGAGCCCTCCACTCCGGCGTGCCTCATCGCCTGCGTTGCGTTGGCGCGTTAAACCCTGTGATCAATCAATCAATCAATCAATCTTTTCTAACCTTCCAGGTACCTGAGGATCAGGAACTCCATAGTTGAAGCCTGGGAGAACCAGAGGCCGCGCTACTTAAACAAGACTCAAGCCAGGCAGGGGCTCAAGAACTGCGGGGACGTGAACTGCATAGGGAGGATCCACGAGTACCTGGAGCAGATAGGGGCCATCAACTTTGGTTGCCGTGAGTATAGCTGCTTTTTTCTGCCTTTGTGTCCGCATTGGGACCCAGTGAGGGGTGCTGGGACGCAAAAATACTTCCGGAAGGAATAATTCCCCTATTTTCATCCAGTGCCTCAAAACAAAAGCAACAACAAAAAAACACGACAGTGTGGAAAAAAAAAGGTGGTTTTGGCTGGATGAGTTGGTTTGGAAGCGAATATATATGTACAGTAGCCGACCGATTTTTCGGACCTGGAGGGGAATGAAAAATGGTCCCAATAAAAAAAGCAGTCAGAAAAACCTGCGAGTCACAAAAATGAACTTTATTTCATTTAAATAGGACTGAAGAAGTCGCGAATGGTTCAGGATAAACCTGATGATGATGTTGCTTATAAGTCGTGTCACCTGGTGTCTAAAAGAAGTGGTGTTAAAAAAAACCTGGCCACGTATGCCCCGTTTACGGCTTTCGAGATTGCTTCTGCCGCAGGCTACATGCAAAATTATGGCCTCCAAGATCAGTTTGTTACCCCTGCGGAAGTCAAGCCAATCCCCGTCTAATCCGAAGCTAGCCAGGTGGCTTAGGATTCAAATAGGCGTTGTCCTGAAGTTGCACCATGGCTCTGTCGCGGTAAATTTTGTCCAGAAAATGGAACTTTTGGCTTTATTTTGTCCGAAATATCCGTTCATATACATTACTCATACGGGAACAAGTGGCGGTTCCTCGGAAAAGTCTGGAATATCCAGCAAGTCCAAATTTTCGGAGTCCCAAAAAAATGGTTGATTTACACGCCCAAAAAGGTCTTCCTTGTTACAAGGAATTTTAGCACGCTACAGAGGAAGGCCTCAAATTGAGTTATGACACCTGGAGTCTGGTATGCAGGGGGTGGGTTGGCCTCTTATTGGCAATATGGAAACAACGAATTGAAAATGCAACAGTTTGCTTAGTGCCTTGGCTACTACTGAGGGTAAACTTTTTGAAGACGCGTGTGCATTGCCGCGGAACTTGATCAGGTGACTCGGCCAATGTAGGAATGAATTCTATGCCACTATGACAAGGTGATAGTCTGACCCGTTTTGTCTGAAACACTTGCTCTGGCAGGAATTCCTGGCAAATTTCTTATGGTTGCCTTGAGAAGGTGGTGCTATCTGCAGTAGCCAACAGAATTCCCAATACAGTTGAACCTCGATATAACGAACCTCGATTTAACGAAAGTCGTGATATGACGAATTTTTTCAAGTTTTCTATCAAAATTTTTCTAAATACATGTATTTTTATCTCGATTTTACGAAGTAATTTCCTGCGGCGCTTCCAATTTAACGAAGTCACGCCAAGAAAGGAAGAATGAAATTCCGGTCGAGGCATGTTTTAATTTGCATCTCAGAGCCTACATTGAAAACATTCAGTACTCGCATTAACTTTTAAAAGGCTAAAATGAAAGACAAGCGGTGAAATCTGCTGTTAACAATTAAAAGCGATGAAAGAAGCTGCTCAAACCGCTAGCGGTCATGGACGGTTGAATAGTGGGGCCACCATTTTGATGTGTCCATTGTTGTCTACGCCAGCGCCCTGCCCTCCATGCTTCGGCTGCCAAAGCCTACTTCAAGCTTTTTTCTACGTGTCCTTACTCACGGTGCAGCTTCTCTAGGTTGTGCTCGCTGGTAACCACATGAATATTTTGCTCGTGCATCAATCATTAGGTGAGTCTTGTAAGCATTTTGCTCGTGCATCAATCATTAGGTGAGTCTTGTAAGCAGCATGAGCACTCCAAGAGAAAGAAAAGTGTTCTGAACAAGAGCCTGAGGAAGTGCCGGTGAAACCGACGGCCACCGAAGTGATGGATGCGTGGGGGCACGCAAGCGCACGCGAATGTTTAAGAGCAAGCCTTCTTAGCGCTGTCAGCATACGAGCGTCGTGTAAAGCCCACCCTGGTCAAGAAACACCAAGCACTGCTTACGGACTTCTTCACTACGGCTTGAACATAGAGTATTGGTGACAATAAATTTCTCTCTTTGAACGTGGTGATCTTCGGAAGATATTTAATGTAAGCTTTCCGCTTTAGCGGGAGCACGTAAGCGCTGCGTCACACAGTGAAGCGGTCCGCGTGTACTCCGCTCAACTCACAATCGTGGCTTTATCTCGAGTGTCGTGGTTGCATCACGTGCCCATACTGCAGAGCCTTTGTACATGAAAAAAGTATTTCGAAAGCTTTAGAGCACCCTTCCGCTGTTGGCCCGCCGCACCCCTCAATGCCGCACCTAAGCCTACCACTGAACGGACGAAAAGAGGCGTAACTTCGAACCAGCACCTCGCCGGGGTGAAGTTCATGGGGCATGGACACGGGTTCAATTGACTAAGAGCGGCATTTAGTAGTGACCAAAATGCAAAAAAGAAAAAGTGGAAACCTAGTCCGCTATCATATTTAATGAGGCGTTATGGAAAAGGCACCGGTTTTACGACGACACATGAACTACCGTCAGCTATCCGAATTCCAATGCCTAAGTGTTGAAACTCTTAATTCACACAAATTTTGCAGCCAGTTTTAGTACAAATTTCAGTTTAAGTGGAGAGGTAACTACATAGCAGTTGTTTCTGGGCGATGGGCAAGGTTTTGAAACCTCCATAACTGGTTAAACTGGTTAAATGAACTGTAAAATCGAAACCTCGATTTCGCGAAATTCTCGATTTAACGAAATTTCCGCCCCCAAGTACGACTTCATTATATCGAGGTTTAACTGTAGAGCTACTTTCCAGTAGAACTACTGCTTGAGTTTCCAATAGTACTACCAATAGCTTGGGTTTCCAATAGAACTATTGCTCTCGTCACAAACGTTGAGCCTCCTGTTATCAAATTAGAGCGTTAGTTTTGGGCAGAATGCTGCACTGTTGGATAAGATGTTCCCAAATTAGTAAATTTGTAGTTTCTGGAGAAAAGCTTTATGCAGGTTTTTTTACAATAGCACTGCTGTTTGTGCAGTTGTGGATTGTTTTAGAGTGGTATCTGCCAAGCCAAGTAACACACTGAGCAAGAAGAGTAACCTGCTAATCACTGTTTCGTTGTTACTCGTAAAGCTTATGAGCGCAGCCTGTGAGTCTGAATCGTGGGGTAATGTAGTTGCCAAAGTGCGATCCTGATGCGTTAGCGCAGGCATTGGTGATGACGAGGTTTCTCTCATCCCTCTTTGTCTTGTACGAAACAGCTCAAGTCACTTACCAGAAGATCAAACACCTCACTCACACGAAGCCATTTCAAAAGAGGAAAGAAGTGAGACCCGATGTGGAGAGGCCGCAGCGACGAAAGACAGGAAGTTTGGGTGAGTGTTCTTGCATCTACGATGAAGAGTATGTTGTCTCTCAGTCTTTCCTTCAAGCCACATCGTATTGTGTGTATATATGTAAATTGCGGGAAGCAATTTATTGGACACCGGTAAGTAATGAAGAAAATGAGACATACGTCGAAAGAGGAATGGTTTGTAACGGTTCATCAGGGGACCAGCCTTCATCAAAATAAGGGTTGGCAGTCAAGAATGCCTCGGAAAGCAAAGGGGAGAATGTGGTAGGTCATTGAAACAGATAAAGAATTTGGAAAGACAGAAAGAAAGTGGAGAAAAAAATGCCCGCCAGGTGGGATCCGAACCCACTACCTCCAGAATACAGATGCATTCTGGAGGTTGTGGGTTCGGATCTTACCTGGGCCGAGCTCTAAGTCGTGAGCCGAGTTCTAGCTGCAGTACTGTCATAATAACAAGCTCTGGCTGAGTTCTTTTTGTAATCATGTTGGCGGTTCCTCTCTGCGCAGGTGATGTGCTAAGCATCGACGTGAAGGGAGGCGGGGTCACTGTGGAGCACGGCTCGGGAGGGAGCGTCATCTCTCAGACGCTCGTCCGCTCCAAGGCGAAACCCTCTGCACGACAGCAGAACCCTTTCAAGCTCATACCCTGCAGGAGTTATGATGAGGGGCAGGTAATCAACATCGTCACCATCCACCTTACCCCCTCCTCTCTTTTCAACCAGCTGGTTTGCTGCTCAGCGATGTTATAAGGTTGCCGTTCCCGAGTATGTCGTCTGGCGAGGAAGTGCTTAGCAGCAAAACAGGCTTTGTAAGAAAGCCAGCAGTCGTGGCCACCCTTCTATCTCCTTCCTCTTGTTGTGCTTGAAATAGCTTTGTGGAGGAGGAGGAGTGGGAGAAGCGAAGGGAGGAGTGTATTTCAAGAAAGAAGAAAACGTGGAACGAACTAGACATGGATGAAGAAAACAACATACAACAGATACAGGCGCCCGTATCTGTCGTATCGTGTCTTCTTTGTCCACGCCTAGTTTGCGTCACGTCTTCTTCTTTCTTTAAGTATGTACCAACTAGCTTAGCAACAAGTTTTTTTAAATAGGAGGAGTGTAGCTCACGTGACCTGCTCACGTGGCCTTCTTTCAGTTCGTGTCGAATCGGAGCTGTGTCGGTGAGACAGGCAATTTTCAGCGAAGGCTCAAGCAGTGCATATACACCGTAAAAAAGAAAAACGACTCATCTAATGCTCTGGCTAGATACGCAGAAGCAACTTACCACGAAATAGACGGGGCCAAGGTGAAAAATAATGGAAAAAAGAGAAGAATTGGACGTCCTGGCTTTCTCTTGAATCCCTGACAATCCAGACCACGGAGCACAGACTTAATCGCAATGACGGCAACTTCCCACACATGTACACGCTTTGCCTACGTCACATATTGAAACCCACATAACCAAATCACTTTCTTCCCCCTCAGCTCATTGCGAACAAGGCTCCTGTATGGGAGCCGAAAGTCTCTTTTTACGTTTTTATAAACACTCGCAATCAGTGTCAGTTTTTAATTGTTATGCATTTCCCCGACCAGACGGGCTTCCGTCCAACTCTTGATTTCATTTTGAAATTAACCCCACTTGGGTTTTTGCCCCGTCTCTTAGGAGCCATTCAGCATCGAGGTAGCGGTGGCTGCCTTTCTGCGCATGGACATACACGCGCACCTCCTCAACACGGAGGTGATTGGCCTCCTTGGCGGCTTCTACGACGAAGCAAGAAGCTGTCTTGTGGTTACTGCAGCAGAGGCCTGCGATGCAGTCAGCACCGACTTGGAGTGCGAGATGGACTCGGGTGAGCAGCCCTGCTGTTGTCTTTTAAAGACGATAGACTTTCTTGGTCTGTCTGTCTGTCTGTGACTCGGTTCAGCCACCCGACCAAAGTGAAACTGAATCTGCGCTATAGTCTTATATACCCACAGCCACATCTAAACGTCTAAGTCCGGTGTCAATGTCAGCATTGTTGAACAAGACATTGTTGAACAATGTCAACTTGTCAGTATTGCTGAACAAGAACAGGACATTACATGAATATGAGCCAGAAAATCAATACAAAAGTGATATTTGCAGTGTTCCTTTATTAAAACATTTATGGATGCTTGGTTTTTACGATAGCAAATGAAATACCACGTCAACTGCAGAAAGCTGTCGCATGCTGTCGCCAGCACTACTATAGCTCCTGGTGGCATTTAAGAAATCAAACGGCAACAGCAACGAAAGGTTTCACAAGATAGATCTCACGTTCCGCTTGGAACGCTCGTGGAGTAGGGGAACATGGTTCTATAAACGTAGCAGTAGGGTGCCTCCATTCACGCGCGTCTCCACCGTACGGCAGTGCTGGCATCGAGGCACCCAGCTTGGAGCAGTGGAATGCGGTAAATTTAAATTGACTTGAGCAAACTTCTAGCGTGTTATCTTGGGAGGAATGAGACGGGAAAGGAACAGCATGAGAGGCGAGCGGGAAAAACAAAAGGGAGGCATTTACTTGGCAGGGGTGCCAGTCCACTATCGTCTTTCATCGACATTTGCAACGAAAGGAGCAGATACGCGGCCATTTTTTGTTTCCATTCTGTGCGTCCATGACACTTTCGTAGCTTGCATGATTGCTTGCCATGGTAGAAATGGCAAATGGTATTGTTTTTGGCATGTTCAATGGTTTGTAACTGTTATTCTGTAACATTGTAAGTTTTTTAGATATCTATATTAGGGTTACAAAGCATTTGTGAGAAACTTGGTTTTGTTTTTGTCTATGTGTGCCTGGCATGATTCATTTGGGGTTACTAGTACATAGCTTCACTGTAAAAATGCACAGGAATTGCTGCTGATTGCGCGGTGCTGAACCCAGTGACAGCTTGTCCAGTCTAGGTCCATGGCATCCCGACCTACACGGCTACGTGCATGTAAATTTCCTTACCTTGAGACAAGCTTTTGGCTTGAAGCAACTTACAAAACACGCTTGCCTTTGTACAGTATGAACCAATCGAGTGGTGAATTTACCAACAACACCAACAACTAGCTTTTTTATGTTGAAATGATGTTGTAATCCCGGTTGAGTGAAAATTCGGCGTTGGAAGCCGTAAAATGGCTCTTAATCAATGCCTTTGAAGTGTTTCACCGTGTGAGGCATTCCATAGCACCATGTAGTGGGAAGTGGTTGTCTATGCTGGTGCACTGCAGATGAAGAAGTGGAGGACGGGAACGGTGCAGCCAAGCGTGCCAACAGACAGGCAGCAAAATTCACTGTCATCGTTAACTCTCCCATCACATTGTAATGGGAATGCGTAGTGGCACCACGCCTAGGAGGCTGATCAAAGCAGTTTGAAAGCGTCGAGGTGGATGGGGGGAGCAAAGCGTCTCAAACAACAAGATCACAAAGCCTTTCGACAATGCAAGGCGGAAGCGAGGCATCTTAGGCATTCCACTGGACATCCATGCTTTTGCATTCACAACCCATAAGAAGTGCGTTGTAACTTGTTTTACCCTCTACATATACAGGAGTAGTGAGTGTGTAAAACAGACTCCTGTAGTGGAGGGTGTAAAACCAACTCTTGACTCCTCTGGTACCTGGGTGTGTGCAGTGTCCCAGACGCAGGCCATGGAGTGCCTGCTGGAGCAGGGCTGGGACGTGGTGGGCTGGTACCACTCGCACCCAACCTTTGTGCCCAACCCGTCGGTGCGGGACCTGGCCACCCAGCGCGACTACCAGGCGCTCTTCTCCAGCCAGGGGCGGCCCTTTGTGGCGGCCATTTTGAGTCCCTTCCTGCCCCTGGACGCCACCTCCCCACCCGCCAAGGGCCTGGCCACCCGTACCAAGTGGTGGGTCGTCCGGGAGAATGATGGCGACTCGGTCCGTCTGCCAGCCGGGGGTGAGCTACGACGTCTTCCATTTTGGGCCGGAGTTTGGGTGTGTAAATGGGCATTGAGTTCAGTCTCGGACTCCCCAAGAAGCAATCAAGCATTTGTTTTTCACGCATATTTATATAGTGTGGCAAGTCCTTGCAGCTGCAAATCCGGGAGGGATTTGCAGCTACTCGACATGGTAGAACTAGAGACAGCAGCAGCAGTGGCTGCATGTTCTGTGGCAGCAGCTTTCTATTGTTTTTGTACCCATTCACCCTTTTGGGCATGCTGTTCCTCCGAACAAACGACACGCATTTGTCCCATAGCGAGCTAAAAGTGCAACTGTTTATTGATAATGACTTTTGCGCAGTTATCAGCCAATTGTGCCACTTGTGAATGCTCAGTAAAGCACCTCGGGGGGGTTAGCCATCTACAGCTTCTCTGTAAAAGACGCAAAGGGAAAAGGGTAATGGTAATAGTGAGAGGACACCTTCGAGAGTTGGACACTGATGTTTTTGCAGTCACTACATCATAAGGAGGGCTTACGGGGCCAAACACATATTCTGTAGCATGGGACGTGACAGTGATGCACTTTGTTGTGTTGTCTCTGTCGTTTCCTGTCCTTGAGGGCTGTTTGCTTTGGTTTCTGAGATGTTCCAGTTGTGGCATTATGTTGGGAATGCAAACGGGGGACCCAGCCATCCAATTGTGGCTTGTCTGGTGATGACCTCCGCATCCTCTATTTTCTAAAGTGCTTCAATTCTAACTACGCACTCAGTACCATAAATAAATTTCCCCGAAAGAAAAAAAAAACAGTGCTTTGATTGTCAAATTGTCAAATTTGGCTTCAAAGTAAGCAGATCGGGAAACGGCGGGGGCTTGATCACCACCTCAACCTCCTCTTCCACCCATCCATCATGAACTGGGCCGATCCCTTTCCATTATGGGCCCTTCTTGCTTGATTCAGCATCCCTCTTTTAAACTATTCTGTAACAATATTAAGGTAAAGTATTCTTTGGCTGCTAATTCTGATTTCAAAGGTCTGCCTGGCTTTCCGGCCTGCCATCACAAGTCCGCTTTAGTACTTCGTAGCAGCTGTCGTGAAAGCAAGAAATGCTAACACGTGCATGCGCACGTGTTATCCTACAAGGGCCCAGTGATCCTCACCTGTAAATGCCCGCGAGATGATAACGAGCATTTCTCTAAAGCTGGCAAGGCTTCACATTCAAAGACAGTAATTGAAGATGAATTGTGCCTCTACTTTTTTTTTTTCTACGTTCAAGGAAATTGTGCACATTTATGTGACAGCTTGTTCATTTCACCGGTCCATGACCCCTTCTTCAGATGCCGCCAATCGCCCGCCGCTCGTGCCTTACGGCTTCAACGCAAAGCTTTTGAGGGCGGACCGGACGTTCGTCCAGGACGTCGCGTCGGTGATCCACCAGCTGGTCGACAGGGTGTCCTCCCTGCTCGGCTCGTGTGGAACTGACCAAGGCCTACCCGTGGCGCGCTTCTCTTCGATACTTAGACAAGGTGAGCGGTTTTGGAAACCTGCTGCCTACTCGCGTTCGTAGCATTGTCGCCAGAACGTAGGAGGTTTCATTTACTTGAGGGGTCCATGAAGAGAAAATACAACTTTGTTTAACTTTAAAGAGTTAGACTTTAGTACCTCGCTCAGCTTCATTCGGTCCATGAAAGACGTTTTTTAACCAATGAAAACGCAAGAAATACTTAAGGACTTTCAAATTTCGCGCCACAGTGACGTGTTATCGGCGCGAGTGACGTCATATGGGCCAGCACTAAAAACATAATTTTCAGCGGGTTAGATGCACATTAGCATTCAAGTGACTCGATGAAACGGAACTAGCAGCCCCACTACAATCGTCCAGTCATGTGTCCTGGCGATTGATTAGTTCGGCCGCCGTCAATCGCCCAAACAAGATTCTGTGACATCATAGAAAAGTTGCTGAAAACTGGCTAGTGAGTCGCCACAGCTCCCCACGTTTTCTTTTAGGGGAGACGCGGGTCTTGGAATCCCGAAATTTGGCCAAAAAATCGATTTTTAGAAATCGCCATTTTCGGAAAGTAGAGCTATTTTTCTACCGGTTAGCAAAATATCCAGACCCAGGAGTACGTATTTGAGCCATAATATCAATTTATAGCACCGACGCCCGGTAAAATCGGCCAAGATTCGACGCGAAAATAGCATTTTTTCGACGACTCGCCCCTCGGGTTCTACATGCGCCACGGCGTCCATCTTGTCTCATTCGAAAGCGCGTCTTTTCGTTTTCAATTCCCCGCCAGAACCACTCCGTTTCGTCCGTTGGTTGCGAGTAAAACCGGGGTAGAAAAAGAGACGGATCGCGCCGCCTAATTGGTTACTGACTGCACGTGACCGCAGGGCGCAACCTCATTGGCTGGGCGCCGTGGGTCGTCTGCTCGGCACTCTCATTCACAGGGCAACGGCTCATGTATTCGTCTATGCGAGGACCGGCAAAAGGCCCCGCATGGCGTAAAAATAAAGTAAAGATGTCTATCGATAACCGAAAGGAAGAACAGGCATTATTAAAAGCGCCTGAAATACGATTTTCTGCTCCTGTGACGACGACTTATCGCGAGACGGCGCCGAGACGGAGGTAGGCTTAGCGCCCGCGCGGGCTGCGAGACGATAGCGTAGCGATATGATTACGCCTGCGGGGGCACTAAGGTGCGTCTATCTTTCGATCAGCAGCAAATAGAAAGAAATAAATGATAAAGTGGAGGATGCCGCATGCCGACGTCGCAAGGGAAGTGTGTTCATTCTGTTATCAACGATGCTGCGGCGGTTCGGCCCGCACTCCAGCGCGCGCTTCCTCGTCGGCAGGTTACCATATAGATGACCGATTTGAGAATTATAAATGTTCGCACTGTGCACAGTGTGCGTTGGTGACGTGATATACGAGTAGATTAAACTGAAAACGTGGTTATCCCACCTAGCCAAGCGCATGCACGTTAACAGTGGCGGGCATTCCGTTACCAGCCCCTTCGCTGCAACTCACTTCACGCGATGCAAATCCGATTTGATTGCTAGAAATGAAGCAGTAACATAACAAAATAGCGTTTACACTGTGGTGCACGCTCGGCACCTCAGCCCTAGTCGCCAAAGAGAGACGGCGCGATGCCAACAGCATAAAAATTGAAGCGACGTTCTGGCTTTGCTTTTGTTCAGTTTTTCTGCCAGGTGCCATCTGTAGACAGAGGATTTCATAATTTTCCCACCAACTGATTTCAGCAAACTTGGTATGCTCGTGTTGAGCGAAACGCGAGCTACATTCTAGAACCTTTCTTTTTTTCATATGCTCAATAGATAAAACTGTCACTTGTAGTAAAACTTCAACTGCGATTTTCTCAGCTTCCCTTCTTTTGCATATGTGCCTAGCCTTACAGGGGTTTTGAGGTAGTTTTTTTCAAAGGATTTCTACAAGTGTTATACCGTTGAATTCGGGATAAAATGAACTGCATGCTGAAGCTATTTAATTGGCTCATTTTGCCTCAAATAAATGTTATGAGTAATAATTAGAGGTCATTAAGTTTTCAGAAAACTGTACTTGGCATAATTAGATTAATTCTATCCAATCAACTATCTTTACAGGAATATAAATAGCTTCAGCATGCATGGCAGGTCTTAAGCTACACATCCATACCATTTATTTAAAAAAAAATTGAATAAAAAGTTCCTTAAAGGCCCGTAAGAAATTACTTAATTAGGCTCCAGTGTTTTCTTTATAACTCAAAAAATAATTCTACCACTTGAAAACTAATTAATATTTGAAATGAGGAAGACAAAACACATATGCACAGTGATTTTCATTATCACAGACCAATTAATAAAAAAGTTCATTTCAAGACCCACGTCTCCCCTTAATATCTCCGTTATTTTTTGGAAGTTTGTGATGAAATCGGTATCATTTTTATGAGGACAAAGCAGCCTTTCTAATGAACCAAACTTGTATTTTGTCTTCATCGCTGTTTTTTGGGGGGGGGGCGGGGGGGGGGACACTGCTCTTAAAAGAGCTTCCTTTCATTTTTAAGTAAACTCTGTGAAACTTGTCAGTCTTGCCGCTTTTTTGTTCCCACATATTTCAAATATGCCATTAGTTTTTGAATCAGTTAATCTTGGTAGTTTCTATCTTGGGAACTGCCAAGATAATTAGAGATAATTGGTCATTTTTGGAGGAACAATAGACAAAACAGTGTTTGTTGTAAAACTGTAATCTTTGTTTTCCAATACTATGAACCCTGGTGAGTCCAATGAGAGAATCTTTTTTTTTTGATGCACCACTTGGAACTAATTTTACAGCTCATTAAACTTTGGTGTTTGTTAACAGCTATTGGAAATGGTTCCTTACCACCAAATTTTAATGAGCTGTAAAATTAGTTCCAATTGGTGCATCAGAAAACTGATTCTCTTATCGCATTGATCAGGGTTCATAGTTTTGAAAAATATAAATATTACAGTTTTATGACAAACGCTGTTTTGGCTATTGTTCCTCCAAGAATGAGTAATAATCTCTAATTATCGTAGGAACTAATTGACTGACTCAAAAAATAATGGAAATACTTGGGAAAAAGGCCGCAAGACTGACAATGTTAGAGCAATGTCCCTATTGAACGTTATGTGAGTGACATTTGAAACGTACCATATTTACATGCATCTCCGCCAGCCCTAATTTAATTAAGCTGACCCCTGAAATGGTGAAGGTTAGAAAATGGAAGAAAATTTTCTTGAATGTAAGTCGGCCAAGATAGAGAATGACGAAAGCAGCCACAAAACTAAGATGTCATTTGTTAGCTGCAAATCTGCTTGAGTTCACTCAACATTGTCGTCGATGCTGAATTCATTGTCACCCCCCATAGAGAGCGTGCAGTGTGTGGCACTGTGGAGGGCATTTGTGATGCTGCCGCTCCTTGGATGAGCTTTCCAAAACATCATCCTAGGCTTGTTTCTGGACACCCCCTGATGCTGATGTTTCTTTTACCAGGGCTAGGTTTCCACCTTGCCTAGAGGTTTGACAAGTTCTTGGCTGCTAACGCAACTTCCTGTTCAAAGTTCGCACCAAAGTGTGACTGCTAACAACATAATGGCATAAAGCAGGTGATCTTGTACTGCCAACCCAATACACAACACCGAATGAGCACAAACAAAATGGTGAGATGTCACTTGCACTTTGGTTTGGCTATGGCCATGGATACTAGTGGCTACAATACTTTCTCTTTAGTGGAGCCTTTAACTCTTTCGTTACCACGCCTATTCAAATCGATCACCGCTGATCGATGATTCATATTGCCTATTTCGACATGTTGTAGTCATTTCTCGTGCACCTAATGCGGTCAGTGGTTAGTCTAGGCACTGCCCTTTTAGAATCAGTTTAAATTTTCCCGCTCCGGCGACATTGGGATTTTTGACGGCGTTTTTTGCGAGCTGAGGTGCGTGTATTTTTGAGGAAGGGGGCGTGGCAGCTGCCCTTGAGAAAAAAGCATGCAGATCGTCGCTAGGCTACATTGCCATAATATTTTTTTCGTGAAAAGGCTCCCGTCAAGTCAAATACCAAATAATGCGGTCAGCTTTGTAGTCCGACAGCGTTGAGAGGTGATAATTACTTGAAAATGGCCCCAGCTAGTTCACTATGATCTTTGTTTCGGACAAAGGGCAGCTTTATTCTCCCAAAGCTTATTTCTGATGGTCCCCCGCATGTCTAGCAAGTGTGCCTGCCATTTTCAACCAGTTTCCAGAAGTTTCGGTTTCGTTTTTGCATTGCGAAATTCATATTTGGCGCTACTACGCAGTTACCCAACTACAAGCTCATTTGCCATGGCGCCTCCGTTGCCCGCTACTGCTCCTCAAACAAGCATGCTGCTCGCGCTTCCACTTTATCTACGCCTTGCTTCTGCGATAAGAGCTTCCGCTGAAAGTCAAACGATAACACCAAGTCGTCGGATGTCAGTTCAGACGAGGAGAACGCTTCCAATCGGCCTTGAACACCGCCAGCTGTTCACCAGCCAGTTTCGGTTTCATACGAGGCTATTTTCGGAGGTCTAGTGTCGCTTCTTAGTAGTACTGCCTATTCTGACAGAGTCTCCAACAGCCTTGTATTTGTTTCTCTTCGAACTTGTTAGATGGTGCTGCAATGTACAGTGTAGACCGCTTATAACGTATGTCGCGGTAGCCGCAAAAATCCGCACTATAAGCGGTACCGCACTATAACCAAAACGTGCGCGAATTAAACCAAATCGCCACCTACCTCTCAAGTCATCCTAAATTTTTTATCACCCAAACGCACAGAGCCTAAAAACGACGGAAGGGTTTTTATTTCGTATTATTTTTAACATCAGCCGCTGCTGCCGGGTCTCGATTGATTGATTGTAGGGTTTAAAGGAGCCATGAAGAGAAAACAAAAGTTTGTTTTATTCGAAAGATTAGGTGTTTCATAGTACCCCAAGCGCTTTCCCGGAAGCAAATGATGCTTTATTTCACTGAGAAATAAGGCAATTTAAGCCAAATTTTAAATCTCCCGCTAAAATTGCACATTTGGTGACGTGAGCGATGGTGTCACACGGGCCGGTCCATGAAACAGATACTTAGTATGTTCGACTCCATATAGCACCCACACGCGGGAGTCGACCGAGACGGCGGCCATTTTAAAAGTGCTAGTAAAACCTAGTGCACCCGCAGCCCTAGTCATGGAATCGCCTGATCCGGAGAACAAAACTCTCCGCCGAGGAGCTCCGGCTTGCATTTAACAACCTCACACCACTTGAACGCTCAACGCTTCTAAGTGGACGAGCGGCAAGAGTTGTGGGATACGCGGTGGACGGTAAAGCGACCATTCCGCGATAGCCACAACAGACGAACGCCCTGCGTCGGCACCGCTGCCTCGTCAGCGCCGTCGCCACGGACGAATACAGACTGGTACGTATGTGCCGTATTTTTATTACGGTTAATAATAGTTCAACTTCAGTAGCAGTATCGCTTATGCCAGTTGGCCGGTGTCGTGTATGGAAAGCCGTTCGCCGCGAGCTCTCTGCTTCGACCAGAAAGATACGAGCGTCAATGCGCGGTGTTTACGGCATTTTTCCCTCCAAGGTCAGAGCGCCTCGAACCCGAAAATTCGTCTGCGCGACGGCGAGATGTCGAGCTCGGCCAGGCGGTTGTTGCGTACGCATTGGCGCACACGCTTGCGTGTTCGTTCGGAACTTCAACCGTTTACTCCACCGTTCTTTGTCATAAAAAGAATGTGCTGTATGTTTCACGGGCATTTAGCTCGCTATGCAAACTGTAAGCCCTGCCTAACATGCGTTTGCTTTTGCCGGCCTCCCCAATCGCAGAGCTTAGCCCATGTGACGGCATAGGTTCTGTTGCGGGAAATGAGCTGGTGGGTCGCATGACCATTCCCGTTTTTCCTAATTATGTAGCTTATTTGAGCGAAGTTTGCGTTATAAGTGGTGTCGTTATGGTTCTAACGAGGCAATCTTTCGAATGAACCAAACTTGTGTTTTCTCTTCATGGCTCCTTTAACGCGCCGACGCAACGCAGGCGATGAGGCGCGCCGTAGTGGAGGGCTCCGGATTAATTTTGACCACCTGGGGATCTTTAACGTGCGCCGAAATCTCGTACACACGGGCGTTTTTGCTTTTCGCCTCCATCAGAAAAGCGGCCGCCGCGGCCGGGAATCGAACCCGCGACCTCGTGCTCAGCAGCGCAACGCCTTAGCCACTGAGCCACCGCGGCGGGTCGCTGCTGCCGGGTCTCACACATTGCAAAAGCGCGGTCTTACGTACGGCGAGTGCGGCTTTAACTTCCGTTGTGTTTGTGTTTTAAAAGACCATGGCTGCGTTTTTTGCGTCTATGAAGATGTCGCAGGACATGATAAGAAAGGCCAGCGGGATTTTTTTTTTTTTTTTACCCCACCTTGTGTTCACGATGCCGAAGGCGGCTGCTTATCAGCGCAACGTACTGGTGGTGGAAGTCTTCGCGCGGCGCGCTTGTTCGGGAAGAGCGGTGGTTTATTATCTGCACAACGTTCTAAAGCGTGAACCGCATGGAGCGATTTCTCGCGAAAACGTGCAGCGCACGCCGCAGGCGCGGCGACGCCGGCGCGGATACAACTGACATAATGTGTGCGGCGCGGTAAGAGGCGGCAACATGGCGTCGGCACTGGCCGTGAAGCGGTGCAGGCAGCTCCAGCGACCACTTTTAACCGCTCGCTGAAATGCCGCACGAGGAGTGAAGATGCTCATGCAAGAAAAGAGCTGATAATGTGACCGCAAAGTGGAATATAAACTGCCATCCACGCTGCTTGTGAAAGCGCCCATCAAAAAATACCGCGGTGGTAAGCCTAAACTAAAGTCCCTTAATCTGATCGAGGGACTTTAGTCTAAACACCTCTGGCGCGGCTAGCCGACTCGGAGCGCTTAGAATGTCCCGCTATTAGGTGCGCGTCTTTCCATTGGTGCAAGTCGTCAGGCTCCTCCCACTGCGTCGCGAAGAAGCCACCGCGAGCGCGGAATCGTAGACGCGAGCATGAAAAAAACGCACGCGCAACGCCGATGCGCAAAATTCGTGTGCGAAAACGAGCCATGCGGTTCACGATTAATAGAAACATTGCCACGCGCGGACGGGGAGCCGATCGCTATCTTCCGAGGTGCATCAAGCAAGGACAGCTGTGGTTATCACGTACGCGCGAACTAAAGGGTGCCTACTTTTTGCTTCTGTGTCATAGTTAGAGGAGAGCAAGGGGTGCGCGCTGCGTCAGATGGCAGATTTCATCATTTCTTTTTTTCTTTTGCTACCCTAAAACGATGCCCCAGCTGTGCCGGTCGATGAGCAGACCCGCCGAAAAACCACACTATAAACGGTATTGTGCTTCGGCCAACCGCATCTTAAGCGGTATGCTTATGCATTGAGTTCTATGGGAGGCAAACCGGTGGTCACAAAAAACCGCGTTATATCCGGTCCCGCACTATAAGCGGTTACGTTATAAATGGTCTACACTGTAGTAGGCTTGGAGTGCTGAACTCGTTTCACAGCCCGATGGCGGCTTGGTGGTGAAAGCTTGCTGGGCATGATTCTAGCGCATCGTACCTTATTACTGCAAGCAAGGCTACCATAGTGAGTCAGAACATGATAATAAACCACAAATGAAAGTTCTGACTGATAAGTGATCATCAGAATGTCAACAAACATCCACCAAAGAGTTTGGTTCTCAACTCCAAGCGGATTTTTTCACATCGCTTGCTTGCCTTCAATATTGTGCCGGTCATAGTCATTGACAAGGTGTTTTTACATCACGTGGAGGCTAATTTGGGCCTTTAATAATGTCAAATCACCAGATTTCTTCTAAAAGACCATCCAAAATAGCAAAATTTGAAATAGTGGTTCGGCTTCACCACATGGCACGGGCACCACGCGGGCTAACATTTTTTTTTATATCTCACAAATTGTTCTGCGCAACTCAATTTTTTTTCTAGGACGGGTTTTTGAAATGTCTACCTACAAAATGTATATTCTCAATTTTTTCTACTACTGGTGGTTTATTGTACACAACTTACGTTTTCTTATTTTCTTCGACGCGTGGACAGAAATTTCGAATTCGATAATTTTTTTCGCAATCATTATTTAGGAAAACATTATTAAAACTGGTGTCATTGGAAAGCGCGGGGAATAATCTGCATTTTATGTCACTGCAATGTGTGCCTAACCAATATGTACAACACAAAAAAATGTTTTGTTAGACCCTTAAAAATTGCCGAATTTCCCGCGGTAACGAAAGAGTTAAGCGGCGCTAATTGCATGCAACCTTTCCAGTTTGACTGACATGTTTGAATCTGAGCTGAAATCTGAGCTGACCCACGACTTAAGTACCTTGCTATTTTTAAATATGTATCGGCTTAGAATCAAGTAAATATGTTAAATGAGGAAATAATAACCTGTGCGCACGGACCACATTGTTTTGGTTTGTGGTGGCAAAATTACAGTGTGGTTTGCGTTGATTTACGAATTGACTCCACCAGACTTGTGTTTATAATGGAGCCAAACAACTGTCAGATGCACATGTCGAAAAATGGTGAAATTTATCTTTGTTTTTCTTTGAAAAGATGTTGTCTTTAATCGAATTTGGGTTGACCTACAAAGTTGGCAACACGTGAGTACTGAAATGGTCATCTGGAAGCCCCCTGTAATGGATTCACTTATAATAGCTGCTTACTTATTTTCACTTACGGTGGCAGCGTGTGCAAAGGTAGGGAACAAGCAACTCCAACAACCACGAACAAGTCACATGACTTTTAGGTCAGTTACAGGCGGGCAGTCTGGTAAGCTGGTGGCTCAGAGCAGCTTTTATTTCCTCCTTATATAATGCACTTTATTTGTAATTATCTGGGCATGTGATTGAGCTTATCTACCCTCAAACAGATGCTTAAAGTAAAAAAAAAAGAAATTTGAACTAATTAAACAGTCGAAATAGCGCATTCGTACTTTGTAGCACCCATGCAACTGGCATTCACATTCAGTTTCACAACAGCTGCCTCCTGTCTTCCTCTTCTCTTTCTGCTAGATGCTGGCGAGCCTGCAGTTTCACCTAACCAATTCTGAGACCTCCGTTGAGGATGCAACCGATATCCTGCAGGCCATCCACTCTGCTTTGACGCAAGTCTAGTTGACGATGCCACCTCGGTGGCTCTTGTGTGTGCAGAATGCGTGCTTGTGATAGGAGAATTTTTTTCGCTTGGGCTGGGGTAACTGTAGAGCTCTAGAGAGACCATAAAGGCAAAATGATCGCTTGTTTCATTAAAGAGACTGTCGGATAACCTTTCGGATAACCTTTTTATAAACAAAATCGGATAACCTTTGAATAAAAAATATTCGATTCATATTCAGAATATTTAATATTTGCACACCCCTAAAAAAAAGCCTTCGAGGTTAAATTGAATTGAGTAACTTGAGTTCTTTTATATTAAAGTTGTATTTGGTCTTAATCGTGGGCCCTTTACAGCGAACATCTTGCCGAGCAATGCAATAAATGCTGAATATCCAGAACACTCGTTCGGAGCTCCAGATTGCACGCATCAATCTTTGTTATTCTGTTATGTAAAAGGAGCCCTGATGTCAGAGTACGTGTAGTTAGCTGTGTTCTTCTTCCGTGCAATCTATTTGTGAAGTGTGAAACCTGGCATTTATGACTTGTCATGTACAGACCTTGTGTGCGCTTACTTGTACAGATCCCCCTGCAAAATCCTACTGCTCATTGCCTAGCAGCTAAATGTGATGAGCAGTAACATTGTCATTTGGCATGCCAAGAAAGGCTTGCTGGTTGCAGCACGTAAGGTAGTTGGTGCACATGGGAAGTGAACACCTTGCCGATGTGATGTTGGAAGTAGCAACTTGGCCTCCGAGGGAAAGCTAGGATCTCCCAAAAATGCTTGTTTTCCGTTCCAGTTCAGCCCATTTTGTTTTTCTATCCAGAAAGATTCTTGCAAGTGCTTGCTTGACAATGTGGCAAAAATGTATAATTTCCAGCTGAAGCCACAACAATACTTCGAACCCAACGCACTAATTCGCAAATCATACAAAATTACTGTTGGGCTCTCCGCATTCACCCCTACCACGCACGTAATGAAACTCCGTCTCCACAATTCGCTGTCATAACTCCTAGAAGCCCAGCAAGTCAGCCAGTTTGCTCACTTCTTCCTCAACACCATGGACCACATCTTCCGGACATAACCGGTCTGCTCCATTCATACTTTGTTCGATGCACCACAACCTTTTTCCTCGCATATCCACACCCCCATCGAAGTCCCACCCGTGCACCGTACCTACAATGTCAGTCCAAGACAAACAAACCTGACACCTGATGCAGCCTACTCGCACCAACGAGCCCACGTAGTGGTTTCCGTCGATCCTCAGGGCTTCATCCCGACATTTGGTACCATCGTGTTCGTACCACTGCTACCAAGGAGACCGCCATTAGCGCTTTCTACCACCACAATCCACACTTGTTTTTGTCACCATCCTTATCGGCTCCCAGCAAGCCTCCCACACTCACGAGGACGCGGGTCTGTTTCCCGGCCGCGACGGCCGCTTTTCTGATGGAGGCGAAAAGCAAAAACAAGATCCCCAGGTGGTCAAAATTAATCCGGAGCCTTCCACTACGGCGCGCCTCATTGCCTGCGAAGCGTCGGCGCGTTAAACCCCACAATCAATCAATCAAAGCCTTTCACAACTGCCTGACTGGCTACCTTTCACCTCCCGCCCTCAAGCTTCTCAGTGGAACAAGACCCTTCCCCACATCCAAATCGTGTGGGCCCCAGGTCAGGCCTCTTTCCCAGGAATGGGGCAGCTCGTGCCGCTGCCCGTGATATCCTACTCCGGGTATTCTTGTTGAGGGCGGGTGACTTGGCTGCCACACCCCTCCAACCTTCCCCTTGCCATCATCATCATCACCACCACCAGCCTATCTACACCCACTGCAGGACAAAGGCCTCTCCCATAATCTCCAATTACCCCGGTCCTGCGCTAACTGCGACCAATTTATCCCTGCAAACTTCTTGATCTCATCTGCCCATCTAACTTTCTGCCACCCCCTGCAACGCTTGCCTTCTCTAGGGATCCATATATATGCATTGTCCTGTTATTATATGCATATTTGTGGCACAGCTGTGCATTGCTTCATTTTATTTTGTACATATTTTGAGGAAGAGAGAAAGTCGTATAACCGTGTACCCCGCCGCGGTGGCTCAGTGGCTAAGGCGTTGTGCTGCTGAGCACGAGGTCGCGGGTTCGATTCCCGGCTGCGGCGGCCGCTTTTCTGATGGAGGCGAAAAGCAAAAACGCCTGTGTGTTGGAGATTCCGGCGCACGTTAAAGATCCCCAGGTGGTCAAAATTAACCTGGAGCCCTCCACTACGGCGCACCTTATCGTCTGTGTTGCGTCGGTGCGTTAAACCCTGCAAACAATCAATCAATCATATAATCGTGTACTTTAAATAGCTGTATGCTGTTTTTTTATTCTGTGTATATTTGGAGGTGACATAAAGGTTACATAGTTGTATATTTTAGGTGTCCGTGCTTTTGTATTGTACATATTTTTATGGCGGAAAGATGATTGCATTGTTGTATATTTTGTTTACGTTTGCATATGAGCAGTGCTAGAATCATGCAAGAGAAAGGTGCTGACTGTTATTGAAGACAATTTTTAAACCACGTTTATGAGTCGAGTGTACTTATTCCTGCAGTCTGGTTTTTACTGCTTTAGAATAAAATGAGGCACAATCGCGTGTAAATAATTTTTATTCTCGAAGTGGATAACAATAAAATGTGCTTGAAAATTGTGCTAAAGTGATTGTGCTATCATATCTGGCCTCTCATAGCTGGCTACTACTCATTTGGAACAATTGTGAGCAAGCATTTTATTGTGTATAGTTTTTGGTTTATGATTTCATAACCTCAATTTCAGATTACCTGTGCATCATGTTGAATAGGGTCTTAATTATTTGCAGAACTAGTAACATTTATGCCACAGTTATTTTGGGCAACGTTGGCTAGAGGAGGGTTTATGATTAAGAAAGGTAAGCAACACTAAAGATCGTTGTTTAATAAGAGACTAGAGGTAACTTATGTTTGAGTTGTGACCGAACGCTGAGAACTTTTTCTTTGGTGATGGCAGGCACTTTGTTGTTGTCAGAACGTATGATAAGGGCTCAAGTTTTTTTTCCCCATTTTCCGTTGTTAAGCTTGGCACAGAACCACATGTTGTGAGCAGGACAGTATATTTATTTATTTATTTATTTATTTACAAGATACCCACATCATCACGAGGGCATTTTTGTAGAGGAGACGTGCAACATGTACAGAAGAGAGTAGAAAAATGCATTTATACATTCATACACTTTTCCAAAAGCACTTATTTATATTGGTTAAAAAAACGTACTCCACATTGATCTTAAACGGGAGAAAATAAAAAGATCGTTGTTTTGTAGGCTAACCAATTCCTCTGACAACATATTCCAGTTACGTATTGTTCTCAGAAAAAAAGAATTTGCAAAAACATTTGTTCTGTGGGAATACTCTAGGACTTTTTGTGGATTATCATGATGCAGCGATATGTAGTTTGGCTCGAGGAGATACTGTTTTTTGTCGATACCGGTGTGATTGTAGTAAATGCAGTGGAAAAACTTTAATCTTAACTTTTTACGTCTGGGCTGCAGTGTTCCCAGCTCAGGGTAGCTTTAATTGCCGAGATGCCAGCCAAAGGGTCATAATTGTTAGCAACAAAACGCGCTGCCTGGTTTTGCAGCTTTTTTAATCTTTCTTTAAGATACTGTTGGTGTGGGTCCCACACTGCACACGCATTATCAAGTATAGATCGGACATGCATAAAATACAGTGTTTCTTTCACATTATATGTACGTCTTTTGCATGTTGGCACGCACATTTAAACATTTTTATGCAGGCTATTCTAACGGTGTCTTTAATTCTGCTTTGCTGTTCGCAAACTTCAAAAATCATTGTGAGAAAAAAGAAAAAGCGCCCTTGCTAATTTCTGCCGTTTTCAGCTTATTAAAGAGGTGTTTTCATACAATGTGGATTACTGCTGCCAGTTGCATAATCTGTCAATACAGACGGACTTTCTTGGTGTCGTTAGTGTTCATTTTCATGATAATCATTTTGAGAACAATAGATGTCTGATAATTAAGGTGAGATTTTTTTTCTCCTCCGCAAATTGCCACAGTGCACCTCCCTACACTATGATGTAGAAAACAGCAGCAGCCATGCTGCCGATATTCCAAGTAACTTGCAGCGGTGTAGTTTTACTGCATTTCTGTTTTGCTGAACGTTTGTCGGCAAGCGCTCACAGTGCTGTAATGGCAGCTATTGACAGACAAAGTGAAAACAAGCAAGGTTTTTAAAGACGATAGTCTTTCTTGGGCTTTCCGAACGAGGAAAATTATCTGTCTGTATGCACGTCTGTTTGTCCCTTGAATCAACCAGCTGACCAGAAGTTCTTAAGTGAGATGTTTATATGGGAAAAACATTTTCATCCTAATAAATCTAGAAAGATGCTCTATATTTGTCTACATTGTTCAGCAAAAGATAATACTAGGCTTAATTGAGGAAGAACATCAATACATAACTGGTGCTTGCAGTGTTACTTTAATTAAAAGTAGATGTGTGCTCGATCTTTGCGAGAGTAAATGAAAAAAAATAACCCATTGAAAAAAAAAAGTTTTTAATCGCGAAATACAATTAAGGCTGCCACCTGGACCTCGTGCTCGTGGCTTGAGCACTGAGTCCCAACAGACGGTGCAGCAGTGCGAATGTGGCTTAATTGAACTCCGTAAACCTCCAATGCATTGACCCAGACAGGAAGGGAACAGCATGAAAAGTCTTTCTAAGGCACTTGCAGAAGCGAGAGCAGACGTGCGGCCATTTTTTTTTATTCACATATTTATTCCTTGAGCTCACTGTCTTAGAAGTTGGAGCTACAAAACCGTATCAAAAATAACTTCGTGTGGCTGTCTCTTTTCTTAGGCTTGAACCTGAAAGAAAAAGCTTTTGGTTAGAAGAAACAGCCAAAGACTTCAAGAATGCCTCATTGGGGCAGTGCCTGCCACAAACTTGACAGCAGTCAGTACAAGCTTTAACCTGTGACAGCATCCCGTCTTTAAAAGCTCTAAGCTCTTCAGTCATCTTTTTTATTTGAGCATTGCAAGCCACGTGTGTCTTGCCCTCCAACAAGAGCATGCCTAAACAAATTAGCTTTTAAAAGAACGCAGTGTCTAGAGTTACGTCCGACGGAACCCAAAATCGAAAACTAGAGTTACGTCCGACGGAACTTTAAGCCAGTTTCTAGAGTTACCGTAAAAACCCGCGTATAATACGAGGTTTTTTTCCAAATTTTACTATGTAAAATTTGTGCCTTGTATTATATGTGGATCCCAAAGTTTTCAACCGAAAATGTGCACTTTCGGTTTTGGTTTCAGCGGAGGGTGGGCCATCTTGCGGTTGGCGTTAGCTGGCTACTGCTTCTTTTAGCCTGCGCCATTTTGATTGTTTTGACCACGCGACGGAGGATCGGCCCGTTCACCGCAAAGTCTATCACGATGTCGGGTGCACGAAGGCAGTATTCTGCGGGCAATTAAAAGAAAAGTTATTTTATGTGCCGGAGACCATCAGAAATTGCCCACCGCAGGACGGGCAGTTAGGCGTCACCGAAGCCCAGCATTCGCGGGGGGAGGGAACAGCAACTGGGGCTTGACTGGATAAAGTCTGTGTGGGTGTCGGCGGCCAGGAGCGCTGTTGGGGGTTCCCGTCAGTGCTCGTGTTGGACGCCTTTCGCTGCCACCTAGCCGATTCCGTGAAGAAGTTGTTGCGCGAACCCCGCATCGAACTCATTGTCATTCCAAGGAGGAATGACATCCCAGCTGCAACCGCTAGGCGTTTGCATCAACAAGCCTTTCAAAGACTACGTCAGGTCCTGCTACCAAGAGTGGATGCGGTCAGGAGACCCGTAACTGACAGCTACCGGATGGCTGACGCGGGCTTCTCCAGCGGTTGCTTTGTGCTGGATCGCTGATGCGTGGGCCAGCATCCCAGAGGAGCTCGTCAGTCGCTCTTTTAAGAAATGCGGAATCTCAAATGCCCTTAATGGCACTGAGGACCACTTTCTGTGGGAAGACATTTACAACAAGGCGACTTCAGAAGACAGCGGCAGTGAACCTGACGATGACTGAACGGACATCGGGAGACAGTGTAGTGAAAACTGACAATGACTGAAGGGTAAACAGCAGTGCAAATAATGTTTTCTGTTGCTGTTTACCTCGTATATATGCGGATGAAAACTTTTTTTCTGATTTTGCTGTCCCCGAATTACACCTCGTATTATACGTGGGTCCGTATTATACGCGGGTTTTTACGGTACGTCCGACGGAACCCAGTAATGAAAACTAGTGTTACATCCGACGGAATTTTAAGCCAGTTTCTAGGGTTACGTCCGACGGAACCCAGAATTGAAAACTAGAGTTACGTCCGATGGAACTTTAGGCCAGTGTTTTGAGTTACGTCCGGCGTAACGTAAAGCACAAAAAAAAATTTACAGCTAATGGCACCAGCTACCGTGACGCTCTATAAGTGTAATCTAGACGCAACGCTATTGAAATGGTCGCTTGTACGATAAATGACGTGAAATTCGGAAACACAAATGCTGCAGCTTTACGGCCAAACCGGGTGAGAAGGAGTAAATCTTAGGTAACATGTTCGACAGCGCCGGCTCCCCGTCGGTCAACAGGAACGTGATATAAGCGCCCACACTATATACCGCAGTGATGTGGGTTCGAATCCCAGCTGGGTTGATGGTGTTTTTTCTTAATTAAAAGATTCAAATTTTTCTGCACTAGTCCACGTACACTTCTTTCCATATCCAACACAAGACAGGAATTAACAAAATTGAACCTCGTGCAGTGGGCGCAGTGCCAGTTTGTAGCGTCTGCAGTTTGCCGAGAACAAATTTACATGGGTTAGGAGTCTTTTAATAAGTGTAATTAATAGGGCTAGGCGTCGGTTAATGTTTTAACCCGATTAATCGGCTGGCTTTTCGCATCGATTATTCGGTTGTGTTGGTTTGGAAGAACAATATGACCCAAAAAACATTATGTAGTAGCAGAAAAATAAGATCAATATGCTCATACACTTGTTCACACACATTCCAGATGAGGTAAGTAGGTCATCGTCACGGCGCATGATGCGGGCGAGACGCTTATCAGCTCGTTCGTCACACACACGTTTCTAGAATCGGGAACATCAGCACCCGCCATGAGTGCAGATGGCGCCAGTTTATCGCGCCTTGGTTACCGCAGAAATAGTTTTTACAACGGCAAAACGGCATATATAATTGCCTACTCGTTTTTTCTGCGTGTATATTTGTAGGTTTTATTCAAAATTTTGCCCTGTGGAATGAAGATACATGAGCTCAGAGGTACACGAACAAGTCGACTTCGTGTATAAAGTCTAAGAGTTGTCGATGAAATATTATCGAGTTATCTCACCAGCTTAACCGGTTAAAACAATTAATCGCGGCTAAAGAATTAATTGATTAATCGGAAGGTTAATCGATCAATAACCTACCCCTAATAATAAATAATTGATTAGCGGTAATAAAGCGAATGTCCTGGTGGTCCTTTTTCTCTTCGCAGAAAAAAATAAATGTAGATAAATTTTAGTTAATTGATCTGTCTGACTAATGAAAACTAGTCTTGTCCTTTGTCTGTCTGACTAGTCTTGTCCTTTGCTTGCATGTGTTAGATGTGGAAAGAAGTGCAGAAGGACTAGTAAAGAAAAATTTGAATCTTTTAATTAAAAAAAACTCCATCAACCCAGCTGGGATTCGAACCCAGATCGCTGCAGTAGTACGGGCGCTTACATCCCGCTCCTGACCACTCGATCGACGGGGAAACGGCGCTGTCGAACATATGTTACCTATGATTTACTGATTCCGAACCGGTTTGGCCGTAAAGCAGCAACATTTGTGTTTTCGAATTTGACATCATGTATCGTACAAGCAACCATTTCAATAATTGGCCCACTCGATTTACCAGTCCCGGGAAGTCCGAGGACTGCGTTCGGACCGGAAGTCCCATAGGAATACATGGGAAAATCGAGCATCGGATCGCATCTCGGGCAGTCCGCAGATGATCCTGGACTGATAATCGAGGAACCTCAATGTTGCGATGGATTGCACATATAGAGCGTCCAGGTATTTGGTGCCATAAGCCGTAATTTTTTTAAATGCAGAGCATTTCAGTAACTCACGATGTCACCCGCGTTGACGTCCGTAGTCCGCATATATAAAAAAAAAAAAACTCTCCGGCGCCCGGTTTCGATCCCTCAACCCTGCGGGCGGAATGCAATGTACATGGTGCTCTACCCACTGCGCCACAAAGCCGACACAGAATGGGACGCTACCAACGCGCCTTATATCGTTGACTCCTTCAAATTACTGCTGACGAGCGCTCTCTCGTCAGCAGTTGCCACAAGTGCAACAGCATTAACATAACGCAAACTACTTAACGTCGTGCGCCCCCGGAAATGCTCTGCATTTGATCGTGCCCCTTGCGAGGGGGATATTTCACTGCGTCTTCTCTCGGTCACGAGACCCGTGGCGCCATCTGCAGGAGGCGCGGCACAACTCGTAGCACTTTCTTTGAAAAAGCGCCTCGAAAGCGCGGCAAATATAAAATGGGGCTGACGCGCTTTCGAGGCAATCCGCCGACGCGGCTGCTTTGTGTACAGACTCGGCGCCGAGCGTTCCGGGATTCTGGTGCCGACTTTTTTACTCACGACGGGCAATTTTCTTTTTTGTGCTGTACGTTATGCCGGACGTAACTTAAAACAGTGGCCTAAGTTCCGTCGGACCAGGACTCTAGTCGGACATAACTTTAGTTTTCAATTTTTTGTTACGTCGGACGTAACCCTAGAAACTGGCGTAAAGTTCCGTTGGACGTAACTTTAGTTTTCAATTCTGAGTTCCGTACGTAACTCTAGAAACTGGCTTAAAGTTCCGTTGGACGTAACTCTAGTTCTCAATTTTGGGTTCCATCGGACGTAACTCTAGACACTGCGTTAAAAGAAAGTCCTTGCTGTTCACTTAGCCAATTGCTTCATTGCCATTTTAGCTCATCTCTTAAAAGTGCCCTCCAAACTAGTTATCTTCATCATCATCATCACCATCATCCTATTTATGTCACCACCATCATCCTATTTATGTTGATGCAGGACAAAGGCCTCTTCCTTGACTTCCAAACGCTCTAATCCTGCGCTAACCAAATCCATTCTTTCCTCTTCAAGGCATCCTACCCTTCCAGTGAGATTTCTGTCTTTAAAAGTGAGGCACCATACAATTTGAAGACATTGGCCGTGAACATGGCTCACTAGTTAAAAAATTTCCAGGCCTAATAGTACTACAAAGAGCAGACATGTTATGTTCATTCAGAATTGGTAAACTTTACTTAGTGCACACTATGTGTACACTCGAGTAATGGCAGAAAATAGTGTGGAGCAACGTGTCTTACAGCTTTCTTGAGGGCTTGATCGATGTCGTGGATGAGATCGTCGCAGTGTTCGAGGCCAACGGAGAGCCTGATTAGGTTGTCGGTGATGCCCAGTAGCTTGCGGTGCTCTTCAGGCAGGGAGGCGTGGCTCATAACAGCCCTGAAGGAGAAGAAAATTTTTATATTTGCTATTCGATTTCTGAGGAACAACACAAAGTGTTTGTTGGTATGAACTCTTAGTTTAAAAACCAAGTTTCTGTGTTAATGTCTAGATTACTAGCACAAAGCAATGTCTTTTCTTAAATTTTTATGTCTAGGAGAGAAACTAATGAATGTGGTTTAAGCTGTGCTAAGGGTTTAAACATAACTTGGCAACAAACAATTTGAAAACCCCTTTCAGCAGAATTTCCCCTACTTGCAGTTGTGACCGCGTAGCAATGTTTCCTCTGCAGGTTTGAAACAGTGAAGCTGGCGCAGTAGAATTTTTTAAATTACTGTTTCCATTTGTCGACTTTTGCAGCGTATGTGTTTGAAATATGCAAGGCAAATAGAACTTTGTTGCTATCTGGTAAATTTTTTTTTGCAGTTCACAGTATCATTCGAACAGTTTCTACGTAACGGCATGTCAATACACTTTTTGCCACTGCTAAAGTTGGCACACTGCCAAAATGAGTAGAAAAAGAAGTTATTTCAGGGGCGGATGTTGACGATGCTGCCAAGGGTGCTCACGGAAGCTCAACGAGGCTTTCGATGGAACCGAGGCTGTCGGCCAGGGTGAAGATCTTGAGGTGCTCGAGGAAGAGAGTGGATTCCCTGAGGCCACCTTTCAACAGGAACGCCAGCATGCCGCTGAAACCGGAGCACTGGCGTTTCGCAAGTTCGTGCTGAGGGTGGCTGTCCAGACCTGCGTGTTGTCAGCAGAGCTCCACCTAACAAACGTTCCAATTAAACATAAAATTTTATGTGACACTCGGAAATGCTATTGGTTTCTGCTAGGTGAATGCCAGTGTGATGCACATGTTAGTTAGACAAGCACTTCTTTGTGCATGGAGGAGGTGAAAATGATTTCCACAAATACAGTGCAGTTCTAATTGTGACTCTGTGTACAATTTGTTTATGTGCATTGAACTGTAATGGTAAGCTCTAAATTACAAGCCGTCGTTCTTTTATAACAGCTGTAGGGTCTAGGTTTGAAATAAAAAGAGGAAAATATTAATTTGGACATGCAAACCATACAGTTTGGTTTGTGGAGTTGAATAATTGCAGTAGTGGACGTGGAGCAGTGAAACGCCCTGACCCTACTTTGCCGATGTCGCTGAGCAAAACAATACTCTCGTGTGCAGCACACCTGTGCTGATTTCTTCTCCATGGATGCATTTTCGCAGCTCTTCATCCGAGGGCCATACACCAAGCTTACAAATCCCTAAGTGAAGATCTGACGCAGTCTAGATCAACGGGCTCATACAAAACTTGATAGTAGTACAGTCCAACCCACTTATACCAATACCTATACCAGTGCCACAAAAAGCCATTGTTATAGCCAGTAATCGTTATAACAGGGATGGGCAGAAAAAGATACTTTTGTAAGCATTTAGGGGTTTTCACCCAGTATTTACGAAATGGAAATGTAACTGCATGGCTGACCACCCAGACTTAGCCGTGCGTGTACCAACCGATTCCACAGGACCCTTAGGGAAGACCACAGTCTTTCATATAGGAAGAAGTCTCTGCATAAAATCCTTGACCGTTTCTTTCTTTTTTTATAACGATTAGCAGATTGCATGTTACTAAAGTGGTGCTGTTTTCTGCATTTTTTTACATCGGTAATCAACAGTAGCCTGTACCCCACTGTAGCTTTATTGTAATGGGGACAGTGTTGAAGCGCTGCCCCCTGCCTCTCTTATTGCCTGGGCCAGCTGACAGCAGGAGACAAGAGGAGCAGTCAGGAGGTCTCCTCCTTCAGGGATAGCTAGCCAAATATGAGGCACCAACTTTTTCTGAGTGTTAGAAAGGTAGAAGATGCCGCAACTTACTCCATGCTTAAAAAGTGGTGCTTGGTCACACGCAATGCACCTATTATCTCTCACAGATCTTCAAATACTGTATTTTACATAAGCTCCTACTGTCAGGCTCAATTGTTATGTAACCAATAATGAGGAAAAGGGTCATTGTTATAAGCAGTTTAGTTTACCATATAACAATAGCAACTGTTGCCACTGGTGCCACAACTGTTCATTGTTATATCCGATGTGTTGTTATAACCGGTATTGTTGTAAGTGGGTTGGACTGTATCTAAATGTTTCCGGCTGCCCTCGGTGTGGGGTGAGGACTCGACACTCCCCGCGCTCACCTGGATGGATGACCTTGTCGACGAGTGGGTGCGCTTCAAGGAACTTGGCCACTCTGAGGCCGTTCTCCATGTGCCGTTCCATGCGCACGTGGAGCGTCTTCAGGCCGCGGTTGGCGAGGAAGCAGTCGAAGGGCGAAGGCACAGCACCCGCGGCTGCAACATCGAGGTGTATACACCGAGAGCACAGTTTTGCACCTGCATCCGCGGACCCATCGAATTGCATGCATGGATGGATTACATTTCGAAAATGCGATTAGGCCTTTAATAAACTCCTACAACACATTAACATGGGTTAGGATCAAGGAGCAGAATCTATCGCTATTATGAGAAACGGTGACGAATGAGAGTAGGTTGAATGTAGGACAGCACACCTCTGTCCCCGCTGAGGAACGCGATCCTGAACCTCTTCCTCGTCCGAAATGCACCATCGAGCAGGATGAGGAGTGGATGTTGATCCCGCTCTTCACATGGGCGAGCAAGTGGCTGATTGAGGGCGACTGTGTGTGTGGTTTTGAAGCAGGAAGTTTTTTGTAACCCCAGCAAGCATTTCAATTGTGGCGTTGAAAAGTCCTGTGTTCAAATGCGAAATTGCAGTTCCCTAATGTTGTGGCTTAGATTTGAGCCCATTCCACTCTGTCCATGCAGTAATACCATGCCACTGGGTGTGCAGACAACAGTTGAGATTTGTGGAATACATCCTTCTGCAGGAAGTAGGTGCTTAACTAAACGGCACAAAGTGTCAATGCCAGCTCTTTTGGAAATGTTTTTGAGGTGACCGTGGGCACATGTAAAGCCTCTGGCTGTGTGTCTGTCGCTTTGTGTGCTGCAAAGAGCCACATATGAGCTAACTGTTGATCGAAACAACTACTGTTTTGCAAAGAGCTTTTGAGAGAGAAAACATTAGAAAGGCTAACAAACAGAATAAAGAAATAAATGAAAAATTAGTTTTAATTTTAATACATCTATTGCTGCAAATGATGACCCATGGTCTGAGTTGGGGGATTAAATGACTAGGAAAGGCAGAACAGGGTCAAATCCAAGCGAGAAAGTGTAAGCTTCAGAGTGAGTTATTTATAGGCACTGTTTAGTCTTTGTTTTAACCCTTTGAGGGTCACGGTCGTACATCGGCAAACACTTTCAAAATGGTCAATGACGTACATGTACGGCATCGCTTGTATCTTTAAAAAGCGCGCCTTTTTCGCCAACTTCTCTTGCTTGGCATGTGCTGCCACACTTCGGAAATACGTCAATTTTTTTTCTTTCGATGATCGCTCTTCTTTTATTTTTTTTTATGATTTACTTCAGCGGGCGCCGCCGGTTATCGTTTGCGCATCTCCTAAAGAGGGGGAACGATGGGTATATGACTGATAGGGCAGCCCCCTAGCACCTCTCGCTTCTTGCGCCTGCCACAGACCAAGGTCGCTCTGCGAAACTGATTAGGCTCTTTTCTCGTTTTTTTTGTATTTTATGAGTGGTGCGCCGTCTATCGCTCCCGCATAGAGTTTCTAGTATGTAACTGTAAGAAACTCTATGGCTCCGCATCCGGCCGCGCGCGCCGGCGCGCACCGGCGGGCGCGCAGCGGCTGGTTTCGTTATCGTCCTCCGGCGCTTCTCCCGCTTTTTGCGCCCGCGAAATGATGTCTATCTGATTTTGATTCACTCAAAAGGTGCCAGCTTGTTATTATCTCGTTTTTATTTAAAATTTTTCTTGCGTAACGCCGTAATAAACCACATGTATGTAACAACACAAATGATTTTTTTGTCACTTTACGGTTACCCCAAAACATTTTTGATTAATTTTTGTCGATATAGATTCGTCAGTAGAATTTAAATCAGCGATAAAAAAAGTCGACCCTAGGGGAACGCATTTGGCGAAAAAATTCGACCCTGAAAGGGTTAATCTTGTGAGTGATGCTAGGGTTGATATTATGAGAGCAGAAATCTGAAAAAAAAAACCCCAAAACTCTGTGTGAGTGTAATGGTGAGAGCGCACGTGGAAGCCACCAACGTCAGGACATAGCTTGAAATGGGCAAATAATTATCGCTTGTCGTTATTTGATGATGGGCAGAGTCAGCAATATTAAATATTATTCTCCCCCCACCCCTTCCCCCAATGATGTCTGCCAGGGAGGCGAGGTAAATGTAAGGCGGACAGACATGGGCAATGCCAGTTCCAGTTACCCCTCTGGTAAATTTCTGTAAGAGCATCTGCGGATGCCCCTTTTTTACTATCTGGATAGTAGGAGACAAATGTCAGTTATTGGGCTATCGCTAACCCCGTCACATTTTACTTCAAGTCAACTTACCATTTTGGAAGCAGCGCAGTCTGTCGTTTATCTTCTCGTCATTTGTACAGATGGCACCCATCACCACATCCGAGTGCCCTGCAGTTTTCACACAGTTGTAAACCACTTTGGATAAAAATTACAGTTCACAGCAGTGTGCTATAAATGCATCAGATGCATTAATAAAGCATGTAGTGTTTTTTAAAGCAGAGCTTTCTACCTTCACCAGCCAATGGTTTCTTCGTGGTGTCGGGACAAGAAACTCCTTACGCAGCTGAAGACGGGGAGGGCGGTTTTCACTCACAGAGCACAGCGTTGATGGCACGGCGAACGCGTGCTATTACTCAGCATTCCCTGCGCCCCAGCGGGCGCGATGGCGGGAACCATTCCGTCGGATTTGTCGTCTGCTTTAGCGAAGGCTGTTTTGGGCCTGTTTTGGCGCAGCTTCACGTCCCTTGCGGCTTCCTTCGCACAGCTTGGTTAAATTGTTCGACAGCACCTACTGGGTAACCCAGACATGACGGAATTACGTGGTGGTACGGCAAAGATACGCTAGATTGGCTTGCAGGGCAGGAAAACAAAATGTAGAGACCACATACAGACATCTGGCCGCTAGACAAAGACTACCTTTTGCGCACGGCTTGCCACGAATCTCCATTTTCTAAATTGGTGAATACCAATTCGGTTGTGTTTTAAGAGGTATTGCGAAAGGAGCAACTGATTCTGATAATTAGCGATATATAAAAGTTCCCTCAGATTTCTCGCAATTCTCAAACTTGCTAAGCTAACTAGTTTAAATCGGTAGCATAAATGGGAATCACTATAGACTCACATGCCGAATTGCTTCGGTGTCTGCGCTTGTGTCGCGCAGGGGTGCAGCCCCGAGCTAGCACATCAGGATGACTAGGTTCCGCTGCCTCACCCTTCGAAAGACACTCTTCTCCTTAAAAATATATTTAGCGGAAACAACCAAAGACAGCACACAAGAGAGGAGACGGGACAGGCGCGGTGCTGTCTTTGGTTGTTTGCGCTAAACATATTTTTAAGAATCATGAACCAACTAGCCCCCCAACAAGTTTTGTTAACGCTCCTCTCCGTTTTCTTTCTGTCGACCCATGGCCGGGCTACAGCGGCGGCGTCCGCCGCTCTAGCTCAGCCGTGGCCGACGCTGCTGCGTTCGGGATGCCGCCCCTGCGGATTCCAGGTAACGGGCGCCGAATCTCTGGTTTCGCTCTTTTCAGAGTCATGTCTGTGAATTCAAGTGATGTCGCATGGGTAGTTGTTGTGGGTGTCGTTTAAAGCTTTGCTTTCAAAAACCTTCACCGCGAGTGGATTGGAGCCAATTTTTCTTTACGTACTCCTCTAGTTCCTCTGTGCCAGCCTGAGGCAAAACCTGGATCAATGATTCAGTTAATCCATCAATCAACCACTGCAAGTTTTATTTGTTTCTTAAAAATTAACAAATGGTACGTGTGCTTAATACCCCTTCTGCATGGGCATTTGGAAGGTCCTAGAACCGAATCTCATAGGATTCAAATGCCACCGTTGAGCTGCTACGCTACATTTTTCAAAGGCATTTGGCTGAAATGTCAGTTGAGTCAAAGAAGCACCACTCGAATCTTTGAGATTCTTAAAAAATGCCTTTGAAACGTGAGCATGCATACTCTTGTGCGTAATTTCTGAATGCCACAATTACAAAAATAATTATCTACAAGTAAACTTTAAAGAGCAAGTTTTTAATAACTTTCGCTTGCTTTAGTTTTCTGTCATTCAATGTACAACTGCAGGGTAATAGGGGTAACTTTGGGTTGTTGAAAACTGATGTTGCGAAAAAGAAGAAAAGGAAAGGCCTACGGAAGCCATATTTTTCTTTCTGATTTGCGTATTTGTAGGTTTTAATCAATTTTATCACTCACGATAGTGTTTGCTGAGCACAGTCGAAATTTCGAAATGAAAATTGTTTTTTATCATGTTACAAGAAAAAGCTTGGCAGCAGTAGTGAGACCAAAACACGGTGAAAGAACTCTGCAGCTTTCAAATGCTTTTGAGAATTGTCATATACATTGGTGGAAGTCCTTGTAGTTAGAAACACATTGGAAATGTTACTTCGAAGTTGATGAACACACATTGCAAATGCACAAGTCCTGAGTGTTACAGCTTACAGTGTGCAATATAAAAAGAAGGTGGGCTTAAACTCAACTAAGAGCGACAATTAATGGACAGCCAAGCCTACAAACAGTTTCCGTAACATGAGGCACAGCTCAGCACTTACCGCTCACGTATTTGCTGAGCGAGAAAACGGATACATTAGCTCCGAGTAGTAGGGGCTTCTAAAAGTAAGGAAAAAGAAAAAAAGATTGTGGCTGTGGGGAAAAATGTAGCTCTTGGGCATATTTATTTGTCGCTCATTCTGAAATGTTCAGAGATCCGCATACGAACCTGGAAGTAACAGGTCATGAAGCTGTTGTCGACGGCTACAATTGCGTTGCATTTTCTCTTGACAGTTTCACAAACGGCCTTGATGTCAATTACTTTCATAGTCGGATCGCTCGGTGTCTCCAGCCATACAAGCTTTGAAACAACAAAAAGGAAAAGCGGGCTATAAACGAACAGAGCGCATCATAAATATGTCGATTATGTGCACCTTAAGCTGGAAATTAAGCACAGTAAAAACTTGTTGCAAGAGACACTCAAGGGACCTGGGAAACATGCCTGTTGTAACCAAGGTCTCTTGTAACCAAACATTCTAAATACCGTGCGGAGCCGAACATGACCTTTGTTATACATCAGTATCAAAGTGTCTTCAGACACTTGGACAAGAAAAAAATTCTCACTACGGCTTAAGAATGTAATTCATCGCAGTTTTAGGGACCGCAGATTGGATTACCTTCCTTCCCAACTTTTGTAGGTAAAGCACTTCACTCTGCAAGCGTTCCTGTTCTCGCGAAACCGTTTAAGTGCTTTTAAGCAATCGTCAGCTTGAACTGCCGACACTTTCTGTCCTACAATACTCTCG
Organism: Haemaphysalis longicornis; assembly: GCA_013339765.2. Classification (NCBI taxonomy): domain Eukaryota; kingdom Metazoa; phylum Arthropoda; class Arachnida; order Ixodida; family Ixodidae; genus Haemaphysalis; species Haemaphysalis longicornis. The sequence goes on along the minus strand of CM023449.1, from coordinate 54,999,675 downwards.
TCATCATTCCCATCCTCTGGTTCATATCCTCTGGGGCACCTTTTACTTGCATGAGGATCACATGATCTGTAGGCTCCCCAAACACACAAGGTCCACATCTGCAGACACAAACTGTGGAACTTCTGCGGCCTCTTGGATGCAGGCAAAAGCTTCATCTTCAGGGCAGTTTTCCATAAGGTCCTTCATATAAGGCACCCCCTTGTGAAGAATAGTGAAGAATTTACTCTAGGGATCCCCCAAAAAGTAACAGGGTGTCTGTCTTGTGTAACCATGTCTCTTGTATTCAATGTTGCTAACATGGTGAACATAGGAAAACCAACCAAACCATTTTCAAGTGTCTCTTATAACCAAGTGTCTCTTGGGACAGTGTCTTTTGTAACGAGGTTGTAGTGTAATTGTAAAAAAAAAATCCTTCGATTTAGTTCAGTAAAAGCTCGTTAATTCCAACTCCAAGGGTTCACCACCTCAGTTTGAATTATTGAAGGTTCGAACTAACGGGAAGTGAAGCACAAAAGCTTGTGTCTTCATCCTTCCACAACATCCATGCTGGTTCTAGATTGCTTTTACCCGATTTAACTTCGTTGTCTGTTTTTCTCTCCTCTTCAGAGGCAATGCAGATTCGTGTGTAGGAGTGGGGCCATTTCTCTGGACGTGCGCCAGGCCCAAGCTGCCGGCGCTGTGGCGCATATACGGATTATACGCGCCGGAGGCCCCTAGCGCTCGAATTAGTGGGCTTTTCAATACACAGGCTTCTATGGAGACTTGGCCGGACCAAAGCACACAGTTCAAATTATCCATAAATTTGAATTATTGAAGCTCGAATTAACCAGCTTTCACTGTATCATGCTCCCAACAATGATATCGGTGGCTGCTCTGCTGAAATCTTGAAAAAACTTTGCCACACAATCCATGATAACAAAACTAAGCTTGCGTGGGGCCCTTTCTCACTTCTGCGTGCATTGAAAACGTGTAGCCTCAATACGGAAGAAATTGTAGCTTGTGACGCACCTAATCTGCAGCAATCAAGATTCAGACTTACAGTAATTCAGCAGGCAGAAAAAGTAGGCATAAAGAAAACTATTTCTGTGCACGCATGCATGCACATGGACGTAGAGTCATGGACGAATGAAATTAAAACATGAAAATATAGACAGGAGCACCCGACATTGAACAATACTGCTTATGGAGGTTAGATAATGGCACTTCAGTGGGATATTTGGAAAACCACATTTCCCAACTGCAGTGTAATTATTAGGCCACGGGTCAATTTGACTTTCATGGAAAGAAATTACACTAATTGTGTATTCTGGTGCAGATTTTCACGATCACATTTCATTTAATTGTCTACGACAATATATGTTCTCTCACTTCCAGGAGAAGTACAGTGTTAAAGCGGGTTCAATGCCTGCTGTGTGGAAACGTAGTTTCCCTTAAACAAAGAACAAAATAAGTAAGGGTGCGGGAATAGCAATTTTTGGTTTCGAAGCGAACACGAAGTCAAGAATTGAATAGTTGAGAGTCGAAGCAAACATTTGATGATTTCCAATAAGAAGACTGAAATTCACAATTTCCGAAGCATGCTTCAGTAACTGAGTCTTGTAGGAAAATGAAAGCTAGGCTTGTTTAAAAGGGTTTGCCGAATTTTTCTACGGGGTAAAACAAACGTACAAAAGCTATCCTGCTGGTTTTAGATTTATTTGTCATAGTATAATTTATTTGGGCTCAACTCCCATTTATGTGGTGACCCGAACCGCGAGTGTTGCGGTTTTAGGGTAATGAGGGTATATATTCCGACAAGCTGAGTTTAGCGCACTTTTCGTTAAAAATGCGTAAAAGCACTTTATCGCACGTTCATGTCGCTTCCAGGAAAGAAACTCAATAATTATAAAAGCGCGAAACAAAAAAAAATCTAACGTAATTTTTAAACTTCCGCCTGCATGCCTCTTGACGAGGTGGTACCTTTTGTTTTTGCACTTGCCTGCGAGTCCGTTCCCCAGTACTAACAGCGCACAAATTTTATTTTTAAAGAGAACTTGCGCTGGCTGCGGATATCGCACCATGCACATGAATCTGAAATATTGGTTCCGGGAAGGGCAAGTCTTGCGCGGGAAGGCCATGTAAAGACCATGGGGTAAAAAGTAACTAATATGAACGTACAAAGAGTGTTGATACCGGAATTAACGCAAGCGCCCGGCAACAAACCCAAGTGGGTGATAACACTTCTAAGGATCGTTGGGTGGCTTGGAGAGAGAGAGAGAGAGAAATGACCTGTATTGATTCGTCCTGCGAGAAAGGTGCGGGTCAGGCCACGCAGGGCTTCGCCGCACCTCGTCTAACTACCTGCGCTAGGGTAGCGGGCGGAGCCCGAGGCGTCGTGCCCGGCCGGACCCGCGCGGGTTACTCGGATCGCCCGCGCCGTCGCCGTCCGCCTCGACCCCCGCGGGGGCCGGGAGGCGAGGGGGCGCTGGCTTTCCTTTCGCCGTTGCAGCGCCAGGAGCTGCTCGAGCCGCTGGACGGCCCTGAGCTGGTTGCCGTGCTCCGGGGAGCCGATCAACTCGCGAATGTCCGGCCACCACCTCAGTGCGCGCGCGACGGAGGCGGGTGGCTTGGAGTGCCGCAGCGTCAGTGCCTTCTTGTCAAAAACGCATTACCGCGGTGTCTAGGAGAGCGAGGCTAGAGAAGTTTATCCTTTTTTCGTGTGCAGATATAAAAAAAAAAGAATGTTACCGGTTTAAAAACCTCATATTCAGCAAACCGGGAGACGGGCTTTCTTATCTAGAGAGGGCTGACTGGGGCAGCCTGTGCGCAACTACGCCATCAGGATGCAAATACAGGTCTTTCTTTTTCAGTGCTTGTCTTAACGTACTTGCATTGTCCCCGGCTTGCTGAAGCTTATTTTTTTTAACCGGGAATGTTTTTTTTTTTTTATTATGGGGCTTAAGTAGTTGATTTTCTCTACGAGAGTACCATCGTTGCCGAGGGGACCTCCCCGAAAGCGCCTTCCTCTTGCTGTTCTGCCGCACGTCACTGCAGCAGTGCGGGACAGCCACTCGCTGCGTGCGAAGGACGCCTCTGCATGTTTTCGAACTTCGAAGTACTTTCGAGAATTTATTAGAAATTTTATAATTTTATATTTGCCTATTCGATTCTAATTTTGCGTTATTCGCTTCGATATTCGAAAATTTTGAGTATTCACGCACCCTTAAATACGAGGTTATAAGCTAAAGCATATGTTGCACTCTCTCTTATATGCAGCTATGGTGAGGTCGCATACCTTTGTGTTGGGCCTCAGGGCAGCTTCGAGTTTCGTAAGGTCCGTAAGGTCGACAAAGCTCACTTCGAAACCTCGAGGTATGAGGCACTTTACGAACACCTTAATGGGACCTGAACAAGAAAACGACAACAACAGCAAAAAACAAACAAAAACAAAACGCGTGTTTAGAGTCGGATAAGCACGTGAGAAAATGCGCACTGATGGGACCGTTACCTCTGTACAAGTCATCGAAGGTGACCACGTGGTCTCCAGTGCTGAGGAGGTGCGTAAGATTGTGTGTTGCCGCCAAGCCAGAAGCGTACGTTAATCCTGTAAAAGTAAGGTTAAAGAAATGTTCTGCGGCTCTGGACAAAGCGGGAGATAGAGAGAAAAATAGAATAATACAAATAGAATAATAGAAACATAAATAGAATAATAATAGAAATAGAACAATAGAAATAGAAATATAATAATGAAATAGAGATATCGATCAGTGCATCTGAAATAGACTGAGCATTTGGTGATTGGCATCGGAAAAGAAATAATAATCGTAGAATGTTTTCATCACGCTCCATACTCGGACGTCAATTTTTTTTATATCCGGCTTGAGTGGGTGGTCTACCGTGTTGCCCGTGAGTTGCATAAACGTGCCCCATCTCCCGCCGGGAATTCTTTTAAACACCCCGTCGCGTTTTGTTAGGGTGTTCCGTCGGGAATTAATTCGATCTCATTTCAGCCATATCAAATAAATGTTCATAACCATCGCAATCCCACTCCACGCTGAGACACGCCCAAAAACAATATTCCATCTTATTTACGACTGTTTTTAAAGTATAGCTTGAACTGGCGGAAATTGAGCAACAGTTTGCACACCACTGAACTGACCTGAATTGGTTCCTCCACAAAATAGAGCCGAGTACTGTATTTGCATTTCGAGAGAGCCAAAGGGCCTGAACACAAGTTCAAATATTGAGCTAGATGGCAACCTATGGTACACACATTTGCCTCCAGATCGATACCGTAATAAGTGTTCCATTGTACGGCGCCCATACGCACTCATTTTTGTCAGCGTCCTCGAGCCCTTTGTTGGAACAACACTACGCATGCGCACTCGCAGTGGGTTTTAGCAAAGTGGAAATGCATTCGCACAGGCGTAGAACTCTCAGAAGCACAGGATTCTAGACATGAGTGTTTCAGGCGCGCTAAAACGGCTACGCATATTAAAATACACTCAGCCTGTAACTTTACAATGCGTCAAAACTGGTGGCGCTGGTCTACTAGTTAAGTGTACGGTAATTTGTAATGGGCGTGCGAATATTGGAAGCTTCCGAGTATCGAACATCTTCAATCCTTCTTTATTCGACATAAGAGTTGTTACAGATGTCCGGGGCTCATACAAAAAGCCTCGAAGGATTGGGCTTGACAAGGGCCTGTGCCCCTTCGTCGGGTGTTTTATTACAGGATCTTAACGCAATATACCATTCGCCTTCGGATCGTATGACACTCTTCGAAAGTTCAGAATAAATTTTCGAAGTGCCTCGACGTTCGAAAACATGCTCCGGCTTTCCCCTAGCAGTGGCGGTGGTCTTTCCCGCGCTGCTTCGGTGGCGTGCGGCCAAACGGCTTTTGGGGAGCGCCTCTTATTTCCTTGGCATTGGGCGCACTGTGCCAACTCTGTTGTTTTGCTCCTCTTTTCGCTTCTTCATCACGCGATTGCCGCTCAAGCTGCCGTAGCCAACAGTCTCTACAAAAGAAAGCCTGACTGCATACTGACGTAGTCAGTCATCTGCTTTCTCAAGTTGATCTTTTTTTTTTTGTTTAGCCTGTGTACCTTTTTTTCTTCTATATGTGGGACATAAGAAAAACGATGGACTTGTCTGGCTTCGCGCTCGTAGATACCGAGGCAAAGCTTTCTTGACAAGGAGGCGTTGACAGAGCACTCCAGAATCTCCGAAGCTAAAGACACAACCCACCTTACACATGTGCTATCACAAACTTCGGTTTGTTATGACGAGCCTTTCGCTGGACACATACTAAAGAACTTTGCAAGTGTTGCGTGGGCTGACATCCGCAGCCAGTACAAGTGCGTTTAAAAAGTAAAATCTGTTTATTGTTAGCACTGGAAAAGGCACCACCCGCAGGCTAGTGCAAAAAAACAAAAAAAAAGACACCACCTCGTCACGAAGGCATTCAGGCGAACGTTTAAAAATAAGGTTACATTTCCATAGCTTCGCGCTGCCACACCCATATGCAGTAAAATCTCATAAATTCGAACTACAAGGGGACACCACCTCAGTTCAAATTAATTAAAGTTAGAAATTGCGAAAATGAAGTACAAAATTCCCCGCATTTTCCCGAGGGGAAGAATGTGAAAGTGCGAATGCACGAGTTTGAATTTGCGCGGTTCGGTAATGTTCGCGAAAGAGAGATCACACACACACACACAACTACAAACAAAGAAAGATGCATTTATTCACAGACACCTATTTGTGTTGTCGTTGTACTTGATTGCTTTTTTTTTTTTTTTTTTTTTTTTTTTTGCGAGAGTTTGCCTTACGGCATAACAATTAAATATACAACATCACATTTGTGTCACGCAGAAACGTAAGCAGAGACCGGTACTGCGGGCCCCAGATCCACCGCTGTAGATCAGGGGGTCTCCCAGGATGGAGCCCTGTGCCTCGGAGGTGTTGCAGGCGAGAGGTTTGCAGGGCAGGGCAGGTCCACAGAAGGTGGCTCGTGTCGGCCTCGGACGCAGGGACCGTACAAAAGGGACAGGTGTCCGCAAACGGTGAATGATAGCGGGCAGGCCAAGCGTGGGTCACTGCTGGGGATAAGGCCACCCCAACTCGAAGCCTCCGCAGCAGCACCTCCTCCCAGCGAGCGAGCCCACTGGGGAGGTCAGTTCCACGCGGTGGAAGTAAAGCACGCGTGGCGCGGCGGAGGCTCTCTTTCTCCACCAGCAGTTCTTCTAGGGAGGACACTGAAAGAAGTGGTAGCGGCCGTGAAAGGTCTATACGGCGACAGCGGGTGCATTAGCCCTTCTCACGCCCGATTCCTGGCCAATCCCCCACGTGGGTGTGTGCCATGTCAGCGGCCAGGCAGCGCGCGCCCATCTCCCCCCGTTGCCAAGGAAGACGAGGAGATTCCTGGCCAATCCCCCACGTGGGTATGCTATGCGGACATCGCCGGTGGACGCAGGTTCAGGGCCGCTTAAGAAGTGCATTCGCACTTAAAAGTAAAATCTGTCAATTGTTAGCACTGGAAAAGGCACGACCCGCAGGCAAGTGCGAAAACAAAAGATACCACCTCGTCACGAAGGCATGCAGGCGAAGGTTTAAAAATAAGGTTACATTTTCGTACCTTCGCATTGAATACCCATATACAGTAAAAGATCGTAAATTCGAACTACAAGGGGACACCACCTCACTTCGAATTAATTAAAGTTAGAAATAGCGAAAATGAAGTACAAAAAACGGAGCAGTAAAGCATGCCAACAACTGCATGCTTGAAAAAGGCCGCGATTTAAACCTGCCTTTTATGCTTGAAGGCGAAAGGTAGCACCAGAGTCCTTCAAAGCTTTAAAGGACTCTGGTAGTACTTTTTTTTCTCTATAGCGAGCAAATGTAGCTGAAGGCCTCCGTTTCACGTACTCAAAAACTGGAGAAGAGGCGGGTAGCCTTCCATCCGTAGAGTTAATACAGGCGAGCCCGCTTATAACGAACACAACGGGAAACCGAAATCACTTCGTTATATCCGCTTTTCGCTATATCTGGACAGAAAATCTATGTATACCAATGGTAACGGGAAATAAAGATTTGTTCGTTATAACCGCTATATCGTTAAAACCGGGTTCGCTATAAGTGGGCTATACTGTACGCTTCCATCCGAGCGATGGTTTCACTCGTGCTTCGTCGGCCACCACCTCGTGGTCACTGGCAGCGATAGGTTCTATGCTTCTAACCTCAGAAACGATGCCAACTGCCAGCACGCCCCACACTCTGAACTCGTGTTCACATCTACGCAGTCCGCAAGGAAGCTCCTTCCAAAACGTCCGCTGCCCGATTTAACTTCTCTCTCCGTTTTGCTCTCTTTTCCTGAGGCGACGCCGCCTTGTGTAGGCAGTGGGGCCGTTTATCTGGCCGTGCGCCAGTCACCAAGCTGCCGGCGCGGTGGCGCGTAGTCCGAATTATCCCTGACGGCGCCCCCTCGCGCTCAAATTAACGGGCTTTTCAAAATACATAGGCTTCTATGGAGACTTGGCCGGTCCAAATGATACAGCTCAAATTATCCATAAATTCGAATTGTTGAAGTTCGAATTAACGAGCTTTCACTGTACCGAGCTTCCTTCCTGGAACTGACATGAACGTACAAGAAATTGCCGTTTGCATATTTTTAATTATATATAGGAAATTGCTTGTCTCAGCTTGTCATAATGTGTAGCCTCATTACAGTAATACTGAAGCACTTGCGGATGAGGTCACCACGTGAGATGACAGAGCTGACCTCATATAAAATGTACTATCATAAATAAATCTAGTAGCAGCAGCGTAGCCTCTGTACGTTCCCTGACTGCTTTTCACTGGCTGGTCGGAAAGGTTCGGCAGCTGTGCACCTCAACACAATGACGGCACGCTTTTCTAAAGGGGCAGTTAAATGCACTGCATTGATAATGCATACATGATAGTACTTAAGGCAAGTGTGAGCGAGCCCTTACATTTGACGTACAAATTGCTGAAAATTTGATATAGCCTTTCTCATCCGAACTCCTTGAATGCTCCTAGCCTTCTGTTCTGTTTCACACAGGCCGGGAAAACTACGTCATTCGTACGAGCCATTCCATTGGCCTTTTAGGGTGATGTTACAGGTGAAGCCACAGGTATTCTTCTTCTTCCGAGACTGTTTCAGTTCTGTCACAAGTAACAAATTTGTAACAAAGACGAGATGGCGCCACTTTTCGGTATAGTATACACCTGTTTAGGAGCCCAACACCTGGTTCTGAAAGACAGCGGCGAGCTGCAGTGCATGCTCAATTGTTCTGTCTGCGTTGGGAATGAACCAATATTGCTTAATTCTGTAGAGAATTCTGAAACAAGGACTTCGACAGCAGGACCTTTAGTTTAGCATGAAGCGCGAGATCCTCGTCTACTTGGCGGTAAAGAATAGCCCTGCGGGACTCGTTGGTTCCAAAGCCAATCTTGTCACCCATCCTTAGCTGCCGTTCTTTTAAGTGAGGTTATACCAAAGGTGATGCAACCCAAACAGAAGGATTTAGATAGGACTGCGCAAGGTCAGTACAAGCGAGTAACGTAGGCACACATGGGAGATCAGCGTGTGGACGACAACCAGAGGTCCAGCGGTCCAAGTAGACGAACGTGTATTAATCTGATTTGTTATCACGAGTGTATACCACGATGGAGAGGGAGAAGTTTTAAATACTGGCGACTACTGATTGTGGGGCGCGCTTTTTCTGCTTTGATGTGTAGGTTCTGTATGGAGCACTCTTTAAAAAAAAAAGGTTGTGTCATTCAGTAACGGAACACTAACAAGTCACTTGTCCCAGTACACACTAGGTACTGGAGGTAGTAAATGCAGCACTAGCCAGGTTTACAACTGAGGCAGGCAGTAAGCAGCGCTACCTTCACTAGTAAAGTCCTAGCGATAACACCCTTCCGAGCTACATCGTTTACTAACTGGGCATGCATAACCTAGTCATAAGCACGACCTGAATCTAGTGCATACTGCTTCCTACACTCAGTTAACTTCCTACCCATGCAGTTGTTAGTGGCAGAGCCTACGTATCGTACCGCGGGTTAGTAAGGTTCTTAAGGAGTTAGTGAATACCGTGCCGGGGGTAGTAAGGTTCGTAAGGAGTTAGTGAATACGGCCGTTACTACCCTTTTACTAGCATTTTTTATAAAGAGTGAATGTGTGTTATAGGAACATACCGTATTTAGCGTGCTCCAGTGCAGCGAGGCATTTCTCCAGGCAACTGCGGGTGGGGTTGCCAGACGTCGAATATCCGGGCTGCTGTGAAGCGTGCGATTTTAGGAACATGGTTAGACAGTGCACGGTGTCTATAAAAGCAATGCAAGACAGCCTTGCTCAGTAACAGACAGTGGGGGTAAGGGATGAACGCATGTGTCACATCCATGCACAGATACACCTTCACTTCCCCTTGACCTTTTGACCTCGACAATGCCTTGGCTGTATACGTAGCCATTTTGTTAGACTGGGCAGAAACTCGGAATCCGAGCTCTTCCTCTCTTTAGCCTCCTATATAGAAAATACACTCCCGTATGCTAACATATCAAAATACTAACACGTAAAAAGCGCTCAGTAACAGACGTGAGATGAAATGCGACTCATTTAATAAAAAAAAAGCTGCAACGAATAAGTGAATGATTTCACCGTTGCTGCGCCCTACTAACGAGTAATACGTGGTGTACTCACGAAGGGCTCAGAGGGCAACCTTTGCGCGAACGTCGTGGCCAGCGAGACTGGCGGAATGACGGCGCGCGACGTCCACTGGTCGGCCTCCTGGCCGGCATGGATGGCCTTGGTGTCGAAATGAAGCGTCGCATAGCCCAGATGGTGCTCGTCTGAGTTGGTGCCAGCCATAATTCTCAAACAACAACCTCACCCAAGTACCAGGCACTTCGTTGCGTTTGAATCTACTGTATACATTAGCTCTGCATGCCCCTCAAACTGCGTCGTCTGCTTTTGTCAGTCTGTTGCCTGCTGTGTGCCTGAAATTTTCATCCGCCGACCGTCTGCGTCAGTCGGCGGCTTCTATGGCTAGAAGAATAGCGGAGATGAGACCAAAAGAATCGCCTGATTATTCGACGTGCGTACGAAAAGGGCCAAGATACAAGAAACGGCAGACACAGCAGCTGTGCATGTGTGTCTACGCTTGGCAGATATCTGTATGTATCGGCACTCCAAATGCCTCCTCACCCCCTTTCAAACTTCCATTTCACTTTTATCTCGGAACGCGTCGGTGGCACTGCCCCGATTTTATCGTCTTACTGATAAGCAGTTCGTGTTGTGCCTAAAAGACAGTATGGAAGCAGTCAATGAAAGAAAAGAGCAGGATAAGACAAGTTATTAATTCTTGTCGTTTTTGAAGCGTAGTTTTCTTCCCACAGCTGCGCCGTAACCACACCGCAGTACGTGCGCCTGGACAAGCGGCCGCCTTGTGAAGCGACAAATCCAACAAAACTGCCACATCAGGAATTTGACTTCAGAGAGACCACGAGCCACAAAGCGTGGCTGCGTTAAAATAAGCAACCCGTTCGCGACATGCTGTGAACGGGATCGCTTGTGGTTTGCCGTTGACGTTGGAAAGGTCAGAGTGGTCGCGATTGTTGACACATTTCCAGAGTTATATGTGCCGCGTTTTTACAGGAGTAACGGCTTTTCGCATCCGCCGCTACCTGAAGACCTGCCATGCCGAAATGGGATGGATCTTTCTTTCATCCAGCGGCCGTGCATGAGGTGATAATTTTTATTGATGTTTCCAGGTGATAATTTTTATTGAGTTTTCATATGTTGGAAATTTCTCAAACTCAGTTCTTGTGATAATAACTCTGCTCGATCCGCTACATGCCGCTGACTATGCCACTGACCGAGGAATGAATGAATGAAACAAATCTTTATTAAAACAACAGGTGCAGTTGTTAGGGCACCCGCCCGGTGGAGGGGATCCCTAGTCCGGGATCCACTGGCTGCGGCTGGCTGCGCGGGCCCTTTGCACCAGGTCAAGCTGGAACGTAGGGTCCTTGCTGGTCAACCGCGCCGTCCACTGTTGTATAGCGGGGTTGGGGATTGGGTGCAGGTCCGGTGTCTTTTGGCACTCCCACACCTGATGGTATAGGGTACCGGGCGCTGGGCAGTGTGACAGGTAGCTGGATAGTCTGTCGGATAAATGGCATGAAGAAGGGTACGGTGTGGATACGTGTTAGTTTGAAGCCGCCTGAACGTTGTTGCTTCATCCCTTGTGAGTTGGTGGTGTTGAATGGGGAAAATTTGCCGTTTGTGTCGGTAGTCCGCCAATATATCTGTGTAGCGCAAGAGAGGTTGCGGATTAGGTGGATGAGGTGGTGACTGCCCCGAGAGGGAAACGGCCCGGTGTATGTAATCGCGGGGCAGCGGCGTGAGCCGCCTCATTCCCCTCAAGGGATTCGTGTCCTGGCACCCAAACTATATAAACTTCGGGAATGCTCTGTCTTGTTAAAAGAAGACGAAGTGCCGTTTTAGAAATTCGACCTTGTAGGTAATCAATCGTGCTTTTTGTTCGCCGTTGCAACAGTTAGTGTTTCCCCGCCCGGTGTCTTCTTTCGCGCGCCATTTTCGAATTGGCGCAGGTTACAACATAAATTGCCGTGAGGAAATATAGTTCATGGTGCTCCGTTTCCACTATTGTCCGAAAGCTTCGCCAACCTCAAGTCTGCGAGTTTGAATTGCGTATCCCCATGCAGCAGTCTCCGCAGATCGCGACATTGCGAGGATGCAAGCCGGCAAGCCACACGGTAACGGTCTAAGTAGCGTCGCATCATGGCGGCCGTCTTGTATGAGAGAAGTCTGCTTGATTTTCACCCATCCGGCCGTCGGTATTGCATTAAGGCCGTGGAACAGTGGAAGCGTGCGTTCCTCGACTGGTTTGGAGGAGAGGACCTGGCGCAGCGGCGCGAAAAAACTCCTGAAATAGGCTTGGTGTGGCAGTGCTATGTTGTGTCCCTGTTATGTCCCTGTTATGTCCCTGTTATGCCTCTAATTTTGTTGGCTCCGCGTGCGGATAATCTATAGGACGGTGTGGCGCCACCGCCTAAGTAGGTGCTCTTTAGCTGCTCGATTCGTGTCCGGGTGTCTGTCTGGGGATCCTTTAGAGAGTTTGGCTGCTGTTTCCTTTCGTTTGATTGTGATCGATGATGATTCTAAGTAGCGCCCATGTTGTTGCCGTACCGATGGTTCCCGGCATGCGATCGCATAATTTTTTTCAATTATTCCGGTTCAGTCTCATTGCTTAGCTTTCGTATTGTGATGATACTGCGGCCATTCGCTATTTGAGCTTTCTGCTGTGTTCCTGCCTTCGCCATCGTGTTTTCAGGCTGTTGCGGGGGCCTCCCAGCGGTGCATCGAGTGCCTGCCTACACCCGGGTGTCTCGGTGACGTGTCGATGACTGCTTGTTTCGTTTAGCCATGTTTGAAGCTGTCGGAGCCATTCCTGAAGGGTTACTCTATTTGTGCTCTCTTCGTACGACTCGTCATCACTCTGAAGCTCGCGCAGTCCCCCGAACTCGTCCCAGTCGGTCATTCGTTTTTGTTCGCTGTGTAATAAGTTCAGTTTCTATAATGTTATGGTCACTGCCGAAGGGTCTCACCTAGGTTGCGCCATCCCTGGTATCTCAGACCTTTGGTGAGTGTCAGGTCCAGGCACGTGTCGGCTGTGTTGGGTCCGTCAGGATGGTCAAGCCTTGCTTTGCAATCGTTAGGGCTAGTCGCCATCCCTTAAGGTTTTTCGTCTGGTAGCCCCATGCAAGGTGGGCTGCATTAAAATCTCCTAAAATAGTTAACCGCTTCTTTGCTTGCTTTACAGCGCACGTGAGGAGTTGGTCAAAAGAGGCTGTCCGTTTTTTGGGCGTGCTAGAGACTTTGAGGACAAAGCAGCTGGACTTAATCTTGTCCGCAGGTAAGATTTCAGTGAGCACATGCGGTATACCTTCGGTGCTGAGCATGGGGGTCTATTGCCGTTAATTTATTTGGTACCATTGTTGCCGCTTCAATAGGGCTGTTTTGGGAGTCTGCGTACACGAAAGTGGCGACGTGCGTTTCTTGTAATGCGACTATGCCTGGTATGTGCTTGTTTGATGAAGAAAAGGGGTTTGGTTATGTTTTGTTCAAGCAACAGTGGGATTGCTTTGTGTGCATGATCTGTTCGGAAAAATGGCTGACATGAAGGGCGAGTAAGAATAGTAAATAAAATTCCCTATGGAGGTCAAGATTAGGAACGCCAATATATCATTTGAGGGCAGACACGTTTACATTGGAGTAGTGTGGGCGCAATATGAGTCTTTTTTCTGCGCGGCCTCAAAGGAGTTGATCAAGGTAAGTGCCTGATATGGATGTCAGGTGACAGGCACATGTTCTAATGTCGATCGACACAGATAGAGTAGGCTTTATTAAGTGGTCGGTTTCCTCAGTCCAGGACCCCATCGGAGCGTCCAGCCGTCTCAGCCCGGTGGATGAGCTGAAGCTGATCTTCGACGATCAGCTGATCGAATCCGGGAAGTGTATGCATGCAGTCTTGTATTGCTGTTAGCAGTAAAAGCATTGAAGGACTCCGCTGTTAGCTTGAAACGCCCTTTTAAAGCCTAGTCATTGATGTGTTTAGTGTGAGCACTCCAAGTAAGATCGGACGTAAAAAATATGTCGAACTTCGTTTTCGTTGCGTAAACCTCCATTCGGCACCATTCCGTTGCAACATTCCGGATTGGATTGGATTGGGAGAGACTTTATTGACAAAGATCCTGCAGTATGCGGGAGCCGATTTACGGCTCCGCCTCAACGCGGCCTAACGTTGCATCTCCGAGGTAGCAGCGAATTGGGCGAAAATGACGTCCTGTTTCACTGCGCGCTCTGTAAAGGCGGACAGCCGTTGCTTCGGCCTTTGATGCTGCTAATTTTTTTACCCCAGCAGCAGTGATGACTCAAGCAACGATGTGGATTCTTTAGGTTTTACTTCTGAAGAAGCCTCTCCCATCATACAGCCTCAGACTTCGTCAGGTGCTGCAAGGGAAAGTTCGTTTTTGACTTCGCGCTTTATTTATTAACAAAACGGGCCTAATATCTGATTAGTGCGGTATTACTTTCATGTGTAGGGTCTGGACAACGTGCGGCGGGGATATTTCGCCAAATGAACCATGCCGTATCGCGTTATCACCTTCAAGATAGCCTGGCGCTCGTGTAAAATTAGCGCTGCAAAGCGACGCGTGCTGCTTCTCAAGAGCGCTATTTTTTTTCTTGTTTTTTATCATTGCAGTGATAGGAATTTGGTGTGAGAACACAAACAAGCATGCTTGGATGCATATTTTAGAGAAACCGACTGACTCTCGAGTGGCTTCGCAGAGTGGCACAGCCGTCAGGGCTGTTAGGTTGGCGGGCCCGCAAAAATCCAGAATTTGGTGTACAGCGTTGATGTATATATTGAGTCATAGTTAAGGAAAGTAGAAACATTTCGTATATCTTAGAATTCCTAAAGTAATTTTTAGGCTCAGTAAAATCACCCATTTTTGTTTTGTGTATACTTCTTTGTGCATTTTTTTGTTTCGTTGACCAATAAACTGTCAATAATTACACCTTTCACAAAACTACTGCTATGCGTTTGAAGGGAAAATCTATAAGCTACAATTTCGTGCATAGCAATGCTAAATATGTCCAGTAGCTCATAAGAAAAAGTTTTCTGGAAGCGCTCAATATCGGCCATTTTTCCGCGGTCACGAATTAAAGAGTTAATATCCAGTCAAATGTGCGTATAATCTTAAAACAATGTGTTGCTTTTTTTTTTCGATTTGAATGAAATTCTTCGGGGATGGTCACCCTTCGTGGTCACCCATATTCCTCGTGGGTGATTTTAATTTGCCTGGGGTTAATTTGGACTCTACTTTTCCTACTCTCGTACAATCGCCGCATGCTTTAAACCTAGATATTTTAGGGGCGAAGCAACTTAGGACCTCGCTTTGTCCGTGGCTTGTCCCTTGGCGTCCGTGTACACAGTGTTGCGCATGCGCGAGGAGCATTGGATTGGATTAGATTGGATTGGTTTTGGATTGGATTGGATTAAATTGAATTGTATCGGATTGGATTGGATTGGAATTGTATATACTGCACAAACGCGTTGTCACTCATTTACATGCGCGAGTGGGCAATGCCACGGGTGATTTACGGTAAAAACGATCCGCAGTGGCTCGCCCCATCGTCATGATTCACTTCATGTAAATGCGTGAATATTTTGTGATGTGTCATAATTTCCGTCAAGTAGTAATCTTGCATCATAATTTCCGTCAAGTAGTAATCTATCCAACACGTGTGACGTTCACCGAACTGTTCCCACAAACTCCACGATGTGTGCTTTTTTCCTTACTTTTTTTCTCCTGGTTGTACCGCCCTGTTATTTATAGGGCATTTTCAACCCTCCCCTACCCACTCCCCCCCCCCCCCCCCCCCCCCCCCGAGTAGCATGTCAGTGTAGAGATTCTGGCAAACCTCTCGGCTTTCTTCTTTCATAAACAGCTTTCTCTCTCTCTATCCAACACGTGTCGACGTGACCTGTGCTTCCATACTTGACCTTATTTTTTTCAATAATTCAATTGAAAAATTTGCCGTCTCCGTTGAAAACGGGATTTCTGATCACTGTATGGTGCCGTTTTCATGCCCTGTGGAAGCTCTGTGCACTGCTGCTCGAACGAAATGTATCCGCATCAATGATTTTTCGCGTGAACATGACGAAACTCTGTGAGATTTTCTAGAACTGAACCTGAGGAACTTTCATGGTTCCGATGTTATTCAAATGTGGGAGACATTCAAAAACTTGTGTCTGCATTGTATTGATCGTTTTATTCCGGACAAGGCGAAAAAGACGGGCAAACCAACCCCTTGTGTTTCTCGTGATATTATACATTTGGAAAGAAAACTAAAACGCCTGAAGCGAGGAGCATCCTCTCGTGACATTATTCATGCCACCCAAGTAGCCCTCAGTCAAGCTGTGGCAACTGCTAAACGTAAATATTTTGAGCACAAGTTACCCAACTTTATTAAATCTGTCCCACAAAAACCTTGAAACTTCTTGTCCAACAAAAGAAAACCCATCGAAAACTGCGTCATCGTGACGCGCTCCTCGTTGAGAACGCAAACATCGCTGATAATTTCAACACCTATTTTCATAGTGTCTTTTCCGTAGTTAATGAGCCCATTCCCGAACTTGTTCCTCTTTGCACAGCTAATACTGATATAGTGTCCACGTCGGGTGTAATTTCAATGCTGCTTAACTTAAAAACGAAGGCATCACCTGGCCCTGATGGGATGGCGAACGCTTTTCTTTCAGCGCCGTTAACGTCCTCTAACGAACCCATACCCCCGTACTACCGCAGCCGCATCGAGAGCATATTTACGTCCGTGGACGAACCTGGCTTCCGGCTGGGCAGCTAGGTGCGGACATTAGGAGTTCTGCCTCGAGGCGGAACTGGTCCGCTCTGAAATTCCCAAGATTAAGTGCCAACTATCCCCCATAGACACCTTAATTAAGTTCGCTGAGTTAGTCGTACATGTATATGAGAAAAGTTTCGCGCGCGAGCTACGGCACACTAATCCCTCTGGTGCGGCGGTACGCGAAGCAGATAGCAAAATAGCACGCGAAAGGCTGTGCATCGAAACGGAAAAAGCAGACATCAAACGTAGCAGCTGCTTCCTCTCGAGCCGAGGAAGAGCAAGCCAGTAAAACATGCTGAACTTGCAAATACTTCCGGAAACACTGCGCTCTTTTGTATTAGGGAGGAGGTTGTCTGGCAGAAGATACGTCTTCAATTCGCTACCACATCTCAACATCGGTGACAGCCAGGTGGCATGCTTTGCACATTTTTGCAGTTTTAACGGGTATGATAGCGTCGATTAGCTTCATACAAAGTGTATCGGTAACTCGATGAAGCATCACGGGGCAGTTTCTACGATGACAAATTTTAGAAATGGAACTGAACTGTCCGCCCGTTTCAGAAGTGTGAATGGCCAACGTTTATCCACTCAGTGGAATTGAAAATATATGCATTGCGGCAAGTTCTAATTCTCTGGCGGGGAATCGGATTGGAATGAAAATTCTCATGTGTAACACTGCTCTCTATTTGTCATTTTATGAACCGCCATCAATTAAGTGATTCTAAATATTTTTGAGGACTCGTTGCGTTGTATGATACCTTAACTCCTCGTTTTATCTCCTAAAGTAAATGAAGGGATCACAATTTTCAAGTGGCACAAAAAAATTGACTACTAAATGTGCTCATCATTGAGAGAAGTTCTCTTGAGATCTTTTGAAAGCTTATTCGAACGTTTATTACTTGACAACTTATTTAAAGGTTCATTCATGGTAGTCCTGTACTCTTGGTAACTCTTCAGCAGGAAAAGCTAGAGGATGGTTTGAGACTGGCGACGTAAAGGCAGTTTGCAGTTTCTAACTTGTTTCTGACGGCTTTCTGCGAGCGGCTGGGCGCGTTAGAAGCGCTTGCGTGAAGGCAGGGGAGGCCCGCCTGGAAATGGGCAACCTCGTACCCGGAGTACTCAGCGGCCTCATGGCTGCCGGCCAAAAGTGGTACACGGAGTACTCAGCGGTCTCACGCCCCCACGGCTGCCGGCCAAAAGCGCGACGGACTAGGCACACGGCAGCGACAGCAATCACGCTGGGAGGGAATTGCAGATAGGGGTCATCGTCCAGCAGGGCCAGCTCACAAAAGTACTGGGCGAGAAGTCTGAGACCGGCTGGGGCCTTGCTGACTTCCATAAAAGGTCGTCGGAGGTAATACACGGTGGGGGCACAAATGCCATAGATAAAAACCTTGAGCATCTTTCGTTCCATGCATAGCATATCATCTTTGGTGTAGATGTTGCCACTGGCGCAGAGTAGGTCGCTGCACCGTCGCTGATCTCCTTCCCCGAACTTGAAAGCAGTGAGGAGAGCAGCTGTGCCGAGCAATTGGAGGCAGTTTCGCTGCACAGACATCAGGGACAGGAAGCGGTCGATGTAGGAAACTGCCAAGAACAATTTCTCGTCGTACAGGCTGTATTCATCGGCCAAGGCTACGAGCCAGTCCACGAGGTCGCTGCGCATATAAGAAGCAATATGTGGCTTTCTATGCATGCACAGTGGGTCTGGCAGAAGTTCTTGCTCTCGGTTCCTCAGGTGGTTGTATACGTCTTGCCAGTAAAGTTCACTCCTATCTTTTTCCCTAATTTCAGTGTAGCAAATCATGTCCAATGTGCGGATGGCAGCGTTCAGGGCATCATCAGGCTCTCCTTCAGCTTTCTGGAAATCGGGGAGGCTGTGAATGGGCGCTGATGCTGTTCCATTTTCGGGACCTCCTGCCGAAATGATGCTGGCATCGTCTCCCTTGCATGTGGCATACTGCGTGGAAGCGGGACCAGGCCCGTCATGTGCGTTAGCTTTCGCATTCTTTGTCGGAGCGTCGTCAGAAGAGTCTTCCAGTTCATCGAGGTCGCTCAGAGAAAACGAGTTTTCGAAAGACTCAGGTAGTCCCAACGACCTGCTGGTCGGAGCCGTCTCTCTCTTGCGCCAGTCTCTCCTGGGCGACGGGTGGGGAGCCGCATTAAGGGGAGAGTCTCTCAGGGCCTTCCGATTGGGAACGGCATCCTGCGCGAACCCCTCGGCCTTTTCAGGTTGCTGAGGAATCTTATTGGGGGTCCTGCGGTTCTCGTCATCGTCGAAGAATCTGTCGCCGGCATCGCGTCCAGTCATGGTGAGGGTACTCGAGTGCCGGAGCTTTTCTCTTTCGAACGAGGCACGCTCACCGCGACTCTTCAGTGGCCGTCGCCCTCCATTGGTTCATGTAGCGAGCCGAAGGTCTGGGCGGTCGCTGGCTGCCGCGATTACCGGTGGGGTTTTCTCGGCTTCGATGAACGACCGCGCGCGATGCTCGACCAGACCCGCCACGGGCTGTCTTCTTCCTTGTCCTTTTTTTTTATCTTATTGCGCTCACGTGATACCGGAACTGCTCTCGCGCCTTCGCGCTCTTCTCGCACCCGGCTTTCACGGTATCAGCGGAGGTGGCAATGTTTCGATCACTTCATTCGGGTAGAAGGTTGTGGGCACAACGTGAGGGTAATGAATTCTTTGGTGCTTGATAATTTGCACACTAAACGAGAGCCCTGCAATTTCAGTGTTCTCGCTTTGCGCTCTAGTGTACTTCTGGGATGATGCATTGTACTCCGCTTTAAAATATAATACGAGTTTACTCCACGCAGCACTTCTGGATGAAAGGTAGCGAAGTATTATAAACGATTTGGGGACATTAGCCGAAGGAATGCTCCTAGACCCGCCGCGGTGGATCAGTGGCTAAGGCGTTGCGCTGCTGAGCACGAGGTCGCGGGTTCGATTCCCGGCCGCGGCGGCCATTTTTCTGATGGAGGCAAAAAGCAAAAACGCCCGTGTGTACGAGGTTTCGGCGCACGTTAAAGATCCCCAGGTGGTCAAAATTAATCCGGAGCCCTCCACTACGGCGCGCCTCATCGCCTGCGTTGCGTCGGCGCGTTAAACCCTACAATCAATCAAAGGAATGCTCCTAGCTTTGTACGCAGGATTGCCGCAAAATTCTGTAGATAAGAAAAAAGTTCGATGGACTGGCACGGTGGTTGTGATGATGAATGGCGGGGCTGCAGTGTGTTGCCCACAGAAGCGTAGATACACTTACATAGACTGGCTCACTTCTGCCCGTTTGAGGTACGTTAACAGAGCTTTCGCCACCCGTGGCACCTGTTTAAGGTACGATCAGGGCCTCTACGCATTCCTGGTCTCACGGAAAGCCACAAGCCCGAGTATTTCGGTCGTTACCACAAAGAACCAGCTCTTTAAAACGGGAGAGTGTTCGCAGGTCATCCCCAGTATCACGCGTATTAAGAGGCGGTTCCAACTTAACCTAAGCGAAGTTAACCTGGCCTAAACATGACTTAATTCACCCAACCTAAAATTGACCTAAACCTAACCCAACGTAATCACCTAATCTAGCTAGAGTTGTTCTCAGTTTCATGTCACAGAAAATAACCTGATGCGCTTAGAAACGGTTATACTCGCTAACATTGAAACACTCGCTAATAAATTCGAGAAATTCTATACCAGGTGGTTAGCCGAACCAGATTCGAAACAAAATAATAAATATGTGTGAGAACTTTATTGATGCTTCTTTGCTTCTGTGCGGAACACAGCCCCGCCATCATCATCACAACCACTGTCTCCAGTCCATCGAACTCTTTTCTTATCTACAGAATTTTTGCGGCAATCCTGCGTACCAAGCTAGGAGCATTCCTTCGGATAATGTCACTAATATCACTTAAAATACTTAACTATCTTTCTTACAGAAGTGCTGCGTGGAGTAAACTCGTATTATATTTTAAAGCGGAGTACAGTACATCAACCCGGAAGTACGCTAGAGCGCAAAGCGAGGACTCTGAAATTGCAGTGCTCCCGTTTAGTGTGTAAATTATCAAGCACCAAAGAATTCATTGCCCTCACGTTGTGCCCACAACCTTCTACCCGAATGAAGTGATCGAAATATTGCCTCCTCCGCTGATTCCATGAAAGCCAGGTCAACCTACGAAAAGTGCGAAGGTGCGAGAGTAGTTCCGGTATCACGTCAGCGCAATAAGATAAAAAGGGAGAAGGAAGAAAACAGCCCGTGACGGTTCTGGTCGAGCATCGCGCGCGGTCGTTCATCGAAGTCGAGAAAACCCCACCGGTAATCGCGGCAGCCAGCGACCACCCAGAACTTCGGGTCGCTACATGAACCAATGGAGGGCGACGGCCACTGAAGAGTCGCGGTGAGCGTGCCTCCTGCGAAAGAGAAAAGGTCCGGCTCTCGAGTACCCTCACCATGACAGGACGCGATGCCGGCGAAAGATTCTTCAACGATGACGACAACCACAGGACCGTCAATAAGATTTCTGAGCAACCTGAAAATAGCGAGGAGTTCGCGCAGGATGCCGTTCCCAATCGAAAGGCCCTGAGAGACACCCCGTCTAATACGGCACCCCACCCGTCGCCCAGGAGGCACTGGCGTAAGAGAGAGACGGCTCCGGCCAGCAGGCCGTTGGGACTACCCGAATCTTTCGAAAACTCGTTTTCTCTGAGCGACCTCGATCAACTGGAAGACTCTTCTGACGACGCTCCGACAGGGTAATGCGAAAGCTAACGCACATGACGGACCTGGTACCGCTTCCACGCAGTGTGCCACATGCAAGGAAGACGATACCAGCATCATTTCTACAGGAGGTCCTGAAAATGGAACAGCAGCAGCGCCCATCCACAGCCTCCCCGATTTCCAGAAAGCTGAAGGAGAGCCGTCTGGTGTCCTGAACGCTGCCATCCGCACATTCGACATGATGTCCTACACTGGAATTCGGGAAAAAGAGACGAATGAACTGTACTGGCAGGACGTATACAACAACCTGAGGGACCGAGAGCAAGAACTTCTGCCAGACGCACTGTACATGCATAGGCAGCCACACACTGCATCTTATTGGCGCAGCGACCTCGTGGACTGGCTCGTAACCCTGGCCGAAGAATGCAGCCTGTACGACGAGAAATTGTTCTTGGCAGTTTCCTACATCGACCGCTTCCTGTCCCTGATGTCTGTGCAGCGAAACTGCCTCCAACTGCTCGGCACAGCTGTTCTCTTCACTGCTTCCAAGTTCGGGGAAGGAGATCAGCCACGGTGCAGCGACCTACTCTGCGCCGGCGGCAACATCTACGCCAAAGATGATATGCTAGGCATGGAACGAGAGATGTTCCAGGTTCTTATCTATGGCATTTGTGTCCCCACCGTGTACTACTACCTGCGACGTGCTATGGAAGTCAGCAAGGCCCCGGCCGGTCTCGGACTTCTCGCCCAGTACTTTTGTGAGCTGGCCCTGCTGGACGATGACCCCTACCTGCAGTTCCCTCCCAGCGTGATTGCTGGCGCTGCCGTGTGCCTAGTCCATCCCACTTTTGGCCGGCAGCCGTGGGGGCGTGAGACCGCTGAGTACTCCGGGTACGAGGTTGCCTATTTCAAGGAGGGCCTCCCCTGCTTTCACACAAGCGCTTCTAACGCACCCAGCCGCTCGCAGAAAGCCGTCAGAAACAAGTTAAAAACTACAAACTGCCTTTATGTCGCCGGTCTCTAGCATTTCCTGCTGAAGAGTTACGAAGAGTATAGGACTACCAAGAATGAACCTTTAAATAAGTTGTCAAGTAATAAACGTTTGAATAAGCTTTCGAAAGATCTCAAGAGAACTTCTCTCAATGATGAGCACCTTTTGTTGTTCATTTTTGTGCCACTTAAAAATTGTCATCCCTTCATTTACTTTAGGAGAAATAACGTGGAGTTAAGGTATCATAAAGCGCAATGAGTCATAGAAATATTTATAATCACTTAAGTGACGGAGGTTTATAAAATGACAAATAGAGAACAGTATTAGTATTATCGCAGTATTATAGATGAGCATTTTTATTCCATTCCGATTCCACGCCAGAACGTTGGCCTTTCCTTATTCTGTAACGGACGGGTACTTCAATTCCATTTCTAAAATTACTAATCGTAGAAACTGTCCCGTGATGCTTTATCGAGTTACCGATACACTTTGTATAAAGCTAATCGACGCTATCATACCCGTTAAAACTGCAAAAATGTGCAGAGCATGCCACCTGGCTGTCACCGATGTTGAGAGGTGGTAGCGAATTGATGATGTATCTTGTGCCAGACAACCTCCTTCCTAGTACAAAAGAGGGCAGTGTTTCCGGCAGTATTTGCAAGTTGAGCATGTTGTATTGGCTTGCTTTTCCTCGGCTCGAGAGGAAGCAGCTGCTACGTTTGATGTCTGCTTTTGTAGCGTAAGCTACACTCTCCGAGGTTGAGCAGTTTCGCGTGGACCCTGAAGGGCCGTGCTGCGCACGGGCGAGGAGCAGTGACTGGACTGGACTGGACCAGACCGGACCGGACTGGACTGGATTGCTGAACCTCAGCTCACGCTACGTACATCCTGGCATAGCCGAGATAAGACACTGCTAATTTTTTGTCCGTTTCGAGAGAGAAACATTTTTATTGAGTCCTGTGGTTTAGCGATGCGTGGTGGCCGCCGGTTGAAGTCTGGCGGTGACGGCGGCAGCTCTTGTGACCAGGAGTGGTTGCACACCCAGTTCCGAGTTTCCCAGCGTACGCTTCCACTGCTCATCACTATTTACATACGGGAAGGGATCTTGGGGGCATGCCCACATAGAGTGCACAAGAGTGGCAGAGGCGCCACATAGGAGGCAATTCGGTGAGGGATATTGAGCGGGGTACATGCGATGGAGTACTGCCCGACAAGAGGGGGTATTCGTTTGCAGGAGTCGCCAGAGGCGTTCCTGATAGTTGGTGAGCCCTGGATGAGCGGGGGGATAATGGCGGCAGGCTAGGCGGTAATGCACGACAATGTCGTGATAGGTGATAAGTCGGTCCCTCGCGGATCGGGCACCACGGTAGGGGGTGAGGCTAGCCCCGGCACGAATAGCAATCCCTCGTGTCACATTGTGGGCCGCCTCGTTCCCTCCCAGACCAGTGTGCGCCGGGGTACAAATGAGTTCGACCGGAGAGGTCGGGGGATTTTTGAAGAGGATTTTGGATGCCACGAGGAAATTGACTCACGTAAAGAAATTTCGGATGGCCGCTTTCGAATCTGTGATTATAATTGTTGGGGCAGGACGGGTCGTTAACGCAAGTGCAATTTCAGCCTCCTCCGCCGCCGCTGGGGAGGTGGTACGCACGGTAAGAGACGTAACAGGGGGGCTATCCGGGCTGTTGATGGCTGCGAGGGCATAGCCATCGTGATGGCGGTATTCTGCCGTGTCGACATACATGATGTCTGGTCGGATGGGCAATTTCTTCGCCAGTGCTCGCGCTCGCTCCTCCCTGCGAGCCCTGTGGTACTCGGGGTGCATGTTCCATGGGAGGAGACGAAGACGGAGACAGGCATGGGTGGTTCTTGGGATAAGGACCTTCGGGTCGGAGACCTGTGGTGCGGGGATACCCAAACGTTTTAGAATGTGCTCACCAGTGGAGGTAGTGGAAAGTCGGCGGAGTTGGTTGATGTGATGGGCTTCAATCAGCTCCTGAGCCGTATTGTGGAGGCCTAGGCGTTCAAGACTGGCAGTGGGTGCATTCTGGGGAATTTGCAGTGCTGCCCTGCATGCCTTCCTAATTATATTATTAACTTTCGCCAGATCCGCATTGGTGGCTGAGAGGAAGAGGAGGGAATAAGTAATCCGGCTGATGACAAACGTCTGTACGAGCCGTAGCCTCTCCTGTTCTTTGAGTCCGTGATTTCGACCGGAAATTCGTTTAAGGAGTCTAATCGTTTGATTTACATGGGAGCTTAGTTTTGAGATGTATTGCGTGTTTCCTCGGTTGCCCTAGCACTTTAAAGGCAGGCACCTCTGGGATCAGGTGACCATCAATAACAATGCGATTTTTGAGGGGCTTCGCGATCCGAATTTAGATGGTAGAAGGAGCAGTTCGGATTTGGCGGGTGAGCACGCAAGGCCTGCCAGCAGAGCTTCTTCGGCAACTGCTTGGGCCCCCTGCTGCAAGGTGTCCTCGATTTGTGCGTCACTACCGCCTGTTACCCATAGCGTTATATCGTCCGCATAGAGGCTGTATTAAAGGTGGGGTATTACTTCTGGGCGTCTGGTAATATTAAGAATGGCCAAAGTAAAGAGAGGGGGTGATAATACCACCCCTTGCGGGGTACCAGTGAAAGAGTGAGAATGTTCGACTTGAGATCTCCTACGTGGAGAAACGCCGTGCGCGCCGTGAGGAACGCCCGCACGGATGCACAGCCTTTCGCGTGCTACTTTGCGATCTGCTTCGCGTACCATCGCACCAGCGGGATTAGTGTGCCGTAGCTCGCGCGCGAAACTTTTCACATATACATGTACGACTAACTCAGTGAACTTTATTAAGGTGTCTATGGGGGCTAGTTGGCACTTAATCTTGGGAATTTCGGAGTGGACAGGTTCCGCCTCGAGCGAGAACTCCTAATGTTCGCGCCTAGCTGCCCAGCCGGAAGGCAGGTTCGTCCACGGACGTAAATATGCTCTCGATGCGGCTGCAGTAGTACGGGGGTATGGGTTCGTCGCCAGTTTCACGGCGCACGCGCAGCATGAGACAAGTAGGGCCCACTGAAAAATCCTACCGAAGCTTTACTGCAGTAAGGCTATGCTTGCGAAGATGCATTTGTAGGTGGCCAGATTTTGCCAGGGTCGCTCTCTCTTTCCTTCTAATGGTGTTTAAACGTTGTGAAAACACCAAAATTTACCATCGGACGTTTTGGATCGTTAGGCGTACTGGCTTGTTTGATGTCTTGACATGTGTTTGGATGTAGCTTCGCGTTGGATGTTGTTGCTCACCGTAGCTTGCACAGTCGATGAGCCGGTCATCGACTGCACCAAGCGAGCAGCCCGCGTGCCGAAGCTAAAACTGGCTTTTTAGGCCCGAATCTTTAAGAATGGAGGGCATGATGATGATGATGATGATGGCCTTGATGCTTTTGCCTTGTTCCCACAAACAGAGCCCAGAAATGTCGGATTGATTGCCCTTGGCTAACTTACTAGCTGCAACTGTCCATAGTACTTTCAAAAAGATTAATTTGTCAGAAAAAATGGGGGCGTGAAATTGAAATTCAGGGCGTCTGTTACATTCGTGCCTTCGCTTTGTATCCTTCTGCTCTTCCCGCGCACACAGTGAACATAAGTGGAAGAAATGTGCAGAAAATCCGGGAAATAATAGATGCGTAAGCATTCTCACCCCACTTCTCTGTTTAAGAAACGTTCCATTTTCTAAGCAGCACCTTGTCGGTTCATTTTATTTTTTTGTTTTGGCTCAAGCGCGCAGGGGCGCTAGGCCTTTAGATAAACCACAATAGTGGCCGCCAAAGTGCCGCGCACTGAAACCGGCGGAGAGAGAGAGAGAGAGAGAGAGAGAGAGAGAGAGAGAGAGAGAGAGAGAGAGAGATAGAGAGAGAGAGAGATCTGAGCCAGAGAGAGCGAGAGATAGAGAAGAGAGAGATAGAGAGAGAGAGAGAGAGAGAGAGATCGAGAGGAGTATCCCTCTTCTCTCTCTCACTCTCTCTCACGAGATCTCTCTCTCTCACCCAAACTTTATTTCTCTCTCCTCTTCTCTCTTCTCCTCCTCTCTCTCTCCCCCTTTCTTTTTTTCATCTTTGCTGAGCTCCCCTCCCCTGTCTCACCCATCCTCCCCCCCAACCACCCCCGTAACCACACTCGAGAGTAGGTTCCGGTTTTTTTTGTGCGCTTCGTCCTAGACGGCGGCCAGGAGCCCATGGACCCTGGCGGCGTCCTTCCCCCGTTCTTGCCTTCGCCCGCCAGCTGGGATGACCGTAGCTTCTACTTCGGGAATGCAGCTGAGCAGCGCGGCCTCCCACTGCTCGGAATTGCTGATGAGGAATCCGGGGTTGGCGGACTGGGGTTTAAGATGGCAGGCCCAAACCATGTGGGTCAGTGAGGCAGCTGGCAGTCCACACCATGTGCACGTGTCCCTGGTACCCTTTCTGTGGTACTGTCGATGGCATAGGGCGGGGTGGGGAAAGTGAATGTCTGCAGCCTACGCCACGCTACTGATTGTCCTCTGTGAGGGATCTGTGAGCTGCCAGAAGTTTTCAGGCGACTCAGCCTATGGTGCTGTGTAATTTACTGATATGACCAGGGCCTATCCCTCCCCCACGTGTCAGACGGCACGGAGTCAGCCTGGTTGCATAATCCTCGGGCTGCCTCGTGTGCCATCTCGTTCCCCGGGAGGGACGAGTGCGCTGGTGTCCAAACCAGACGGACTTGTCTTGATGTGTTCTCAGAGCGGGTCCGTCATGTAAACAGCCTATATGTCTTCTTCTTCTCCATTTGTAATGGAACGTACCCGCTGATGGAGATTGCCCATGGCTTGAGGTTTGTCTAATATTTTAAAAAGTGTTCTTTAGAATTGGAATATAATGATAAAAAAGTACACTCCTTAGGGGCGGGGCCAGATAAACGATTGGACGAATCCGCTAGCATATAAGTCTTCCGGTATCCGAGATGAATTTGTGAAGAAAGTAAATTTCGTTGCTTGCTTTGCCAAGGCAGCTAGCACCGAATGAAAGAACTGAAGTTTTTAGTTCAAGTCTAAGGAGCTCGAATGGGAGAGTAAGGTAACGTTTTCTTTGCTGTGTGAAACGGCGGCATTCAAACAAATAGTGTTCTAATGGTTCGGGTTGATTACAATGCGTCTGTTAATGCCAATCCTGACCTGCTCAAATATAGGTTTAATTTTGGAAGGCGGCACCTCATGGCTGTGAGGGCCACTTCGCACTGGCGGGAAACACAAAACGAATTCCATTTGAAGTTTAGGTGAGCATACTCTGGTCTATCGAGGATACCATTGGACAGCCCCCTGCGTAATAGATATCCACGAAGACGTGCCGTATATGTCGTATGCCGTTGCTGCCTTCTCCTTCTTTGGCTGTAGGTGTTGAGCTGCGCATGGCAGCCTCCCACTGCTCGAACGTACCGTAAAGTTTCAGAAGAAAGCCCACCTAAGCTACAGAGATGGGAAGTGAAAAATACTGGATGGGCGAACTATCGGGTCAGGTGCGAAAAAGAAAAAAAAATGTGGTTGATCCTTCTTTTATAGGAATCGGTAAAACACGAAAGTGAGATGTGTCTTCACAGGATCAGTTGAATGTTTATTCTGCATCGATATGAACTTGCACATCGCTATTTATACTTCGTCGGTACGGCACTGTTAGACATATCAACATTAGACACTGGATTGCACGCTCCGGAGCACTGCGTAAACCCGAATGAAACCACACGCGCTCGCATACCATGCGAACGAAACCGAACGGGTCGCCAGCGAATCGTTTGGTAAACTCAGGGTCCGCTGCAGCCAAAGAGCATGATTTGCGGGGCGGTTCTGTGGGTGTGCTTGGCGAGCGACAACCTGCTGACGCGTCGCTTTCGCAATTGTGCGACCACTGCGTCACTGTTCCGTGGAGTGTAGGGCAGACGGTTGCTTTGCGACGAGCTCAGCTGGCGCCAACTGTCGGCGCTCATTAGTATCGTGATGCGCCACTTGAATTAACCTCTCTTAGACGGCAGCACCATCGAAATAGAGGAGGTTAGAGGAAAGTTATATGGTTTTTTGATAAAAAAATGGAACGAAGACCTCTTCTGGTGCAGCAATTTATTGTTTAAGCTTACTGTTACTCGCAAATTAGAAATGCACTATCTTGCCAGGAAGGACGTTGTGCCGTTGTCTCTTCCTACTGCTCAACCTGAAAGAAAGAAGACTCCCGTTAACTACTATCCAAAACCAACTTAACAGAACTTAATGGTGTATGGCATGCATTAAGTTTCATTGGAACAGTACGTTGAACAAAACATATATGCAAACATTTGGTGCTGTTTTTCTAAGGGCTCTAGTTGAACTCCCCCATGTTCTCTCTGATTTTTCTAAACACGTGCTTTCTATCATGAGTGAAAATTTGGCCTGATCAGAACGCTACAAGAACAGAACTTGTATTTACTCTGTAATAGTAACTTTTTTCAGTTCCTTAACAATCCAATTAAACTCCTTATAACCTAAGTGGAAAGTTGGGCAAAGTTCCTAACTAAGGATTCATCGCGCCAGCAAAGGTTACACAGGTCAAAGTTAGAAAAGAGACGAAACACACACTAGAACTTCAACTTAGTTTGTACCAAATTAACGCAGAAACACACATGTATGCACATGATACAAGAAAATGAAAACATGAGAAGCAAAGCGAAAAACCCTTGCTTATACTATATCAAAATTGCGCTACAGGAGGTATTCACGTGACGCCATCCAATTATGGCGCTCGCGTCGTTCACAGCCGCCACCATTTGTTTGTACTAGCGCACGAAGGCTATCGCGTCATTTACAGCTTTCGGGCGAATCTCGTCTATCATCATCATCATCATCACCAGCCTATCTACGCCCACCCCAGGGCAAAGGACTCCCATAGATCTCCAATTACCTCGGTCCTGTGCCAACTGTGACCAATTTATCCCCGCAAACTTCTTGATCTCATCTGCCCATCTAACTTTCTGCCGCCCTTTGCCACGCTTGCCTTCTCTAGGCATCCACTCTGTTACCCTTAATGACCAAGAATCTCGTCTATATCACTCATTAATCAGTAGGTTCCGTAAACAGATTTTATCGCAGCGCTGAGACTGGGCGCATCCAGGGATTTAAACTCCTTCCCCCAACACCCCTCCTCATTTTAACCCCCTCCCTCCCCCCCCCCACCCCCAAAACAAACAAAAAAACTTCCACAACCACGTGTAAACGCCCCCTGCCCCCATTCTGTGGACGGGGAGGGGGGGAAGAGGGGGCAAAAATCACCTCTTCCAAAATATTAACGGGGCTTATACCCGTGCCAGTCGATTGTACCCGGAAAATTATCTTAAATGCTTTAAGGCCTTAAGTTTTAATGCCATTCCGCACAATCTAATGTACACGCAAAAATCTAATGTCATTTGCTCTAATGACATTTTTGGTTTAAAGGCCAACTGCACTCAAATTTCACGTCAGAAAATTTATTTTGAGCGTGCAGTACGTACCACCAAATACACTGGGACAGGATTGGTAGCCCCGTGGAATGCGTTAATTAGTTCTAAGCGTTTGAAATAGCCCCGTCGCAGGCGACGGTGCACCTGCCGTTAGATTGCGCAAACAGCCTTGAAGCGGAAGTGACATTGCCGCCGGCCCTACGCTTTTTCCTACAGTCAGCCGGGAGAACCGGTCGTGCTCCGCTGGGAGCGCTTCTCCTACGACGGCTGGGACGGCGGCGAAAGCGAAGCGTTGCGCGAAGGTTTGCTCCGGTCAGCCGGCCGCGTGCCCCCGCTCGGCTGGAACGTCACTCCAGCCTGGCAGTAATGACCGCGCTCATACCAATTTCGCCACCAATGCGCGTACTTCTGCTGCTATATTTTGTATCTTTCAGTCGTTTTAGGCGAACTATACGGAAATAGCGTTTTCAGGAGGTTGAAATTTTGAGTGCAGTCGGAGTCCCACACAACTCATTCGCCTTCGCGATCGCCTTTACTCTGCTTACTCTCCGACGCGATGGCCACCAAATGAAACAAACGCAACTCTTGGCACCAGAATGTTGACGCGAAAACGTAGCTGAACTTCGAAGTAAGACGAATTTTTGCACACTCTTGGGGGCGAAGTTTTGAAACAGCGGAAACGCAGAACGTCATGGTACTTGTCATTTTGAATATTCGGATTTGGCTACCGCTGCCAGGCGACGACTGCTGCTGAAGCCGCTTTAAAAAACGGCTCATACCATTTTTTGGAAAACACTTTCTCACAACGTTTTCTTTCACTATTTTTTAATCTTTCTAAGATGTTTTTCACACATTAAAACTTGCAAAATATAAGTGCATTTCTCTTTTTTGTCGTATCACAGTCATGCCTAACACATTTAATGCCTCTTGCTTTTTTGCGTGCAGCACGGCCCACCCAAATAATGTCATTCTGTAGGCCTTAAAGGAGTACTGACACGAAATGTTCATGTTACGTTTTCTTTTTTCGCTGCTATGGGTGCCTACCAGCCAACTAATCATAGAATGGCAGATTAGGCGGTCGATCGCAGCGTAAACAATCAAGTGTGGCATCGTTTATTCGCGTCAGTTTCGGTTTAGACCAAGCCCAAGCGAACGCCGAGTCGGCCGCCATGACAGAAGGGCGCCCGTGACGTCACCATTCTTGTCACACGGTTGTCCGATTTGGACGCGCGCTCCCCGACAGGCCGAGTTCGTCACTATCCACACGCGCTCGGGCAGCATGACGTCAGTCCCAAAACCATGACGTGATACACACGGCGTAGCAAAGCGCGCGGCAACCGAGGCCAGCGCGTCGGCTACGTCACGGGAGGCCCCGACGTCCGCAGTTTGGGGCAAGAAGCAGGGGCGGTATTCTCGTAACTGTCCCTCTTGAAAACGTCCCTTTTGCGTCCCTTTCATCGTGGCGTACTTCCGGTTAAGCAGTGGGCCTTTGATTCAAATACTGTAACTGTTCTTGCAAACGCAGTTTAAAGAACTGAAACCGTATCAGAGTATCTTTTATGTATTTTTTGTTCCGCGAGCGAACCACAAGAAGGCGACGAAAAATCGTCTGCCTCCGAATAGCCACGGCTCATAGCTCCGCCGTGCTTGCATGGCGTCACATCCGGGTGTCGCTTTTAGCCAATCGGGGCTCGCTCAAAAAGGGGACACTTTTGAAAGGGACAAAACACGGGAATACCGCCCCAGATCATGTCATGCTGGCCCGCTCTGTGCTTCCTCGTGAGGGCAAAGGTTAAAATGGATTTAAAATGTCGTACTGATTGGTTACTGTTGAAACTTGATGGTAGATATCTCCTGATAACCCGCCGCGGTGGCTCAGTGGCTAAGGCGTTGTGCTGCTGAGCCCGAGGACGCCGGTTCAATTCCGGGCCGTGGCGGCCGCTTTTCTGATGGAGGCGAAAAGCGAAAACGCCCGTGTGTACGAGATTTCGGTGCACGTTAAAGAGCCACAGGTGGTCAAAATTAATCCGTAGCCTTCCCCTACAGCGCGCCTCAGCGCCTGTGTAGCGTCGGCGCGTTATACCTCACAATCAATCAATCAAATTAGATATCTCCTGATAAAAAGGAAGTTATCTCAGCTTTCAAATTTCGTGTCTCTACTCGTTTAAAGGGGTCCTGAAATGCCTTCCGCCGATGCATGGATGTACATGTAACCAAATAAAGCAATGTATTAGCAATCTCCTCCTGCAAGAATTTTGTTAAAGCGATGAGTATTAGCTGAGAAATCGTAAATCAAAAACCGCGAATTATCGTCGCGCCGTATTTCCTCCTCCTTTCAACTGTTTCTTCGCTGTTGGCCTCCCCTCCCATGATGCTTCGCTCCTCAGCGGTGACGTACTTCCGCTATTGCGCTCCCACAGACTGCCGTCTGCTACGGGCCAGCTCTTTCGGCTTTTTCATCTCTGTAGACACCATGGACACAGGCTGGAAAAGCGAACGAATGACCTGGCGCATGTGTGCGGCCTGGCCTTGCCCTTTCGCGGTGTACGTAGCTGCAGGGCTGCAGTTGGTATCGGCGGCGAACTCGCAGCCGCGTGGGGAGAATCGTGCGCTCGTTCCCTCTGGTGCACCGCACACTGTTTATCCAAAAAGCGCGGTCTCAGATGTGGCCCCGCTGGTGCCGGGTGTTCTTTTGCGGTGGTTGTAATTCCTACTACCGGCGGCATGTGAAAAAATACATTTTCAACCGACACAGAACCCGTGCACAAAACGCGCCGGATCGGATCGCTTTATCAGCGGCGATGAACGTGAAGGCTCATCGCAAACCAACGCTGCACTCGATCAGCGAGAAACCCGTGTTCTGACAAGCTGCACCCATGTGTTGCATTCAACACTGACGGGAAACCGTTTGTTTGCACTTGTTTGGATAGTCGTAAAATGTCCAAACACTCCGGCACTCCGCTAGCAGATCAGCCGGCGAGACATTTCGGAAAGCATTTGACAGATGGCGCCGTATGCATTAGTGTGTCTCTACGCAAAACTGATGAGACGCTCTACTAAACTTCCCATCGCGGTGTCACGTAGCGGGACGCAAAAATTTAGCGTTAGCGTATGCAAAGGCCACAAATGCTGTACTAAAAACTCTATTAGCAGCAAAATAGCGTGCGTATGTGAAACCGCTTGCGTTTACAAAGCTGCACGCTGAGCGCGTACGTTTCAAACCTAGTGACAAAACCGTTTAAATACACTGGCAAGCACAGTGTAACGTAGTCAGATATCAACCGTATGCTCAGGCGACAAGCAAGAGCTTGTTTTATGTAGGGCGGAGATTGCGCATAAAGGCCCGTTCGCACTTGCGACGAAAGCGAGTGAGAGCGGCAGGAAGTCCGTCGCTTTGGTCGCGCGACGATCGTTTTTGTCGAATGGTCGGGACAAATTTTGGTTGCGCGACAGAATTCCCGTCGCTTTCGCTCGCTTTCGTCGCAAGCGGGAATGGAAAGTTCTGCCGCTGCCGTCTGCTACGCAGCTCGGAGGTAACCGCGCGATCTGCTCGGGCCGGATGAACGCGCACACTCCCGCACGGCAGCGCCCCAAGCGGCAGACGGCCGCGTACATCGCTCCCGGCTCCCGCCTGGAGCCCGCCCTCGGCACACTAGCCAGTATATTTCAGGCACTATAATGGAGGAAAGAGTTTTTGCTTCCGATGAACCTAGTTTCTTTGCCCTGTGTTTTTAAATACGTGAAGTGGTTAGCACGTCGTCCTCACGCAGCTCTGTATCGTCGTAGCATCGCTGATTGTCCGAACGAAGCTTGCAGCTAAGCCAATGTAGCGACCGAAGCTGTGGTGTGTGTGTGTGCATCGCCTCCTGTGTTGTGTGGACGCGTTTCGTTTCGCGATGAAATGCGACATTGTACTTCTGCGGGTGGATAGTGCTTCCCATGGTCTGGATTATCTTTCTCGAACGACGTACCACTCAACCTCGCATTGGGGTATGTGCAGTGTGCCTGGCTAAAAGCCTTCTCGCTTGCGCGCCAGAGTTGTGACTTGCTGCTCGTCCCCGCAAACCGGGTGTGAGGTGAGTGCCGTATTTACGACGGGCAGGAGGAGGCAACTCATCGTCTGTCAATCGCGGTTCAGACTTGCAACGCATGTTGTGACGTTGCGTTCGTTCGAAACGCATCTCTGGATTGTTTTGAAGTTGAATAAAATGTACGCGTCAAACCCGGGCATTCGGCTCAGGGCGTTCTCTGCGATTGCACCAAAGAAGTGCCACGGGACTTTCTTTATGGTACGTACTCACGTAAGATAAAATCCACGTCGTGTTATGGCCGTGTTGCATTCAATACAAACGGTTAAGCGTTTGTTTACACTTGTTTCGTTTGTCGTAAAATGTCAAAGCACTCCGGCACTCCGCTGGCAGATCAGCCGGCGAGCCGACGCTGAGCAGACGACTCATCTCTTTGCCGGAAGTGCGTAAAAAAGCCGCCCAATAGCAGGATGTCTAGCTCATGACGAAACATCTGGGAATCGATGATGTAGACATGTGAAGATGGCGGCGTCCAAAAACACGAAGGAAAGGGTGAGAAAAAAGCGACAAACTTTGCAACAAAAGTGTGAGCTTTCCGCTGCGCGTAAAAGAGTAATACTTGGCACAGGTGACGTTGGCGACCCAATCTAGCGATTGCGCTAGTTCATTTAGTGTGCTCAAAATGCCTTTCAGGGCCCCTTTAAGCACTTCACGTCACTTTGCGTGCACGTGTGGCACGGGTGTAGTTCTCGGTTAAACTGTTCGTTGGCTCTTCGCGCTTCATTCCGACACCGCATGTTTCCCTAGTTTTGTGCTAACCATATATGGCACGAATGGAGGTGAAAGACGAAACAAGACTTTTTTATGCATTTCTCTTTTAACTTGAAGCGCAGTGTTTCGCAGCTAAAATCATACCTCGTACTTTGACCGCGATGTGCGATCAGATTGTTTCAACGAAGAGCAGATACATTAGAATATCTGTAATTCGGCCCCCCGTTAATTCGGAAATTAGGATAATTCGTCGTTCCCACACCCTCCCTTAAGAAATGTTCGTAGCCATATATGGCAACAAACATGCGCTAATTCGGCGCAAAATTGCACGCGCACCAGTTAATTAGGACTGGAGGCAAGTCAAGGACGACACAACTGAAAACAAGTTCCCTGAACGGTGGTTTGCTCTGTGTGCCCGAGGCTTCTGAAAGCCAGAAGAGGAGGAGGGCGATGTGGCATTCGTTGGCTTGATTCCCTCCGAAGTACAGCTTTCCTACTACGTTGCAATTGATGACGGCGTTGTCGTCGCTGACCAGGGGCGGTATTCTCGTGTTTGTCCGTTTCGAAAACGTCTGTTTTGCGTCCGTTTATTGTGGCGTACTTCCAGTTGTAGCTCGGCTTTGGATTGACTTTTGCGCAACTGTTCTTGTAAACACATTTTAAACGACTAAATCTGTTCTAGAATATCTTTTATATGTTTATTGTTCAGCCAGCGAACCAACAAGAAGGCGACGAAAAATCGTCTGCTCCTAATCGTCTGTTTTGAGAAGCCGCCGCTCATAGCTCCGCCGTGCTTGCATGGCGTCGCATCCGGGGGTTCGCTTTTAGCCAATCAGGGCTTGCTCAAAACGGACACTTTTAAAACGTACACAAAATGGGCAAAACACGAGAATACCGCCCCAGTTGACCGATGACGAGATCATCATCAGCGCTGTCCTCGGTATGGTGGATGAGGCGTCCGACGAAGACGACCAGTGCGATGTGCTACGCCCGGTGCATCGTCCTCTTTGGGCATCGCGATCGCGGAAAAAATGCGGTGGTTACAGTCGAGTAAATACGGTATATACAGGCGTTCGGGAACAGTGGAATTTACGAACAGACATTGGGGCATTCAGATTTATATTGCAGCTAGTTCAACAGTGCGTACCGTTTCTTTAATGCAACTACTTCGATGTGGGTGACGGTCCATCCTTCGTAAGCAACGACTGACGACGGTATTCGATAAGCGCTGAATGAGGCGAAGAGCTGCTGCCGTCTGCCCGTTCCACCTGCAACGAGGGTAATCCACGCTATCTGAAATATGTGCTTTCGCTTTCGACAAACTTTGTAATCACTCGCTGACAGATTAAAAACTCTTTGGTTGATTCGGCGAAGCCATTCCGCTCGTCTCGCGCCGTTAGCTCTGGTTCTTCTGGTAATTACTTCAATTTACTCTTGGTATCGCAAATAAACGAAGTTTTCAAGCACTTTGTCATCGGTCTCCCTTTTCCCGAATTGTTGTTACAATCGCACACAACGCAGAACGCGATCTCGCTGATAAGGCTTGCTTAAGAAAATGATCTAGGGCTGCATTAAAGATGTTGTAGTGGTCCGTCCGCAGAGCCATGATGGAATTTCGAATGACCAAGATATTAAAGAAAAAATTTCGGGCCGTCTCCATTAACATGAAACCTGGAGAGGGGTGAATCATGGAGTGTATAAGTGTATTCTTGGAGCCTTGGCGTTTTCGCCAACGGAGATGAAGCCTTTACAGCTTTGCTGTAAAGGTTTCAGGTGTAAACGTAGAGGTATACAGCTTTGCTGTAAAAGTCTCGTGTCTTTGAAGTACGCGAAGCGTTTAGCGCGAGGCGTAAACGAGTTTCCGGGTTTTTTAGTACTGTGACTACATGAGACGACGATTACGACTAGGACGACCACAGGAGACGCCTACAGCCCCAGTCCGTAAGGGGATTCGCCCCTGCAAATCTACGTGACTTGCTTCGAGGTAGACAGAGACGTTTCGCACGACATAAATCATGACACCGTGGGCGCCCCTAGGAATTCTATACTCTAACAATATGGCGACGGAGCCGTGCCAACGCATACGCTATCTGGGGGATCGAAATCAGTGAATTGTAAGTACCTCCTATAATATACGCAAATACAGTGCTGGTCCATAATACAGGCCACGCCGTTTCGACACGTGTACACAGCAATCGACCATCACCCTCGTGGATGAAGCATCCCCTCTATACAAAGTTGTCTTCTTGTACAGTCGTCAAAACTGTTAACAACAACAAAAAACGAGGTGCCAGCGTGTGCACAGAGCGGCAGCTTACGATAGCGCTAGGGCTGCTAAGACAGGCTGTGCGTATGCGCTGAAGCAGATCGAGTGCGGTAGGGCAGCGGCTGTTAGCTATCGTGAGCTGCCACTCTCTGCGTAGACAGGCACCTCGTGTTTTGTTGTTGTTAACAGTTTTTGACAACTGTACATGCATGTACTTCTTTTCTTGTACGGGTATATGAACACCGATTTCCTATATATGTCCGATGTACATAAATGCACTCTATGCAGCGCCACCCTGCGAAAGCTCGCCTGCTGCCGAGATATTGGCTGTGCAGCCTATTTTAATTGCATGCATCTTCGCATGCATGCATGCAGTTGACACGCTGTTGGCAAACACATTGGCCCAACGGTGCGGCTTCAAGCGCACGTGTTGCGCATCTTTTCAAAGTGGTCCGGGTCAGCAGCTGTATTTTCAGTTGCTCCTTATCCTCGTTTTAATTGTGCTTTCCAAATAGTCTAAATTTGCGACTCAAGGGTAATCCACTACATGTTCTGGGCTTGTTTGAATTATGCGCGTCACATTCAGTTCATAATAACGAGTACCGTAATTACCCGATTCTAACGCGCACCCGATTTTCCTGGGGAAAAAAAAAACAAACGAAAAAACTTGCACCTCCGATTGTAACGCGCACGGAACTTTGTGAGCAAGAAAAACGAATGCGATAGACACCGGCGATTTATTTCTCGAAGTAATCTCACTCATCTCAGTCCTTGTCGCTCTCCGCGGACCACAACATCTCGTCCTTGGTGCCGTCAAGCGCGTTCGCGATGCCACAATTCTGAACGAACGTTCAACCATAGTTGATGGGATCGTGGCCCACGCCTCGCACGCCCATCCCGCGGGGCACGCTTCAGCCGACCGCTCGTTTTGAACGCGTGAGAGCCGCTGCTGCCAGTGCTGTTATCAAGCGCGCAAGTGGAACGATTTGACGATTTGTGTGAACACCAATAGAAAAGCCTAGGCGCCTATGCTTTCTGCGTGCGAAAAATCGTTGCTAAAAGCTTTGGCGCCATTTTGAGATGGCGATGGCGATTGGTGGGACGAAATTTCCGCTGTTTCGGCAGTTTCGGTTTCGTATCCGATTCTAACGCGCATGCGATTTTTCGACCTATTTTTCCGGAAAAAAAGTGCGCGTTAGAATCGGGTAAGTACGGTAACAAAAAAGACGCTCGTTTGCCTGCAGCGCTGCAGTGCATCTTGGCCGCGATGACTGCGTCAGATCTACACTTTTGTTCCCTACAGTATAGATATATGCGGACTTCCGTGTTTCTTCGGTTAGAGAAAGTTGAAGTTCTAAGGGCTGTTTCATCTCTGTAGCTTTGCCGTGTGGAACGTTGAATAGTACACGAGGAATTCCTTAACTTTTTACAGCTATTAATCGAACAGTTTTCATCGGGTGCATTAGCCGTGAATGAGGCCCGAAACGTTCAGGGCCAGAGCTGCGTTACGGTCGTCCTGAACGGTTGACATGCTGGGTCGCAATGAGAAACATGTCTTACAGCCCTCTTGAGCGCTTGGTCGATGTCGTGGATCAGGTCATCGCAGTGCTCGATGCCAACAGAGAGCCGTATCAGGTTGTCGGTGATGCCCAGCTCCTTGCGGTGTTCCTCGGGCACAGACGCGTGAGTCATGAGAACCCTGACGTGGAGAGAAAATTGCAAACGTTAGTGTTTTTAAGTCAGGAGAAACACACACTAATGTGTTTAGCTACGCTAGGTGCAGTCTATGTCAAAATTTCGCAGGCGAAGAGTAAAGTGCATGCCTCCATAAATTCAATGTGCAAGCTTACGTCTCGAGCAAAGCTGAAACGTTTCATGCCGCAAAGCTAGATAAAACGCCTTTATTTCTTGATATCATAAAATTATTTTGTCGAAGTTAAAGGTTAAGTTTATTCTTCGAAATATTTGTGGTCCGGAAGACTTAGGTTTGGCCTAGAAAATTTTGACAAAGACTGCACGCAGCTTGTCACCTCTAGTGTATTGCTGCTTTATTCTTCACTCACAAGGGACCAACTACTAGAGACCACGGTGTAACCCCAAAGTCAAAATAGCGCTGTTTCAAATCTGCTCACGTTAACTTAACCGGCTTACTTTAACATCGTTCTCGAGTACGGCGTAATCCTGTGAAACTAACGGCGATCTAGAAGTTACTTTTATGCTCCAGCAGCTTCCATACCGAACCCCGTAACTCCTAATTGCGGATTTATAATTCTTTAAATGGCACTTTCTTAAATTTAGAAAGTAAAGACAACTCTGCTGATGCTTTTTAGTGCTCGACGCATCCTTTTAAGCACTTGGCAAGCAATTGGACGTGCGCACTTATCCGCAGCAAGTGAGGAGTAGGATGAACTAAGATCAAGGTCAGAGTACCGTCGCTAATTCTATTGATCTCATAAAATTCCACTGGTCAAGTTGCGTGAGTCATTTATACTCCTCATGAACTCTGTATGGCAGCGTTAAATGTTTGGTAAAGGGGGGTGCTAGGCCTGGTAGCTTTGTCTGAGCCGAAGTTCTTTGTATTTCTTTGGAACGTGTTCCACGTAGCGGCATTTCACCAAGTATTATGAACTCACCTGATCAAATTCCTATGTCTAACTCATGGGCCACGGGCTTAAAAACCACCGTGCACCAATACAAAAAGTTTTACGAAGCCATGAAAATGTTTCTAACGGCCCAGTTTGCTTATTTTAGAAAGAAATATCAGATCTTTGCTAAAATAAAAAATAAACAAGAAATGTATTTTAGTTCATCTGGTTTTCACGAGATGGTGCTAGCGGTCTACCATGCGACAGTGATTTTTTTATTTCAGTACTCAAGCGACATATTTCTAGAATAAGAAAACTAGGCCGTTGTGCACATTTGAATGTATAGGTGGTATTCACTAAAAAGTTCAGCTGTCAATTTCTTCGTTTGGCAACACTGGTTTGGAAACGGCCACGGACATGGCGCGGCTTGTGCCACTGCGCCCGCACGCCGAAGAAAAAAAAAAAAACACCGGCGTGCTGCGTCTTCTGCCCCGTTTCAACCCAATTGTCAAAGGTGGTGTCAACAGAGATGTTATTAATCGCACTCACACTGGAGTAAAGCCATTACGTTGCGTTCGGTGGGGTACAGTATGGAACGTTCAACACACATGTGCTCAGCACGGACAAGTACCGCCCTCCCGCGGAGCCCGACGTAACCAGTGACAGCGCACCGTGGCCTCCGCGATCGGCTGCCGGCGGCGCGCCGAGCAACGGCGCGCCGCCGGCAGCCGATCGCGGAGGCCACGAGCGCACTCACATGGTTGCCTGCATGCGTGCCTCGCCAGTGAATATTAGTAGAACTTTTCGCATTGGTGGACGATGTTTTTTAAGCCCGTGGGTTGTGAAGAAGAAAGTGCCATAGGAATGTTAAGAGGTGAGTCCCCTTAAGAGCAGCTGAAGTCGATGCAACTCTCGCTGTACTTACGGACCCACAAGCAGTGGCAAAAAGAATGCCAGGAATGTCGGCTGCGATGC
The DNA here is from genome assembly GCA_013339765.2 of Haemaphysalis longicornis. Classification (NCBI taxonomy): domain Eukaryota; kingdom Metazoa; phylum Arthropoda; class Arachnida; order Ixodida; family Ixodidae; genus Haemaphysalis; species Haemaphysalis longicornis. The sequence goes on along the minus strand of CM023449.1, from coordinate 54,959,426 downwards.
CAACGGTACTCACGGAAGTTCAGCGAGGCTCTCGATGGAACCGAGGCTCTCGGCCAGGGTGAACACCTTGAGGTTGCTGAGGAAGGCTTTGGCCTCCGCCAGGCCACCTTTGAGCACGAAGGTCACCATACCGCTGAAGCCGGAGCACTGGCGCTGGGCGACGTCGTACTGCGGGTGGCTGGGCAGGCCTGCGTGTCGCAATTTCAAGAGCTACCGTATTTTCGCGCGTATACCCCGCACCAAAAATGCGAAAATTTCAGTAGCAAAGTAGGGGTGCGGATAATACGCGGTTTTTTTTCTTTAGTACAGCTTCACGGCAATGCGCGTTGTGCCGTGAAGCTCCTATGCAGTAACACTGACTGAACCTTCCATGACAGTGATTGCGAAAAACATGAAACGACAAGGAAGAAAAAACAAGGACGAGCGCATTCTAGCAACTGAATTTTACGCTTTCTCTGTCTACATAGTATATGATGCGTTTCTTGAGTAGTAGCTTTCGTTCAGCCTTTCCTGTATCAAATGCGCGCGGGTTTTTTTTCTTTTCCGGCGAACTCAAAGTGGAGGTGCGGATTACACTCAGGGTCGGGTTATACGCGCGAAAATATGGTATACGCAATCGTATTGCACTGTACAGCTGCACTGCACAAATAAGGGAGGTCCTCAGGGATTTCTAAGAGTGTGAAGGTAAAGGGCTAGTTGGACGGTATGTTGAACTTTGCGGCCACGCTCGTCTCCCACTCGGCCGGCCCCCTGGACAGCCCATTCAAGAAACTCGTTCTGCTTGCTCGGCATCACCAGGAACCTCCTGTTCGCCTCTATCGGTATCTAACCTATAAAGGCAGCTTGCACTGCACATGTTGGAACGGCCTACTTCCCCCTGGCACTGTTCTTTCCCTTTCCCAGAGCGTGCTCCAATTCCCTGCGCCATTCTGTATACCTCGATCACAACGATTTTCTCTACCTCACGCGTTCCACTAGAGATCTAAGGCTTTCGCCGTAAAATCGCCTCTGCCGCATCACTACCGAATTTAACTTATTTGCGTTAGAGTTTAGCTCGAAAAGCGTTTTCAGCGAAACTCATTCTAGGAGGTTGCCGACTGCCTCTGTGACGCCATTAAGCACAATTTCAGTTAATGACACCAATAAAAGAACAGACACCGACCACGAGTGTTTATTAAAAAAAGACGTTTCGGCTCCCGTACGGGAGCCTTGTTCACAATCTGCAGCGCAGCGCAATGATCATTCCAAAATTTATACTGTCTCTGCAAACTTTTTGATCCAGACTGGCCACTTTAACGCCGTTTGGCTGTTTGGAATAATGACATTTCGGTTTGTAACTGCAGCTAGTATTTATCGAGTGCCCTAGCTAACAGAGACGTCTATAGCATAAAGTAATAAAACTATTTGGTAGACAGATTACCCGAATGTAACAAATCATGTTCTTCTGTCTACCGTAGAGAAACAGGCAAGCTCAAGGCATTAAAATTAAACCAAGTTACATCCAGTGTGAAATCTGCCGTAACAGCGGAGACGTGGCTCTCTCGTGACGGCTAGAACGCAAACGGGTGGTCTCCCGATAACAGCAGCGCCGTCGCTAAGCAAATTCTACAGTTTGCGCGAAGAAATTAGCAGCTAAACGTGAGCAGCACGAAAGTCCTTTCCCTAGCGTGAAGGAAAGGAACCCGCCCCTGCGAGACCACTGCGCCCTCTATTGGTGGTTTTGGGAACCACCGGCGGGTCTTGGAACATACCCCTGCGTGACGCAGGACTTACAGCAGACGGACGAAAAGGCTCGACCTACGATAGCTCCGCTGTTGGAATACCAACAGTTTGGCTCGAGGCCTAGTCGTGAAAAAGCAAATGTGTGGAATCGGGTGAGACGTACACAAACTTTCTTGGTATTTTATCGCGCTTGATCTAATTCGCGCCTGCTGTCCTGCGTTTTGCATTGTTCTGCAAAAGCATGAAGCTCATTTTGTGATTAAATGAAGTCTGAAGCGTTGCAACTAGTGAGCTGAATACACTTAGTGGTAAGTATTACGTTTGCCGAGTTTTGCAGTCACTATGCAGGAGGCATGTGCAGTAAACATGAGATACGCTGGAAGTGAACGTTATTTTACTTTTGAGCCGCAGGAATGCTAACCGAATAGAAAAGCGGACACATTTCGTCAAGTTGAGTGAGCCAGTGTTCGTGCTATAGCAAATGTGCGAAATGTGCGAACCTTGGGAGGTCTTACACATGCATATATGGTTGTTAGTGATTTAGCCTCTGTTGTCATGACGCAAGTTGTTCAAAGGACTTTCAGGGCTGTATGCCAGCTAGGGGGATCAAATTTTCTCACACCACTTAAGACTGCTTACGCGCTTTGAAGGTTAAAGACTAGAGTACTACTGCGACCGGTACCTCTTATATACACGTCCAAACGTCGACACAATACCCACGCTCGTCCCTAATCTGAATCCCCCTTAACCCATCATAATTCATATTCATCCAACCTAATCGGGCTTAGTAATCATTACTATCAAACACTAATCAATCACTAATTAACTTTGGTAATCATTAATAATCTCTTATACACAGCCGGCATGCTTTGGGATGTTCTGGCCTTCCTTGGGTTTTGTTACCGTTTGTGTCGACGCAGGGGTCATTCAAGGCCCCCTTCCCATGAGACTAGTAAAGCTTTCGCATTAAAAAATGATAATGTGGTGAACTCAATGGCTGTATTGTCTGCTGTGCTTAGACGGCCTAATCTACTTGCTCCAGACGAGTCCGGCGCTTTCTGGCTCATACCGGGATGGATGACCCTCGAGACGAACGGGTGCGCTTCGAGGTACTTGGCCACCTTGAGAGCGTTCTGCATGTGCCGTTCCATGCGCACGTGCAGCGTCTTCAGTCCCCGGTTGACGAGGAAGCAGTCGAAGGGCGAAGGTACCGCGCCCGCAGCTGGAACAGACAGGGGATGCACGTCGTCGGTTGCACTCAGAACAAAAATCCCGCAAACATTGATGGGTTCATGTACTCGCCGGGTGTTCGTAGTTATACGACGCGTTTTCAAAGAAACGATGGCAGGCCCACTAACGCCATTCTTGGCGACGGTTCTTATGGACGCGCGGACATTGTATGGCCGCGAACCATGCAATAGGTTTGTTTGTGTTTTGTTTTTACCGCCCGGCTGCACCGGGTTGTGTTATCTGTGTCCCAAGTGAAGTGCGTGTTTCATTCTTTCCTTCTTATGCCGCACGGGTTATCTCATTTGAGAGAAAGAAAGTTTCGCCCTAACGTCACTAGCCTAGAGAGCAGTCTTCTTTGATATACAGTGTTCTGGATGTAACTCGACGATTCGAGAAACACCCGCACGGAAAGAGAAATGGCCACAAAGCAGACGCCACAGCATTCGATTCGCGCACACTCGCCTGCGCATGTCACTTTGTTGACTGCTGCTTCGCCGCCTGCATATTCTTTGAGTTGTTAGGGGAGCATGAGTTCGCTCCAATAAACCTGTTTTTCCTTCAAGACTACTGTGTCGTCTTTGGCTACGTGGCAGTATGAAAGATGGTACGCAATTATCAAAACATTCACAAAAATTCACCGGTTGACCTTAATCACAGTTTTAGCGCACTGTTTACGCCATAAAATTTCAAACGAGTAGTAGCTGAAATTATATCTTACTTTTAAAATGCACTGAATATGGTTTTTGTCGCCAAACTAGGTCTTTTTCACGGTGGCATTCAAGCTCATATGGTCATGTGGGAGTCAAATTCATCGTTATTGCATTGTTTCCTACCGAGCCGGACTGCAGCGAGGAATAATATGGCAAATGTTTGGAACAAAAAGAGTGGGACCTTGCACTTTACGTAAGCATTCTCCGATTTCTTGGGCAGCAGTATCTGCACTCCATAAGAATCTTACTTCTCGCGGTGGAGCGTAACTGCTCTTCTATTTGCAGCGTTCTTTGTATACAAAAGCCACTTTTCAGTATCTGGATCGTTGGATATGAGACTTTCTAGCCTAGCACTCCAAGCTATCACCAACTCGCCTGTAATGGGTGCACCCCAGCACGACAAGTACTCGTGAATGGAACCAGCGCGAACTAAAACGGAGACAGAGGATGTCGAACTCAAGGACAGCCGCCTGTCCTCGTGTTAAACTTCTGTCCGTCAAACTAGCAACTCTCGAGCTCCCCATCCAACTCTCCAACTAGCCCAGCTTGAAACGCTACAAGTATTACTGCGGTGAAGTATTACTGCGGTAAACATCAGTAGTAATGTGAAGCATATTGCCACTACTTGCATGTGCTGCAAGGATTCATGGATTCTTATCTGGAGATGCTTGTGAGGTATTAGCAATGATTCTTCGAAACCAAGGAACGCCTCAGATTTAAAAGCCTGTATTGGTATAGACTTCGGTCTGTAATTTTTGTACTCGATTGATTGATTGTAAGCTTTAACGCGCCGACGCAACGCAGGCGATGAGGCGCGCCGTAGTGGAGGGTTCCGGATTAATTCTGACCACCTGGGAATCTTTAACGTGCTCCTAAATATCGAATACACGGGCGCTCTTGCTTTTCGCTGTAATTTTTGCACTCATTCGTTCAACTTTTTTATTTCGCCAGGCAGAAAGTTAGTGGAAATGAGTACATGATTCGCAGCAGTGTTTCAGAACCAAGAAATGGAATGGGGGATGCACTGCGGAACCAAGAGCTCATGCTTGGATGTTGCATACAGTGTGCAATATTGGCTCGGAAACTGCACGTGTCCTCAATGGTTGACCACGGCCGCTGGATGAAAGGCGCACTGCGTGCGCTCTCATCCAGCGGCCGTGGGTTGACTAAGCTTTTCTCAACGCCTTTCACATTTATTTGCTTCAGATAAATTTTTTGCAAACTAGAGTGGAAGGTAGATGAAAGTTCGTTTCATATTCTTTTTCACCGCCCCCATTTGCAGGAACGAATGCCAGCTGCAGACAAGCTTTGTACATTAAAGGCATTACACCGTTTTGATTGATTGATTGATTGATTGATTGATTGATTGATTGATTGATTGATTGATTGAATGATTGATTGATTGAGAAATGATGATTGATTGATTGATGATTGGATTGATTGATTGATTGATTGATTGATTGATGATTGATTGATTGATTGATTGATTGATTGATTGTGAAGTTTAACGCGTCGACACTACCCATGCGATGAGGCGCGCCGTAGTGGAGTGCTCCGGAATAATTTTGACCACCTGGGGATCTTTTAACGCGCGTCGAAATCTCGTGTGCCAAAACTCACCGTTTTGGAAGAACTTCAGACGCTCGTAGATCTTCTCATCATTTGTGCAGAGGCAGCCCATCACCACATCCGAGTGTCCTGCATTTGTCACACAATTCGGCGTTAATGGGAGAAATTTCTATTTGGTTGCTGCGTATTGTCTTTAAGGCTCTAAGTAACAGGTGATATTTAAAGGCCAACTGCACTGGCATTTCACTTGGGCAAAATGTATTTTGGACGTACAGTACACGCCACGAAAGATGCAGGGACATGGCTGGTAGCCCCCGTGAAGTGCCTTGTTAATCATGTAGAAATGTTAAAAAAAAAAAGCCAAGTAGCAGACAACACTACACGTGCCGGCAGATCGTGCAGACAGCCATAAACCGGAAGTTACACTCCGGTCGGCCCGGTGTTTGGTCCGCCGGCCCGCCAGGGGAATCAGTTGCGTTCCCCTGGGCGCGCTCTTTTAAAAGACTTCCGCGGGCGCCAAGTGCTGCGCAGAGGTTCGCTCCGCCTGGCCGCAGCTGCTCGCTCGCTGGCTGCAATGCCACTTCAAACCTGGCCGTAATGGCCGCGCTCTTCTCACTTTCGGTTTCAATATCACCGATTCCCGCCGATTGTTAGCGCCATGCATGCGTATATTTCAGCTGTCAGATTTTCCATTTTGCGGTGTTTTTAAGGCGGACTATACGAAAATAAGGTTTTCAAGAGGTCAGAGCAGTTGTCCTTTGCATGACAGGTTGCATGAAATGACAGGGTCCTTGCATGACAGGGTTCTAAGTGACAATTTTGGTAAAATTATAGCTTTGCAGAAAAGGATGTTGTAGGAATTCGTGTTTGAAATCTCGTATTTTTGCAATAAAAGCTCTTTATAAATAAAGTGTCAGCGACTTCGCTTCAAAGACGTGTGGATAATGCGGCTTGCTGCAAAGCGTGTTAATGTGCTTGAGGTCCCAATAAGCTCCCCTGTAAAGAGGAATGGTGCAGCCGTGCACATAATAAGCATGTGCATTAACGATGGAATATGCGAGTGAAAAGTGATAGCACAACTATTTCCACACGCACCACCCTTGAGTGCTTCGTATTGTGTCAGCGAAATGAGGACTGCTGTGGTCAACATGCACGTGCGCGATGATATGGTATCGCCCAACACGGTGCAGCAGTTGCATGTTCACGCAAGGACAGGTTGTGCTATCCAGAGCCTCTAACTGCCCGCTAAAAGTGCCTATACTAGGGAATATAGGGAAATATACCAGGGAATACGGAAAATATCAGGGAAATAACGTGCGATCTTGGTATACAAGTGCTTGAAGGCTGAACGGCTGCCTGACACC
>CM023449.1:54789930-54952731 GCA_013339765.2 Haemaphysalis longicornis | reverse complement strand
GAAAGCAGGTACCAACTGTGTCTTCCAAACTACAACAACCTACACCATGGTCACTTGCTAAAATCTTCAACATGGCTGATGCAGCCCTTTTCATGAAGTCCGGTGAATTGCAGTCGAGGCTAACAATGTCCGCCTCTGTGACACTTCGCCAAAAGAACGTGATAGAGTGTTATCAGACATGAATGGTTGGAACAGGCTGGGATTTTTTCCCATCTGGTGAACTGCCTCTCGCATCAGTGCTGCTGAGGTACTAACGGGTTCAACTTCTGCGCACGGCCGACTACGCTTTTTAATCTCTTCGCCGATAGCGATGCCATCAAATAGTGTAGGATTCCATTGCATTGTCAGGTAGCTCCAGCGCAATGTGGCCATACTTGAAGAAAGATTTAGCAAAACACTGGTGCGGAATCCGGAAGATTTTTGTTTCGCTCGTACAATCGTACAAAACCATCAAAATTTGGGAGTCTCCCGGATAATTAGGGAAACCTGGCAGCTATGAATTTTACAGCTCATTAAACGGTGTTTGAAATGGGCATTCAAAATGGTTCCTTGCCACTGCTGCCACCAAAGTTTAATGAGCTGTGAAATTAGTTCCAAGCGATGCAGCAAAAAAATGCTTCGAATATTGCATCCACCAGGGTTTATAGTATTGGAAAATATAAAGATTACAGTTTTATGACCAACACTGTTTTGTCTATTTTTCGTCCAAAAATGGCTAATTATCTTTACTTATCTTGGGAACTAATTTCCCAACCGAAAAAATAATGGCATATTTGAATCAGGGGGCAAAAAACGGCAAGACTGACAAGTTTCACAAACTTTACTTGAAAATTAAAGAAGCTGTTTTAAGATCAGTGTCCCCCTTTAAAGCCCAAAGTCTGAAATTTCGAACCATGTCCCCCTCCCCCTGGTGCGCACCTTGAAGCCCAGCAGGGGCGGCCGGGAGCAGCTGGTGACAAACTTGAGCAGCAGGCGGCGCTGTCGCTCGTCGAACCCGGCCAGCACCTTCCAGAAGGCGAGGATGACCGGGTGCTCGGGCGAGTAGCCGCCCTCGTAGTGGGTGTGCTCCCTCAGGTCGTCCACGTCCACCGGGCTCTGGGCGCCCGACACCAGCACCTGCAACTCGTGGGGGGCAAACAGCCGCAGCCAGTGGCCCGGCAGAAGCTCCTCCATGCCCTGCATGGGTCGCCCGTGACTCGTCATCATCACACTCCCTCGGAACACACGGCAAATTAGCAATTACCCAACAACAAACACTGATCGTGATGCGCACTGTCTTATTATGTATATCATTGTCATCATCTGCATCATCTTCATCATCATGCAGACAAAACATGCACCATGCAGACAAAACACAAGTTTGGATCATTCGAAAGATTTCGAAAGGAATTTCTAAATGTCCAGGTAAGTGCCACTGCTGTCCTTTGCATTGAGCAAAACAAACCATAAAATTGTGCGTGCGTGCATGCGTGTACATCAGTTCCACTCTGCCAGTATTTTATTCGTCCGGCCCCTCCACTAATTTCGATTGATTGATTGTAGGTTTAACGTGCCGACGCAACGCAGGCGATGAGGCGCGCCGTAGTGGAGGGGCTCCGGATTAATTTTGACCACCTGGGGATCTTTAACGTGCGCCGAAATCTCGTACTCCACTCCACCAATTTCCAAAGCCTGTTCACCACTCCTATGACTTCACAAGGCAGGGAAAGTATTAGGGAGCCCTGCTTCCCAAAAAAGAAAGCCTGAAAAGGAGCATCCCCACAGGCTGATATACAGGTGTACAGATGATGTACAGATGCTGATGTACAGATGTACAGATGATATGCTATAATAATGATGATGTACAGACAAAACATCCACCTAGAGCCAGGGCACATGGACCTCAGAGGTCGGCGGACTCACTTACGAGTCCACTCACTCAGACTCACTCAAACTCAAACTCATGCGTGAGTTTGAGTTTGAGTGAGTTTGAGCCTGACTGAGTTTGAGTACGCCTGAGACCAAGTGAGTTCCGAGTCCATTTTGAGTTTGAGTACATTTTGAGTTTGAGTCCATTTTGAGTTCTAAGTACATTTGAGTTTGAGTACATTTTGAGTTCTGAGTACATTTTGAGTTTCAAGTATAAGTGAGTTCTGAGTTTTGCGCTCACTGTGAGTTTGAGTTTGAGTGAGTGCAGATGTGCTGTTCAGCAATGAGTCTGAGTTTGAGTGAGTAGTGATTCAAAAATAAGTTTGTGAGTGAGTTTGAGTGAGCCGCGCAAACTTTGCCGAGGTATGCACATGGTACATTCCAGATGAAGCAGTGCGCCACCAATTAGCGCCAACAGAGCTAATTGGTGGCACACTGTTTCATAGAGCTGTAGCAGCACTACTGCCACAGGGTTCGTACAGGCTTCTAAAGCAAAAATTCAAGGGTTTTCAAGGACTTTCAAGGACCAGAAAACACATTTCCCAAGTCCCCCATCTAATGTTTTATCCGGGATTATTTACAACTTTTTCAACACAATGCAAAATTCCGTTATTGCCCAATTCCTAAGAACATTAGTGCACATTTAGATAGGTGTTAACGGGTTCGTGAATGCTCCCCCAGCTTTATTTTTTTTTATTTCATGGCTGGCATTTACAGGTTTTTCTTTTTTCTTTGTGTTTTTCTGAGGCTGTTTGATTTGAAAACTTAGTTCATTGGTCCTGCATCTCCTGTTTCGTCAGCAAGAGCATCAGCTGGAGCAAGTGTTGCTTCAAGGCAGGATGAACTATGTGCCCGTCCACCATTTGCACGTAAAAGCAAACGTAGATGGAGAGTATGAGGCACAGACTAGGAAGATGCAAGATAGAAAACAGAAGCTGGCTTTCACTGGATTGTATCATGATATGGATTGGATTGACAAGTGCCTCCTCCCAATGTTGCCTTGTAATAACGAAAATCCACCAAACTTGTAATTTCACGCAATACACTGAAACTTGATTGTTACAATGTTTCTTTACATTTGTTAACATCTAAAATCCATGAAAAACACTTTAAATTCTTGTGAAAAGGCAGGGCCATTGATTCTCTACGGAAAAATCAAGGGTATTCAAGGACCATTTAAAAATTCCAGGACTTTCCAGGCCTTGAAATTGACACTTCTAAATTCAAGGGTTTTCAAGGTTTTCAAGGACCTGTGCGAACCCTGTGCCAGTAGTTGGCGCTCATTGCTACTACAGCTCTTACTACACTTTAGTCCAGTAGGTTCTCTGTGCTACCACAGCCCCAGGTGAGAGTCACACGAGTCAGCACCTTGCGGAAGGCGAGGCACTGCTGCCGAAGCTGAGTGTTGAGCAGGTGGTCGGCCAAGAGGTGCATGTACTCGATCCGGTTCTCCCCCGTCACCGCTATCGACGACCCGCCGGGCTTCAGCTCCTCCACTTCGCTGTGGCCTAGTTGGCTGGTAACCACCTGCAAAAGGGCAACAACACCAGGCCAAATGATTACTAACACATTCTAACACAGGTTTGTTGGTACAGAAGCTTCTGACAGACTCATAAATGAAACTTTGCGACTCATGCTGTAATTCTTAGAGGCAACGGGAGGCACTGATGCTCATGCAGTCGCTACATGCCATCACCATTAGCTTGCTGATTGTGATTATTGTAAACACACAACTGTGACTCATGGCGAAAACCTATGCTCGTATAATCACTGCCTGTAATCATCATTACCTTTGATGTGGTGATGATACCATTGTAAGCAAACAGACAGGACACTTGTTCGATACTGACGCTCGTATAATCGTTGCCTGTCATCATTATTAGCTTTCTGATATACCGAAGGCGATTATTGTAAACACGTCTGCGACTTGCGCTGGATACAGACGCTTGTACAATCACTGTCTGCCACCATCATTATCTTGCTGATGTACGAATGACTACTGTAAAAATTCACGACTCGTGCCTTACTCGTGCTATGCAAGGAATAACTGACACTCGCATCATCTTTAAAGCCATCATCATCAGTGATAATACACCATAACGTGTTACTTATAATAAAAAAGGCACAGACCCTGTCAAGCGGGGAAGTCGCGAAACTACTGACATGAAAAGCTGGCAGCGTGCATACAGACAGATGGAGACATTTCCTCCACTGCTTCGTCCCACCAAAAACTTCACTGCATTAAAATCTCACGGACAGCACGAAGCAACAAGGGTAACCAACCAAGCCACAAAGTGAACAGACGAGAGCGACCTTACTGTGAAGTCGAGGTTGAGGTCAGTGACGTTGCCGTGATACGTCTTGAGGAAGAAGAGGTTCCGGTAGACGAGCGGGTCCAGCGACGCCAAGTGGTGAAGGTCGAGGTCGCCACGGCCAGGTGCCACCCACTTGGCGAGGAAGAAGTGCGCCAGGGGCAGCTCCACCAACATCCCCTCGTAGAGAGCCTGCATACCAGTGGGACAAGAAGCATGCACATGAATTCCGGCCAGTGCATTTGCCATTACTTTTTCTTTTAGCAACGATGGGGTGCAATCTTCCATGCTGGCTTTCCGTGTATATCCCTTTTTAAGTGCAGAGCACTTTAGGGGCTCGCCTTGTTGTCGTAGCTCGCTCGCTGGACCCAAGTAGAGCCACGCGGCATTCCGGCGTTTCGGCGTAATCCAGCGGCTTCAAAAGCAAAATCGTTTATACAGCCATAAGCGTTTGAAACTTGTGAACTGCTGGCGCTTGTCATACATCTCCCCGTTGTTTAGCGCAAAGAAAACTGTAGGTACATTCAAGGGAAAATATACGTAACTAACCGGCAGCGCCCGCGTTCATTTGGTTAGGAACGCTCGTTGGGTTGGTTTTTACGATATAGTAAGCAAAAAAAAAAGTGGCAGTGCAACGCCGGCACGTGCGGGAGGAAAAGCAAGCACAAAAAGAACAGAACTCCTGCTGGCACAGTTTCAGGCAGGGGGCACGCGAGCACAGCGAAGGCGGGAAATTTGAATTGCATTGGGTGGTAGCAGCGAGCAGATAACGGCGCTACAGCCCATTAGGGCAAATCACTTTCTCTGCACTTCTGACAGCTTTCACATTGATTGGAACAGCTTTAATTTTTTTCTATCATCTTAGTGCAATCCCAGTTAGTTGAGCTTCTGGTCGCAACATTCCAGTACAAAAGCACTGTACCAACCTACCAACCTGATTTCACCTCTGCTCGTGTCAAGCCTCCCAGCTAGCCGAGTATGTGTTGCTTCGAAAACCAAACAAGCCTTGCTAGGTTAATGAAAGGTCCAAGCGTAGACTCCAAAGCAATACCACTGAGAAACTGCCTTCTCACCTTGGCAAGTAGGCGGCCCACAAAGCCATAGTGACGTGTTGCCTGGCCGGAATCGTAGCCCGGCACACGGCCAACGGCCGGGTTCGGGTAGAGGCGCCGGTCGTGCATGCACTGGAAGAGGCCTCGGTTCGGGTCAAAGGCCGTCTTCATCAGTTCGGCTAGGAACTCGCGCAACAGGCCGCCCCCTGAAAAGAGTGGAGGCAAACGAGGGGATTGGCAAACATGAGGGATAGGCAAAGAATGGGGGGGATGACAAACGGAGATTGACTTGTCTAGTTTGTACATTCGTGGCAAAAAACCCAAGCTGGCAGGGTCAGAGACCGATTTTTTGCGAGAGGAATCGACTCGTGTCGAATCTGCTTGTATTGAATGTAACTGAAAGATAGTCAGTTGAAGGTTTCTAGCCTGGAAGCATGTCTGACAAACCTGGCCGCATAGAACCACCCCTCCAAGCACCATCTACTCGTTTGCTTAGAACATTCCTTCTAATCTCTTGAATATCTGCTGCTATGGCTCTGTTCTACCTCAGTGGCCTAGGAGCAGAGTCATGGGTTTTAGGCTAAAAACTGGGTTTGAGTCCCAATGATTCAATTTTTTTCCACAAAGACCAGCCGTCCTCTTTTAACTGTAACATGTTCTCCTAGGTCGTCATTTCTACTCATTCTTTTCAAAAATAAGAATAATTAGGTATCTTTTGAATTGGTTTAGCGTACCAACTCATTTATTGGTCCTGTGATTCTCGTACTGCTGAGTCCAGGGATGTGGGTTCGGTTCCAGCTGCAGTGGCCACTTCGTAAGACGGAGGCGAACAGCAAAAAAGCCCGTGTGTTGCGATTTCGGCGCACGTTAAAGATCCCAGTGCGGCCAAAAGGAATCTGGAGCCCCCCACTGCAGCACACCTGATAGCCCACGTATAGCTCCGGTGTGTTAAAACCCCACAATATTAAAAAAACTTACAGTCGTTCCACTCAAAGTGAAAGCTGCCAGAAGTGCAGAGCAGTGATTCACCATAATGGGCTGTGGCGCCGTTATCTGCTCACTGCTACGACCCAATGCAATTCAAATTTCCCGCCTTCGCTGCGCTCGCATGCCCCTTGCCTGAAACTGCACCAGCGGGAGTTCTGTTCTTTTTGTGCTCGCTTTTCCTCCCGCACGTCCCGGCGTTGCACTGCCACTTTTTTTCGCTTACTATTGTGAAAACCAACCCAACCGGCATTCCTAACTAAATGAACGCGGGCGCTGCCGGTTAATTGCATATATTTTGCCTCAAATGTACCTGCAGTTTTCTTTGCAGCCAGCGCCAGCGGTTCACCAGTCTCAAACGCTTATGCTTTCGAAGCCCCTCGGTTACGCCGCGACGACAGCCGCTACGACGGAACGCCGTGTGGCTCTACTTGGATCCAGCGAGCGAGCTACGACGACAAGGCGGGATCCTAAAATGCTCCGCAATTAAAAAAAAAAAAAATCTGTGATTCTTCCAGTATGAGACAAAAAAGAGAGGCAAGTGGGGTGTATCTAGGTGGCCAGGCTTGTCAAATACACGGCAGATTCAGGGATTGATTTGCAGCGAGAGGAACCAACTCATGTCAAATGTGCCTCCTGAATAGAATGCAATTGAACGGCAGAGGCTTTGCACATGCCCCCCTCCCTCACCATCTACGCCGGCCTCCTCCAGCCCGGCCACGTTGACGAGCTGGACGCGCAGGCGCAGCTTGAGGTTGGGCTCATCGGCGAGCTTCTCGAAGGCGTCCTCGTAGATGTAGTCCCTCCGCACGAGCACCTCGATCTGGGGGCCAAGCAGGAAGTGACCCTGCTCCCCCCGGTGGTTCTCGGACTTGTCTCGCGCTATCAGGCTTTGCAGCACCTAGAAGAGAAGCGGAGGGAACACGAGGGAGGGTTACCCAGTGGGGAGATATACAGTCTACGCCCATTACAACGGACTCTCTTAAGGGGGGACATGGCCCTTAAAACTATTTCGTTTAATTTTTAAGTAAACTCTGTGAAACTTGTCACTGTTGCTGAGTTTCCCCCACTTATTTCAAATATGGCATTATTTTTTTAGTTGGTCAATTAGCTCCCGAGATAATTAGAGGTAATTAACCATTTTTGGAGGAACAATAGACAAAGCAGTGTGGTCATAAAACTGTAATCACTACATTTTCCAACACTATGAACCCTGGTGAGTGCAGCAAGAGAATCAGTTTTTTGATGCATCGTTTGGAACTGATTTCAAAGCTCATTAAACTTCAGTGTTTAAATGGGCACTCAAAATGGTTCCTTGCCACTGGTGCCACCAAGTTTAATGAGCTGTAAAATTAGTTCCAAGTGATTCATCAAAAAACTGATTCTCTTATTGCACTCACCAGGGTTCATATTGTTGGAAAATGTAAAGGTTAGTTTTATGACCAACACTGCTTTGTCTATTGTTCTTCCAAAAAGGGTTAATTACCTCTAATTATCTCGGGAACTAATTTACCAACTAAAAAAATAATGCCATATTTGAAATCAGTGGGGGAAAAGCAGCAAAACTGCCGTGTTTCACGTAGTTTACTTCAAAATCAAAAAAGTTTCTTTTTAAGAGCAGTGTCCCCCTTAATCTGGAAAACAATGTCCGCTGCAGCTGAAGCATGCAGTATCTGACCGGGGGAAAGGGAGGGGGGGGGGGGAGTATATGAGTGCAAAAGAGGGTAGTTTGACTGGAACTTGGAAAAGGCCTAGCGCAAGCAGTCAAGTGTGTAAAGATGCATGATAAGCTCAGGAAATAAAGCAAGAATATAGCTAGGAGCAATTATTATACAGCTCTAAAAATCAGTCGTGGCCATCAGAATTAGCTAGGCTTTTTTAAATCTTTTCGTGACAAGGCAGGTTTACCCGAAACCGTTCGTCAAGCAAATCGGATCACTGCCTGATGTTCCCCCCCAAGGCAGCTTCCACAGTTTTTATGATTTTAGTCTGGTCATTGAAACAGCAGATACAAAATCGTCTGATGGACAGCTGTGAAGTCTAAAGTTAGACCAAACTGTGCACGGCCACTGGCAGATTGCATACAATAGATGGGAACCAACCCCACTACTTGAGGCATTTTTTACCTTTTTCACCAAACAGAACGGGAAAAAAGACCGACCTTTACTGAACCCGAGTTCTTTATTGCATAAAAAAACTGTGGTGAGGGCAGACTTGACTCCAGGTGCACCACTTCATGCATTCAATAACACTGTTGTTCAATCAATAACACTGGAGTCGCGTTTATCGGCAGTGGCCTTGTTCTTGACGGCCAAGCGGATTGTCTGCTTAGATAGGCCTGTACTTCTGGCGATGTCGGCCAGCTTTACGTCACGTTCGACAGCGTTAATTATGCTTAGTTTATCCGACAGTGAAATCAGATACCCTGCCGCTCATGTCACTATTAGCAAAAAAAAAAAAAAAAAAAAAAGGCCACTGGCACTGGCTTGGCTGCGCCAACGACCTGGCTGCTAACAATGTTGCCAGACATAACAGTTTTCTTGCCAAACTATACAAAGGAAATGCATTACGGGTTCCGGCACCGCGGCAGTCTGCCATTAACATTCAGTCAAAATGATTTTTGCCTAAAATTTAGTCTGTTGTAGCCAATAGTCTGCTATAGCCGGGTCCGTTATGAGCGCAGTGAACTCCACTTAAAATGCAAGGGGACCAAACAAACCAACAGAAATGGTCTGCTGTAACTGGAAGCCCGTTGTTGCCGGATCCACTGTAATGAGTGTAGACTGTATAGGGAGGGAAATACAGATGGGGGATGTACTGTTCGCTAGTTTCCCAACCGTCCACGAAGGTCCCCAAAGGTCCACACAAAGGTCCACAAGCCTTGAGGTCTATAATCGTACAGACGCAATCCACTAACATGCCTCCTTCCATTCAACATGCTGGAGATTAAAACGACACACTTACCCTGACGCGAACTGGGAATGGGACGGCAAAAGGCATCTCCTGGAGGATGGCCGCGCAGCGAAGCTCCGTTGTTGCAAGTGGAGGCCCGCCTTCCTCTGCAGAAGCCGCAGGCATGCAATCAATTAATCGAATAAAATGAATCGATCAACACGATTGCCCTTTGACTCGAACCATGCACTGGTTGAATGTGAAATTACTGGATGATAAATTGATCGATTAAAAAAAAATTACGGTAGCAAGAAAAATCGCCGTCCGAGCGTCTACGGTTTCAGAGCCGTACTCTGCGACATAGGTCCACTCTTGATCGTGCCCAAGGTTTACAAATCCTGTATGTCCTGCATTAAATAACCATTTTTACGTACCACACACTTGATGTTTGAAATCAGTCCCTGCACGAGACAGTATAAACAGACCCAAAGTCATTTAGGACTTGATGAGGCCTTAACGTGCAACAGAAGAACAACAAATGGTGCCTTTAAAAAAGAAAAAAAAAAACAGCGCCTTGTCTTGTCAATCTTTCTTTCGTCCTGTTTAAGCGCTGTTGTTCTCTGTCAAGTATGTACCGACAAGCCCACACTACCACGCCTTTTTAAAGTGTGTCATGTCTTCTGAGCTGAGTTGAACCCTTAGGAAGCAACTAAACAAAAATAAAAACTTAATTGAACAAAGCTGTTATTTCATGCTCAGAGACCTTTAAAAGCAGCAAGTGCACAGCCAATTTGCAAGTAACTTAAGCGCAACCATTTCTCCTAAAATTCTGGCTGCCTTTGAATATGAAAGGCTGGTTTTATTCCCACGTAAAAATGAAGGAAACTCACACAACCGCGTAAGACTTGCAGGTAGCGAAGCTGTATGCAACCTTCACGACCATCACGAAGGTTTAAGTCCACGACTGCAGTCGATTCGCTTCTTCTTTGCTGCCGCAACGACCTTTACTCCATCATTGTTGCTAAAAGTGTGAGCTTCCTTCATTTGGTTTTGGAAGTGATAATTACTGGACATCACATTGGAGGGGTGTACACCACGACAGGTCTTTCTTGTTCCGAGCAATTGTTTCCACGACTACGGCGACCACTGAAGTTTTTTTTGGCCAGACTTGGCCGATTTCCCTAAGTGAGTATGCTTGGCTTGACAAACGAGTGCCGGGGAAGCTGGGTGGTCGCCACAAGGCACACACGCACGAGCGCTCGGCATTTTCTTGTTTTTTTTAACTGCCGGGCGGTCGCCGCGAGGCACGCGCTCACATACGTTCAGCATTTTCTTGCTATTTTTAACTGCGGAGCCGAAAAATAACGGTTTGCTATAAACAGCTTCGCTGATAAAAAATAAAAAATATCATTCGGCCATAAGTACACAATTCTATATAAGCACACTTGGGTAGCCATATTCCATAGTGGGTGCATTGCTTCACCAAAATTATTTTTGTTATGCATCATGGACTGAGCAAGCAATAAGCAAACCAGAGATGGCATGTACACTCCAGCCACTGTACAAAAATATGCACTACTCCTGACAATACCGCCCAAGGTAGCTATAATGAGAACCAACTTGGCCACAAATAATTTGACTTCAAGGTAACAATTTCTAGTTAGCTTAAACACCGATCAATTACTGCGAGCATGCAGACTTAATTTAAGCACTTTTCACAGTATTTACCATTTTTGTAATGCACTTCATCGAAATACATGACGTCCAAGCTATTTTTGGTCCGGAATGGTTACGTGACAAGAGCGTCAGACTTGGTTAAAAATTTAGCCCAGCTTAACATCGTGAATTTTCTGATGTTACCAGCGAGGCTGCCTTGCATTCTGTAATTGCAAAGCTAAGCTCCATAGAACTTCTCAAAGCCAGCAGGTCGATTCCCATTCGTGCCAATTCATTTATGCCATGTTCCACTGCTCGCGCCATCTACTGGAACTGTTTGTTACTTTTAAACTTGGAACACTGTACCACCGGGGTGCGCCGTGAGCACTTTTTTTTTTTTGCATTTTTTTATTTTCTATCGCAAAAATCAAGCAGCCATGTACTTTTTAACTAAAAGAACAATGCGAATATCACTTATGTATTGATGCCTCGCCTCAAATATGTCTAATCTTTTCTTTTTGTTCAACGATGTTGACAAGTACAAACATTGCCACCAGATTTCATAGTTTACAAAAGCTTTGCCCATACATGTGCCTCATTCCAAGCATTCTTTTAACTTGCTCGCCAGGCTATGCCCTCTCCACATCGCTCCAGGAACCACATTGCCACATTTCGTCACATGAAATAGAGCTCGCACTAAGAACAGAGCTCGCACTAAGAACAGAGCTCGCACCAAGAACAGCTTCACTGCTAAAACAAAGTATTTCATGTGCCCACGACAACTAGATTCCCGTGAGGAGGGCCGTGACGCACCGAGCTGTTTCCTGGACATTGCAGGAGCCCCGCACGTACGTAGTCGTGGAGTTTCCAAGCTCCAGTCTGCCACCTGGCAAGAAAGGGTTTTCACGGGAAGCTCAGTGAAAAACAGCTGCACAGTGTGCAAGCCTCAATGAATGAATAAGCAGCACTACTGCACTTAAAGGGGCCATGCAGACAAAATACAAGTCGGATTTATTCGAAACATTTCGCGTTTTATAGTGTCCCTAGCGCTTGCCTGGCAGAAAATGATGGCGTATTCACCGATAAATTATTCAATTTAGGTTAAAATTATGATTCTCCCACCAAATTGTGTGTTTTCGTACCATCAGCAATGAAGTCAGAAGGGCTGATATTCAAACGAACTTCGAGTGCAGCCTTGCTTGCCGTCAGTCTTCCCAGATGGCGCTGCCATACTCAGCTGCGAACTGTTGGCCGCTGTTGCTTTGTTTTTGACCATATTTGCACCTGGCTTGTTTTTGTTACTGTAGAGTGTAATCGTTTCATGAAACATGGGGTATCCTCGACAAACAGGATCACGTAAGACAATGTCGCTTACGCCAATCGACCAGTGTCATGTAAGTCAACTTCAAAGCGGCGGAGTGCTGTGCAGCTAAAACAAGGCTAGTGCGCCCAGTACCAACAGCACTGCACATCGGTACTTCTATGCTTACGTGTATTTTTGCAAATTTGATTGTTTACCCCACCATTCTTACTGCTGTAAAGTGAATATGCATTACGTTTAGGAACAAAAACCTTGCTCGGCAAGCCTATAAGTCCTGCCTAATTTGCGTTTGCTTTTGCCGGCGTCAGCCAATCGCACAGCTGGGCTGATATGACATCATAGGTTCTGTTGCGGGAAATGAGCTAGTGGGTCGCATGGCCATTCTCTTTTTTCTTAATTATGTAGCCTATCTGAGTGAAGTGTGTGTTGAAAGTGGCGTCAGAACGATTCTACCCAGGCAATCTTTCGAATGAACCAAACTTGTGTTTTCTCTGCATGGCCCCTATAGAACATAATCCTGGTCACATATCTCCTAAAACAATACCATGTTGGTAATAAAACAGGCTGTTGATGATATGCGTTCATGTCCTGCTACAACGAAATCAACATTGTTCGCATTAACAACATTTGCATATACATTGCACTGGGAAAAAGAAAAAGCCATCGCATTAAACTGCAATCACGAGAGAAACTGACATACGTCGCATTTTGCTTGTCTAGCAGCAAATGCAGTTGGGTAATCGCAATCATCGAAAAGGTCCACGGGTATGCCAAAAGCTTCCTAAAAATGTGTTTAGTGCATGCTGCTATAATCATTGGAATCGAGGAAAAATTCGTGCAGTGAGCAAACAACTTGGGTGGCTGCTAACGAAAGTTCAGCCATAAGAAATGCAGCTGGTTGCTTGCAAGCACAAGAAAGGCGGCTGTTTGGAGGGATGATTACCCGGTCAGGAGAGATGTGCGCTGTGCGGGGCGAGACCCAGTGGCCCTCCGGACAAAAGGAGCGCCGGGAATCTCGAGCGTACAGTTGCCGGAGTAGTGACACCACGCACTGCGTGACAAAAAGAGATAAAAATTAAAGCCGTTCCATTCAATGTGAAAGCTGTCGGAAGTGCAGAGCAGTGATTCACCATAATGGGCTGTGGCGCCGTTATCCACTAACTCGTGCCACCCAATGCAATTCAAATTTCCCGCCTTCGCAGTGCTTGCGCACCCCACGCATGAAACCGCGACAGCGGGAGTTCCGTTCTTTTTGTGCTTGCTTTTCCTCCTGCACGTGGCGGCGTTGCATTGCCACTTTTTTTTTGCTTACTATCGTAAAAAACCAACCCAACGAGCATACCTAACTGAATGAACGTGGGTGCTGCCTGTTAATTACGTATATTTTGCCTAAATGTACCTACAGTTTGCGCTAAACAACAAGATGTAATGAGAAGCACCAGCGGTTCATGAGTTTCGAAAGCTTATTACTAAAACTGCTTGGCTTTCGAAGCCTCTGTGGGACTCCACAATGACAGCCGCTAAGACGGAACGCCGTGTGGCTCTACTTGGGCCTGGCGAGCGAGCTATGCCGACAAGGCGAGCCCCTAAAGTGCTCTGCACTTAAAAGAAGAGGACGGGTTGTCATTGGGGGAGACCGAAACAGCACTCGCTCGGGCGCCCAATAAAGTCATGGCATTAGGCACAGCACAGCCCTCTTTTGTGAGTCACCAAAAGCACGTGGTGCGCGTGGTGTGCTTTCCCGCGTCCCTTGAGTGTCTCTTGTAACAAAGTTTTACTGTATATAGTGGCTTCAGAATTCTGCTGCTAAACGTAAGGTCACACGTGAAGCTCTGGTGGCATCATTGCACTAGTTTGTGGAACCCGCCGCGACAACTTGTTCTTTCAAGGACCAATAGCTAACTAAAATGCTAGGTGATGTGCAAAATGTTAAACATTTATGTTTACAGGAGGTTGCAGATTACAGAGGAGTACACAATGACACACAATGCATTCATGAACTGCAAGGTTCCAGGCATTCATGTTACAAAATATTGTCAGGAATTACAAAAAAAAAAGAAAAAAAAGAAAACAGCGCAGCACAGCCATAAAAACAGAGTTCAGTAAATCACTTCAGTGTCAGCTTAGGTGCGTTCCCTGCTACTCCCTATTATTATGATTACTATTAGTTATTCACTTTTTTTTTATTGTCCCGTCTGCCCTGTTCGTATGTTCTTTTTGCGCTGCTAGTCTCACGAGTAAGCCATTTAGATCGTTCTGTTTTCACACAGCATTATTTATTATGTTTGTATACAGTTGAACCTCGATATAACGAACCTCGATTTAACGAAATTCGCGATATAACGAATTTTTTCAAGTTTTCTAACAAAATTTTGCTAAATGCATGTATTTTTGTCTCGATTTTACGAAGTAATTTTGTGCGGCGCTTTCGATTTAACGAAGTCACGGCAAGAAAGGAAGAACGAAATTCCGGTCGAGGCACGTTTTATTTTGCCTCTCAGGCCCTACATTGAAAAAATTCAGTACTCAAATTGACTCTTGAAGGCCAAAATGAAAGAAAAGCGGTGAAATCTAGGGTTTAAAACAAAAATTTAAAAAGCGAAGAACGAAGCTGCAAAAAAACCGCTAGCGGTCTAGACGGTTTAATAGTGCACCCACTATTTTGACGTCCCCCATCGTTGCCACCCCGCCCCTCTATGCTTAGGCTACCGAAGCCTACTTCAAGCTTTTTTTTTTTTTTCTACGCGTCATTGCTCAGGGTGCTGCTGCGCTAGGTTTGTGCTCGCTGATAACCAAATTAATATTTTGTTCGTCCCTCGTTAGGTGAGTCTTGTAAGCAGCATGAGCACTCCAAGGGAAAGAAAAGTGTTCCGAACAAGAGCCTGAGGAAGCTCGGTAAAACCTGACAGCCACCGAAGTGTGTGGATGCCATCGATGTTCTGCGGAGGCACGCAGGTGCACCCGAATGTTTAAGACCTTTTTGTTAGCGCTGTCAGCATACGAGCGTCACGTAAAGCCCACCTGGTCAAGAAACGCCAAGCACTGCTTACGGACTTCTTCACTACGGCTTGAACATCGAGTGCTGGTGGCAATAAATTGCTCTCTTTGAACGTGGTCATCTTCGTTTGCGTTCATTAGACAGCTGCGGTGCGGAGAAATCAGTTTCGTAAGGGCTCAGTGGGCATAAAAGAAATTGCTTAATCGAATTTGGCCGGAAGATTTTTAATGTAAGCTTTCCGCTTCCCCTCACGTAAGCGCTGCTCCACACAGTGAAGGGGTCCGCGTGAAATCCGCTCAACTCGCAATCATTTTTTTATCTCGAGTGTTGGGGTTTGAATCACGCGCCTATACTGCGGAGCCCTTGTATGAAAAATGTCTTTCGAAAGTTTCATAGCAGCCTTCCGCTTTTGCCCCGCCGCGCCTAAGCCTACCAGGGAAATGGACGAAAAGAGGCGTAACTTCGAACGAGCACCTCGGCGGGGTGAAGTTCACGGGGCATGGACGGGGGTTCAATTGACTAACAGCGGCATTTAGTAGTGACCGAAATAAAAAAACAAAAAGGGGAAACCTAGTCTACTATCATATTTAATGAGGCGTTGCGGAAAAAGCACCGGTTTTACGATGACACATGAACTACCGTCGGCTATCCGAATTCCATTGCTCAAGTGTTGAAACTCTTAATTCACACAATTTTCGCGGCCAGTTTTAGTACAAATTTCGCTTTAATTGGAGAGGTAACTACATAGCAGTTGTTGCCTGGCGAGGGCCAAAGTGTTAAAACCCCAATAACTGGTTAAATGACTGTAAAATCGAAACCTCGATTTTACGAAATTCTCGATTTAACGAAATTTTGGGGCCCCAAGTACGACTTCGTTATATCGAGGTTTAACTGTATTTCTCTCCAAATAGTTGAACATTTGCTGGAATTGATAGCCACGATTACTGCAGTCTCGTAGGTCTCACTGCTGGGCACTGTACTTGTGTGCATTTGAGTGGGTACTCGTATATAATGTGTACACATGTACAAATGTGTAGTTTTCTTTTTTTGTGCCCCCAAATTTCCCCCCCCTTTATTTTTTTCCCTTTCTGAGTATGTTCATTGCCTTGAAATTCTTTTTTTTTTTTTTTGTTTTTATGCACCACGCCAAATGCCTCCCCTTAGCTGTTCCGGGGACACTAATACAGGATTGATTACTTTATTGTTATTAAAGTTGTTATTAATATTTATGTAATAACATGTATCGTATTTTCCGATTACAACGCAGTCACGATTATAAGGCAAGGGTTCAGTTTGAAGAGTAAAAAAAAAAAAAAAATCGCCACATATATGTACACTCAGCTTCGGATACAAGGCGGGGTATGACTTTGAGACTACGGAATTTGGAAAAAACTTCGCCTTTTATTCGAATAAATGAGGTAGTTCTTTTTGTGTGCAACCACGTGCATTCAGTTAATATTATTTCTTTGCAGACATATACATCATGTCTCGTGTGTTTTAGTATTCGTTTCCGTGTGCCAGCACAAAATCCCCCCCAGGCTGTTGTTCTTGAGCACACATTGATCGATCAATCGATTGACCGGTTGATTGATTACCTCGAACATGGGCCTCCACAGGGTCTTGATGAACCGCACTTGCTGAGCGCTCATGCTGCTCCGGGTGTCAGGAAAGCAGAGCTCCAGAAGGCCCAGGCACAGCTCCCGAAGCTGACCAATCAGGGCCACCAGCTCGGACAGCGTGAACGGCATCGGACCACCTGTCGCCGCTGTCCAAGAGTCCACACAGTTCGTGAATGGACGCCAGATTCAACAAGAATTTATCATCAACATCTACCATAACCCAATTAAATTACGGTATTTTTTCCTCTGCCTAATTATAACGATTCACTGTCAAACTTTACTATTACTGCCGCATTATGAGGATTTAACTCAGAATATTTCAACCCGTTGGAAACTTTACTATCAAATATAACTTGAAGTGTCAGCGACGACCCTCTCAACCACTGAGATTGTCAAGACCCTTCATTGTTTCAAAACGGAGTACAGTTACAGCGCCTCCGAAATTTTTTACACATAGCTCCGTTCCAACATACTGTCCAATCACGCACCCTTCTATTATGTCCTACGAACAAGTAAAAATTGTATGCACTTGAGTAGGTGCCACACCAATGCCAGGCCACTAGAGTGCCCAAACTGAACGCTCACTTGCGCACTGTGTTGTGAGCTCTAATTCCTTGTGGTGTCTTTTTGTGCAAGTGAAGGTTCGGCATGAAATACAGTCAAACCCCACAATAATGAAATCCAGCGAGTACGAAACTCCCACAGCAACGAAATATTTTCGGATCCCCAGCGAACGTCCACAGAAGCACATGCATTTCATTTGCTCCCGCAACAAAATGTTTTTGGAAAGCGATCCCCCCCGTTGACAAAATTCACTTCAAGTCCGGTTGCATTTTGTCTACTCATTTGAGGCTAACAGTGTCCAAAAAGTGCTCAAATGCAATTTTTTTCTTTTGCTCAAAATGTGTAAACTTCTGCCACAGCATGCTTGCAAGGCTGCCACTATTACTGTTTACATAAAAGCTCGTGTAGCAGGCAGCCGTGGAGGCAGCCTAGCAGTGACACCACCAGGGGGCGACACATGGTGGCTCGAGGCACGTCTTTGGCTTCGGCTACGCTAGCTGGCTACCGCTGAACGGCACGCAGGCATTCGTTCTGCGTGTGGCAATTGGCACGTTTGCACCCAATCAAAAGCGGAATTTTTTTATCGCTACCAGATAAGGCAGCAATCGATGCCCAAGTCAGCGGACCAAGTGGAGGAAGGAATGATAGCGCCGACAAGTTTAGAACCACCTGCAGCTCACTCCACCATTTTGAAAAGCAAGGACGCCACTCTTTAATGGCGCACGTGCGCAAAACCAAACAGCCATGGCTGTGGCCTTTCTGGACATCAACAAAGCGGTGCTCACTTAGTTTTGTGGACAGCGTTGGAACAATGAGGTGCCACTGTCTGGCAATGTTCACCAGCAGAAGAAGCTCGGCTTCGCTTGCATGCTCGTCGGACATACTCGGTGCCGAGGACCAGGAAGAGAAACATACAGATAAGGCGAACCTACTGAATGTTTTCGATGCGTTTGACACAATTCGGTCATTCTTAGGCGCGCACGACTATCACTGAAGCCCGTCTTGTAGTGCACGATCTGAGCTGCAATGTTACTGCAAGGTAAGGCTCGCAAAGTAGTACAACCGACCTTCGGAAATAAATTTTCGGTTTGCGGGCGATTTTCCTGTCATTTACGTTTCATTCTCCCAGCAACGAAATTCCCGCAAAAGCGAATTTTTCGGCTTTCCCCGGCGGATTTGTTATTGCGGGGTTTGACTGCACCCCCTCGTATGTATGTACGTGTTTATGGCACAAGGGCATCGAGGCCAAAGAGCACCATGTCAGAGTGAGTGGTCTTTCAGTCAGTAAAATACAACTTTAAAAGACGTGAGGAGGCTAAAACATAAATCATTGGTATGGGGTGTAAAAGGCTCTCAGTCAAAAACATTGTCAAAATATGTAAAGATCCTGGCATATTACATCTTGGAATTTTATGTGCGGTAAGTAATAAGTTTTAAAAATCCGATATCTTGAATATAAGTTAAAAGGCCATTCGTGGGAAACATAGGTTCACCTGCTAAAAATAGTGAAGGGTGTAAGGGCATGGCATATCCAGGACATGAAGCCACTTCTACAAAAAAAACTCTCGCAACAATGGCAACAGGAATGGGACGAACAAATCAAATCCTTATCAATTTACATTTAATAAAACCACAGTTGGGTCGATATATTACAGAAAAAAAAAGAAACAGATTTACTGAAATGTCTATGTGCAGACTGAGAATTGGCCACACGTATGGTACTCATTCTTACCTATTAAAAGGCACCAAACCACCAGTATGCAACAGATGTAAAGGATGGCTCTCACTTCTCCATATCTTAATTAAATGTTCAGCATTTGAAGACGCTAGACGCCGCCACTTTCCCAAGATTTATAGATATGACTGTACCAACTCGCCCAAACCTACACCTTATTAAACTGTGCCCAGTTTTGCCGCCAAACTGTTCCGACAGATCGTTCAATCGCGTGCCGTTCCATCACATCGCCGAGGGGGACTCACGGGGCTCGTAGAACTCGACATCATGGAGTGTGGGCAGCAGGTGCGCCAGCAGGCTGCAGAACAGGTTCACGTGGCTCGAGAACCGCTCGGCTAGGTCGCCCTGCGGGCAGACCCCCGAAGACAGCATCTGCAGCACCGGCGTCCCCGTCGGGCTAACCGGATGGCAAGAAAGAGAAAGGCACGCGCAACGCCGTCATTTTGACGATTGCAGAAAATCCTAAATTTTAAAAGCTGCAATCCAACCCAAGTCAAGCCAAGCCAGTATCCAAAAGTCCTATCAGTCTCTCAGTTTCAGGCTACTGTATGGCAAGGAAAAGAAGTGCCCACAGAACAGTGTCATTTTGATAACTGCAGTGAATCCCAAACATATAAAAATTACAATTCAAGCCCAGCCAGTATCCAAGAAATCCAAGCCAGTATTTCAACTTCAGGCTTCCGGACAGCATCATCGTTTTCATGAAGCAGAAAATCCTAAATTTTAAAAGTTACAATTCTACCCAAGTCAAGCCACGCCAGTATCCAAAAGTCCTATCAGTCTCTCAATTTCATGCTAACGTATGGCAAGAAAAAGAAGTGCTCACAGAACACCGTCATTCTGATAATTGCAGCGAATCCCAATTACAATTTAAGCCAAGCCAGTTTTCAAGAAATCCAAGCCAGCATTTCAATTTCAAGCTTCCAGACAGCATCATCATTTGGTGATCACAGTGAATGCACAACGTCAAAAATTACTGCCCCAGCCAAGCCAGTGCCAAAAAAAATTAACGCCAAGCCAGCATCTTAACTTCAGCGGTAAGGTGGCTATAATTTTCAGGTGTCAAGACAGGCCACTGAAAGAATACCCCAAAACACACCACTACCCTGCAATGACACTTCGTACAGCAATCAGCTCTGCAAGCCTTCTGCTGCTGTTCCAGAATCTCACCCCCAACTCAGCTTGCAAGCCACAGCGCTGATCTGGCCCCTAATGGCACCAGCACACAGAGGGTCATTCGTGGCAAAGAGAACGGTGTGTGGTCTCCGCACCTTTTAACCTAGCTACCCTAAATCAGCTGACCTCATGTGTGCGATGGTAGGTTGAGTTTCAAACAGCAGTTGTGTGTAAGGAAAAATTAACACTTACATATTGGCAACCTTCGCCGCTCTCCTTGACTAGGTTTTTCTCTTTTTCAAGATTCCATCGGACGTTTCCATGTACACGTTCTATTCCATCAAGAATTTTTCAACAATGAGTCCCCAAACCCCGCCCCTCCCCCCCAAATTCTCTCTTAACTCCTGCCAGCGATCCCGCCACAGTTGAACAGCTAAGCGGGCACACTGGTCTTAGAAAAATTTTAAAACAAAGCCTTTCTTGGGACTTAAACCCGGGAAAATTTTTTTTTGCTGTCTGTCTTTTTGTAATGCCCGGGCCCTTGTCTGCCCGTATGTCTGTAACTCGATACAGCCCCCCGGCCAAAGTAAAAAGCTTACTGCGCAATAGCAGAAAATGTGAAATGAAAAAACAGTGTTAGAATTCTTACGCATTGTTAGGCAATTTTTGGAATTTCTGTACAATTTCGTTTTTTTTCTTTTGTGTCCGGGCAAAAATTTAGCTTTCCGAGCTCGTCAAATATTTTTTTTAAGTTTTTGTGGACCCGGACATCCCATGTGCTCTCGTTAATTTTTTTTTCGAGGCTACAGGGAACAACTAATAATATCAGGTAGAAACTGGAATCGCTTTTCATTCTGTATATATATATATATTGTCAAAATAAAAAGGTCCGACATAGCTGTGATAGTAGTATTACTTCATAACTAAACAACGTGTAATCCAGTCACATGTGCCGTGAGATTAATACGAATTGTGGCGTTTTATTTAGTGCACGAGGAAACACCTACGTAAAAGTTGGTTATGTCTTAAACATTGAGAAGTGTTGGCACTCATAAATAACAGGCGCCGTCACAAAAACATTGTTCCTGTTTGTCCGGAATTTTAATATATTCTCTGCAGTTGCAGCTTGCAGACAAAACGTAAATCTCTGCCGGGCGTGAGGTCACAAAGAGCATGCCGGGCGATGTAAGACACAACGACACAGCAATGCGAGACAGAAGGCACACTATCAACGCGTAATGCTGCTGCTACGAACGGAATTTAACTTCCATCTTGACCAAATGAAGCTCGGTAGCCGCTAATCGTGTTTGTCTAACATTAGTGGTGGTAGATGCCTTAAGTGGAGCGTGGAACGCCGATGATAAGCCCACACTTCGAAATAAGCGGCCCGAAAGCCGGCGTCCCGCGGGCCGCGCTCGCCGCAACCAGTCCCGGAACGGTGGCGCCGCGGTGGCAGTATTTGGCTCTAGGCGCACTCACGCCGCTTTGGAGGCACGCGGCAGGCCGCACGTCAGTGCGCCTCATCCAGCGGCCGTGCCAGAAGTTGTGGAGAATGAAATGTGGGAAGCAGTTTTTTTGTTTTTGTTTTACAATCACATACATGTTTACATCAATTCTAACTGCTAGGTTCAAACTACTCCTGCTAACCAATTAAAAATAAGGCTAATTAAACAACTACTGAAACACAAAATGCAAGATCTGCTTCTCGTATTGCATGGTTTACCGTATTTTCCGGTCTATAAGTCGCACCTTTGTATAAGTCGCACCCCCCTCAAAAAGACAGTTTTTCCGAAAAAACGTATATAAGTCGCACCGGTGTATAAGACGCACCGGTATACAAGACGCACTTGTTAATTAGGTAAACTCATAGCGAATCATATCGTTAGAAAGTGCGGCGAAAGTACATGGTTGCGGCGGCGGCCGCCTATGAACACATCCCCCGGTAGGAATGGCTAGACACGTGCATATGCTGTCCAAAGTCTAGACAGAGCTTCTCAAAAATGGTTTATTGATGCACACAGATGACATGTACTTACAGACGGCATTTAGGCAAAACCATCGAGGTCTTCCTCCAACTCGCTAACAAATAAACAATTGAGCAACTTCAAGGGGGTGTTCCGCCGGCGCATCGCTGTCATCCTCCGACTCACTGATGTCTTCTTCGCCAACATCATCACCCTTCGCGGACGGGATTACTTTGGCCTTTATCAACCCGGCTACAACTGTTTTTGTAGAAATGGAGTCCCAAGAGTCGGAGACCCATTTGGCCACCTCTCAAAACATTGCGCGTCTCTTGCGCGCTGTCGTAAATCAGCGCAATAAAGGTGTCATGGCGGACAGAAGTGACGCGCATCGAAGCAGCCCGAAAATTGAAACTTATCAGCAAGCTGTCATTTTAAAAATTAGCAGCACGTTTACCTCCTTCAGAGTAACTCTCTGTAATAATTTATAAGCTGCATTTTGTTTTTGCAACCCGTTTGATGTTACTTTGAAATTTATTCTGAACTGTAGTTACTGCGCATGGCGGAAAGTGGCACGCGGTTGTTGCAGGCCATCATCATGTTTATGGGAATTCTTTGATTTAACGTCCTGAAGCGACAATGGGCTATAGAAACGCCGTAGCGGTGGGCTTTGGATTCATTTAGACCATAGAGCTGTGTCTCAACGTGCGCTGGCGAGGCGCAGCCGCCGCGAACTGGATTTATTCCATACATAGTCGCACCGGTGGATAAGACGCACCAACAAAAATTTCAGAAAAAAACCGCGACTTATACACCGAAAAATACGGTATATATTCAGCTTCTCACAGCAAAAGAAATGATCTTCCTAGCTGCACTACATGCATGGATGTACCTCTCGAGAATTTCGTAGCACTGCGATACCACTCATTGCAAACAAGTGGGGAATTATGGGAAAACTGTTATTTCTTTGTAGAAATTGGGCCTCTGTGGCTTTTGCAAGTACCTGGTACTGTTTCACATACAGATTTTTCGGAGGAAAAACTGTGCAAATCAAGAGGAAAGTGATGCCTACAAAAAAAAACGCTTTTTTGGACAATTTTTCGGTCCCAAAGACCCGTGTGCCCCCCTAATGGAAACACCGTCGGCTACGGCTACGATTCGGCGCAGCCAACTTACACAAGCAGCAAGAACGAGCGCACTTTATGCTCCATTCAAAATTAGTGAATGAAAGATACCGCCCAACCCCGTCCTCCAAAATTTTACTTCACTCCCACCATAAATCCTACGCAGTCCACAGCTAACCTCACGGTTGTCGGCTACAGCTACGGCTCGTCCCGGCCAACTCCCACAAACAGCGAGGGAGCACTATTTCTCAAGCTGCTCTCGAATGTTGTCATGTTCAAGTTCTCTTCCATCAGAATTTGTCAATAACGAGTTCCAATCCACCCCCCGCCTTAAATTCTCTCTCAACTCCTGCCAGCGATACCACCACGGTTGATCAGCTACCGGAAACACTGTCGGATACGGCTACGATTCGGTGCAGCCACCTGTCATTACAGGGCAGTGGTGTGTTTCAGGGTATTCTTTCAGTGACCTGTCTTTACACCTGAAAATTCTAGCCACCTTAGCGCTGGGGTTAAGGGGGGACGTGGCTTTCAAAATCAACTTTTTTATTTCTGAGTGGATTTTGATGAAATTGGCCACAGCAACTGGAAATGCTTCTGTGATAACAACATAAAAATTTCAAGATAATATTTTGATAACTTTTTTATTTATTAAATTTTCTTTCTGTTCCGCTTGTACCGAGCTTGAGCGACTTATAAAACACGATAGAAAACTTGTTCGAAGTGCTTTGCATTCCCAAATGAATGGGCGAGGTCGTGACCAGTTTTAGAAATTTTTTTTTTACAAAACAACTCTTTTTTAGTTTTCATTTTTTAGAGGTTAATGTGCAACAGGCATGTCGACTGTGAACGACTATTTGAATAAAAAAGTCACAAAAAACAAATCTGGAAAACCAAAAGTGTCACGACCTGAACTGTTCATCAAAGAATGTAATGCAAGAAACGGAATCAAAATAGACCCAGTGGTCACGAAGAAATCCCTGGTACAAGCGACATAGGTGGCAAAAAAAAAACTGTTTTTGAGAAAACGGCTTCCGAAGTTGCAACATAGGTTTCACTTATCAAAAGTCGCCACGGTTGCAAGCCTTTCATGTCCTTTTGAACATGGGATTCTGGAAGGCCTTGCCTTGAAATTGGAGTGCCTTTTACAAGCCTTTCTCTTTCCAGAAAACATCATTTTCAGCTCCTCCGTGAAGAGTACATACCCCCTTTGCAAACCAAACAGAGGGGAAGATGGGTTTCAATGGGCTTTCAATGCAAAGTAGGTTAGCGGGTTGGCTGTATCGCAGTGGACACCTCCTTTTGCAGTGTTGTCACCATGGCAACAAGTTAAGCATTTTTTTACTTAAATTTGAACATTTTTGGCTTTTTTTATGCTTTATCTTACCCGGCACAGCAACTTAGTACTCATACGTGCAGGTGTTCATTGCCAAAAGTTTGCATACCACAAGGATGAAATGAGCTACTTTGAAGCTTGGTAGGAGTATTCTGCATAACTCCCAACTTCAATGCAAGAGCATATTTTTTTACTACTTTTGACATTCAAGGCATCCAATATTTCTCGCAGCACAGCCAGTATGCCCTAAGCAATGGTATCAATAATTTCCCTAAAAATCACTGTTAAATGCTGCCACAGTAACGTACATTTTTAACGCAGAGAGCATATTTTTATTCCTATATTACTAACTCAAACCTGTTTGCATGAAAATTACAAGTGCACAGGAATAAAAAACGTAGCGCAAGAAAGGCGATATGACTCGCGCGCATCGCAGCGCACGCTTACCGCGACATATCGTACTTTGATTATCCCTGATATGGCTTGTCAGGTCACTTTTAATATTAAATCTAACGTCGCAGGCATTAATTACAACTACTGGCATTCAATCGTAACCGGTGCCCAGTCATGTGATGCTCCAATGCGCGTCGGCTATGCCGTGCGCGCCGCAGCGTTTGACGCGTCGACCGTTTCTTTCTCAAGGCTAGCGAGCCCACAGTCAAAACACAGCAATAACTAAGCGTGTAAACATCGCAAATCCGACTAAAAGTTCACTTCACGAACCGCTATCGCAAGCGCGCACACCGCGTCACCCTCCAAGGTCTGGCGACGGTAGAGTCACGCGCACCACGAAGCATTCGATGACCTCCGCCACGGAGCAAGATAAACAGGAGCGCCGACTTCGCTCTCTCCGGCGGGCTCTTAATGTCCATAACTCACGGAGCACAATGTAGATGGCGCAGCGAAAGGGACCTTAGCCAGCGGCGGCTAAGCGGCCGGCGTTCCCCGTGCGCCGGCGGGCGAGTTGGCGGAACGCATTCCGTCGGCTCTGTCGTCTGCTTCGGCGACGGTAGTTTTGGGCACGGACTGCTTTGGGCCTGCTTTGGCGCCGCTTCGCGTTCATTTGCGTGCCTCCTTCGCACAGTTGATTAACTTGTTCGACAGCACCTTCTGGGTAACCCGGACCCGAAGGAATTGAGTGGCCGTACGGCAAAGATACGTTAAGGATTGGTTTCCATGGCGGGAAAACAAAAATATAGAGACCACATACAAACATATGGCTGCTATACAAACCATCTCTACCTTTTGCGCGGTGCTTGGCCGAAAATGTGGCTCCGTTTTGTAAATTTGGGAATACCAACTTGGCTCTTTTTTAACAGGTTTTACAAAAGGCGAAAGGATAGTAACTGGTTCTGATCACTGGCGATTATAAAAGTTCCCTCAGCTTTCTCGCAGTTCTGCAACTTGCGTCTAAAACAGAGTGCGCCTAGAACACGGGCCGGCACTTACACGCTCATCAGAATAGAACAGAAATGCGATTAACATCACCCGCGACTGCCCGCGACGTAGCAATCTGCTAAAGATCAAGTCCCTGACAGTGCGGTCTTTTCACAAGCCTCCATTTCGCGATAACTCGCCGAAAGAAAAGGTTTAACGAGCCGGTTGTTTTGCTGGTCAGTCGAAAAAAAAAAAAACGCCGGGGAACCCTGGTAGGCCAAAAAATTGCAGCCATACAAATCGCAGCATTTTATTTGGAGACCGCGGTGTTATCGACGAGATAACACGACCGTAGAGCGACAGTGAACATCGGGCGGTAGTTGCGGCAATGAGTTAAAATGAAGTATGCGTTTGATATTCTTGGGTTCCTTATCAAGCTGACAGTGTTTTTGTACAGTTGATACAACAGGGCAGCCGTCCAATTCAGTCATTGGCACAGAAATGCGCATCATTGCCGTTTGCCGATGGAGTCTCCGGGCGACCCTCGTAAGCGTTGTTCGTGCGCGGAAGCAGCATAAATAATTAAGCACGCGGCCGGAGAGCGGGATAACAGAGGGTAACCTTTATCTGCATCGATTCGTCGTAAGCAGAATCACGCTAGACTATGTTGTGGCGTTCCATATTACTCTTGCTCATTCTTTGGTGCTTCTGAAGTCGTCGTCGTTCAGTTGCGTCTTACATGTGCTGGGTTAGTACAATATTTTAGTGGATATTCATAATGTCAGACTAAACGTTCCGGGAAGAAGCGATCGCCATGTATGCGGCGGCGTGCGCTTATCTGCGCCGTCTATTGCGGCCGCGCACGGGTGTTAAATTCCGCGCGTGCACGCATGCCTCCTGCATAGTAGGACAGGCATAAGACAGACGTCGCTGCGCAAGAAAAGATGCCTCTGGGGAGAGCGAAGAAGGGAAGAGCCATGTACAGAGGCACAGCGACGAGAGGGGCGAAAGAAGGAGGAAGAGAGCAAAGGGAAAGCTGGGCGGCCGGCGGCGCGTGGACATTATCGGCCCGAGCAAAAGATTTTTCTGGGCCACAGTCGGCGCTCCTCTTTATATCTTGCTCCGTGACCTCCGCCTTTCGAGCCACACAACTTCCCGTAATCTGGCTCGTTATCTCTGGCATTCCCATCGCGATAACGTGCGGTTGAATACCACAGATTGAACAGAAACTCGGCCGAGCGAAGCGGCGAAAATGAACTCCATCCGCTCGCTACGCAGCTCAGGCGGCCGCCATCTTGCGTTGCGCCCGCGACATCCAATCAGGAGACCGGAGGACCAATAGCGCTTCAGCATCTATTTCTAGTTTCGTTTGTGCGTCGTTTCTTTTCTGCCGTTTGTGCGTTTGTGAATGAACGAAGATACAAGAGACGAGCGGGAACCGGAAAGACGATCGCTCGGGCCGATCTAACCATATCAAAATGGCCGCGCCCGGTGGCACCAGTTGCGGAGATAGAGCGCCTCCCGAAATTGCCGTTTTTTCGCCCTTTTGCGCTGATAGTTTGTCACCCGCGCCTGACAAAAGTATTTTTTTATGCCACTTTGCGACGCTTTTCAGCGTAAAAACTTTGCAGGCGCACAGAATATGAAACATAGAAGCCGAATATCGGGTTTCAAAAAAACGATGTTTTGGTCATTTTTCCGAAGTTGAAAGCCGCGTCCCCCCTTAAGATACTGGCTTGGCTTGGGCAGAAGCAAGAAAGAGTGCACTTCTACTACCTCAAAAATTAGGTCCCCGTTCTCTAAAATATTACTTGACTCCCACCATGAACCCCACCCAGCCCACAGCTAACCGTAAGGTTGTCGGCTACGGCTACGGCTCGCCACGGATAACTCACACAAACAGCGAGGGTGCACGATGTCGCTGAGGGCGTCCCACAGTTCTCTGATGAACCTGGCCCGGAAAGCGAGCGTGTAGAGCAGCCGGAAGTGGATGCAAAGCCAGGGTGCGCTGTCGAGCCAGCGCCCAGCAAGCTGGCACAGAGCTGAGAGGTTCTCCGCGGCTCGAGGCAGCCGTCTCGACGAGGGCGTCCACGGAAGACGCAGTGTTGAGCTGCTCCAGCGCGTCGTCAAGCGCCTCTTCGGTGAGCGAGGCGAACACCGAGCCACCGCCGTTGGTCGACATCTCGTCGCCCGCACTGCTCTCGTCAACGTCGGATTCGTCCCGGTCATCACTCTCCACCTGCGTTTCCAATTCGAAAAGCGGAAGCTGTCATCACACACACCATGCGTCAAACCAAATCTGAGCTCGTTGACAGCTGAAAAACAGTTGACAGATACTTGGTGGGCTAGGGTTGTTGAACGGAAATTCGCTCCTGTACATCCAGTTTTGAACTACAGTCGAGCCCTTTCTAGAACGAGTTCCGCTTCGACTTATTATTTCCAATTCTCCGTCAGCTAGACATAGAAGTCAATGCAACAAAGGCCTCGCCACAACGAACCATTGGTCAGGCTTCATTTCGCTTCAACAAAAGTTTCGCTCAGTGGAGCTCGTCTTGAAAACTTTACCACAAGATAAGCTATGAAATATGCTCGCTCGAGGCACGGTTTGCGTGCTATCAGTCACCAGCTCCACTTTACTTTTTGTTTATTTCAGCTCTGTCCAACTTGAAACGGCCACTTTAACACAAAATTTGGCACATTTCAGGCAAGCTTCATCTATATCTGTGCCGGCACTTTGAAATTTTTCATTACAAGTGGACTGAAATTGCACTGCAAGTATACGAATGGTCATGAAAAATGAAGAGTCGTTCGTTATAGCCGGGATTTCAACAACTTGACCTCGTTATAGCCGGGAGCAACAACTCAAACAATATTTTTTTTTCTCTCGCACTTTATGGCTTTTTTTTTTCGACATTTAACACCATCTATCGACAGACAAGGGATCCCAGACCTTCAAAAATTAAAGAAGAGAGGGCAGCATGCACTTTTGTGCGCTAAAAAAATATTGTTCACCGCGTGTGTCAACTGGCATCGGGGCCCGGGTAGCTCAATAAACTAGTGACAGGTAGCCAAAATTGCGCAATTCCGTTGCTATTACAAATGATAGCAATACAGACTTTACGTTGTTGTCTTCACTTGAACCATGAACCATGCTGATCAAGGTAGCTAGCTCTCTTGTACAAGTGATATACGAGCAGCCAGTGCCCAGTGTTTACCAGTGCCCAGAGTGTCCTAGTGTCCATCCTAATGAACCAGATTTTTTTTTACTTCATATTTGTGATGTCGGAAGTCCTTTTAGACCATAAAAAACTTGCCACACGCTTAAGCGAATAATAAAGCTTCGGGCATCAAAGGATTAAAACCGGGTTCACTATAAGTGGGCTACACTGTATTGCCATTATTTACTAGTTAATGATCCATGCTAGTAATCATCTTACCTTTTTCAGTGTGAGGAGACAGGGTGACAGGTGAGCTACAGCCGCAAGGAAGAGCGGCTCGGCTGGCGACGAGAGGCCTCAGCAGGGCTTGGAAGAGCCACGGCGATGGCTCCAATCCGAGCAGCGCACGGAGCAGAGGCTCGCCGGGCAGCGGCCAGCGACTGGCCAGCGCCGGGAGCATCCACCCGAACCACCTGGAAGGTGTCCACAGACGGACTCCATTCACGCACAGTGCCAGCACTGAGAACCGACCATCGGTACGTGGTCAACGCAGAGGACCATTCGAGAATTGGGTATGTGTCTCAATAGAGATTTTACTGCGTCAAAGTGCAATTTCTGGGATCGCCGCATTTGTGACTTACGACCCAGTTGGGAAAGCACCTACTGTACATACATAGCCTGTAGGTAATTTTAAAGGGCCCCTGACAGCACACTTTCGGCAGTCCAAATAAACCTGGGCAACATTTAAATTTAGCGGTGTGCGAATGCCGAATAGTAACTTTCGAATCTAATATCGAATCGAATTTGGGAGAAAAAAGTCGAATATCGAATCGAATATTGAATATCAATTTTTGTTTTTTTACAGGCCTCGATTTTTCATAGGTTTTTGTGAAAGAGCAGAAGCTACTTCGCATGTTCGAGAAACGGGAAGTTCTTTTTCAACCAGAGAACGCACCTTTCAACTCGCATTCGCGATACTCCAGGAATCCAGAGCGAGCATGATACGCATTTGAACAACAACCAAAAAAAACTAGCACTGGAGTTGCTGTACTGCAATCATAGGCAATGACTATACAGCGCCTCATAACTACGAAGCGAGCACTTTAGAGGCATGAACAACAGAACGCGAAAACACGGCACAACCACAATCATGGACCACGATGAGGCCCTTCTTCGGAAGCATATGGGTAGCTTGAAGCGTGAATAATACGAAGCAGAAGGAGAGCTTGCCCTACAGTTGCCGTGGGCAAGCCTGCGCTATCAACTGTGGCCTAAAAAAACAAGTAAACACGCAGTAACCACACACCAACGCATTAAAAACAGCCAGAGCCACTTTTGATTTTAAATTAACGGAAGCGCTGTCAAAACGGTGGCGGTCTTTACCGGAAACTGCCCTAACATGTTAACACCCGGTCGCAGAATTAAAATGGCGGCCAGAGTCGACAGCTCGAAAAAAGAGATCTTATCGATGCTATCACAAATTGTTCCGTACAGTGGATAAAATTTACGGGTTCTGCAAGGTGCCCTCGTCGAAAGCATGATTTGGAAGAAACTTGAAGAGCAGACTGTGTAGCAGCGCTTTGCAAAGCCAGGGAACGTTCGGAAACTCCACTCGACTAGTCGAAAGATCGCATAGTAGATATTTTGATTCGCGAATCGAATTATTCGCAGAGGTACTATTCGATTCGAAATATTCGAGTATTCGGCACCCCTATTTAAATTACACCGCCAGAAATACCTGAGCTGGTGGGCTATAAACAGCGCCGGACGGCACGGGGGTCGCATAGCGCGCGGCGATTCGCTGGCGGGCTAGCTCGGAACGCCATAGAGGGGGAAGAGGGGGGGAGCAAAATAGGAGTTTATTTTTTTTTTAAGTTGGAATTTTAGCTAAAGGTTCGCAAATCACGCGAGAATGCGCTAAATATAGCAGGTTAAATGAGTTCTTATCCCATCTGTCACGTGAGACCACCTACTAAGCTGGCATTTACCTGCACCCTGGTCATACGACCCCCCGGTCATTACGACGCTTTCGCGCAGCCCTTTGAAAGTCGTATTATCGGGGTACCACTGCATTAAGTAAAACAGCCACCCTCAGCTTAAATTACATTTACTGCAGTCGGTTACAACCAGAAAGGTGTGCAATTTCAGCACTTCCTATTTCAAGCTGCCAAGCACAAACTAGTGCAACGCCGTATTTTTTTCAAGTGTCCTGTGACCACACATGCCTACTGAGAGGCCCTCACCCTACAGGGAAGATGAGTTGGCCATTGATGACTGATATGACGCTCGCGCACTACAGGGCAGAAAATGAGCCCGGGGAATTACCTGGGGGCAGTCGCCGGCAGTCCACTCAGGAGGCAGGTGATCATCTGGCATTGGTAGGCGCCGCATTCGGGTCCCCCTGCCACACTTTGGCTTAGAGGCTGCAGCATGAGGTCAACCAAGGCCTGCGCCTGCGCGGTCAACACCTGCAACGAGTAGAACAACGTTATTGTTACTGTTTTCCCTTTTTAACAGCAGAGCTGTTTAAAGGGGTATGTGGACAAGGCACAACTTTGGTTTATTCGAAAGATTGCCTCATTAGAATTACATTGACACTACTTTTAACGGAAACTTCACTCTAACAAGCTTTATAATTAGGGAAAAGAGGGAATGGCTATGCGACTCACTAGCTCATTTCCCACAACATAGCCTATGATGTCCACAACGCCCAGCTGTGCGATTGGCTGAGGCCGGCCAAAGCAAATGCAAGTTATGCAGGACCTATAATCTTGCAGCACGAGATATTTTCGCTTAAATGTAATGCATATATTCATTTTATAGAAGTAAGAATGGTGGGATAGGTATGGAAGTTATGAAAGTGCACTGGGAACCAGGGGAAATGGTTCCCAGTGTAACAGCATGTTCTGGTACATTTAAGTAGTAAAGCCCGCTGTTGTTGGTACTACGCACACTTGGGATTGGTGTAAGCGACATTGTTTTGTAGCGTGAGCTACACTGGCCGAGGCTGAGCAGTTTCGCGTGGCTCCTGGAGAGCTGTGCTGCGCATGCACGAGGAGCAGTGGTGTCACACGGCGCACAGCTGGCGCGTTGGAGCTGCCACCGCTGTGCGCACCTTGCCGGTCTGCGCATTTAGAAGAGTGACGTCATAGCCGCGGCAGACACAACTGGCGCCGGCGCGTACCCAGCTGTGTGCCTCCGCTGTGCAGTAGCCAAGTCTGACACTGCGTCGGAGCCGCTTGATAACGCCTCTCATTTTGTGCGCATGCGTTGAGGTATCAGTGGGGGTATACATATAACAGGGCGTTTCCTATACAAGCAGGACAGCTAACAATAACCAGCTGAGCCTTAGCTCACGCTACGTATATCTTGGCATAGCCGAGCTAAGCCACTGCTAATTTTTACGTGACCCTGTTTGTCGAGCATACCCCATGTTTCACAACACGAGTACTTTCTACCGTAATAAAAACAAGCCAGGCGCAAATATAGTCAAAAACAAAGCAAAGGCGGGCAAACGTCAGCCCCGGTATGGTGGCGCCATCTGGGAGGAACTGACGGTAAACAAGACCCCGTAGTTCGCAGAACGCCTAGTGCCGCGTTCGCCTGCTTTTGTGACATCATCGCAGACGACCCAACGAAACACAGGAATTTTGGCGGGAGAATCAAAATTTAACCTTAATTGATTAATTTCTTAGTGAATAAAGCATCGTTTGCTGCCGGAAAAGCACTGGGGCACTATAAAGCACCGAATCTTTCGAATAAAACAAACTTGCACTTTGTCTGCATGGCCCCTTTAAGCTTTTAGTTCCGCCGTAGAGCGTTACCAGAAAACTCAGCCCAGCCAAGTGCACGTGAGCGTATGCCTTGTGAGAAGCACCTGTCGTCATCATCCCGGCTTGCATGTAGGCTTATGCCACTTAAAAAAAAAAAAAAAAAAAAAAGAAACAACAACAACAACAACAACGAGCGTACGTCAGTATGCGCGGCGTGAGGAGTGCCTGGCATCGACCAGCTTGACCTCAGGAACACCCTGCCCAGCGTTCATGGCATGATTTCTCGCGTGCTGTTCTCATCACCAGTTCACGTGCATTCGCACCTTAAGTGGGGAGCATAGACGCCGAGTTTGCGAAGCCGGTTGCTGCAGGTTCTAGCGTGTACCAACGCGGCCCGCTTTGGGAAAGACGTGGAAGCCTGCAGACAAAACGATCCGGGCCTGCCCGTCATGAAAACTGTCAGCGGCCAGTGCGGAATTCCATTCAGGTGCAACAGCCGGATCTCTGGCGAAAAGAGAGGGGTCGCCAGCTCTGCTGTTTTCTCCAGCCTTGCACAACTAGCGCAAGCTGCACCAATTTTTCAGAAAGCCTTGTGCTTTCTGAAAACTCAAATGCTTTTTTTTTTTTTTTAACTCGTTGCCTCGTCCTGTTTCTGCTATACTGTACCTGCATTCTTCTGATCCCTCCCACTAATATTAGGCTAGCTTTACCAGCGCAAGCATTGGTCACTGATTCACAAACTTCCCCTGATTTAGGCCACAACTTTTATCCCACATTACAGCACCCTTCATGACAGCCATCAAGAAATCTCGATTCCCCCCCCGCCACACTCAACAAGGGCTTCCCAATCGCAACACATCATGTGACAAAGTAAATCCTAGTGAAGTGTGTATGCTCGCTGGAAGGGGAACGCGAGTTTAATCCTTTCACTGTCGGGTGTTTCTGGCCGTGATGCACCCCCAGTGTCGGCTTGGTTTCCGAAATATCAGGAACGGAACATGAGATTTACCGTATTTATTCGAATATAGGCCGACCTTTTTTTTCCGAAAATGTGCTTAAAAATTGAGGGTCGACCTATAATCGTGACCGAAGAACCTCGACCTATAGTCGTGATCAAAAATGGCGAGCGCACCGAGCGATCCGTTTCTCCGTCGCGCCCGGCGCTCCTCAATTTGAGGCGGCAGCGCGGAGCATCTAGAACAAAGACAGGCAAGAAAATAAAGGAAAAAATAACAAAACAATCATCAGCGTAAGATAACCACCCACAGTCACTGCCGGCTATCGCGCATTACCTGCGGCCGAAACCGGACACAAGCGAGGCTGACGTACTGGCTAGAGAGCCAGATTGGCTTGGCTTGGTGTCTTCGGAGCCGCGGTAGCGGCTAGCGCGAGGTGGGGTAAAGGTGACTTTTTCGCCACCTAGCGTAGCCACCCCGTGAACGGAACGGCGTTGCCTGCTTCTCTCGCTGTCTCTACTATCTCCCGTTCTCAGTTTCATGCGCTTTCTTTGTGTTTGCTTCGTTGTGATTTCCGCACACAACGTTTTTTTCGTGCGCATTTCGCGATGTCACGTCGGACTTTAAGCGGCGGGTGATCCTGTTTGCTGAGAACTTGAACAACCGTGCCGCTCAGCGAGAGTTAGTCGTTAATGAAAAGCTGATCAGGGGATGGCGGAAAGAGCGGGACCATGGAGGAGCGGGACGAACTTTTTGCTTGTAGGGGACTGCGTCGTGCGTTTCGTGGCCCTACAATTGGGAGGCACGATGCTCTCGAGGAAAAACTCCGGCTGCACGTGGAAGAGGAGCGTGCGAAAGGACACCGAGTGTCCTGCGAAGATATTCAGACCAAAGCTCAACAGTTAGCGCTGCGAGGCGGATTGGCCGTTCAGCCTTCAAAGCCAGTCGGGGGCGGGGGTGGGTAATGAACTGCGGCGCATGCGGCGCAAGTTCCGACGACGACGCAGTGTGTGGTTCTGACCAGTGAGGTGACCGCGTTGTAAATAAATGGGAGTTTTAAAAGTTTCCTCAAGTTTTTTCTTAAAAGTATGGGTCGACCTATAATCGAATATATTATTTTTTTTTTCGGCGACTTCAATTTTTAGGGGGTCGACCTATATTCGTGCTCGACCTATTTTCGAATAAATACGGTATTTGACTATGACAGCATACGCCACGTAGCGCGTCGAAAGGAAAGAGCGTGGGTGAAAAGTCACCTTTCTTCCAGATATTTTCAGTTTGCTGTGCACGCTTCCGGGACGACGACTGCCACCGTTTCAACGTCAGAACATGACGCTGTGGAACTAGCACCCCTTGCTCAGATGAGAAACTCTCAGAATGCGAATTCGAGCTTGGCTCGTATTCGGATCAGAATTAAAGAACCCATCGCTCCTGTTTGCAGTCGAAGGCCCCACATGGACAGCCATCCGAAAGTACCGCGCGCATGGAAGGAGCACTTTCAGCAGCCCGCACAATGCACAGAAATGAGCGAGTGAAGCCGCGATTGAGTCATGTTTCAGTCTATTGGAGAGGCAACGGTGCACTGGGCTAACCTGGCATACTGTAGCAGACAAGGAAACAATTAAAAAAAACTAAACGCAATTGCGGATGGCACAACAACCCTTGCACCTGTAATCACAACGCATGCCGCATGGTCACTCATCTCGACAGAGTACAGTGTGCGGAGCGACCAAGGCCTCCAGCAATCAAAAGTGGGCGCGGTCACTCCTTACTCTTCTATATACCGCTGACAGAGCTAGTGAGTGAAAATACAAGCTACCAGAAAGATTCGACAGATGGTGCGAACAGCCCAGGTGCGCCAGCTTTGCGCTTTGGCGCGAATTTCTGAACGCAGAATGGAGAGCGTACCGGTACGTCAGTGACACTACGGAGGGGAAATGCAAAAAACGTACCGGTACGTCAGTAACAGTGAAAGGGTTAACTGTGATAATGGCAAGACCCAGTGTATTGTATGACCACGATAACAGGAAGCATTTGACTGAAATTGAAACAGAAACCAATCCTGCAATCAGTTGTAGTGAGAACACCTGCTCAACACTTTCCTGTCACGCCGACACAAAGTGACAGCAGTTTAGCCAGGTTTTCAGATTTGAATATATTGCACTCCTCCCGTGCATGCCTATACAACTAGCTGAATTAAGCGCATAATAGAGACACCTGTGTCTGAATTTTAGCCTTCCCATTCGCTTTTCCACACAGCTGTGATTTTTAAAGCACATCAGAAATTATGCAATTGGTAGCCACAGTTACGAAGATGGCCCCGACTGTTTCCAGATTATAATTTTGCTGTCTCTTACTACTAGTGAATAGCGAATTTATAAATTTATAACCTACTCACCATGCCCCCTCCCTCCCTCCCTCTCTCTCACAGTCAATCAATCAATTAATCAATCAATTAATCACCCGCCGTGGTGGCTGACTGGCTAAGGCGTTGTGTTGCTGAACATGAGGACGCGGGTTCAATTCCTGGCCGCTGCGGCCACTTTTCTCATGGAGGCGAAAAGTAAAAACGCCTGTGTCTACGAGATTTCGGCACACGTTAAATATCCCCAGGTGGAGAAAACTAACTCGGAGCCATCCACTACGGCGCGCCTCATCAGCTGTGAAGTATCGGCGCATTAAAGGAGCCACGAAGAGAAAACACAAGTTTGGTTCATTCGAAAGATTGCCTCGTTAGAACCATAACGACACTTTTTATAACGCAAACTTCGCTCAAATAAGCTACATAATTAGGAAAAAAGGAAATGACCATGTGACCCACCAGCTCATTTTTCGCAACAGAACCTGTGATGTCACTTGGGAATGCTCTGCGATTGGCGGAGGCCGGCAAAAAGCAAACGCATGTTAGGCAGGGCTTACAGTTTGCATAGCGAGCTAAATGCCCGTGAAACATACTGCACATTCTTTTTATGACAAAGAACGGTGGAGTAAACGGTTGAAGGTCCGAACGAACTCGCAAGCGTGTGCGCCAATGCGTACGAAACTAGCGGCCGGCCGAGCTCGACACCTCGCCATCGCGCAGACGAATTTTCGGGTTCGAGGCTCTTCGGGACCAACGAACCATTCCAGCACGCACAGCCGCGACCTTGCTTCGTATCGTAATCCCTTCACAGGAGGTTGGCCGTCATATCGCCAACCAGCCAAGGTAAAAATAGAAACGAGGGGAGGAGTAAGGAACAGCAAGAAGCGACGAGATAGTGCCAGTCGTCGCGTAAGTTTCGAATGGTGTTGGCTTGCTGCTGTCGTTACGAGCTCGTTTCCAGTTTACAACCACTTAAAACTTCAGTTTGTTCGAGTACTTTACAATGAAATTTCGTTGCTGCGTTTTGAAATGCCCATGTAGTACGGGCAAATCGTCGAGGAGAGTGCGACATCCCCGCCAGTGAGGAGATCTCCTTTCATGTGCTGCCCGACGACGAACCTAGGCGAAGCAAGTGGCTACGTTTGTGAACTTTGCAAACGGAAGGAGAAAGAGAGGCTAAAGGAAGTACGAGTGT
The DNA here is from genome assembly GCA_013339765.2 of Haemaphysalis longicornis. NCBI lineage: Eukaryota > Metazoa > Arthropoda > Arachnida > Ixodida > Ixodidae > Haemaphysalis > Haemaphysalis longicornis. Next base: position 54,915,332 of record CM023449.1, on the reverse strand, counting down.
GCTCGCTTCATTTCCGAGGAAGTGATTACGGCAGGGACCCTTACGTTAGCTCACTCCTGGGACATGCTGGCGCTCGTCGCCGACTTCGTCAAATCGCTCTGACCTTGGGGAAAAAAATGCCGTAAACACCGCGCATTGACGCTCGTATCTTTCTGGTCGAAGCAGAGAGCTCGCGCGAACGGCTTTCCATACACGACACCGGCCAACTGGCATAAGTGATACTGCTACTGAAATTGAACTATTATTAACCGTAATCAAAATACGGCACATACGTACCAGTCTATATTCGTCCGTCGCGACGGGGCTGACGAGGCAGCGGTGCCGACGGCTGGGCGTTCGTCTGTTGTGGCTATCGCGGAATGGTCGCTTTCCCGTCCACCGCGTATCCCACAACTCTTGCCGCTCGTGCACTTAGAAGCATTGAGCGTTTTTGTGGTGTGAGGTTGTTAAATGCAAGCCCGAGCTCCTCGGCGAGAGTTTTGTTCTCCGGATCAGGCGATTCCATGACTAGGGCTGCGGGTGCACTAGGTTTTACCAGTATTTTTAAAATGGCCGCCGTCTCGGTCGACTCCCGTGTGTGGGTGCTATATGGAGTCGACATACTAAGTATCTGTTTCATGGACTGGCTCTATGATGCCATTGTACACGTCACGGAATGTTCAATTTTAGCGGGAGATTTAAAATTTTGGCTTAAATTGCCTTATTTCTCAGTGAATAAAGCATCATTTGCTTCCGGGAAAGCGCTTGGGGTACTATGAAACACCTAATCTTTCGAATAAAGCAAACTTTTGTTTTCTCTTCATGGCTCCTTTAAACCCCACAGCAATCAATGAATCAATCAAACAACCAACCAACCAACCAACCAAACAACCAATCAATCCAACAATCAATCAATCATCAACCAACCAGCCAGCCAAACGATCGACATCACCTTGAAATCCCTAGAAATCATTCTCGCAGCTACAATTTCATAATTCGAAGCCCGAAGCACTCACCTGCGGCACGCTGTCTTCCTTGGGCCCCGGGTCGGGTATCCGAAGTACCAGCAGCTTCCGCAGCTGGCCGAACAGATCGCACCGCTGGGCCAGACGGAGCCACAGGTGCTGCAGCCACGACCTCACGAGCCCTTCGTGACGTTCCGGAGTCGGGCCCCGGAAGCAGCCGCCGTACACCTCCGGGGACCCAAACACCTCCACAAGGCGCAGGGCTGTCCCAACAGGAAAGCCCGGCCGGGACAGCGCCCTGCGAGAAGCCAAGACAAGTCTTCAGCCAAGCCGGTGCAGTAAAAGAGACAGCAAAGCCAGCCGTCAGCTTGCAGGCGCTTGGGTGGGGAACAGCACTTGCAAAGCAATAAGCAAGTGCCTCCTTACTCGCATTTCAGCATACAGCAAGGACAGAGCTTGTCTCGACTAAATTCCAATGCAATCAACTTCAAGCTGGAATTTCACCCCGGCAAAACTACAGCTGGGCTGCAAACAGACGGCTGTGTGTATAAAATATCCTTACACACAACAATTCTTTGTTCCCACCTCTATAAGAAAACATTACCATCCTTTCCTAAAAAAAAGATGATTAAGAGAAGCGCGAAAGCTAAAAGTGCGTCCCAACCTTCACAAAGACCCAAATCGCAAACGAAGAACAAACTAATTAGACGATTCTACACACACTAACTAAATGCATCTTTGGACGATCTAAACGTACACCGGCACGTGTTTTATGAAATAAAGGTATACTATTGTACCCCTTCTTCATGATCGATGCGTGTATTGTCTTATCTAGAACCACTCCTTTTGGAGATTTTCAAGTAGCCCTTTTGACACAGTGGCAGCCCTGTTTCCCGTGCACATCGCATGTCCAAAGATCTCATCAGAGCTTTTAGGTTCCCCAAACGGTATACATATAGGAGAATGTATTAGTTTCTAACGGGGCGCCATTGGTCCTACTAAGAAAGCTTTCGCTTTAAAACACCGGTGTGGCCCGAGATCGAACCCATTGCCTCAAATCATATTCAGTAACCTAACACCTTATCTACAGAAGCCACTGCAGTGAATCGCATTTTTGGCAAAATCATTTGTACATACTACAAAGTCCCTTATACCTGCGCTTCATGACCATTTTTAAGGACAACTGAGTTGAATGGCCTTCGAAATTTCAAACGCCATTCGAACTGGAAGGAGTTCCGCCGATCTACGTGACGACTCTCACAGGCAGTTGAAAGTTTCTGCATTTGCCCGCCACGTTTTGGTATCACCACTGCTGCCCTGTTTCGTTCTTGAGAAACATTTAATTTTAGATTTAAACGAGCAAAAAAAAACAATTATGAGTGATCAAATATGATAACAGTCTACAAGTGCGCACAAAACGAGCACTAACGACCAGTTTTTTTATTTTTGCAGTGATGAGTACCAAGTTACCATGTAACCGTAAAGCGACTGATAGAGAAAACAAGTAAAAAGGAATGAAGATCCTGCACTTTAACACCAAATGTAACCCTTAAATAATTGTTTTTGTAATTATGGCATGCAGAAACTGCACCCGAAGGTACGTCCGTTCGCATTTGAAAAGCCTTTGAGATCATCAAAGGTTGTTGGTGGTGCTCCTTTGACTCAAGTGGCATTTCAAACAAAAAGCCTTTGAAAGACATTGTATAGCAGCTCAAAGGTGTCATCTGAGTCAAATGACATAAGGCTCAAAGGCCTTCGGAATGCTGGTGTAGCACGGGTATTAAACTGCCATCAAAACCGTACTATAGGTCAACCCCTCAAAGGATCCCGCAAAGCTTTTTCTATAAACTGTTTCAAACACCAACCTGTTTTTTGTGTCGTGCACAGATAGAAGAAAAAAGAATGATCAATATCGCTACAGAAATAAAAAGTTACTTAATTTTTTAAATTTTCAATTCTTTTTAAATTTCAAGGTACACACCACATTCACAATAAAATGTCCACAGGGCACTGCCCGCTCAGAAACCAAGTTGAACAATGGGCCCCATTTTAAGTACAGAGCACTTTAAGGCCGCGCCTTGTAGTCGTAGCGCGCTTACTGGACCCAAGTAGAGCCACGCGGTGTTCCGTCGTCGCAGCATAACCCAGAGTCTTCGAAAGCCAAGCGGTTTATACCGGGTGCGCGAGGTATTTGAGAACAGAACGTTGGCGTCAGGCACAACAGAATATCTCCAGCAAAATCAGACATATTTTCACCAAACTTTGTGAAGTACTTCTGTTATGCTTTAATTCCATAGCTACTCAATGAATCCGCCATCGGCAGCAATAAGTGATTCGATTCGGCTTCACAAATGGCTGCAAGCACGGATTTGGTGCGCTTAGAGATGTTAGCCATTGAGTTAGAAATGGCGGCCCTCAGCCAGCATTTTCTATTATACGGTCTTTTGTTGGCCTCTCTCTCAACGACGCCCCAGACATACGTAAAGAGGATTCAAATCTGGAGAACTAGGAGGCCACAAGCTGGGACTGACGGGGTCGCAGACGTTGCAAGCCAGGCACTCTTGGGTGGCACAGGTGGTTTGGGAAGGAGCCGAATGTTGCTGAAAGACATATGATCTTTCTTTCAAACTCTCTCTATTCATAGCTTTACAACGGTAGCAAGCACATCACATAAAACGCAGCACTAAAGTGGAGTCTTGCAAAAAAGTGTGCCAGCATGCCGTCACCGTCATTGCGGACAATGGATAACACCACCTCCGGAGAAATTAAGGGTTCTGACGATGTCTGACCGCTGACTGTGCTTTTTCCTTTTCGCTACACATGCCACGTCACCGCCACAACACACCACATCCGTCCGCACTGTGTAAACAAAAGTCTTCGCTCCTTTCGGAAAGGTAGCAATTTCCAAGTCGCTGTGGTGCGCGACCAGGGCGACAAGGACTGTATGGCGTTTTATTTCCTGCTTCAACTTGTACACTTCCATCTATGAACAAACTGCGCAGTATGAAGCATAAGGGGTCAACGAATAAGAAGCCGTACGCCTAAATATATATGATGAGCCTGCTGGTGCCTATGGCGATAAGGAATAGCGTCCTCAAATACCTCGCGAACCTGGTATAGTCGTAAGCGTTCGAAACTCGTGAACCGCTGGTGCTTGTCGTACATCTCCCCGTTGTTTAGCGCAAAGGAAAACTGTAGGTACATTGAGGCAAAATATAAGCAATTAACTAGCAGCGCCCGCCCTTCATTTAGTTAGGAACGCTGGTTGGGTTGGTTTTTACAATAGTAAGCGAAAAAAAGTGGCAGTGCAACGCCGGCACGTGCGGGAGGAAAAGCAAGCACAAAAGAACAGAACTCCCGCTGGCGCAGTTTCAGGCAGGGGGCGCGCAAGCACTGCGAAGGCAGGAAATTTGAATTGCATTGGGTGGTAGCAGTGAGCGAATAACAGCACTGCAGCCCATTATGGCGAATCACTGCTCTGCACTTCCGACAGCTTTCAGATTGAGCGGAACAGCTTCAATTTTTATCCCCACAATCGACGACAAACGTCAAAGCAAAGCGAAGATGGAGAGGGAACGATAGCAACTCACGCGACATTGAACGAGAGAAGACGGCAGATGCGCAGACGCCACACGGGATCGTCCCGCGTGGCTCGCCACTTCATCCTTGCGAAGCAGCACTTGCTGCTCAGCCAGACCTGGCACGAGGAAAGAGAAAGGAAGCAAATGAGCAAGGAAGAGACAACAAAAAGACTGCGCAGTATAACAGACCTGAAAGAATAACTTGAAACTGCCGTATTTTCACAATTCTAACGCGCACCCTTTTTTTGCTAAGGTAGCCTTAATATTTGTGCGAGCGTGACAATCGGGCTCAAAACACAAAAAAAGGCTTTAGAGCATCCAGCAGCATTGCCCATACGGAAACGGACACGAAGTCCCTCCCAAATCCAACTCAATCCAATAGAAACAATCCGTCACACAACATGAGTGAATTTCGGTGTACCAATTCCTCAATGGCATGCCGCATACCTTGGTCAGCCATTGCACATTTTTTTTGTGCTGTTGCAATCAGCCTGGCACCCCCTAGAAGTATGACGATCAAGGCACTTGAAATCGCAAACAGCTTCAATGTTCCCCGCTGTAACTTTATTTCAAGCAGCAGCTGGATAAGCAATCTTATGAAGTGCACTCATTTTTGGCTTCCACAGCTGCATACGCCAACAAGATCTCCTTTTTTCCAGCTACGTGGTGTCATGTCTTTTTCATCCACGCGATACAGTCCATATCAAATTATTTTTTTTATTAAATTTTCCTCTGTGAACTTACCCACGCGTTACTATTGGGGCGCATTAGAACCACACAAATACGGTACTAGTAACATCATCAAAACAAGATGACCTCGGAGGAAAGTTTCTTGAGCATTACGTTTCTGATTTGTGTGCTCAAATTCTTCTGCTCATTATTTTGCAGCGAAGCTATGATATGGAAGGTTTCTTCTAACTTAGATTAGTGAACACAAATAAATTGCGCGCGTGTCGAAGAAAAAAAAAAGAACTGCCTTAGGGTTGATTCCTGTCAGAATGCTATGCTCTGCCCATCTCACTGCTGCTTATAAATTTTCTAATTACAATTTTCCTAATTACATTACAAACATCAAAGTAGTAAATCTTAATGTAAGCGCATAATATTCCTACGTAACAGTAACCCCTAAGGCAAACCTATGCTGTGGAGCCCACTTCAAACAACTCTAACATCCTCCAGAACATCTGCAACTTACTTTAACAATGTTAACACAAAAATAAAGAAAAGGAGGCCAGTGTGGTTGGACGTAGCTGTTTACATGTCAGTCCAAGTTGCAGTTGTAGTGGAAGGTGAAGACTGGATAACTATCTCCACAAGAAATGGGCATCAGGATGTGGGTGCTCGAGGCATTGTGGAACGCAAAAGTTTGCTAATTCTCCAAAAAACCCACTTACAAACGAGAAAAATAATAAAGACACCAACCTGGTGCTTTAGAATAGCATGCAAGAAAAAAAAATCAAACAACATTATTAAACGCCTAAGTACTTACTGCCAGACCCATATTGCTGTGTAGTATTATTATGCAAATACAGTCTAGACCATCTATAACGTAACTGCTATAGTGCGGGGAGCGGATACAACGCCTGTTTTTGTGACCACCGGTTTGCCTCTCTTAGAACTTTATGCACAAGGATACCGCTTAAAACGTGGTTGGGCCGAAGCACAATACCGTTTTTAGTGCAGTTTTTTTGGTGGGTCTGCTGATCGACCGGCGCAGCTGGGGCATCGTTTTAGGGTTGTGAGAAAGAGAAAAAAGACGCAATCAGCCATCTGACTTAGCGCACGCTCCCTGCTCTCCTCCAACTTCGATACGCAAAAGGAAAAAAATAGGCACCCTCTAGTTCGCGTATTCCGTTTGCCCCCCGCGTGATAACCACAACACTTGAAGCACCTCGAAAGATAGCGAGCGCTCCTCCCCTACCATGCTTGGTAAGTTGTTATTAGAATGTTGCACAGATAAGCAACCGCCTGTTTCCCTTTTCGAGCATCTGGAGATAGCCAGCCGCAACGCCGTGGGTTTCCACTACCCGTGCTGATAAGGAACCGCCTTCGGCATCGCAAGTGCAGTGGGGTGGAAAAAAAAAAAAAAAGAAAAATCCCGGTTGCATTTTTATCACATTGTCCCGCGGCATCCGTTCAGTTCATGCACGCTAAAAAACACAGCCCTGCTCCTTTAAAACACAAACATGAAGGAAATTAAAGCCACGTGCGCTATTTGTAATACCCCGTAGCAGTGGCTGATGCGAAAAAGAAGAGAAAATAAAGACTGTGCTTCTGGTGTCGCAATGGTTCTCTTCCGAAAAAAAAAAAACACAGCGGACCCTCGTCGACGGCCTCTGGCTGCTGGCCACTTCATTCTCCGCGTAGGATTTTTAAAAAGCTTAAAAAGCAAAAGCTGTCAAAGCGAACGAAGTGAGTGGTTTGCAAAGTGTACGCCCAAGTGAGGCTGATGCAAACTGGGACTCTTTGTTGTCCCCGCAATCCGTTCAGTTAGCCAGTTTGCCGACGTAAGCGAGCATGTGCGTAAGCGTGCGTGCATGCTGCTCTTTAGGTATACTGCAACCGCCCAGTGTATGTACGCTACACATGTCAATGGTGCTGCCAGTTTCGAGCTTCAGAAGAGTTTACAAATGCATACATGCCGTCAAAACTGCAGCGCTCACAGAATTCACTTCACTTCTGAACAATACAGAGTTGGGCGGCATAGTCCACGGTTGGTCTGAGCTCTCCAGCCAAAGCACTGGCTTGTGTTTACAAACAAATGAAGCGTAGGGAAGGAGACGTCAGTATGCTTGCATGCTTGGTGATCATAGTTCAGCGCACTCAACTACGGGGCTCAAGCAAGGAAATGAACTGTATCAAATGCATATCTCTCACGCCAAAACTGAAACTGAAACCAGGTAATTGTGAACTACTTTGGTGCAGTAACACAGAGCAGTTAGCTCCCCCGCCCTCTCCCCCATAGCTTTCTCTCCATCACCACAGAAATTTGTCCCCCGAGTATAGCCATAGACATAAAATATGTCTTAAATCCATTAAATTGTGCCTACAAACTATTAGTCTATTGTGAGAGCCAACAACCGCAAATTAGTAAGGAGAACGGTGCAAGTAAAACAGCCTGTTTTGAGCGCACCTTCGTTGGTACGGTAATTAAACAGTGTTTACAATTCAGTTCAGCACCTTTTATCTAAACGACACGAACGTCGAAAGAACATCTGTGTTGACAGCTCAGTGCACACTATGAGGAGAAGGAGACATTGAGAGAACGGTCAAAAAGAGAGGAAAATTTCCGCAGAACAGTTCCTACTTACCAGGCGCTCAATGTCAAGATCTGTGCGGTAGAAAAAGGTGAAGCAGCGCAGAAGCGAACCCAAGTCACACGAGACCCGCGAGGCTGCGTCAAAGTCTTGCCGGAGTTCACGGGCCTGCCGAGAGAAGGCACCACAGGTGAATTCACTTCTACTTTGAAAGGTGAAAGTTACTATAATTATTTGAATATAAGGCCAGATTTTTTATTCCAAGATCCAAAGCCGTAGTCCCAAGTCGTACCCCGCCTTATAGTAGAAGCACAGTATATATATATATATACTGTATATATAGACAGAAATAAGGTGTTGGCAGTCAAAAATGCCCAGGAAAGCAAAGGGGAGAACGCGGTAGGTCATTTATTATCGTTGAAAGATATGCAGATTTTCGAAACACAGAAAGAAAGTGGAGAAAAAATACCTGCCGGGTGGGATCCGAACCCACGACCTCCATAATACGCGTGTGGTGCGATGATGACCACTACGATACCAGCGGGGGCTATGCTCCCCTCCACTTTCTCAGGTATTTATGTTAATGTAGTTGTTTCCTGTGCTTGGGGGTGGTAGCCAGCATCGCTCGGACTGCTCGGGGTGAAGGGGACCTTCTTTTTAACCCCCGGGCCGTAACTCAAGCATCTACAACATGGCGAGAGCGGTTGACCAGTGTTGAACCGTCTTAGTGTTGAACCTATGGCACCAAGACTGCCAGGAGTGCCAAGACTGCCAGGACCGCCAAGAATGCCATATATACATATGGCAATGTTTTTTGACTCTCCAAACTGCACCCTTGCCTTATAATCGTGACCAATTGAACAAATACGGTACTTCAAGGGGGCCACAAAGGCAAAATACAACCTTGTTGAATTTGAAATAACTAGCCTTCAGTCACTCACTCAGCTCTACTTCGGCCCTGAATGCAAGCACTACTGAAAAGCTCACATTTTACGAAACATGGTGTCAGCAGGGACGCAATAGAAGGCAGCACTAAAGACATGGTCATCAATGTGTTAACTGCACGCTGGCATTAGCACTAGTCGCCGCTGCTTCATCTGTTTTCCTAGATGTCTAATTGTTTGAGGTCTGCAATAAAACTGCCATTATTTCTACTGGGGCAAATCAGACTTTTCAAAGAACCATACCTGTATTTTGTCATAACAGGGCCCATTCGCACACTTCAATAGAGTAAGAAAAAGACAGCCTTATCATCGACTGCATGGTGGGGAGCAACCAAGTCAGTTACCACTCATTTACATTCATTTACATGCAGCAGGAATTTGGGAACCATGATCTCTAAAAGGTGTGACAGTTATGTGCTGGTTAGTATTCCTTGATGTTAATCCATGACGACCATCATCATCATCTTTTCCAAAACCCATTTTAAAGACTCTGCCATGGCCTCCACACGCACAACACAAAAGTAAAACCATTACCCAAGAACACCTGGCTACATCCAATTCACTGAGTGACTGCACAGATAGCAACAAAAAGAAAAAAAAAAGATGGTCATTAAATGCTCCTCCCCCCAAAAGTTTGAATAGACATTTTGTTGATGGTTACAAGAAGTTACGCTCACATTTAGTTATAAGGCCGTATAAAATGAAGGACGTCTAAGCCCGCCTACATCATTTAATACAAATATTTCATGCAGGCACACTAAGGTGCCAATTAAGTCTCCCCCCAGGGTGATAGGAAGCATATAACCTGTCACACGCACTGCAAGATTTGAAACCATGCAAAACCTTACCAGGTGCAATCTGCTGAGGAAACCCCTGGCATAGGCTTTGATCTTGAGGCCGCTTCCTCCTGACGCCGGCATTCCTAAACAGAAGGGCAGTGTAACGAGAATTTCAATCCCACACTTTGCAGCCGTCAACATATCTCGTTATCTCAGTGAGCATGCAACCAGTGCTAATGTTTCTTAACTTTGCACATACGACACACAAAAGAAATAGAAAAAAAGAGTGCGTACACATGCACAGTTATATGCCTGTGTCCTTTTGTCATCCAGATCCTTGGGTTTTTAATTCTACCATCAGAGTTCCCCAACATCGCGAAACCATCAGCCTCGTCAAGCACTGCATGAGGCTGCAAAACACCCGCAAATATCAGCTGCATCTGCGCATGAAGTTCAGGTGAACTGTTCACAGGACGGAGCCGCCTCTACCGATCCATACTTTATCCAAACAGGAAAGAGATCCAAAAGAAAGAAGTTGGGGGGGGGTCCAGACGAGTTCAGTTGAGTGCTGAAGAGAAGTAGCTACCCCCGCAGACAGTTTCCTCAAAGTTTGTTTCATACACAAGCATTTTAAGTTTACAATCAATCAAGCGATAGAGAAATGCGCGGAGTACACTCAACCTCTATATATAGCCTCCATAGATTATGAGAAAGCATTTGACTCGGTCGAAACTTCAGCCGTCATTCAGGCATTACAGAATCAGGGTGTAGACAAGCATTACATAAGAATCCTAGAGGATATCTACAATGGGTCCACAGCTACCATCGTCCTCCATAAGGAGAGCAGTAAAATACCTATAAGGAAGGGCATCAGACAAGGAGACACAATCTCTCCAATGTTATTCACAGCATGTTTACAAGAGGTATTCAGAACATTGGATTGGGAACAGGTGGGTGTAAGTGTTAATGGAGAATACCTGAGTAACCTCAGATTTGCTGATGACGTTGCCTTGCCAAGTAAATCGCGGACGAATAGCAAAGCATGATTACCGCACTGGACAAGCAGAGTAGAATCGTGCGCCTAAAAATTAATATGCGGAGAACTAAAGTAATGATCAATAACCTCGGGACGGCACAGGGGTTTGAGATAGGTGGCGAGCCAGTGGAAGTGATAAGCGAATATATCTACTTAGGCCAAGCTGTGACCCCGGAGGTAGAGATAATTACAAGATAAGAATGGGGTGGAGTGCATACGGCAGACATTCTCAGATAATGAATGGCAGCAGCCTACCATTGTCCCTGAAGAAGAAAGCGTATGACAGCTGAATCTTACTGGCACTCACCTACAGGGCAGAAACTTGGAGGCTCACGAAGAGGGTTCAACTTAAATTGAGGTTGACTCAGCGGGCGATGGAACGGAAGATGGTAGGTGTAACATTAAGGGACAAGAAGAGAGCGGAGTGGATCAGGGAATAAAAGCGCGTTAAGGGACATATTAGTAGATGTTAAGAAGCAGAAATGGGTGTGGGCAGGGCATAATGTGAAGGCACGATAACCGTTTGTCATTAAGGGTAAACAGAGTCGATCCTTAGACAAGGCAAGTGTGGCAGGGGGCAGGGCTAGAAGATTAGATGGGCAGATGAGATCATGACGTTTGCAGGGATAAATTGGTCGCAGTTAGCAGAGGACCAGGATAATTGGAGATCTACGGGAGAGGCCTTTGCCCTGCAGTGGGTGTAGACACGCTGACGATGATGATGTGTATGCATGTCTGAATGGCTGTTTTCTATTTCGTCAACATGCACCCTCCCACACAGAACAGATTATGACAGTACGCTCGGCCCACACCTCCCAAGAAGCAAGGGACACTCCCACACATGCTTTACACGCCACGTTAAGTGTCCTATATGCATCTCTTTCACAAGTTCTCTGTCGAGCTCACTGCCATTACAACCAGTGCCTCTACCTATCATTCACTGCACACTTAGCACACGGCAGCAGCATATCCTTTTATCTCTCCTTTTGGCTATCCCTTCCTTTTTTCGATGCAAATTTCTCCTCTCTACTTGAGCAATCCTCTCGTCCACCGTGGAGTCAAAACTCTTGCTGGGAGGCACAATTTGGAAGCATGCACATCTATCTTAGACAAACACAACATCATCACCACATTGCAGCGGCGCACACAGGGGGAGACCAAAGGGGCCGCGGCCCCCTGCGAAAACTCGAGTTAGGGGGAGGTATGATAAATAGGACGCTTATTCTGCCCAATATCTAATAATGACTACTGATCATCATTTTTCTGTCCGAAATAGCGAAACCATGAAATTGATGGAAATTCGACGTCTGCTCCAACCCAACAATCACCCATTTTGCGATGCCCCTAAAATAAATAAATAAATAAAAAAACAAATGGCTGCCATCCCGCCCTGCAAAAGTGGATGTCCAGCAAAGCTTTTGTAAACCACTACCGATGCTGATGTGTGAAAGTATGAAATCGTCTTCTTGGCGGGCTTGTCACTTGCACCCCGCTTCTCTGGCGCCAGGTCCCGACGCATGCGCTCACCCTCGAATCACGTCAACCCCCCTTTTCGCGAGCAGCTGCCAAGCCTAGTCTTTACCACGAACACATAGGGGGGTCCCATTGTTCATAGGTGCCTTATCATCTATCGCGCAGTTTCGATGCTTGTTTTTGGGGTTTATTAAACAAATACTCAACTCTATGCTGTATGCCTGATTGCAAAGAAATATTGTGCTGGGCTTCTCTGGCGGCAAATGCCAGTCCTGCCTAGCCTGACGAATGCACGCGGTGTCTTGGCCGAGAACTGCTGGATCCTGCTTGGGTTTTTTTTTGTTTACGATACAAAATTTTCTGACCAACGAGAGGCTAACAGCTTTGCTGTAAACTATAATCGGAAGGTTAAGTAGAGCATGCTCCATTAATTCCTTTTTTTTTAATTTGTTTCTGGTATGCTTTCCGTTTTGTTTTGTTTTACTTTTTTTCTCCTTTTATTGCTCTCCTTAGACATCTTTTTTTTTTTTTTCAAAAGAGGGGGGGGGGGGGGGGAGAATTCCGGCCTCTTTTGAAACAAAATCCTGCGTACGCCACTGCCACATTGCATCTCTCCTTTGATCGAACGCAACAAAATCCATTTGTGGACATAACGCCACCAAAGCAGCAAATGAGTGAGGCACAGAGTGGCTAGACACTAGTACAGTCTTGTTGACGTCTCTGGAAGTGGTTGTTTTAAAGTTCGAATACCTACTGGCAGGGGAAAAAAAAAACACAAAAAAAACATTTCAGCTTCATTTGCAAAACAAAAACTGCACAAACGGCCCACATGATTTTCCCCTCACGGACCAAAAAGAAAAGTTTAGGCTCCACAAAAGTCGCTAGTTGTAAAGCTCACAATCCTTTCAGTGAAGGCTCTTCTACAAACACAGTTGTAACAGAAAAATAAGTGTTTTGTGCTTAATAAGTTTTTCCTGCCTGCCCTAAGAGCAGCACTAGTATTAAACGAAGAGTGTATAAACAGGTATATCAGTTTTTTTTTAGTTTTTTTTTTCGGTAAGATGACGCGTCATCACCCTACTATAAAGGGGATATCACTATCAATCATCATTGTGACTTCAAGTATGACGCTGTTCTTGTGATTAGCTCGCAAGTAGAATATGCAGAAAACCAAACTGAGATCAGTAGCAGTGTACATAAATTCTAGCAGAATGCAAAGCTTCTATCTACTGTAGGCGGTGCCATGAACAGCTACAACACAACGATCTTGCAGTGTTTATTAACATTGAGTTACTTGAATGCATTGCAAAAAAATAAAAAAAGAATCTGCGGAGCAATGTATTTGTACCATACTGAAGCGCTTTTGGATGTAATTTTTCTGTTCATGCGAAAGTACTAACCAGTACCTCACCTCTCGATTCTGCCGTTGAAGGGCACTCTTTCCGCAGCAAATCGTCCAAGCCAAGCTAGAAAGAACAACAACAACAAAAAAAAAGAGCATGAAACACTACAGTGTACCACTTCACTTCTCCGTGGTAAAGAAGGGAACAAATTTCCTGTCAGCATTGTGTGGCTTTTTGCAATATCTCCCACTGCAGTAGGCCTTCATTTAAAAAGCTGAACAGTAACACTGTAGAATAAATTACAGGCAACAGCAAAAACGACTCGCTTGGTGAATAACATCAAAATTAAGGGGACGAGACAGCTTTGAGTGTATCATTGGCTGGTATAGGTATGCACTACACTCGACAGCTACAGCTCTCTGATAAACCGCAAAATGATAAAACGGAGGCAGGTGTCGTGGTCAAAGACCTTTTTTCCATGCTACGGGCGGGTGAGACAAACAAGCTGCAACAGCCCTATTTATGGGGTGTGGCAAAAGCTCTGTGAACAAATGTTGCTTAGAGGCCTGCGATTGTGTAAGAAATGGTTATGACAGCTTATAACGTAGCTGCTAGAAATTACTAGAGCCTGCCTCTTGGCTTGCGACTGTCCATTTCAAAAGTAAACGTCGTAACAAATCGCAGGGAAATGAGACACGAAGGACTTACTGCTGGGTCATTGATTTCAAAGAGGACAAATTACTGCTTTAGGCGAGAACATACACAAAGAAAAGTTTGTTTTATTATTTCCTTCCTTTACTCTCCTTTTAATTATACATGCTCAGAAAAAACTGATTGATTATGGGGTTTAACGCACCAAAACTACACAGGTTATGAGGCGTGCCATGGTGGAGGGCTCCGGATTAATTTTGACCACCTGGGGATCTTTAAAATGCGCCAAAATCTCGAACACACCGGCGTTTTTGCTTTTCTCCTCCATCAGAAAAGCGGCCACTGCTGTTGGGATTCAAACCCATGTCGTTGGGAAGCTCAGAAAAAAGAACAATGTTTCACAATTACGTTGCCAACGCAACATTACATCATCGTCAAGTCAGAAATGGTGCAATAGTAACTTGCACGTATGTAGACGCAAATAAATGTTAGCATGTATATGCAGATCCACATGCTTATGAAAGCAATCCAGCAAACCGATAAAGGCCCCAGCGATACCGAACTCACAGCTATTGCAAGAGAGGGGTAAATAAATGTTGGATTACATTTAGAGTGACAAGTGGCCCTTCATTCCGAATTACGGTGCTGTTTAAAACGGGCCATGTAGACAAAATACAAGTGTTTTATTTGAAAGACTTAGTGTTTTATAGTGCCCTCAGCGCTTGTCCAGCAGCAAACGATGCTTTATTCACTAAGAAATCAAACATTTTCAGCCAAAATTTCAATTTTCCCACTAAATTGTGTGTTTTCATGACATCGGCAATGACGTATCTAGGGCAGGGTCTTAATACTACAGATAGCCTGCTGACCACGGCTGCTATCATCTCACAGACAGCCGTTTGGTTATCTTGTTTATCGCTCACTTTCATAGATGCGCACTTAGCTTCTGGCCGGACTTCTATACCTGCCGCATTTTTATTGGGGTTCATACTAATCGTTTCCTAAATGTAAGCTCTGACCTCGACAAACATGGTCACGTAAGTGACCGTGCCACTTATGTCAGTTGGTGGGTGTTCTGTCAGACAAGTCCAACGCGTCCGACGGCTGTGTTAGGCAGTGTCAGCTGGCAAAGTGCCACACTAACTGCTTTGGTGTTTGCGCATTTGCTCGTAACTTGAATTGTTCGCCCCAAGTTCTTACTGCTATAAAAGGAACGCGCCCTAAATTTAAGCACAAACAGCTCGTTTGGCAAGCTTATAGGCCCTGCCTAATTTGCGTTTGCTTTTGCCAGCCTCAGCCAATCACACAGCTGGGCATATGACATCATAGGTTCTGTTGTGGGAAATGAGCTAGCGGGTCGCATGGCCATTCCCTTTTTTCCTCTTTATATAGCTTATTTGAGCGAAGTGTGCATTAAAGGTGGTGTCTGTATGACTCTAACGAGGCAATCTTTCGAATGAACCAAACTTGTGTTTTGTCTGCATGGCCCCTTTAACGAACAAATGTTGGGCGACCATCATGTCAGGTTAAACCGAGCTAAAGCATATACGTAAATATATACGTTATCCTTAATACCGGCAATCGTAAACAGCCTTCGTGTGAACAAGTTGAATGCGTCTGTTGTAGTGAAACGAGACGAACGCCCACGTCGGATCACGTCGTTCATGGCTCGAACCCATTGCGTGCTTAGAAAACAGAGGCAGACTCGGATTTTCCTCCCAGTTCCACAGCTGTCAACACGAGCTTCGCTACAATTTTCACTATAATTATTTCATGTCTGGCGGCTTAGTATCGCGTACATCAAAAGGCTTTCATGCGGGTGTTGTATGCGCCCGAAGCCACGCCAGGGATACGAGCCGTGTTGGTAGTGAAACCCTACGAATTAAAGGGACCACCCGGGGTTCTTTAAACGGCACACGGGGCTTGTTTTTTGTCTCTAGCAGAAAGAACGGACGCCGCGGCCGGCAATCGAACCCAGCGACCTCGAACAAGAGGAGGTCAGGTTGAACACGTGAACTAAAGATGTTCTTAATCGCACCGCACCCCCGGCAACCTGAAGCTTTTACGGGATGTCCCTAACCTTGGGGACATTGCAGGGATTTCGCGTAAACCTGCGCTCAACAAGTGTTTCAGTACGCATACAGCTTCAAAGTACACTGTCCGCGTAACGACCACAGGATGTTGAAAACGACTTAGTCACGCTCGAAACAATCACGGAGCCAGCTATAAACTCGTCACCTGACCGAGGCTGCGCTTACCTTTTTGCTTGCACCACCCAGCGACTGCTGAGGTGTTTTCCTGAAGTCTCCCTCGAAGCTGTACATTGTGCGTCGTCTTGGTGACTTCACGCTTCCTCGCTAGCCTCTTCAAACCGTCACCACAGTCGTACCAAACGTAATTGATCGTTGTATTAGGGACTTCTCATTGAGGCGGTTGGCACCTGACGAACACGATTCCCCGAAAGGACCAAGTCCGTAAAAGCGCCAATGTCGCAGCGTCTATGTCATTGTGACAGGCTCGTACTTTTCCAGACGAGTCGGTCACTATTTACGTTTGGTCGATGATCATTCCTCCACCGGCCTTCGCGGCAAACGAAGTCGATGCTCGGCCAAATGTTCTCGAGGGCCGAAGTCCCCGCAGTTGAACGTGACAGTCGGGTAAGCCGGCGATAGCGACAGAGGAGTGCTGCCTACGCAAATGACGATCCCACGAACGATTTTCACCACAGTAGAATATTATAAAATAAAAAACGGCTCAAGGAAGCTCGCGACCACAGCCAGCACTTGCGCTCCAGCGCCCGGTAGCAGCGCCGCAAGCACCACCTGTCCGCCTATTGTATCCATTTCCGCTTCCGGCAACACTTACCCGCGATTTTTAAAAGGAAAGGGAGGTTCGTTTATGAAGTTTGCGTCACTTTGTAAGGTTACGAGTACTACGTAGGCATTCTTATAGGGAGTCCAAATAACACTTCTCATCTGTAGAAAATGCCCCTCCTACAGAACGACGCCTCCGATTGTTCCGTTCATACGACAGTAGAAAATGACAAGTTGGTTCATATTCGTACCGCTGAACCAGCGCGTTACTCGACGGGGCACAGAAATAATGCGAAAAAATGGGCTGCACTCACAAGAGAAGGCTATTGTGGTTAGGCGGTACAAACTACAAATGGATGGTGGTGGTGAAAAACTTTATTTTGGGCCTGGTGGTGTGGGAGGTGTGGGAGAGGTCCCTCAGACCGGGAAACCATGGGACAACTGTGCTGTCTCAGCCCTGGAGAGTTGCTTGGTGGGCATCCAAGCCGGTGCTGTTCGTCAGGTTCTCACACAGCTCAAATAAGGAAAGGGTAGTGGGTAAAGGTGGGAGGGCGGACTTATGTGCGCCCCCCAGGGTCATATGAATGAGATTACATGGGGCAGAACTTACATGTCGGCGTCGCAGGGTACTGGGTGTGGTACATCCGATGTGGCCAACTTGGGTGAGGAAAGGTGTTTGTTTGAAGTCTCCGGAGTATTACTCCTCTTTTAGTAAGGCGCAGGTGAGGAGGTGGGAGATCTCTTGAGACACGTGTTCACGAGATCCTGGACACATACCCATGCCCTGTGCGTGTTTTGTCGGTTCGCCGGGACATGCTTCCTGCCTACATAGCGGCGGATCGCGCCTGTAGCCGTATAGACCTTCAACGGCCGCTACCACTTCTTCCGGTGTCCGCATTAGAAGAACTGCTGGCGGAAAAGGAGAACCTCCGCCGCGCCACGCGTGCTTTACTTCCACCGCGTGGAACTACCTCCCAGTGGGCTCGCTCGCTGGGAGGAGTCCTGCTGCGGATGCTTTGAGTTGGGGTGGCCTTATCCCCAGGCAGTGACCCACACTTGGCCTGCCCGCTATCACGCACCGTTTGCGCACACCTGTCCCTTTTGCACGGTCCCTGCGCCCGAAGCCGACATGAGCCACCTTCTATGGACCTGTCCTGCCCCTTCAAACTCTCGCCTGCAACACCTCCGGGGCACAGGGCTCCATCCTGGGGGACCCCCTGATCTACAGCGGTGGATATGTGGCCCTCAGTACCGGTAGCTGCTGACTTTTCTGCGTGAAACAAATGTGATGTTGTATATATAACTGTTATGCTGTAAGGCAAACTCTCGCAAAAAAAGAAGCGGTATTGTTTGGTGATCTCTTGAAATGGGGGAAAAGGAATGAGACGGTGTTTCTTCTGAGGCCTGGAAGGAAAGAGCGCAGTCTTGTATGTAGGCAAAGTTATTGCCCATTAGTGGGGAGTGTTCAGGCGTTCACACAATGTCGATCTCCCTGTTGGGGGCGTGTTATAAGTGAGGAGCTTCCACATTGTAGAGGCCGCTAGAAAGCTAAAACAGTCCGTAATTAAATCGTTGCGGGAGTTCGAGTGATGACAAGGGCTACAGAAAATTATTCAGCGCCCTAGATTGATGTGGTCTTGGGTGAGGCGCAAGTGAGGATGTAGTCTTTGATGGTACCATGGCTAAGTGAAGGTAGAGATTGGAGTAAGAGCTGGCGTCCATAGACGTCGGCAGGGGGGATGCAAAAAATACACTCCACCCCCCCCCCCCCCCCAAGCCATATCAGCACAATTTCGCCTTCTCCCCGCGCTCTCCCTCTTACCCTTCAATACGATGTGTTTGCCCCCTCAACAAAAAATCGATCATGCTGGCATCGGTGTGTGAAACATTAGAATTGGTCCCGTAGATTCGTTCTTGGACTTGGCTAAGAGCGTGGCGACGGCCGGAGTGCAAATTGGGATGCATGTTTTTGGGAAGGGGGTGGATACAAATGGATGGACGCCAATTATGGGGAAGAGGTTTTCTGTCCGCGGTATGGGACGTTAACACGTTGAAGTCCTGTAAAAGTGCCAGTCCTGTTGGTGTTTGAGTGGGGCGGAGACGTTTACTGAAGAGATTCCCTTGACGTTTTCGAGGCTGAGTTGTGAATTCCTAATTGGGGTAGTTTAGTTGTAGTGGTGGAGAGAGAGAGAAAGGGAGAGCATTTTAATGAGCTCAAAGGTCAGAGTGGAACTTTAGTCCTAGGATTCATGCGTTTCCCTAGCCGTCTTGGCCCGTCTGACCAGGAGAGTAATGGTCCTCCGGTTGACAGTTGTCAACAGTGTCTCCACCGATCAGGAAATGAACCGGTGGAGAGAAGTGGTAGGGCTGGGTGTGGAGCGCATTCCGGAATTGTATGCTGGAGGGTACTGTGGACAACAATTTGCATAGAGCGGTATACTGTGTGGGAGACAGAAGTTCATTCAAACCGGGGGTACTTACGCCCCCTGCTTGTGTTATTCCTGAGTATTGCTGAGGGATGGGTGAGGGCACGAGAATTTTTGTCTGGCGGTCCGGTAAGACTGTGAAATGTCCTGACAGGCGAGAAGTGGCGTCGGAGCTGCGGTGACCTCGGGGACTCGGTGGGCCAGCCTGTTGGTGGGCGAAGTTGTTGCCCGTTACAGAGGCGTGGGCAGGTGTCCAAACGATCGTCACTCGGTGACATGAACGGTTGTATTAAAGTACTCGTATGGTCGTTGGTGCCACTCTCCCTGAAAGGAAACTGCGCAGGCTGCTTGAGAGACAGTGATGACGACTCTGATGGAACATTGGATGAAGGCTAAGGCAATGGCGAGTTCTTCGGTGTCTCAAGTGGAGGTCGTCCGGATGGATACGCATGCAATTAAATGGTTTTTCGATGTTGTCACTGCAACCATAGTTTTGTTGTCAGCGTAGCTCGCCGCATCGGTGTAGGACATATATCAGAGCGATTGCGTCCGTGGGCTTGGCTGCGGGCGGTCTTGCGCACGAGGTGGAGGTCGGGGTTCATATTCTTTGGTAGGGGTAGTACCGAAATGTGTTTACGCTCCTGATCTGACAAAGGGGCCAGGTGGGTTTGTTCTGCACAGGGCCAGTTGATGCATTGCAGAACAAAGCGGCCTGCTTGTGTGTGTGTCAGACGGAGGCGCTGGCTTGCGAGATGACCTTCAATGAGTTCCTCGATGGTAGTTGTGAAGACCCATTTGAAGAAGCT
Source organism: Haemaphysalis longicornis (assembly GCA_013339765.2). Taxonomy (NCBI): domain Eukaryota; kingdom Metazoa; phylum Arthropoda; class Arachnida; order Ixodida; family Ixodidae; genus Haemaphysalis; species Haemaphysalis longicornis. Next base: position 54,895,279 of record CM023449.1, on the reverse strand, counting down.
TGGTTGTCGATGTATTCATGGGGAGCCCGAGGGCTTGTTTAAATGCTTTTCAAGTGATCCGGTTAAGTTTTTCAATGTCAGATTTGGTTAGGGTCATGTATGGGGCGACACAGGTGAGGCGAGATATGACAGAAGTTTGAAATGGTCTCATTGTGCCCTTTTCTTTCATTCCTCGATTCTGGTTAGTGTCCCGCCTAATCACATGCACGGCTTGATCAGACATATTACGTAGTTTTGACAAGGCAAATTTGTTTCGGGTATTGGCTTGTGTGGTAAGGCCTAATATCTTGAGCGACTGGCTAGGTTTTATCGAATGGCCGTCAAGAGATATTTCGATGGGTTCGACGTGAATGTCGGGGGGGGGGGGGGGGGGGGTTCTCCAGATAACAAGTTCTGATTTCTGCTGTGAACAATGTAAGCCGCATGCCTGGGCGTAATATTGACTTCTTCGGCTGCAAGCTGCAGTGTGTCCTGCAGCCCTCCGAGAGAGTTTGTGTCAGTCCAGAGGGGGATGTCTGCATACAGTGCGTGGTGAAGATTCGGTATCTGCTCTAGCTGTCCTGGTAGGCCCAGTACCGAGCCTTGCGGTGTACCGTGACTGCCAAGAGAGATTGGTTTGGATTTTATATCTGCAGCCTGGCGGCCTGTGAGGAAGTCCGAAATGTAGGAATAAATTCGGTTACCACAGCCAGTCTTATTAGGGCGGGAGAGCATTGCTGCGTGCACAACGTTGTCGAAGGCCCCTTTTAGGTCGAGGGCCAAAATGGCTCGAGGGGAGTGACGAGTGGCAGGTGCAATTACCCCTTCTTTGAGTCGCACCATAAAATCCCGGTGCTTAAATGTTGTCCAAAGCTGAAAAGTGTTTTGAATATTTGGTTTATGTCTTCAAGGTATGGCTGCAGCCTCTTGTGTATAATCCGTTCAAGTAGCTTCCCCACGCCAGAGGTAAGGGAAATAGGCCGGAGATTGTCTATGTGTGGGGATTTGCCCGCTTTAGGAATGAAGCGGACTTCGGCGGTTTTCCACTGAATAGGTAGGCGGCCAGATGTCCAAAATTTATTGATTTGTTCAAGCAGGATGGCAAGTTCATCGTCACCTAAATTGGCCAGGAGCTTATAGGTTACTTGGCCAGGACCTGGGGCACTCCTTTTCTTACATTCAGCCAGGGCGGCTTCCAGTTCAAAAAGTTGGACATCTCGGTCCAGGTCTGCGCTGGGGGAACCAGAGTACGGTGGCGGAGGGGGTAGGATCTGGTATTTAGCCTTTTAAGTCTTGAACGAGCTGTCCTGGAGTGCTGGGGTAAGCGTGGAGGAGGCGGGTCACGTTTCGATTTAATTCCCCCTTGCTTTTTATAAGGAGATAAGAGTTTTTATAACTTCACGAATGAGGTGATCGATGGCTTCAGGGTCACTTTTGGTGAGAATAAGGAAAGGGGCGATATAGATGACCCGTGATATCAGGAAGTCGCGGATAAGGCGGAGACGGTCTTCCTCCTTCATGCCGCGATGTTGATTGGAGATGCAGCGAAGCATGTGGGTGACTTGCGAAAATACTGTGGTGTGCTGGGATATGGTCCGATCGTTCCGTGTGTTAGCCTGTATAGCCTGGACATATGAGCTGACCATCGAGGGTAATTTGATTTCATTCTTCATTGGATGCAGGGGGTCTTTTTCGTACAATGATGAGATCAGATTTTTGAGAACAGTGAAGGCCAATTGATGAGGCGCGTTGTTTCGCAGTGTCAGCGGCTCTTTGAAGGGCATCTAAAATTCCACCTGAAGAACCTGTGTCAGTCCAAATAGAGATGTCATCCTTATGCAGGGCTTAATGAGGACGGGGAATGGCTTCAAGCCGGCGAGGGAGCTCCAGGAGAGTGATATTAAAAAGCAAAGGTGGAAGAACAGAACCTTGAGGAGTGCCTCGATCTCCTAGGGTGATTGGGTCAGATTTGACATCGCCTGCTTTTAGGATCGCCTGTCTGTGAGTGAGAAAATCGTCGATGTAGGAGTAAGTACGCCAGGCCGCAGTCTGTTTCTTTGAGATCGGAGGGGATGGCTGAATGAGAGGCGTCATCGATGGCGCCCTTTAGCTCCAATGCAAGAATGGCACGAGGTGAATTTCGGGAGGCTGGTATGGGAATTTTTTCCTTTATGCGAAGGAGGATGTCTTGCTTGCACAGATGTTTTCTAAAGCCATACATAGTATTTGGATGATATTTTTGGCTTCTAGAAAGTTGTAGACGTCGGAGTAGCATGCGTTCCTCTCATTTACCCACGCAAGATGTTAAAGAAATAGGACGAAGGTTGTTCAGGCGGGGAGACTGCTTAGGCTTCGGGTTAAAGTGAATTTCTGCTGTTTTTTATTGTGGGGGAAGTTTTCCGATTTCCAATGGGCGTTAATATGCTGCAGAAGATGTTTCATTGTGTCATCATCCAAGTTGGCTAAGAGGCGGTAATTTACACAATCCGGGTCGGGGAGCTGCTTTGTTGCATTCGGAAATAGATGTGCGGAGTTCGTAAAGTTGTAAATCTCGGCCAAGGTCCGGATTCGGCTGGCCTGTGCAGGGAGGGAGAGTGAAATTTATGTCTTTGTGGAGATATTTAGTTCCTAAAGAAGTCATGAGAGCCATTGAAAAAATGAAGATTTCGGGTCAGGGCTCGATGAGTCTCCCAAGCAACCATGGACGTTCGTGGGACGTCCGAAAAACAGCTGAACATCCAATGCCAAGTTTGAACGGCCACAGTGCGTCCATGATTGGATGTACATTCACGGACGGGCTGTGGACATCCAGCAACGGATGAACAAAGGAGATACATTTTCGTATGTCGGAAGGGCATCCGCCCGTGGGCGTACCAAGTTACCCGAAGCAGCAAATAGTGGCGGAAATTGAATATGAAAGCGAAAACGGAGAAGCTACTCTGCCTTTAATTCATTAGATTTTGTACATCAATATCTTAGCTTCTGTATTGCGAGTTTAATCTGTAAATTGCACGTAATTTCTTGAAGCACTTTTTCAAGAAGCACGTAATTTCTTGAAGCACTTCCTTGAAGCACCTCACCAACTTCAACAATGATCTATTGAGAACCCCGAACAAACCGCGTGAAGCAAGTTTGCCGTCTCTGTGTATACTTATCTGCCCGGTAGTGCGTTGGTGTTGTGCGGTGTAGTACTCGTTGTAGGAACATATGCATTTGTGATTCTGTAAATCTTTACTGAACGTCTGAATGGACGTGCGGAAGTGTTATTGGATTCTTGAATGGCTATTACAAATAGTTTATGGCAAGGGTACAGATGAATTGATGGAGCGGTGATTCTTTGTTTGGCGCCTCTACAATTACATTGAAGTTGAGTGGTTAAGTTAGCTTGAGGCCGTGTCCCTGGCATCTGGGAGTGGAGAGAGCTGCATCGGAGTTACGAGCGGAGGGGAGAGCTCTTCCGTGGGCACGAGTCACGTCTTTACTGGGGCGTTCGGTGCGAGGAGTGCAGAGGTGTGGTCTGGAAAAGATGTGGTTGGGTGTTGAAGGCTGTTTTATATGCCGGAGGGAAGATTGATCAGCCTGTAGGGATGGAGTTCTTGTTGAAGGCTCTGATTTTCTAGACGGATGAGTTCAAGTTCTTGAGTTAATCCACTCGCCTTGTGAGCTGGGGGATGCATATTGTGAATTTGGGGAAGCGCAGTTGATTATGATTCTCTGGGTGGAGCAGCAGAGTCACGGGTGGTTTTGATAACGGGAGTAGGATTGGGTTTCTTACGTTTCTCATTGGGGGAACTTCGACAGTTTTCGAGGGCCTCAAGACGGGCCCGACGAGGCGTAAATAAGATAGTGTGTTCCTCAAGGACACGGGTTTGCTTTTTGCAATCCATGTAGGGGGTTGTACTTTGTGTAGCTTTGGTAGGAACGGGTGGGAAGAATTGGGGTGAGCTGTGGGAGAAATTTAACCATCTGAGCCCAGTACTTGTTCCGGCCGGTCCAGTTGATCTCCAGGCTAGCGACAACAGAACAATGATGATGATGATGATGATGTGAATAGTCTAGGTCACTACTTCTTTCTCACACAGCACAAGGGGCGCTTGTCCAACACACTTTTTATCGCTTTAAAAGCTTTCGCATTAAAACCGTACTTTTATAAGATGCTGAGGACGCTTTCATTCACGCGCGGACAGTCAATAGCAAAATCACGATCGGCTTAGACGACGTGGGAGGTTGGCCAAGTTAAACGTTGGAGAGTTTTAGCACTTTGTATGCTCCATCTGTTCCGTGGTTACCGCGTTGACCGGGACCAGACTGCGCATGCGCGCGCAGGCACGGCGAGGAGGGCGCACTCCATTGTAGCGAATGCGCGGGCATAGCAAGGGCCGGCCGCGGAACTAATCTCCCTACAGAAACGAATGCGCAAGTGCCCAGACGGGCTCCGGTCAACACGGTAACCACTGAACGGACAGAGCATACGAAGTGCTAAAACTCTCAAATGTCTAAAGATTTCCGTGTAGCGTGCTCGGTGCTCACAAAATTATCGTAAGTGTCGTTATCTTCTTCATGGCTGCACAGGTGTATTCCCCTGTTGAACAACGTTTGGCGATCAATTTAGCTTAGTCAAAATTACAGCGATAACTGCGCTGTAACCGCAATGCACCTTCTGTCCATCAAGGCAGGCGCCAAGCACGAGCGGCTTCATGCGGTGCACGTTCTCTTCCAAGATGAACACAGTGTACGTGAACGCAGCGTCACACAAGATACGACAAAAAGACGCATGCAGGGTGGCTGTAGACTCATGTGGCTCGCTACGTCAATGTACCGTGACAGGCGCCGAGGAGCTAGCTGCCGCTCTGGCAGCTGCGGATGGCTTCCGGACGGGCCTGTCACTTACAATAATTTCCGCTTCTTTGAAAGGACGAGTAAGTCACCGCGCACTCCGTGAGCTCCTGTACTCCGTGTACTCCTCCGTGTACTCCGCGTACTCCTCCGTGTACTCCGAGCACTCCGTGTACTCCTGTACTCCGCGTACTCCCAACACCCTGAGCATGTGGCTCCCGGCGCACTCGGAATAGAGGGAAACACAGAGGAGGATAGGGTATACCTCGAGGCTATACTACAAACCGAGTACCCGACGATTCCGACCTCGAAGAACCCATGCCGGTCTCCCCAGAATGCTTGGCCACATTGGTACACTACAGAAGTATCAGGAAGATATACCCTCCGACAGACGAATGGCAGACGGAAGACAGCTGCAGACAGGCATGTTCCCAAACTTAAACGGGCTGAGCAAAATTTATCCGACTCGATATGCAGACGCATGCCCATTGTGCATTCAAGAAAAACCCATACTCTACCACACCAAATGGGAATGCCAAAGTACAACGGTTGTCCCCAAAATCAGAAACCCTAATGCGGAGCAATGGGAGGCACTGCTGGCCAGCGACTGCTGTGGAGACCGGATCGGTCTGATTCAGCCGTCACGCAAAGTAGCAGAGGCCGTTGGAGCTCTGCACGTGGCACAAGACCCCGGTGAAGTGCCGCCCAACCACTCAATAAATAAACGTTTTTCCATTTTCTGATTGTATGGCGGGTCATTCGCTTTATTTTTTGAGGGGGGAGGAGGGTATGCATGAGGACGGTGATAGTCAGACTGTTTTTTTAACACAAAAGTGCTTTATGCCCGGATACACTAACATCTCACTGACGTCATATCCATCACGAAAATGACATCGCAAAGCTTCATTGACGCAGTTGCGCCAGGATTCGAAATCACAAACTCTCTCGCCGCAACGGGAGGTACGAAGCGCTCTGCCAACTCAGCGATGGGCTAATGTGAAAACAGGTCTATGAACGCGCCGGATATCTGTCCCTATGACCTACTTTATTCAGCAGGCGCTGCCGCTTAGGAGAGGCGAAGCGAAGTAGTTAACCATGACACTAACGAGCGCCGACAGTTGGCGCCTCGATGCCAGCGCCTACGTGTACGGGGGACGGAGCCATCCCAGCAACCCTGGAGAAGAAAACGTTAGCTAGCAGCGTAAGCTGCCGCCTACTCTTGGGTGTGATGGACCCGTGTAAGAGAGCTGCGCCGCAGTAAGGCTACGACGCCGACTGGCGAATGTCGCGCTGACTGCTTGGGTGCGTAGAGACACGCCAGAGGGAAGCAGAGCGCGCTCACGCGTTCACGATCCAAGGTACAAACTCCGCCTCTCGTGTTCCGCAAGCTGAGCTAGTCCTAACGCAACCTTCTGCCGTACACACCACGGAGCAGGACCGAAGTGGCCGCACCTTTGCCGAAGCGACCCGCCAGCAGGACATCGCTCGCCAAGCACCCCCACAAGACAGCAGCCGACCCGCAGGTCATGCTCCTTTTGCTGTACCGGACCGTGTGTTTACCAAATGATGCGCTGACAACCCGTTCGGTTTCGTTCGCACGGTTTGCGAGCGCCTGTGGTTTCAGTAGGATTAATGTGGACACTGGAGACACTGGATTAATCCAGTGTCTCACGTTGATGCGTCTAACGGTGCCATACCAATGAAACATAAATAACGATGTACACGTTCATATCGATCCACGTTGACTGCTCCTGCGAAGGCACATTTCACTTTCGGGTTTTACCGATTCCTGTGAAAGAAGGACCAGCACATTTTTTTCCTTTATATGTATTTTGTAAATTTATTCACCCCGTATGGACACTTCGGTGTCCACCCAATACAGAGAGTTCCTGGCCACAATGATCATCATCATCATCATCGGCTATGGGCGGAGAGTGCGTGCATCCAAACGCCCTACGCTCGGAGTGCGTGGCGCACGTGTAACTAAAAGGGTTTCAAACTACATGCGCGTTGGCTACGTACACTTTTCACGTTTGCGTACGTGAACTATGTACGCACGTGAAACTAAAACTGCTAATGATGTCCTGGTACGCCACTCTGGCAGATGCCATCGGGCGTTGACAAGGCGACGTCCGTGCAACTGGTATCTTTAAGCCAAAAATCCTACTTCGAAGGTGTGACAAGGATGATTAGTAAGAACATCGCTCGTGCCCTTCGTACCTTTGTTCGTTGGATGAGGCCCCACGAAGGTGATTTACATGGATGGCAGCGACCCGGAAAACCGTCAAGCTAAATGGAGAAATGAAATTGTACAACATTGCATTTATTGGAAAGAGTCCAGACATTTCCATCGCATTTGCGTGTAAATGCACGACAGCGTCCCATTCGTGGATTGGGAATTGAGAAGTCCTAAAAAGGTCGTCCGTGGCTGAGTTAACGTTCAATAAGTTAGCCCTAAAAAGCGCCACACCCAGTAATGCCTTCAGGTGTGGACGAAACAACAAGTAGGGGCGAACGTGATTAGCACGACCGAAATTCGAACTACAGACGTTTCAGAAGATGCAACAAATACAAAATATATTTCACGATGCACACTAAGACGGCGAGCGACCGTGGCATTATGCTTGCATACGTAATGATTGAATAAAAAAAGTTGTAGCAACGCAATGCGGACGTGTGATCGGGGGCGGCTGGTGCGACTACTTGAGGTTTGGCCTGGTGAGCAAAGCTTAGAAGGCCACCGGTGTCAAGAGAAAACGTGCATATGAAAAAAAAAAAAAAAACGGTTTATGGAAACGCTTACAGGTACAGATCATATGATTGGTCGCAATCCAACAAACTAAATGATATATAGTATGAGAAATAACGGCGGGGGTATGAGGGGCGAGGTCGTGAGCTCGATGCACGTCGTCAGTTGTCCCTCCCCAACGAAGAGATCCTGGTGAGCGACACGGCGGACGCTTCGTCCTGTCCGAATTGTCCCTGGAGGATTTGCTCCAGGCTGAGGCACGTTGTCTCGGGTAGAGAGTAGAGCACGAGCAGGGCCCCGCCAAAAGTCACCGAGCTGAAGAGCCAGCCCAGCCCCGACAGTCGGAGAGTGTCGTGCGTGAAGGTGAAGAGAAGCGTCACCGCCAGCGCGCAGGCCCAGTTGAAGGCGATCACGGCGCCTAGGAAGCCGCCGCGGTACCGGCACGGCACCAGCTCGGCGTTGAGGACCCACACGACGGGACCCAGGCCGATCGAGTAGCCTGTAAGCAGAGAACCACAATGTGTCTTGAGGTTTCCATTGTTGGTGCACCAGTATATACGCAGGTCATACAGTAAGCAGTATATACTCATGCAGTAAACATACCTAAGCAGTGTAATAAAGTGTGAAGACGGGCTAGTTGGTTTGTCTCTTTCCATGCTTGATTTTTGCGAAATTAAATACTTCATTGACTGCAGAAAAGCCATTTTAAGAAAACAAACCGGCAACAGTTACGAAAGGTTCCACTAGATAGGTTTCACGTTCTGCTTGGAACGCCCGTGTTGTGTCTCTTTCTCGTCTTCCTTGCCGTTTCTATACATAATCAGTATACATAAGCACTAAGTGCCCCTTTGGCGAAAGACCGGCAACGTCGTTGCCAGGTGTAGAAAATTGGTGCATCTGGAAAGAGTGGGATTAGTTTCGCTTGAGTAAATCGGTTAGTTCGAAAACGAAACATTGGAGTTTGTGTGGGAATCAGACCAGGGTCGCCAGAGTATAGGAGCTGAGGGAGCTACCACGACGCCAAATCAGCACGCTGCCTGCAACGGAGAAAGTGCCTAAACCGTGCGGCACTGACGTCATATCGCGTGACGGGTGCCCGTGGCTGGCCGTAACGAGAACATCTGCGAACACCAGCTGCGGAGAACGCTGACCCTAGGGAAGTAGTGCGTCGTCCACCATTTGAACATGGTTGCAAAGCTCGTGTGAGTGTGCAATGGATCCTACAGCATCAGTTCAGTGGCATCCACAAAATTCCCAATTCCAGTTCCAATTCCATGTTCCCCCCCTTCCCCGTCTGAAGAGAAAATAAAAAAAATGTAGGGAACGAGACCGGCTCCGGGTAGGCTATGGCGGGTTTAAAGCCAATATAAAATAAACACATAGGGCGAAAAGCCAACCAAACATTTTTAAGAAAAATGCAATTTGATGATTAAAAAAAATTCCCCGACAAGTCAAGTTTTAAACTCAGGGCGGCTGGGTACAGAGTCAACTGCGCTGTAACCCTGCTCAGCGCAGCAAGGTCTGTATTACGACCGGCGGGCGACCAGTTCACCGGAAGCCACCGTTAACGACCACTATGATGATGATGATGATCGTTGTGGCCAGAAACCCTTTGTATCGGGCGGACACCGAAATGTCCAAGCCAGGTGAAAAAGTTAACAAAATACATATAAAAAGAAAAAAAAAACCGGCTGAATGCCTAAAGTCATTGCACCGTCCCCACCAGCGAGAAAGCTAAAGGTAGCAGTTTTCCTGCAGTCTTGTGCATATGGTACACTGCATGCGTATGTACGTCCACTGCACTGTCACCATTCACTGCAGTTCACTCGTGCGTTCACTGCACCGTCACCACAGCCGCACCCAGCCGAACCGATCGCTGCCAGAGTTGCAGTCGCTCTTTCGTCGTGTGTACGTCCATGGCATTGTCGACGCCGTCCTCGAACCCTAGCGCCTGTTGTATAGTGGCGTTGACTCTGGCGGGTGGGCGCAGCTTGTGGCAGTGCAGCACCAGGTGCTCCATGCTTTCCTCGTGGTCGCCGCATGCCCTGCACTTTGCTGCTTGAACCTCTGGTGTGCTGTCGTAGTGCCGGCAGTACAGCAGCGTGCGCAGTGCCCCCGCACGGGCCTCGAAGAGGAGTGTGCTGCCGCTGCTGTTGTCGTAGACACGCATCCGGCCTATATCTTGCCTGTGGTTGCGGTACAGTTCCAGGGTAGACATTTGGTGCATTGTGGTCTGCCAGTGAGCGCGTTCCTCTTCTTTCACCCTGGAGCGCACCTTCTCCGTGATCTTGTGCGGCGGGCCCACCTCGATCGGGCTTGTAGTGAAGCCGAATTTTGACGGAGGTGGTAGAGGCGGTTGCACCACTGTGTGCGAACACCCTTGAATGCCATGTAGCGGAAAAGTCGCCGCGCCCAGCGTTCGTCGTTCATGACTCGGAGTCGCTCTTCGAATGCAATTTTGCTGGTGGCCTCGCGAGCCTCAAATGTTGACCATCCCAAGTCACCCTGTATGGCCTCCACAGCCACTCGGCCATGGCAGCCCAAGGCAAGGCGGCCCACCTCTCGCTGACCACGCTCGAGCCACCCCCGTGTTGGCGCCGACACACACACCACAGCGTTCGCAAAGGTGAGACATGGGACGTGCACCGACTTCCACAGGTCACGGACCAACAGGTATCGGTTGCACCCCATAAGCACCGTCTGCGCAGGATACAGCTGGCGCGTCTCGACTTTTCTTTCAGTAAAGCCTCGTGTGTAGCATACTTGTCGCCAGTGGTGTTGAAAGTGATGCCAAGGTAACAATAGCTGTGCATCGGTGGAACTTCTTCCCCGCCAGGCAGCAGCACAATGCGAGCTTTGTCCTCTGGGTCGGAGAAGCACAGGACCGCTGACTTGCGCGTGTTGAAGGCCAGTCCCAGTGTTGACAGATGCTCAGCCGAGGCGGTGACAAGTCCCTGTAGCTCAGCCACACTTCCAGCGAGCAGGACAAGGTCATCGGCGAAGACCAGCCCCGGTAGTGTCCACATTTGCGGGAGTCCATCTTCAGAATAGGGCAGCGTGAAACCAAGTCCCGACGAAATAAGGGCTTTCTCTAGCCCCGCTACATACAGCATGTATAGCAGCGGGGAGAGCGGGCACCCCTGCTTCAGTCCCCGGTGTATTGCCACTGGCTCCGTGTGGACCTCTCCGAAGCATGCCACTGCCTTGTTGCTGGTGTATAAGCGCCGCAGAAGGTCAATCCATTTGGATGGCATAGCCAGGTCGCTCATGTGCCGCAGCATACGGCCGTGTGGGACATTGTCATATGCCTTAGTGACGTCGAGAAAGCATGTCACCAGGCCGCGGGATTCTTTCCGTGCAATTTCTATGCACTGGGAGAGTACAAACAGGTTGTCCTCCACCCGACGACCCCGTCTAAATCCATTTTGCAGCTCCGTCAGGTGACCACTTTGCTCCGCCCACGCGCTCATCCAGGCCTTAAGCACTTGGGCAAAAAGCCTATACAGTACGCTGGTGACTGTGAGTGGCCTGTGATCCCTGAGAAGGCTGCTGTCACCGCCTTTCTTTGGTATTAATGACACTTTTCCCAGTAGCCATGCCTCTGGGATGGGGTCGCCGTGGATTATGCCGGTGAGGATTGCTGCAAGGTGTGCTTGCGCCACTTCCCCCAGACACTTGACCAGTTCCGCAGGGATGCCATCGAGTCCGCTTGCCGTGTGAGCCCCAATGCGAGCAAGAGCACGTTTGAGAGCCAGCGGTGTCACTTCCCATTGGCAGTCAGCCATGTACGAGTCCTGTTCACTTGGCGGCTCTCCTACCGGGCTGGCTTTGTGCTGGACGTCACCATGGTTGCGTGTATGGTCACTATCCGTGGCCTTTCAGCGCCTCGTCACGGTTGGGCACAACTTGCGCGTGGAAGCTCCGGCAATGCGGTGAGGCTAACCACCGACAACCCCCTATCTCTAGGAGGTCGTGCCGTGCAAAGACCGAACTAAGTGGAACCAATTGGTACAGTCAGGTGCGGCGAAGCTCCGCTGGGACCCGCTAGGCACCTGCCTAGCGGGGCCCATCGGGAGATGACCCACAGACGACACCAAATCCAAGAACAAGGTCGTGGTAATGACTGACGCGTGTGGGACAGTGCCAAGTGATTCCATTATTCTAATCTCTGTATAATCATAACCTTTTCTGTATCTCTTTTTTTTGTCTGGTATATATTTCACCCTGATTCAATAAAATTCAGTTGGAAGCAGCGCTTGTCCTTGTCTTCTGTGTTCGCGTGTTTTTTGTGCGCTTAAGATGAACGTTATGGAATACCAACTAGCACGAACGCTAGCTCTTCTTGACCATTGTGCCCACTAAGGGCAGACTCATGACCTGGACAAATACGAATGGCAATCTCGGCAGTGATCACGATATAGTAGAGATCAGGACGAAATCAGACAACTGTAGAGGAAAGGCAAGAAAACAAAAGATCACTAATTGGAACGTCTTTCGCGGAAAGCCAAGAGACAAAGAAGAAATTTAAGACATGGACATCTGGTGTCATGACATAAAAGAAGCTCTCAAACAGTTCACCAAGGAATTCGGACAAGAGAGCGAGTACCTCGGTGTCGACAACCATCTTCTGATCAGTCTATGGAACAGAAAATAAAAGCTAACTAAGCGACGGAAAAAGAAAATACATAACAAGGAGCTAACAGCACGAATTAAAAAAGATCACGAATCTAGCTAGGAAGTACGCGATACAACTCGCGAATGAGAATTGCAAGACTTCTGTGACACACTCAAGAATACCCTAAATTCCAAGAAGACATGGGCAAGAATAAAAGGTATGCTCAATCCGGAGACAACAAAAAGGGAGACCGGAAACAAATGCAAAGCTCGACAGTGACGTCACAAAAGAGGAAGTATATCAAGCCATCCTTGCGAGCAAACGGAACAGTGTGGCGAGAGAGAGAGAGAGAGAGAGAGTATAGAGAGAAGAGAGAGAAAAGAGAGAGAGAGAGAGAGAGAGAGAGAGAGAGAGAGAGAGAGAGAGAGAGAGAGAGAAAAGAGAGAGAGAGAGAGAGAGAGAGAAGAGAGAGAGAGAGAGAGAGAGAGAGAGAGAGAGAGAGAGAGAGAGGTCCCTTGTGGGAGGCCCAGCAGGCAAGGCGTTGGAGCCTCAGCGGTGGGCCTCAGCCGGTGCCTATGTTGCCAAGCTCCCTCACCTCAGCGACCCGTGTGAGAACGGCCAAGTCCCCCCTGTCCCTTATGCCCCGACCCCCGGCTCCCTCGTGGGGCGGGCCAACGGTGCCGGCGCGTCCAGAGCCAGGCGGACCAGCCGCAGTTGGATCTCCGGGTCGTTGCTGTGCAGTGCTGCCTCCCTGTCGTAATGACTCTTAATGAAAGTCGGTGGTGCCTTCGGGCAAGCCCAGATTATGTGTGCGAGTGTGACTTTATCAATCTTGCATCTTGGACATTGGTCGGAATAAGTTTCTGGGTATATGCGGCTAAACAGTTTGGGTGTGGGTAAGTATTATTTTTGTATGAGTCTGAGTGTGGTAGCCGGTTGTCGGGTAAAGTGGCGAGAGGGGTTAGGATATTGTTGACGTGTTTCGCGGTAGTGAAGAATGTCGCTGTATGTGAGCAACGGGTGCCAGTGCAAGTTGGGAGATACGGGTCGATAGAATGGGTCCTGGTTCGTCCATTCACAAGCCCAATCGTGTACCGCCTCGACAGTGTGCAAAGCTCGACAGTGACATCACAAAAGAGGATGTATATCAAGCCATCCTTGCGAGCAAACCGAAGAGTGTGGCAGGAGAAGATGGAATTAACAATAACATACTCAGGAACCTAAATGACTCACAATTGGAAGCATTAGCTGCATACATAAATGAAAAGCTCTGGAAGCCGAACCGATTACCTATGCAATGGAAGCACTCGACAATTACGACAATACCCATTTTGACGAATTCATAGCGCAAAGAGCGAGGACAAGAAAGAGGACACACAACACAGCGCTAACTTCCAACTAATTTTATTTCACATACACGCACATATAAGTATCCACAGCCTACCTGCAATCACTTCCCACTCTCACCGCCAATGCTGACGTGTTGCAGCCATGCGCAGAAAAGTTGCCTCCTTATCTGACAAACTTAGTGACGGCACGCTCACACAGGACAACCCCGCTTTACTAATCAAATCTGCCTCTACTATTTCTCTTACATTATGTTCCTACGTTTCGAACGTACCACACATTGCTCAAACCGTGGCACGCAGCCGCAGTCATGGCAGTGAACAAACAAAAGCTATCCCTGTAATTGCTGACATTCCGTCTGTGCTCACCTAACCGGTCGTTAAGACATCGGCCGGTTTGGCCTATATATCGCTTCCCGCACGAAAGGGGGATATCATACACCACACCGACTGCGCATTTAACACATGGCTTCCTATGTCCTTTTATACACCCAACCGGTGCTTTACGGAAGGGGTTAGTCAACTTGCAAATTTTGTTCAGTTTGCTCGGGGTAACCTCACGAAAGGTGGCGGCGGCTCGAGCACAGATTTTCACGGATCCGCGTGTTTGGCACGGTGCACTATTTCTGTTTGCCAACGGCGTGCGACAAACGCCGAGTAGAGGGCTTATGAAGCGAGAATAGCTTTAACGGAATATGGACGCGAAAAGCTCCAAAAAGGAAGATGTAACCGAAAAAAGGCATTTTTAGGCGCTCAAAATAGGCACTCATAGACACAATAAAGTATTGCTTGAAGTTTCATTTTCCTTAGTTCATGCTTATATGCCAAATATGCTTGATAAGGACTCAAGAAAAAGAACTGAAACTAAAGCGTGGCAAACTTTTCGCATGGCGACGCAGTGAAACATCCCCCTCGCGAGGGGCACGATCAAATGCAGAGCATTTCCGGGGGCGCACGACGTTAAGTAGCTTGCGTTACGTTAATGTTGTTGCACTTGTGGCAACTGCTGACGAGAGAGCGCTCGTCAGCAGTAAAATTGGCAGCCTCGGCGCAGGTTGAGTCCGAGGGAGGGGAGAGAGTGTCCTTGAAACGTGCCCGGGCGCGCTATCGAATGTTGATCGCGCCGATAGCGAAACGTCTGAGCCGGGCATGTCGAGGCGAGCGATGCGGACAACTACGGACGCCAAGAACGGGTGACATCGTGAGTTAAAGAAATGCTCTGCATTTAAAATAGACATTTTGCCTAAAGTTCGGGTCTCTACTGTTGAGTATTTGGATCGAAATTTAAACGCACATTTCCACTAACGGGCATTGACGCGCGTCTCTTCCTCCCGCTATCTCAACGCAGGTGTCGAGGGGGGAAGAGATATGATGGTAGGAGATAAGGAGGATGCGGGCTTACAGATAAAGTTTCGGCAGGTGCGCGAATAAAGCGCGCACACAAAGCGCGCGCGAGACTTCGTACCCATCACGTAGAGTCCCATGAAGACGACGGGCAGGCGGTCGATGGAGGGCCAGACGGAAGGAGTGGCCTCCTGTTCGCCGCCGCTGCTCATGCTGTACAGCGCGCCAATGGTCGTCAGGGCGAAGACGCAGATGATCGACGAGACGCTCAGCAGTCGCCGCCTGCCCACCACGTCCATCAAGGCCACCGCCACCAGGGTGG
Organism: Haemaphysalis longicornis; assembly: GCA_013339765.2. Lineage (NCBI taxonomy): Eukaryota > Metazoa > Arthropoda > Arachnida > Ixodida > Ixodidae > Haemaphysalis > Haemaphysalis longicornis. The sequence continues at coordinate 54,880,088 of CM023449.1, read as the reverse complement.
CTCCCACCTGGAACGCGGGAAAAATGAATTCATTCAGTAAATACAGATTGTAACAAAGTCTTCCAGACGAGATATCGTTTCGTTATAAGCAACACTTCGTAACAAGCTGAATGATGGGTTTCCTTTACAAGTGCAAACCATGAAAGACATCGAGTGAAGCCAGGTTTCGAATAAAGTGGTTTCGTTATAGCGAGGGGTTAATGTGCTTATTTCCACTTTCTAGGGAATTGGTAAGAATGTGATGACTAATTATGGGTGTATTTACGTCGGGCCGTGTCGCAAATTTGTTCCTTCTGTCTGCTGAGCCCGTGCTGCCTTTTATGCATGACGGACGAAATTACGGCCGTTGAGTGCTACGAAGAGAGGAATTCCGACATGACTCTACTGTCAGCCCGTGAGTGAGGGTTTTATATAAATGATGATCACCTCCATCAAAGAACAGCATCGGCAGCTCGTTCATAGCTATTGATTAGCTGGTTTAAGTTTGTGGAGCTACCTTGTTTTATGTCCACCGGGCTAACGCAGTGTGTGCGAAGTGCCGCCGTGGGAACCTTTCACTCTTACAGAGCTGTAGCATAGCGGCTAGCGTGCTCTACGCTATAGGCTCCGGACAGCGAAGTTTGCCGCGCGAGCGCAGCGCCAGCCGCGACAGACACGCGCAACTCCGGGTCGGTCCCGCCGCGCCGACCGCCTTCAGCGCCAATGAACGCAACTTAGCAAAAAACGTTTGTTATAACGTTATTTGCGCGTATATGTACTACATAGTTCAACAAAGTCATGTAAAATGTTATGCAGTCGGGGGAAGCCTCCAAATAAAACGGGGCACTGATAAAATGCTGTCGCCTCGCTGCCGAGCCGTAGGCTAGCACAACTGGGAAGCATGTGTTAAAGGCTCTGCATTCTCCCGCGGATTCTTCTTCTCTGTTTTTTTTCCCGCAAATACCGAGCATGGTTACTGAATCTTGAAAGACCCACATTAAGCGAGCGGATTACATGCTGCCGTGGTGTACGATCAGCTTGTTAGTAGGCTGGTTAGCAGGCGGTTAATTGCGCTCTGAATTTGGTAACAAAGAGGGCCCCCAAGCACAATTATAGCATTGTAGCTTTATCACCCAGCGGTTCTACTCTGCTTCATCTAATATTCCACGTGCTTATACCGCCGAATTAAATACATATAACCACATATGGGGCGCGGACACTTATAGGCGTTAATGTTCCCAAATGTTTCGCGAGCATTTGGATAGCATAAAATCACCGCCTCTTCTTGCAAAAGAAACAATGAAATTGTTGTCTAAGCCACTGAAAAGCAAAGAAAAATAGAGCTAAGACGTGCCGCAATCAAAGTTGGAACAATATGTACACAGGCCTGTGGTTGCGGTACAGTTCCAGGGTAGACATTTGGTGCATTGTGGTCTGCCAGTGAGCGCGTTCCTCTTCTTTCACCCTGGAGCGCACCTTCTCCGTGATCTTGTGCGGCGGGCCCACCTCGATCGGGCTTGTAGTGAAGCCAAATTTTTTGACGGAGGTGGTAGAGGCGGTTGCACCACTGTGTGCAAACACCCTTGAATGCCATGTAGCGGAAAAGTCGCCGCGCCCAGCGTTCGTCGTTCATGACTCGGAGTCGCTCTTCGAATGCAATTTTGCTGGTGGCCTCGCGAGCCTCAAATGTTGACCATCCCAAGTCACCCTGTATGGCCTCCACAGCCACTCGGCCATGGCAGCCCAAGGCAAGGCGGCCCACCTCTCGCTGACCACGCTCGAGCCACCCCCGTGTTGGCGCCAAACACACACACCACAGCGTTCGCAAAGGTGAGACATGGGACGTGCACCGACTTCCACGGGTCACGGACCAACAGGTATCCGGTTGCACCCCCCCGTCTGCGCAGGATACAGCGGGCGCGTCTCGACTTTTCTTTCAGTAAAGCCTCGTGTGTAGCATACTTGTCGCCAGTGGTGTTGAAAGTGATGCCAAGGTAACAATAGCTGTGCATCGGGGGAAACCCTCTTCCCCGCCAGGCAGCAGCACAATGCGAGCTTTGTCCTCTGGGTCGGAGAAGCACAGGACCGCTGACTTGCGCGTGTTGAAGGCCAGTCCCAGTGTTGACAGATGCTCAGCCGAGGCGGTGACAAGTCCCTGTAGCTCAGCCACACTTCCAGCGAGCAGGACAAGGTCATCGGCGAAGACCAGCCCCGGTAGTGTCCACATTTGCGGGAGTCCATCTTCAGAATAGGGCAGCGTGAAACCAAGTCCCGACGAAATAAGGGCTTTCTCTAGCCCCGCTACATACAGCATGTATAGCAGCGGGGAGAGCGGGCACCCCTGCTTCAGTCCCCGGTGTATTGCCACTGGCTCCGTGGGGACCTCTCCGAAGCATGCCACTGCCTTGTTGCTGGTGTATAAGCGCCGCAGAAGGTCAATCCATTTGGATGGCATAGCCAGGTCGCTCATGTGCCGCAGCATACGGCCGTGTGGGACATTGTCATATGCCTTAGTGACGTCGAGAAAGCATGTCACCAGGCCGCGGGATTCTTTCCGTGCAATTTCTGTGCACTGGGAGAGTACAAACAGGTTGTCCTCCACCCGACGACCCCGTCTAAATCCATTTTGCAGCTCCGTCAGGTGACCACTTTGCTCCGCCCACGCGCTCATCCAGGCCTTAAGCACTTGGGCAAAAAGCCTATACAGTACGCTGGTGACTGTGAGTGGCCTGTGATCCCTGAGAAGGCTGCTGTCACCGCCTTTCTTTGGTATTAATGACACTTTTCCCAGTAGCCATGCCTCTGGGATGGGGTCGCCGTGGATTATGCCGGTGAGGATTGCTGCAAGGTGTGCTTGCGCCACTTCCCCCAGACACTTGACCAGTTCCGCAGGGATGCCATCGAGTCCGCTTGCCGTGTGAGCCCCAATGCGAGCAAGAGCACGTTTGAGAGCCAGCGGTGTCATTTCCCCATTGGCAGTCAGCCATGTACGAGTCCTGTTCACTTGGCGGCTCTCCTACCGGGCTGGCTTTGTGCTGGACGTCACCATGGTTGCGTGTATGGTCACTATCCGTGGCCTTTCAGCGCCTCGTCACGGTTTGGGCACAACTTGCGCGTGGAAGCTCCGGCAATGCGGTGAGGCTAACCACCGACAACCCCCTATCTCTAGGAGGTCGTGCCGTGCAAAGACCGAACTAAGTGGAACCAATTGGTACAGTCAGGTGCGGCGAAGCTCCGCTGGGACCCGCTAGGCACCTGCCTAGCGGGGCCCATCGGGAGATGACCCACAGACGACACCAAATCCAAGAACAAGGTCGTGGTAATGACTGACGCGTGTGGGACAGTGCCAAGTGATTCCATTATTCTAATCTCTGTATAATCATAACTTTTTCTGTATCTCTTTTTTTTGCTGGTATATATTTCACCCTGATTCAATAAAATTCAGTTGGAAGCAGCGCTTGTCCTTGTCTTCTGTGTTCGCGTGTTTTTTTGCGCTTAAGATGAACGTTATGGAATACCAACTAACCCGAACGCTAGCTCTTCTTGACCATTGTGCCCACCAAGGGCAGACTCATGACCTGGACAAATACGAATGGCAATCTCGGCAGTGATCACGATATAGTAGAGATCAGGACAAATCAGACAACTGTAGAAGAAAGGCAAGAAAACACAAGATCACTAATTGGAACGTCTTTCGCGAAAAGCCAAGAGACAAAGAAGAAATTTAAGACATGGACGTCTGGTGTCATGACATAAAAGAAGCTCTCAAACAGTCCACCAAGGAATTCGGACAAGAGAGCGAGTACCTCGGTGTCGACAACCATCTTCTGATCAGTCTATGGAACAGAAAATAAAAGCTAACTAAGCGACGGAAAAAGAAAATACATAACAAGGAGCAAAACAGCACGAATTAAAAAAGATCACGAATCTAGCTAGGAAGTACGCGATACAACTCGCGAATGAGAATTGCAAGACTTCTGTGACACACTCAAGAATACCCTAAATTCCAAGAAGACATGGGCAAGAATAAAAGGTATGCTCAATCCGGAGACAACAAAAAGGGAGACCGGAAACAAATGCAAAGCTCGACAGTGACGTCACAAAAGAGGAAGTATATCAAGCCATCCTTGCGAGCAAAGGGAAACAGTGTGGGAGAGAGAAAAGAGAGAGAAAAGGGAAAAAGAGAGGAGAGAGAGAGAGAGAAAAGGGAGAGAGAAGAGAGAAGAGAGAGAGAAGGAGAGAGAGAGAGAGAGAGAGAGAGAGAGAGAGAGAAGAGAGAGAGAGAGAGAGAGAGAGAGAGAGAGAGAGAGAGGAGAGAGAGAGAGAGGGAGAGAGGAGAAAAGAGAGGGTCCCTTGTGGGAGGCCCAGCAGGCAAGGCGTTGGAGCCTCAGCGGTGGGCCTCAGCCGGTGCCTATGTTGCCAAGCTCCCTCACCTCAGCGACCCGTGTGAGAACGGCCAAGCCCCCCCGGGCCCCCATGCCCCGACACCCCGGCTCCCTCGTGGGGGGGGCCCAAACCGGTGCCGGCGCGTCCAGAGCCAGGCGGACCAGCCGCAGTTGGATCTCCGGGTCGTTGCTGTGCAGTGCTGCCTCCCTGTCGTAATGACTCTTAATGAAAGTCGGTGGTGCCTTCGGGCAAGCCCAGATTATGTGTGCGAGTGTGACTTTATCAATCTGCATCTTGGACATTGGTCGGAATAAGTTTCTGGGTATTTTCGGCTAAACATTTTGGGGGTGTGGGTAAGTATTAGTTTGTATGAGTCTGAGTGTGGTAGCCGGTTGTCGGGTAAAGTGGCGAGAGGGGTTAGGATATTGTTGACGTGTTTCGCGGTAGTGGAAGAATGTCGCTGTATGTGAGCAACGGGTGCCAGTGCAAGCTGGGAGAGACGGGTCGATAGAATGGGTCCTGGTTCGTGCATTCAGAAGCCCAATCGTGTACCGCCTCGACAGTGTGCAAAGCTCGACAGTGACATCACAAAAGAGGATGTATATCAAGCCATCCTTGCGAGCAAACCGAAGAGTGTGGCAGGAGAAGATGGAATTAACAATAACATACTCGGGAAACCCTAAATGACTCACAATTGGAAGCATTAGCTGCATACATAAATGAAAAGCTCTGGAAGCCGAACCGATTACCTATGCAATGGAACACTCGGCAATTACGACAATACCCATTTTGACGAATTCATAGCGCGAAGAACGAGGACAAGAAAGAGGACACACAACACAGCGCCAACTTCCAACAAATTTTTATTTCACATACACGCACATATAAGTATCCACAGCCTACCTGCAATCACTTCCCACTCTCACCGCCAATGCTGACGTGTTGCAGCCATGCGCAGAAAAGTTGCCTCCTTATCTGACAAACTTAGTGACGGCACGCTCACACAGGACAACCCCGCTTTACTAATCAAATCTGCCTCTACTATTTCTCTTACATTTGTTCCTACGTTTCGAACGTACCACACATTGCTCAAGCCGTGGCACGCAGCCGCAGTCGTGGCAGTGAACAAACAAAAGCCATCCCTGAAATTGCTGACATTCCGTCTGTGCTCACCTAACCGGTCGTTAAGACATCGGCCGGTTTGGCCTATATATCGCTTCCCGCACGAAAGGGGGATATCATACACCACACCGACTGCGCTTTTAAACACATGGCTTCCTATGGCCTTTTATACACCCAACCGGTGCTTTACGGAATGGGTTAGTCAACTTGCAAATTTTGTTCAGTTTGCTCGGGGTAACCTCACGAAAGGTGGCGGCGGCTCGAGCACAGATTTTCACGGATCCGCGTGTTTGGCACGGTGCACTATTTCTGTTTGCTAAAGGCGTGCGACAAACGCCGAGTAGAGGGCATGTGAAACGAGAATAGCTTTAACGGAATATGGACGCGAAAAGCTCCAAAAAGGAAGATGTAACCGAAAAAAGGAATTTTTAGGCGCTCAAAATAGGCACTCATAGACACAATAAAGTATTGCTTGAATTTCATTTTCCTTAGTTCATGCTTATATGCCAAATATGCTTGATAAGGACTCAAGAAAAAGAACTGAAACTAAAGCGTGGCAAACTTTTCGCATGGCGACGCAGTGAAACATCCCCCTCGCGAGGGGCACGATCAAATGCAGAGCATTTCCGGGGGCGCACGACGTTAAGTAGCTTGCGTTACGTTAATGTTGTTGCACTTGTGGCAACTGCTGACGAAGAGCGCTCGTCAGCAGTAAAATTGGCAGCCTCGGCGCAGGTTGAGTCCGAGGGAGGGGAGAGAGTGTCCTTGAAACGTGCCCGGGCGCGCTATCGAATGTTGATCGCGCCGATAGCGAAACGTCTGAGCCGGGCATGTCGAGGCGAGCGATGCGGACAACTACGGACGCCAAGAACGGGTGACATCGTGAGTTAAAGAAATGCTCTGCATTTAAAATAGACATTTTGCCTAAAGTTCGGGTCTCTACTGTTGAGATTTGGATCGAAATTTAAACGCACATTTCCACTAACGGGCATTGACGCGCGTCTCTTCCTCCCGCTATCTCAACGCAGGTGTCGAGGGGGGAAGAGATATGATGGTAGGAGATAAGGAGGATGCGGGCTTACAGATAAAGTTTCGGCAGGTGCGCGAATAAAGCGCGCACACAAAGCGCGCGCGAGACTTCGTACCCATCACGTAGAGTCCCATGAAGACGACGGGCAGGCGGTCGATGGAGGGCCAGACGGAAGGAGTGGCCTCCTGTTCGCCGCCGCTGCTCATGCTGTACAGCGCGCCAATGGTCGTCAGGGCGAAGACGCAGATGATCGACGAGACGCTCAGCAGTCGCCGCCTGCCCACCACGTCCATCAAGGCCACCGCCACAAGGGTGGCTCCCACCTGGAACACGGGAAAAATGAATTCATACAGTAAGTACAGATTGCAACAAAGTCTTCCAGACGAGATATCGTTTCGTTATAAGCAACACTTCGTAACAAGCTGAATGATGGGTTTCCTTTACAAGTGCAAACCATGAAAGACATCGAGTGAAGCCAGGTTTCGAATAAGGTGGTTTCGTTATAGCGAGGGGTTAATGTGCTTATTTCCACTTTCTAGGGAATTGGTAAGAATGTGATGACTAATTATGGGTGTGTTTATGTCGGGCCGTGTAGCAAATTTGCTGCTTCTGTCTGCTGAGCCCGTGCTGCCTTGAGGAATTCCGACATTACGGCCGTTGAGTGCTACGAAGAGAGGAATTCCGACATGACTCTACTGTCAGCCCGTGAGTGAGGGTTTTATATAAATGATGATCACCTCCACCAAAGAACAGCGTCGGCAGCTCGTTCATAGCTATTGATTAGCTGGTTTAAGTTTGTGGAGCTACCTTGTTTTATGTCCACCGGGCTAACGCAGTGTGTGCGAAGTGCCGCCGTGGGAACCTTTCACTCTTACAGAGCTGTAGCATAGCGGCTAGCGTGCTCTACGCTATAGGCTCCGGACAGCGAAGTTTGCCGCGCGAGCGCAGCGCCAGCCGCGACAGACACGCGCAACTCCGGGTCGGTCCCGCCGCGCCGACCGCCTTCAGCGCCAATGAACGCAACTTAGCAAAAAACGTTTGTTATAACGTTATTTGCGCGTATATGTACTACATAGTGCAACAAAGTCATGTAAAATGTTATGCAGTCGGGGGAAGCCTCCAAATAAAACGAGGCACTGATAAAATGCTGTCGCCTCGCTGCCGAGCCGTAGGATAGCACAACTGGGAAGCATGTTTTTAAGGCTCTGCATTCTCCCGCGGATTCTTCTTCTCTGTTTTTTTTCCCGCAAATACCGAGCATGGTTACTGAATCTTAAAAGGGACCCACATTAAGCGAGCGGATTACATGCTGCCGTGGTGTACGATCAGCTTGTTAGTAGGCTGGTTAGCAGGCGGTTAATTGCGCTCTGAATTTGGTAACAAAGAGGGCCCCCAAGCACAATTATAGCATTGTAGCTTTATCACCCAGCGGTTCTACTCTGCTTCATCTAATATTCCACGTGCTTATACCGCCGAATTAAATACATATAACCACATATGGGGCGCGGACACTTATAGGCGTTAATGTTCCCAAATGTTTCGCGAGCATTTGGATAGCATAAAATCACCGCCTCTTCTTGCAAAAGAAACAATGAAATTGTTGTCTAAGCCACTGAAAAGCAAAGAAAAATAGAGCTAAGACGTGCCGCAATCAAAGTTGGAACAATATGTACACGGGAAAAAAAAATTTCGCGTTGGGGGAGGGGAGGAGGACAAACTTTATTTATCCCATCCGTTGTGATTGCGGTCACTCCGGACCAGTGAGGGGTGTACTCAGGGAACTAAATTTTTTCTCCCGTGACTTTTGTTGCAAAACTGTTGACGGTATAAAAGCGCTACTATTCGTTCCTAACGGAGGTCTCCTGCCGAACCCGTTGGCGTGAAGAGAAAAAAAAATGCCCGAATATGAATATTCCGTAATTTATTCCGATACGCCTATTAGATGTTCTGCTTACCCCTCCCCCATCCCATCCCTGCCCAAAGGAATTTCTTGTGATAGCCTTCTCGTGATGAGATTCTTTTTTGGGGGCGACTAGCAACTAGCAACTAGCGTACTGGGCTACAACTGGAAGCCCAAAAGTTTCTCGGCTAAGCGGGCACTTATTAACGTCCGCACTTTCGCTATACCCCAACAAACGTGAATTTCATAGTGTTACATGTATGGAGCATCACATTCGGATCAAAGACCTATATGTAACTCCCGTGTGGTCCAGTTAGTAGTTCTGCAGTCGCATGCAAGTGCACTCACATGGATGGAATACCCCGCGCGGAAACATCGCGCAACGTCTGATATATAAAGCCTCCTCTTTTGTGGAGTGAACAATATAAATTACTTTTTTTTTTTTTTGAAGCGAAACATGCTGATCTTGAGAAAGGTTTCCCCCGCAGGCAGGCTGTACAAGCGTTTCTCTTCTGGGCATCACGCCTATGCGGCCTTTATATGCCTTCTCATACGCGAGTTCAACCGAATAAATCCTTCTCCATTCACATGCACTATGTGGCAGGATTACTTTACAATCTCTTACTTCGTTTTAAGCCCAAAAGGGGCGACTAATATGCTTAATCCGCGCTGCAAAAAGAAGAGCGCCCCCGAGCCAGCAGCGAAACGGCTTGCGGGGACCGACCCAGTGTTGCGCATACTGCCAAAGGGGGTGCTGGGTGTCGCGGGCTCTGTGTCGCCCTCTGGGCGCTGTCCGGAGCCTATAGGGGTGGCGGGTGCCGGGACCCGACTGCGCATGCGTGCGCGGGCACGACGAGGAGGGCCGCCCGGGCCCAACGGAACTAATGGCCGGCAACGAGGAGGCGGGCACCTTAACGAATGCGCATATATCCCATGTCCCGTCGGGTCCCGGTAACCGCCCCCCTGCAGCGTAGCATACGCTCGCCGCTATCTATTGTGTTTTTCCCCGGAGGTGACGGAAAGGGGTCTGGCAACGCGACAGTCGGTCAGGAGTGATTCTAGCTTTAAATGGTTGACCATTTCTCTTGCGAAGACGGCGCAACGTGTCTCTCTCTGTGCGGTGAGGGTGAGTGCCTCCACGCAGCATGCGAAGCGCATTCGCTGTCTGGTCTGCAAGGATATACGAGAGCGGACACGTCAGTGAAGTGTATGAATGGCAAAATGCGAAGCACCATCTAGTGTTGTTGTATTGGCTAAACTGGGAAGACGCGCGTCAATACTCTGCGCGTCTGAATGCCGAGGACGATTCAGTGAACGGAGAGGATTTACGGAGCACGAGAATGCGCAAAGAGGAATTTTCGGTGCACAGTGCGAAGATATTGGCCTTCAATGCATAAAAGGCGCATGGACCGTCCGTAGCTGAACGGTCAGAGCACAGAATTTGTCAGTTGTTTGTTTCGTGTTGATTTGTTTATTTTAACTTGTGTTCGTGGACACGCCTGTAACTACCCGCGCAGAAGAGAGGGGTCACGTGTCTCTTCGTGCTCACACCCACGATTGGTTCTGTTTCGGCCAGTCAGCGGTCGAATGAGGGCCAATTGACCTGCCCTTCTCACTCTGTTTTTTTCAGCCCTCCTGTGGACGGGGTTGAGAGAGACGTTTCGGTACAGGGTGTCCCAGCAATCGTGCACCAAGATTTTTAACAAGAACAATGGCAGTACTCGAAGAAAACCTAGTGCATAATGTTTCCGTATACTGTAGTAGCGGTCAGTAAGTTTTTCCCTTTAAAGAAATCTAATTCCATAACACCACTGCTCTTTTTGAATACCTTGGTGCACCATAGCTGGGACACCCGATATATATATATATATTATATATATATCATGGAGAATGAACTCCCAGTGCCTTCCAGCGCCTCCCAGTGTCCTCCAGCGTCCCCGCATACCTGCAGGCCGGCCATTATAATGGAGGTGTCCTTGGCACTGATGGAGATGCCAACACTCTGGAAGAGCGAGCCAGCGTAGAAGATGAACATATTGATGCCAGAGAACTGTTGCATGAAGTTCCCCTTCAGCGCCAGCAACACGTGCGACCGAGGTGTCGAAGCGCTCGGGAATACCTGCTCGATGGCGTAACACTCGTCGTCCACCTGGGGCGAAAGGAGTGGTTAAATTAGGTCCAAAGCTCGCGGCATTAATCGGCGTACCCTGCAGTAACCTTTTCTGCTAGCTGACAAGGATACTCACGCAAGAAGCCTAATCGGTAATTTGCTGAGGCTTGTCTGAAGAAAGAGAGAGAGAGAGACGTGGCGTGCGTGCGTGCGGGCGCGCATGCGCGTCGTGTGTGAGTGCGCGTGTGTGTGCCTGTGTGTGTGTGCGTGTCCGCGCGTGTGTGTGTGTTTCGTGTGCGTGCGTGTGTGTGCGCGTAAGCGTGTGCTCGTGTGTGTGTGCGTGCGTGCGTATGCGTGCGTGTGCGAGTGTGTGTGCGTGGTGTGCGCGTCTGCGTGCGTGTGTGTGTGCATCTGTATGTGTGTGCATGTGCGTGTATGTGCTATGTGCGTCTGTGTGCACGTGTGCGTGCGTATGCGTACGTGCGTGTGTGTGCGTGCGTATGTATGCGTGTGTGTGGTTGTGTGTGCGTAGAGGTCATAAGTTAAACCGGCTAGCAACAGTTTGATCGCATAATGTAAGGTTTCGCTTACTCCGCTGTAATACAAGATCTGGATGCCCGCCTACACCATCTTGTTCCGAACTCCAACTGAGAACATATTACATTCCAAAACGCAAACGCCAGCATTTCCGGACACCGCGCAAGATATCCAAGAAGCCAAATGCAAATTTGGCGTAATAATAAGGTTGCTTTGTTCGGCTAACTGTAAAACAAATTTTCTCGTAAACTTCAAACAATTATCTAGATATAAAAAAAAAAAAAGATGAACCAGTCCTGACACCCCAGCCACTTTGGTGACGCGCGATAGGCGGCTGCCGTCCAGAGCTACCGCCACGAGACATGACTGTGCTATTACTTAACGTACAAATAATTAGTGTTTTCTCTACTGCTTCCATGTAGCGCGAAATTAGAAAGTTTTTCAGTATCTTGCGCTCTTTCTCGGTAAAAAAAAAACGTCTTTCCTGGCTGGAATGACGTTGAGAGGGTTACCAAAGGCTAATTTTCTGAGATAAAACTAGCATGTATTTTTACTTCATGGTGCCTTTAAGTGCACATATCTTTGTGCGGTAAAGCGAAATGTCGGAATTTTACAATTTAGTGAGCTACTTCAGCTTATACCATGCACGTACAGGGGCCTAGGCAGGGAGGGGGGTATACCGTGCCCCTGCCCCCCCGCCCCCCCACGATATTTTTCAGGCCAGGTTTGCATGCGGTTTCCTTGAAGAACGCCTGAAGTTTCGTGGAAAGGGGCGGAACCTGGAGGTTTAACGACATGCTCGTTCATGAAAAAATTACGCCCACCTCCCCTTGCGGGAACCTTGGTGTGATGCGACGCTGAGGGGGGGGTTTAAGCGCAAGCGGAGAGCAACCGTCGACCGAAAGGCCCCGGAGAGCGGCACACCGGTTATATGCGGAGCGCGCCCGAAGGAGAGAGTACTGCACATGAGCAGCACCGCGCGCAGCGCCGCCCACCGGCGGAGTGAGAGTGCGCTGTGCCGCACCGTGGCCTCCGCGATCGGCTGCCGGCGGCGCGCCGAGCAACGGCGCGCCGCCGGCAGCCGATCGCGGAGGCCACGGCCGCACACCCGCAGATGTTGAGAGAGAGTGTTCGCTCTCACCTGGGCACGCACCGGCGCCAGTGCGTCTGCCGCGGCTATGACGCAACACAATCCAACACAATCCACTTTAATCCAATCCAATTCAATCGAATCCAATCCAATGCCCTCGCGAGAGAGTGTTCGCTATCGGAGAGGAGAGGGGGTGAGCGGAAGGACAGGGCCGCCGACAAGAGATGCTCTCAGCGTCGCATCTAAAAGTGAAAACAAAGAAGCCAAGGTCTGATCCCTGTGACCGCTCCAGATGCTGTACATGCAAACATACACAGCCGGGCGACGCACGGACGTCGCCCGGCTCCGTGTAGCTCCTGCTGCATTTCGCTCCGAATGCGTCGAGTTGCGCCGGAAACGCGTGCGAGACGTTCCAGGCGGCCGTGCTGTTTCGCTGCGCTGTCACAACAACACAGTCGCGAAACGGCGAAACCGCAGGAAAAGCCTCATATGGACGTACTATTATGAGCATATGAAAGGGAACACAGGAAAGCGTGGCAAACAGCCTTGAAACAGACTCGGAGCGATACGCGGATGGCGCTGTGAAAAACGAAGAGGGGAAAGCAGGGCGCTCTTCAACTAACTGTTGGCACTCCCACCAGGCTGGAATTTCTACAAAGAAGCAGCCTACGTCATTTCGCCGATAGTATGGCATCGTCAGACAGCCGATAAGACGCACGGCGGCAATGGGGACAGTTGTTAGAACAGCATCCCTCTTTCCACTTTGTTTCCGACGGCGGCCGCTGCGTATCACTCATAGCTGGGTCTGAGGGTGTTTTCTACGCGTTCCTGTGTTCCCTTTCATATTGCGCATAATAGTACATGTGATCTGGATCATCGCCTCCTGTATTTTTAGTGCCAAAGCGCACCCTCCCCCTTCATAATGGGAGTGAGTGGGACGCCTGTTTCGACCACATGTCTTAAAATGGGGCCACACCAACACCACCTATAGTCTAGGTGGTGTTGGCCACACACAAACTGTTTTACTGCCTTTTTGGCCAAAAAGGGTGTAGCAATATTAAGTGGAAAGGGTGCTGGGAGCCCATTACACTCTCTTTTTCTTGAATGTCAACACCCTTTTCTTAGCTCTACACCCTTTTTGTGGGGAAAAAAAAAATTGTGGTTTATTCCTCTGTCATAGGAATCAGTAAAACACGAAAGTGAAATGTGCAGGAAATCTGCGGCTGAGCATGATTTGCGGATCGGTGACTTTTCTTGTGGGTGTGCTTGGAGAGCGACGTCCTGCTGGCGGGTCACTTTGGAAAGGCGTACTGGCGTCATTTCTGTGACAGATATGACGTCAGTGAAACCTTGGTGTATCCCAGCATAAAAAACCTTCGTGTTAAAATATAAAACCCGAAAACGAACAACCCTAAGTATCAGGGTGGCGAGTTGGGCGAGTTGGTGTACTTGCATCTTGGGGAACAGCGCGAAATAACAGGGACACAAAAAGAAAGAAGTGGACAGGACTAGCGCCAGTCCTGTCCACTTCTTTCTTTTTGTGTCCCTGTTATTTCGCGCTGTTCCCCAAGATGCAACCCTAAGTATAACATACTCATTAGTTCTAAAGGCTGCTTCCCCGCAAGAAGACCCTGTGTGCAGGGGTGCACCCTTTACAGGGCCCCTTGCTCCGTTGTACTGACGTCATTTACGTGACAGATATGACGTCACTAAAATGTTTTTGCATCCCGGAATAAAACACTTCCGTGTTAAAAGAGGCGGTTGATCAACTTCAACACCCTTAGTTTTTCTTGGGCTGTTGAAAGGGTGTGGAAAAGGTGATCAGCTGTTTATTGAATAAGGTCATGCATGCACATGCACTGTAAAGAACCAGACATGTAAGAAATGTTCAAAAGCAAAAAAAAAAAATTTTTCGTCTGCAATGATCGCTCGTTTGCATATACGGTGAGCCCCATGCCCGAAGTTTAGCTTTGGCACGTGAAATATCAATTTGAACCTTTCGAATTAAAAAGACCATAGTTGTGTGGCGAAAAGGGGGGTGACTGACGGCAACACCCTTGGCTTTCTGTAGGGTTCTGTTGCAAAAAAAAGAACAACGAAGCTGGGGGTCGACCTAGTTTCTTCTGGTGTTGATAAGTTTTGCTACGTTTGCTAGGCTTTACGATGTTCTTGCTAAGCTAGGATAAGCGCTGAGGTCACGGTGAGGCCAAGTTTAACCGAATTTTACAAGGCAGCAGCAGTGTGTACCACACACTGACAGCGGACCCTAGGGGGAAACAGGCTAGGTCGACCACAGGTACGCTGTTTCTCCAGCCTTGCACCACTAATGAAGGCTGCACCAATTTTGTTCCATTTTAGAATCCCCAGAAGACTAGCAGCTTTGAAATGGCAGAGTAAGAGGTGCGCATACGCTTGCGCCTTCTGTGATCACACTCTAACAGGCTCCAAAGCCGGCTTTACTGTTATATTACCTTATCTGCGGTGGTGCACTTTTACAGGGGGCGCAGTTCTTTTTCTGTCTTTTTTTGCTAACGCTACCGAACCCAATTCAAGCTTAAGCAGCTTCACTTGTAATAAATTATGTCAATTTATATTGTGTGGAACATCGTGAGGTACAAAGCATACTCCGCTTGTAGAAAATGGTCTCTCCACCCTTGTATAAACGGGTATGAAATACCTCCACAGTTGGAGGTTTTTTCCTCAGTTGGCGGTCTTTTCTCACATCCTTTTTCTCGCGTCCTTTTTCTTTACACTTTTTTTTAGTTCCCCAAAAACCCCAATCTGTAGCTTTACACCTTGGGGGAAAAACGGTGTTGAAATAATGTACACCCTTTTTGAAGGGGGGTTGAGATGGCGGGGAATATTTGTTTATTATTTAATAAAATTCTATGACATTTTGAACAAAACGACCTCGCCGATTATAAAGTTTTTTGTAAATCCGTATACTTTGCACTCGTGTATCACAACGGGCGCACAAAGTGTCCTGTTGAGTGTCAAGCAAAGCTTTACACTGCGGAGAGCGTTGTCCCTATGAAAACTGTAAAATTAACAGCAGTAGCGCTTTAAACACTATTAACGTCACGCTGCCTCTCTCACAGCCTTTCAGGTGGTCCACTGAACGTTCCGTAAAAACAGCGCTTGAAACGGTTGTACTGATCTTTGCCCGCCATAGAGTAAAACTGTAATCCTATAGTGCGTATCGAGTTTCTTGGAAGTAATCCAAAAACAAGTTGCACCGCAAACCAGGAAGAAGACAAAATTTTCCCCCGCAGTAGATTTTTCCCATCAGAAGGGCCTTAGCGTTCGGAACGTCAAAAATACAATAAGCCTTAGGATAGGACACTGAGTTCGTTATAAGCGATACTTCGTTCAACGTGGATATGATCTGCTCTCTGTTCACCGCCGTGGCGGCCATGGAACACTTGGATTAATGCGAGACTTCTTACAAAGCCATTTGGTTATAACAAAGGTGTACTGTAACCTAGAAAGAAATGATTTCGCACAGAACATCTTATAAAGAAAAGGAGAAATTGTAGCTTCGCTGGTGATTCCTGCCCTGATGACAACAATGTCTCAGGTTCTTTGTTCCGCTGTCACCAATTCGGTCAAGAGCGATGTCGAAAACGTTACCCTTTCGCCCTCACAGTAGAAAAGAACTCGGCTGGCACGATGCAGGGCCGGCCACAAAACATTGCAGCGCATTAAACAGTGGCAACTGGCGATGGTGGTGTGACGATGATAAAAAGAAGAAGAAGAAAACGATTTTAGAAGGCTTAGTGGGTACCCTTATGTCGGGTCCCCGCAGAATCTGCAGGCAGAGGATGGCGTCGAGCTTGCGGCCGCGCAGCAGCAGCCAGCGCGGCGACTCCACCGCAAAGTGACTGGTGATCACAAGCAGCACGGAGCAGAAGAAGCACGCGGCGGCCAGCCACTTCCACTGCATGAAGCGGCTCATCACGTACGAGTACAGGATGCCCAGGGTGACGGCCAGCTGGAAGACGGCGCCCTGGACATGGGAAAGGTTGAGAGAGAGAACAACTTTTGAACAACTTTTGAGAGAGAGAACAACAACTGACGAAGACAAGGAAGACGATATTGAATAAGAGACAGGATAAGACAGATCTTCGAGGCATGCCACAACTCCCTAGGGGGATAGGATTCCAGGTGACGTCATCTATTTTGAGTGTTGCCGTGCGTTCTGAGAGGAAGTCGGTTATGTAGTGGTAGGTCGCCTGACCACATTCTGTGTCGTTGAGGTTCTTGATGATGGCCTCGTGGGCAACGTTGTCAAATGCCCCTTTTAGATCCAGAGCCAGTACTGCCGTAGAGGAGCATTGCGTGGCTGGGTTGAGAAGCTCCTCTTTTAGTTGAAGAAGAACGTCTTCAGTGCCGAGGTGTTCGCGGAAGCGAAAAATTGTCTTGGGAATTTGTTTGAATTCGTCTAGGTACATTTTCACGCGCTTGAGTACTATTGGTTCCATGATCTTCCCACGCAGGATGTGAGAGAGATTGGACGTAAGTTCCAAATATGGGGTGACTTGCCTTGTTTACGGATAAATCTTACTTCTACTGCCTTCTTCTGGAGGGCCAGTTTCCCTGCGGCCCAAAAGTTGTTGGAGTACTGAAGGAAGCTTTCGACAGCTTGGCCACCTAGGTTATTTAGTAGCTTATAGGTGATGCCGTCCTGTACCAGGGCACTGTTTTTCTTGTTTTCAGCTATTGCTGATCGTACGCAGTCATTGAAGTTCAATTGGCTGGTCAAGAGTTGTGTTAGACCTCCCGGTGGAGTGTGCAGGGTGGAAGGTCTGGTCAATTTTGAGATATCTGGTCCGTAAGTCTTTTAGTAGCTGATCGGTGCCTCCTCGGTAGTTGTTGAAAGTGCGGGGCATGTTGCGATTGGTCTCACTCTTGGTAGTCATGAGGTTGATGAGATGACGGGGCATCCAGGTCTTTCGGGTATACAGGGTTCTCTGTAGGCAATCGGATAGTTGAATCTAGTTCTCCTTACACAATGACATAGCGTATACAGCTGCTTGCTTGTTGTTCTCAGCTATCCGTTTGCGTAGCTTTCGGTTATGTCGTTGTTTTGTCCAGCGTTTAGTGAGGCTACGCCTGGCATTGCAAAAGTGTAGTAGGCGAGAGTTTACGTAGGAAGGGGAGTATGTGGTTGCGATTGTTTGAGTCTGCCTTTTGATTTCTCAATTGTTTCCACGGCCCAGGTTGCATAGAGGGTTTCCGGATTGATTTCTTTCACGGCTTGAGCTTTCCTGAATCGTTCCCAGTTAACAAGTCTGGGACAGTCTACGTGCACCCTTGTAGCTTTGCCCTCTTACACTTATTTAAAGTATGTCGTGGTCGGGTACAGACCGCCGTGGTCGCAATCGTACGCACGCTTCACCTATTCCGATCACTGGAGCTCCTTTATGAAACCCGGTACGACAGTTTTATTTCGCTTTTATAGAGAATCTTGATTGCGAAACCGAGAATAATCTGTCCGGGTAAGCGGCGTTGGTCTTGGCTACAGGATATTGCCTTCACGACTCCCGGAACCGCAAACAAAGTCAGTTTAAGCGGTCAAAATTCAAATTTCGGTCGTTTAACGCGCCGAAGTTGCGCGTGGGTAATGAGGCGCGCCGTAAAGTGGAGGGCTCCGGATTAACTTTGAAAACCAGGGGATCTCTAACCTGCGCCAAGATGTCAACACACGGGCGTTTTCGCCTTTCGCCTCCATCTGAAAGCACGCCACAACGGTCGGGATCGAACCCACGTCCTCCGTAAGCTCAGGTGCACAATTCCTTAGCCACTGTTCCGCCACGGATTATTTCTTGATTTTCTTTTCACTTGTGAAATGAAACATCCACGGCTCTGACAATTGATAGAAACACATCAGTGCTTAGGCTGACGCTGTAGCTCAGTATTTCATTAGTTTCAAAAGCTCGTCTAAAATGAACAGCCACTGAGGTTCCGACTGTCGCATTTTACACATTTCTACAAACAGATGTATTGATTCCTAAAAAAAAAAGTCCGGTATTCAAACATCAACATCACTGTATTCAGTGCGCCACCACGGCGGATAGTTTCCGCAGTGCTTCCAGGAATACTCGCCGGATATGGTAAGTGCGACGTCGCACCATCTCGCTCCGACGTTGTGGTAAGCCTCGTTGTAAATACCTCGTTTTACAGACAGGCGGCCGGGCGCGCTGACGGAATGCCCGCTTACCAGGGATCCCCGCTGCGTGGCCACGACGATTTCCGAGATGTAGACGGGCGCGCAAAGCGACACAATGCCGGTGGCGAGGCCCGTTACGAAGCGGCCGATGAGCGTGAACTCGGCCGATCTGGCGGTCATGATGCAGGAGTATC
Source organism: Haemaphysalis longicornis (assembly GCA_013339765.2). Lineage (NCBI taxonomy): Eukaryota > Metazoa > Arthropoda > Arachnida > Ixodida > Ixodidae > Haemaphysalis > Haemaphysalis longicornis. Next base: position 54,861,571 of record CM023449.1, on the reverse strand, counting down.
CGGCCATGAAGCACAGCGCGCTCAGCAGCAGCGTCTGGCGGCGTCCCAGATACTGGCTCGAAGGGCCCCCCAGCAGGGCTCCGAGCATGGCCCCCAGCGGCAGCAAAGAGGTGAACCTGCGACGAAGGTCCGCGGTACGGTTCAAGAAAAAATTCACGCATCTCCACGAAGTGAATCATGACGAGTGGGCGAAGCACTGGCGATCGTTCTTTCCGTAAATCACCCGTGAGAGTGCTTACATCTGCTAAAACGATTTCCAATCCAATCCAATTCAATTTAATTCAATCCAATCCAATTCATTTTAATCCAGTCCAATCAAATCCAAATCCAATCCAATGCAATGCTCCTCGCGCATGCGCAGCACGGCTCTCGAGGAGCACTCTCTCTCTCCCTCTCTCTCTAACCTTTTGTGAACCTTTTATTTTGTTCTTGTTAACCTTGTCTCCACTACAACTCTGCCTAGCAGCCCAGATTGTGGAGGAGTGCTGCTGCTGAAGCAGCTTCTGTACTTGTGTGTGTGCGTGTGTGACCCCTTTTACAAGTGTGCTGTGTCCTTTGTAGATTCATGTGTTGTCTATATCTGTAGTGTTTCTCTGTAATGTTAATTTTCCCAGTGTGTAACCCTTTTTTTTTCTCTTCTGTGTTTTATATTTACCCTTATTCCCCTTTCTCCTTTTTTTTCTCTTTTGTGTTTTATATTTACCCTTGCGCGAGTTACATGCATTGTAATGTCAACCTTCTCCCCTATCCTCCTATTCCTATGTATTCTTTTCTCCCTATCCTCCCCCTCCCCCCCTACACCAGCAGGCGTTCCGGTGTCCGCCCCCTAGGCGAGACAAATTACGCCTGTTGGTGGCTTTTCCTTTTCCTAAGTACAATAAATACATACATACATACCTTGTGTGAACCTTTTGTTCATAGATGTTTCGATTTACGCGGGCTGTGCGTCTCTCTCTCTCTCTCTCTCTAACATTTTGTGAACCTTTTATTTTGTGCTTGTAAACCTTGTGTGAACCTTTTGTTCATAGATGTTTCGATTTACGCGGGCTGTGCGTCTCTCTCTCTCTCTCTCTCTCTCTCTCTCTCTACCATTTTTTGAACCTTTTATTTTGTGCTTGTAAACGTTTTGTGAACCTTTTGTTCACAGATGTTTCGATTTACACGGGCTGTGCGTCTCTCTCTCTCTCTCTCTCTCGCTCTAACATTTTGTGAACCTTTTATTTTGTGCTTGTAAACCTTTTGTGAACCTTTTGTTCACGGATGTTTCGATTTACACGGGCTGTGCGTCTCTCTCTCTCTCTCTCTCTCTCTAACGTTTTGTGAACCTTTTATTTTGTGCTTGTAAAGCTTTTGTGAACCTTTTGTTCACAAATGTTTCGATTTACACGTGCTGTGCGTCTCTCCTCTCTTCTCTCTCGTCTCCTCTCTCTCTCTCTCTCTCTCTCTAACATTTTGTGAACCTTTTATTTTGTGCTTGTAAACCTTTTGTGAACCTTTTGTTCACAGATGGTTCGATTTACACGGCGCTGTGCGTCTCTCTCTCTCTCTCTCTCTAACATTTTGTGAAACTTTTATTTTGTGCTTGTAAACCTTTTGTGAACCTTTTGTTCACAGATGTTTCGATTTACACGGGCTGTGCGTCTCTCTCTATCTCTCTCTAACATTTTGTGAACCTTTTATTTTGTGCTTGTAAACCTTTTGTGAACCTTTTGTTCACAGATGTTTCGATTTACGCGGGCTGTGCGTCTCTCTCTCTCTCTCTCTCTCGCTCTAACATTTTGTGAACCTTTTATTTTGTGCTTGTAAACCTTTTGTGAACCTTTTGTTCACAGATGTTTCGATTTACGCGGGCTGTGCGTCTCTCTCTCTCTAACATTTTGTGAACCTTTTATTTTGTGCTTGTAAACCTTGTGTGAACCTTTTGTTCATGGATGTTTCGATTTACGCGGGCTGTGCGTCTCTCTCTCTCTCTAACATTTTGTGAACCTTTTATTTTGTGCTTGTAAACCTTTTGTGAACCTTTTGTTCACAGATGTTTCGATTTACACGGGCTGTGCGTCTCTCTCTCTCTCTCTCTAACATTTTGTGAACCTTTTATTTGTGCTTGTAAACCTTTTGTGAACCTTTTGTTCACAGATGTTTCGATTTTCGCGGGCTGTGCGTCTCTCTCTCTCTCTCTACCATTTTTTGAACCTTTTATTTTGTGCTTGTAAACCTTTTGTGAACCTTTTGTTCACAGATGTTTCGATTTACGCGGGCTGTGCGTCTCTCTCTCTCTCTCTAACATTTTATGAACCTTTTATTTTGTGCTTGTAAACCTTGTGTGAACCTTTTGTTCATAGATGTTTCGATTTACGACGGGCTGTGCGTCTCTCTCTCTCTCTAACATTTTGTGAACCTTTTATTTTGTGCTTGTAAACCTTTTGTGAACCTTTTGTTCACAGATGTTTCGATTTACACGGTGCTGTGCCGTGAGCATGGACGGCGGATGCGGGACGCATCCGCCGGGAACGCATCCGAACGGGAAACCAACGGGAACGCCTCTCGGGCGCTGTTACCCTCTTTATTCACTTTTAGCCCCTGTGGTTTCGCGCCGCCGTCGGCCTCGTTCTGACCGAGCGAACGAAGAGGACACTGAAGATAGGCGACATAAAGCGACCAGAAAGCGGAGGGGCCAAGAATGGCGAAAGTGTGAGGGGGAGGGCGGTATGCCGAGGCCGCGCGAGACATGCTCGGCGGCGGCGACGCGCGGCGAAGTAACGTCAGAACAGCGCACCGTCGTGGGTTGGCTGATGACGCGATCACTTCCTGAGACCCAGGAGCTGTGCAGCATCCGCGGGAAGACAGCAATTCGCGCTGCGCTCAAAATTCGCATTATGTAGTATCGTAATTGTCAGCCATTTTTTAGCACTACTTTTAAATAGACGCGGGAAGGGCACTCTTTTCTGACTTTTAGATGCGAAGCATCTCATGCTCGGGGCTGTGTCCCTCCCTCCCTCGTTGTCGTTGTCCGCCGTCCGCACTCTACTGCGCATGCGCGTCTCTTCAGCCCCGTCAGCGTTTGGGCTGACGTCAGCGCTGTCCACTATAAAAACAAATAGTTAGGCGGCGCCCGGATTCGATCCCACGACTATCTGGCTGCAACGGGAGGTACTATTATGAGCAATATGAAAGGGAACACAGGAACGCGTGGCAAACAGCCTCGAAACAGACTCGGAGCGATACGCGGATGGCGCTGTGAAAAACAGAGGGGGAAAGGAGGGCGCTCTTCCACTAACTGTTGGCACTCCCACCACGATGGGATTTCTACAAAGCAGCAGCTTGCGTCATTTCGCCGATAATATGGTATCGTCCGACAGCCGATAAGACGCACAGCGGGAATGGGAACAGTTGTTAGAACAGCGTCCCCCTTTCCACTTTGTTTCCGACGGCGGCCGCTGCGTATCACGCATATCTGGGTCTGAGGGTGTTTTCTATGCGTTCCCGTGTTCCCTTTCATATTGCTCATAATAGTACGTGGCGCTCTTCCCACTGCGCTACAAACCGAGACGAGGGCACGTGCTACGAACGCGCCTTATGTCCTTTAGTCATTAAAACTACGTCAAGCAGCTACTGATACAACGAAGGCACGCGAAGCTGAACGTCAACGGAAATGACGAACTGAAAACGAATGGGAACTTCAGCCGACCCCATGGCTGCTTCGCATACTACTCAGGGTTCCCCTGCGGGAAGATGGTGTAATTTTTTTTCAATATTTCAGTCGTCGCCACTCATCCACGCACCGTATGCGCTTTGTGTTAACCATATTCTGTCGACGGCATGGCCTTGAAAATTTGTTTGTACTTGAATAGGTATAGCGCGTTATTTTTGAGGTCTAACGAATTGGATGTTAAAGCGACGCTTATATGGCTACGGTTCCTTGTATTTTTTTGACGCCTGCGAAAAAAAATCTCCCTATGTTCTACGTGTCCTTGAAGCGCGGGCATTATATAGCGCGGGGCGTTGGAAAGCGAACGCCCCGATGTGTGCGATTTAGCACGCGACCACCACCGCCATGGTCGGATGCCATTCAAAACATGATTGGAACCTCAAGCTTATGCATCTCGTTATTAAGTGCAGAGACTTTAGCGGCTCGCCTTGTCGTAGCTCGCTCGCTGGAACCAAGTAGACACGGCGTTCCGTCGCCGCGGCTTTAACCCAGAGGCGTCGAAAGCCAATCGGTTTATATTGTCATAAGCGTTTGAAACACGTGAACCGCTGGCGCTTGTCATACATCTCCCCGTTGTTTAGCGCAAAGAAAACTGCAGGTGCATTTGAGGCAAAATATACGTAATTAACCGGCAGCGCCCGCGTTCATTTAGTTAGGAACGCTCGTTGTGTTGGTTTTTACGATAGCCAGCGAAAAAAAGTGGCAGTGCAACGCCGGCATGTGTGGGAGGAAAAGCAAGCACAAAAATTTCTCCCACCTCCCCTGCCGGGAACCCCTGTGTAGATGCGACGCATAGGGGGTTCCGTTGTTGTTTCCGTTAGGTTGATTCTCCCATCGCGTGAAACGTGCCGCGAACCCCCTGCCGCGGCTATGACGCAACGTGGCGCGGCTATGACGCAACACAATCCAACACAATCCACTTTAATCCAATCCAATTCAATTCAATTCAATCCAAGCCAAGCCAATCCAATCGAATCCAATCTAATGCCCCTCGCGAGAGAGTGTTCGCTATCGGAGAGGAGAGGGGGTGAGCGGCGGAGAGCGCAGCTCGCGCGGCGAGGAGAATGGGGAAGGACAAGGCGAGTGAATGAGATACAGTCGCATCTAAAAGAACAGCACTCCCGCTGGCGCCGTTTCAGGCAGGGGGCGCCGTTTCAGCAGCTAACCGTAGCTGCTGCTGAGTTATAGATGGGCTGTATTGGAGTGCTCCGGATTAATTTCTACCACCGGGGAGCTTCAGCGAGCGCGGAAATCTCGATACACGGCCGTTTTTGCTTCTCGCCTCCATCAGAAAAGCGCTGCCGCGTCCGGGAGTCGAAACCGGGTCCTGGGGTCACCAGCACAACGCCTCAGCCACTGTGACGGCCCTGTGTAATATTAAGTGCAGAGCACTTTAGGGGCTCGCCTTGTCGCCGTAGCTCACTCGCTGGACCCAAGTAGAGCCACACGACGTTCCATCGTAGGGCGTCCCACAGTGGCTTCGAAGGCCAAGCGGTTTATTTAGTCATAAGCGTTCGAAGCTCGTGAACCGCTGGCTCTTGTCATACATCTCCCCGTTGTTTATCAGGTGCACTTGAGGCAAAATATACGTAATTAATCGACAGCGCCCACGTTTACTTAGTTAGGAACGCTCGTTGGGTCGGTTTTTACGATAGTAAGCGAAAAAAAGTGGCAGTGCACCACCGGCACGTGCGGCAGGAATTAAGTAAGCACGAAGAAAAAAAAAAGGAAAACAGCCCCCGCTGGCGCCGTTTCAGGCAGGGGGAGCGCGAGCACTGCGAAGGCGGGAAATGTGAATTGCATTAAGCGGTAGCAGTGAGCGGATAACGGCGCTACAGCCCATTATGACAAATCACTGCTCTGCACTCCCTTTCACATTGAGTAGAAAGGATTTATTATTTTTAAAGCGAAAGCTTTCTTGGTCGGACAGATGCCGTACTATCAAAAAACGAATTCATTTCCCCATAGACCGGTTGGTCGACGGAAAAGGTTTGATAAGATCTCTGTACACACGGCGCATGCGTGAAACCTGGCTTTCGTTGTGTCGAAACGGTTACTTGAAAATATGGAAAAAGGGAAGTTCTAGATAAGACAATACACGCATCGATCATGAAGAAGAGGATACAACAGCATACCTTTATCTCAAACCACGCATCGGTATACGTTTAGATCGTTCGTAGATGCGTTTGCTTAGTTCGTGAAAAATCGTCGCGTGGGCTAGTCCTTCGTTTTCGATTAGGGTTTTTGAAAGTAGTTTTAAGATCGATTGGACGCGCTTTCAGCGAAGGTTTTGACGCACATTTGACGCAGTTTTGACGTGAGAAAGCTTTCGGGCTCCTTCCACTTTCTTTAGCAAGAGATTGTAAAGATTTTCCACTCAACGGACCCTAAGAGCTCCCTCCAGCCCTTGCTTACCAGGGGGAGGTTGACAGTGGGTGTAATGCCTCGGCCTTGTCTCCCGAGGCGGCTGCGATGCTCTGGGCCGCCGGAGACGTGTAGCCCAGCGTGGCGCCCGCGCAGACGGCCGCCATCCAGGCGTTGGCCAGGGTCGACATGAAGTAACGGGGAAGAGGTAACCGAAAGCGTTCCTTCTGGACGTCGACTTTGAATAAGACTCGTTGCATGCTCGTTTTAGTTGGTTAGTCTTCGGAGCCTGTTTCGAAGCGTGTTCCTTGCACACGCGGGTCTTCTTCTTCTTCGTCGCCTTTTGGCGGGAAATGCGCGAGCCATCTCTTCCAGTTTCCTCTTTTTTGGTTTCTTCTCTCAGGCCTGAGCTTGTCTTCTTGAAAACTGTTAACGTGGTTGGGATTACGGGTGGGTCTAGGGATGATTGAAGAGACAATGGGACTATGTAGTCATCGAATGCGAAAAGTGACCGTCGTAGTCAACAGACTCTCGCAAAAAAAGAAAAAAAAAGAATGATATACCAAAGATGGCCGTCGGTGGCGCTAGGCGTTATAGCGTGAAGCGTTTGAAAACGAACATCCGGGTGTGCGTGCTATTACGGAATCGTCATTTTGTGCACGCTCCAACCCTTGAGCTAATTGCACTGTTCTGACTCTCAAGCGGTCTTGCTCGATCAGTTCAGAAGGACGGGTTTGTCCACGTCTTCCTATCGCGATGCCCACAAGAACCCCCTCTTTCCCAGAAAACTTAACCCGCCCTCCCAACAGCCTGCCTTGAATCCGATAACGGCTTTGGTCTATCTCGGTTAGCACGCGGTCAGCACCAAAGTCACACGCCGTTGCCGACGGAAAGCCAGAGTGCAACACCTTCAACGGAAGAACTCCTCAGCACCGAATGCTCGCTACACCGAGATCGCAGAAACCCCACCCTACCCCCGCTCGACCCTAGTCACGGACAGCGAGGGCATTTTCAACGCAGCTACCTTCCTTCATCTCTCTTCAACCGCTGATGAAGCCACCGCCATTGCCCTCCTGCAATCCCTCCTGCCTTTCCGAAGGTACGCTTGAGGGCGATGAAGACAGCCGGCGCGGCCCGACCGACCCCGAGTTGTGCGCCGACTGGCGCGGCTGGCGCTTCGGTCGCCTGGCAGACTCGAGTGTCCAGAGTCTATAGTGAAATATTCTATTAATGTTGGTTGCGACGGCGGTCTCTTGCGGGGAAGCCTCACCTATTCCTCATCATAATTTTCATCAGCAACATCAGCAGCACCGTCATGAAGGGCATTATCGAAATCATCAACATCCAGGGACGTACCCAGAGGGGGGGCCCGGGGGGCCCGGGCCCCCCCCGAAATTTTTGGGCCATACCCCGCTTCCCCGCGCCACCTCTCCTCTTCCCTCGCACACATTCTAAAGCGGCGCCATACAAATCCTGGGCTTGATAGCTATTTGAGGCGTTTTTTTCGAAATGAGCCAAATCCACCTAAGGGGAATTTGAGGGGGAAAAAACGAAAAGTTTGGAACCGGATCTAAATGCAGTGCTGTCAAAACTATTAGATGACATGTTTCACATGCCAGCTAGGGGAAGCCTATAGTGACAAGTAATTAAGAATTATGCGGAGAATTTGAGCAATATTAGGATAAGTTCAGATTTGGCTCGTACTCAGGTGATACAGACAAATTGGGGCGGCATTCTTATTAAAACTTTATTGGAATCGAATTTCAAGAACGGTACGATAGAGTTTTAAGCAAAAAAGGCAATAAACACGCAACAGAGCTCAAAAAACAGTAACACTATACATCAAGAGCCGGTGAGTCCTCTTGGCAGCATTAGCAGCTCTTTATGAATGGCTCCGAAGGGTACTTTTTTGGACACGCCTGAAAACACTCATGAAGCTCTTCATTGCCTTGCCATAAATTTCCAAAACGCTTTACAAGAAGCCTGCTCATATCATCTTCCATGGCTTGCCATGGCTTGTAAGAGGCACCTAATTTGTTAGGTGCGTAAATGGGAAATATGGGAGTAATAACAATAATAATAACCAGATTTACTCCGTAAGGACGAGGGAGATGAGATAAAATGATAGTATCACACCTCTCAGTTTCATTTCGTTCACTTCCGCTTCCGTTCACGTTATTGTAGACGTGTGGCATCAGATCATTTGCCGATCTCCTCATTGCTCTCTGAACTCATAATACGCCAGCCCTCAAAAGCAAAAAAAAAAAAAATTCATGCAAAACCGCACAAAACAGCCCGAAACGTCACCCCAAAACGCGAAATCCCATTGGGCAAATGAATTTGGCTCATTTTGATCCATGCCACAGCAGGGTCTGGCTCATTTTCCACACGAAGTAAGATCTGCGTACACGTTTGCAGGGAATTGTCTCAACTATTTATTTTCCACATTTTTTTTAAGGGAAAGTTGCCGGGATTTTCTTGGCAGTGCAGTTTTATCTGACTTAGTTTTGGTTTGTGAATTAGGTTCATTTAGAAAAAAAAAGATGTATCATTTGGTGGTCAACGTGGGATTAAAAAAAAAAAAAAAACGGGCGAGGTATGTTTGCTCCGTTTACGCGGAAGCCAGTACCGCTGTACACTGGCTTCGTGCTCTGCTGCCGGCCTGCCACTTGCAATTCGCTGCACCCCCTTTACCCTGTTCGTCTGCAATCGGTGCTTCCGTTCTCTCGACGGCAGTACTTATCGCCTGTTTCGCCAGGGTGGCGGTTTCAGCGGCTCGGGTCGCATATGTTTTGGTGGGGAAGAAAATTTTTGTCTTTAAACATTCAACAAATTCCTCCATCCTAGCGCGCCGTGCTGTCGGCCGATACTATCGCCCATGCCTTGTGTTTGTGGCTCAACGAATTCCTTCCCTGAGCCGAACTCACAGCGCGTTTTTCACTAGTTTTCGTGGAAATGCTGCTTTTGCGTTTGTCGGTAAGAAGGGTAAGAAGTCTTCTTGCCGCAGAGAAACCCTCTGTAGGGTTTCTCTACGGAATGCCTTCCAACGTCCGGCTCGCGCACGTGTGCAGCGTCCGCGGCCGCCGAACAAGCCAAGGCGACAGAAGGGCTTGGAACCGGATGGCGACGAGCGGAGTGGCGCGAGGGGATGCTTGACCCCACCGTCCGGCGCCTCTCCGTCCGCTAACGCTACGGCGGCGGGTAGCGGGGCGCGACTGGGGAGAGCAAATTCGTCACGGTGGGGTGGATTAGTTCCGCGCGGCCTGCCTTCGCCATGCCCGCTCTTTCCCTCCGCTGAGGGGCAACCTCCTCGCACTCCCCGCGCGCGCATGCGCAGTCCGGTCCCGCTACCCGCTAACCTTAGCGTAGCGTACGGGAGCCGCTATGCTAAAACTCTCTATTACTCCCGCTTAGGGAAAGCTACCGTGGGAGTACAAAAGCCTTGTGCCACAGTCGGCGCGCCCGTCTGGACAAGAAGGATCGCTCAAAAAGGAATCGCAACAACGTTACCAAGCCCGGCGACGGCAGGGTGACAAAGTGAAGGCGCGCATCGCAGTTGTACGGCGGCAAGAGACACCACACCGGCGGCTTTGCTTTGGACAACGAAAGGCAGTGACAGCGGTACTGTTGATTGACAGCCATTGTGGTTAATGGCTGCTATGCACAACGGCGGTGTAGTGATGCCAGCGCCGGTGGACCCCGTCGGGGCGATGACCCTCCTCCCTTCTCGTCGCTTTGCCGTGTCCCCCAAGCCGTCGGCGGAGTGGCAGCCCTTTGAGACGGCCTTGCCGGCGACCTTCTACGCGGCTTTTGGGAAGGCTCGTTTCCTCCCGACTTTCTGGGGCGGCGGACAGGGGGGAGCGGGGGTCAAAATCCTAATTGGTACGTGTGTTGCTGTGTGAAGGCTGCTTCGCTTGCGACTGCATGCGCAATTTTGCTTAGTTTGTCCGGAGCTGCGGCCAAGAGCGGTCGCATCAAGACTTGCTCTCGTGGCAGTTTTTGGGCGCCAGAGCCCGCGAATTTCTCGCCAACCGCGCGGCGGTTCGGCACCCGTTTTGGCTCCCGGGTCCTCACCAGGGATCATGCCGCGATACCGTTTTTGTGCGCTGCGGCACTTTTTAATTGTAATGCAGTTTTCATTGTCTTGTGTTAGCTTATGTTCATGCTTGGTCGTCTCCTGTAAATAAGTGTAAACAGACTTTTTCTCCATCATCTACTTGCCTCGTCTCATCATCGGGTTCTTCACCATCCTCCACGACGACACTACCCACCTCAATGACGAACCAAACTTTACTGGTGGGTTTACGGACCCCGAGCTGCATTCCTATGAACAGACCTCGAGAACACCGGGCTTCAGCGGGGAAGGGCACGGAGTCAAGGTGGCCAATGGTCAACATGAGAGAGACGGGTGTGCAGCGGGCGATCGGTGAAAATGAACCCGGGCCGGACATCTCGACGGACACCAACCAGACTTTTGGCCGAGAGCAATTTCGGCTTCAAAATTGGACTGTATTAGAGAGGTTATAAAACCCCGGGTACATATGATAGCTTAGTCTCGCGATGTCGGAGTATCGTCAAGGTGTCGGCAGAGAGCAACGAGTTTACTTCACCAACGGGCCCCGAACGAGAGGACTGAGGAGAAGCTTCATTCCCGCCTTGCAGGACAAGCCACGCTGCGACGCCGAGGAAGCGACAAGGCGCATCCCTGGATATAACAAGGTTCTTTACAAAACAGCCAGAGGTAAGCGCTGACGCGCTGGCGCTTGCCACCGTTTTTTTATCTACATTTACTGCAGTCCAGTGCGTCTCGATACTGCAATTTCCCAAGCCTGAATCATTGGTGCTTTGAATGGCAGACGGTTAAACGTCGAACTCGGAGGCTGTTTAGGGTAATCACACACGGAATTAGGCGTATGAAATCTCCGATTTACCTAGCATTTTGTTTCTTCCTTCATAACTAGTAGCCACAGATTTTGTTTGGAGAAAAATATGGAAGCGCAAGAGGTTTGATACGGAGATCTGAACTCTCGGACTGCCAATGCACTTTGTTTCTGCCGACTTCGATTGCGTATAACGTGTGGGATGCTCCAGAAATGTATATTTACTGTGCAGTACGCGTATTTATTCCCGTAAATATTTTAATTACTGCCGTTCTTTTTTTAATTTTGCAAACTTCGCGTAGGGATCTTTAACATGCGCAGAAATCTCGAACATACGAGTGTTTTCGCTTTTCGCCTGCATCACAAGGGCGGATACACTTAATTTCATTTATGTATGCAGGTTTAGGCGCATTTATGGTAACGCTGCGCGTTTATCGTGTTTGTACTAGTAACGGCGGGTACCCTCGCCCCCCTCCCCTAATTTTGCATAGAAAAGTTACCTTGGGTTGGGCCCCCCCCCCCGAAAAAAATCCTGGGTACGTGCCTGTCAACATCATTATCAGCAGCAGCAGCCTGCTTACATCCACTGCTGGAAGAAGGCCTCATAGCCTCCAGCCGGCCCTCTTAAGCCATGCCCTAGGCGGTAGTACCTGTGCAATGCAGAACGTTTATTAAACGTGCTTATATACCGCGCGCCACGTGTTTATATGTTTATGACACCTGTTTATATGCAAAGGAGGATACGATACCCACAACGGAAAGAACGTCACTGAGAAAATGAAGACAGGGAAGAGGATAGGGGGTAGACACGTGCCGGTATTTGTACCTAAGGTTCCAAGTTGTTGTTGCTGTTGGATCAACAACAACAACAACTTGGAACCTTAGGTCCAGGGTATCAGATGCGAATGCTTCCAGCAGGTTGAGTTTTTTATGGCGATAGTATACCCTTTGGCATAAAGACCTAAGGTACAAGTTGGCACCCGTTTCCCGGAGGAAGTCCAAGAAGACAGCGGTAGTGGGGTCCCCACAGCCATTGCTGGAGATTGGGGGATTCCCTGGATGCAGGCCTGTGCCGCGAAGGTGTCGGGATCTCTCTGCACTCAGCACGTCCATAGCAGGTGATTGTTGTCGGCATCTTCGGCAGGAGCCGTACAGAAGAGGTAGTTGTTAGTAAACGGGGCATGGTATCGCGGTGGTCATGCCCGGGATACCGCAGGAGAGCGGGCCACCCCAACTCGTATGTCTACGCAGCAGGACCTACTCCCAGCGAGAGATCGCACTGGGAAGGTATGTTCCTCACGGCGGGATGAGAGCGCGTGTGGCGCGACGCTGATCTTCCTTCAGTTGGAGAAATGGTTTATGTGGGTGAGTTGTCAACAAGGGCAGCGATCGTGAAACCGACGTAAGGTGACAGGCACTATCCGCCGCAATATGAGCGGTGAAAGTATTACGCCGGATCCACGAAAGTCAGAGAGGGCAGGGGGTACGTGTACAGTAGATTATGAATGTCTCTGGAGACAGACGAGTTGGCGGCTACACGACTCAAATCCGTATGGCCGTCGTTGAGTCCGTGTAAATTTTTACACTAATACTTCCAGCGGCTTGAAGAAGTGCTGGCAGTAGCAGTTTACAGTCCATCCCGAATGGCTGTAAGCTCCGCCAGCATAGAAGGCCAGGTGCGGAGTGTTTCGTAAGCGCAGTTTTGGTTCGCTCTGAATGAGAGGGACATTCGATCGCCCGTAGTTAGAATGCCATCTTGGGCCCTAGCGTCTAAAAATAGCCTCTACAACCTGGGGCTCGTTCACAGCCGCTACTAATGATACGCCCGCGGATTGACCTTCTGCGTTTCCGGTCGACCGATTGTAGAGTCGAATGAGCGGCCGGTGTCTGTAACTAATGGTACATCCAGGGCGGCCTAGTTACACGGTGGGCACTGTCATCAGGAAGGGACACGTCTTTCAAGTTAGCGCACGCACGCACATGCACACACACCACACGCCACACTCTTGCCACTTGCCACACGCCCACACTCTTGCCACATCCGTGCCACCAACGCAGGTCGCTAAAGCGCGCGAGATCTTCAGTTCCTTGCACTGTACTGGGAGCGAATCACTCATCTTAATCCAAGAAGTCGTCCTGCCGCCGCCGCCACCTCCGGGGTTCCATGATCCCCAGGTCGTCCGTCTGTCGTGGGGAGTGCGCGAGAGTGTTACCGAGTAATTGGTGTCGGTGGCTCCTTACTTGCAGTCCGTAGCAGTACTTCTCCGCGTCAATCCGTGAAGAGGCTTTTGTCTGCTGTCTGATCGGTGGTGGCTCGTCCCGAAACAATGCGTCAACGGGTCGCCAACCACGTCGTCGCCGCGTGAGTCATAACAAGGGGTACAATAGACGGGGCAGACCCAAGAAGCATGAGTTCGAGCCATTTCTAGCATGTAATTTTTTTCCAAGACCCGTGATTTTTTCACTTTACAATACCCACACCTTCCCAAGAACGGAAGCTACCATGATGCGATGGCTGCAAACGAACTCCTACCTCCCGAATATTATACTCCTTGAATTATACCCCACCCTCCATCCCGCCTCTACAAATTACTGCCCCATCCTGGCATCCCGTACTGTAGGGTATTGGGTGTTAACAAACCCCGTACCTTACTCATAATCCCCAATAGTGGGTGGCACGGCTGACAAGCTCTGATCTCTGCTCCCAGCGTAGCCTGGTGGAGAGGTCCCGGGTAGCCAGCGCAAACTGCAGAGTAAACGCCTCAGCAGGCGGGTGTCAAAGCATCAGCACCTAGGAACCGCCTTAATAGAGTCCTGCTCCTGTAAAATTCTTGTTAGCTAGAGCCTATGCATTCTTTTGGTAAACACGGATGGTTTAATACGAGGTTACGTCGGTTTACGAATGGCGCATGGCATATAAACACCTAGTAAACGTTCTGCATTGAACCGGTATTATCGCGTAGAGAATGGACAGAGAGGACCGGCTGGAGGTAATGAGAGAGGCCTCTCCTCATCAATGCATATAAGCAGGCTGCTGCTGCTCCCTGCTGATAATAATATTGATGATTTTGATGATGCCCTTGACGACGATGCTGCTGCTGATGAAAATTATGATGATGAATAGAGGAGGCTCCAACAAGAGCCACCACCATCGCTACCAACATGAACAGAATATTTCACTATAGCCCGGACTGCTATAAAGACACCTAAAACAAAGCATAGACGTGCACACCGCTGTGGGGTGCACTGCATTAATACACGGGGGAACATCCGACGCCAAACTTGGATTAACGTCAACTTGCTGCCGTGGCAGCTGCTTCGAAGGAAGATTGCTTTGGTTCGAACTTCTGGTAATAAGAAGGAATTTGAATCATGTTTCCGAAACTTGTGGCGCAGGTTCGGCAGGGTAGATGAGGCGGAATTCCGGAATTTCTTTTTTTATAGCAGGGAAGGGGGGAGGGGGGTGTCAGAATTTTTTGCAGGTGTTTCACAAGAAGTTAGGAGGGTTTGCTAAATTACTACTTTAATGAATTAACATTCGGACACTTGTGCGTTTGCGTTCACATTCCTACGCTCGTGTTTCCTTTGGGGCTATCGATACAACAACCGAGCCACGCTGTTCAGTATGGCTTGCCAACGCTTTGGCCAATCGCCCCGAGTATCGCTACGCACTGTCTTACGCAGAACAACAATCTGTGATGCTGACTACTACAACTACTACTAGTACGTTAGTACTACTATTACTGAGACCCCCCCACCCCCCCCCCTCTGCAACAAATGGACACCTACAAATATTTGAGCACAGCACTTATTAATCTTTTAATAAGCCATGAAGACGAAAACAAGTTTGGTTCCGGTGACAATAATAACAATTCTGTCGTAAATGTTCAACGAATTGCCGAAATAAAGAAAACGTATAAAGCAGTGGGACCTCCCCAGCCACTTCCCGGCGATTTTTGTATGACGTCACAGAATCTTCCCTGCGCCACTGGCGGCCGCCAGTCTGAGCCGCCGCCAAGAAACATGACTGGGCGATTTTAGAAGGGCCTCTACCTCAGTTCGATTGCATAACTTGAAAGCAAATGGGAAGATAGCACACTCTGACAAAAAATGTTTCATTCATGGTCTATACTGCGTCACTCATGCTCATCTTACGTCCTTGTGGTGCGAAACTTGAAGGTTCTTTTTATTTTTGTATTTTAGCGGCGTCTTTCATGGTTCGATTGGAGATGAGTGAATTACCAGAGGCTAGTTTGATTATTCCATCTAAACAAAGTCGTATACTGTCTTCATAACGGCTTTAGGAGAGTGCAGAGGCGGGTTCTAACGCCAGCCCCGATTTTCCGACTGGCTCGCTGATGGGCCTCGAGCGTAGAAGAGGAGGTCGAAACGACGGTCGCGAGGGTTCAGCGCGTGCCATCTCGTTCCTCGGGGGTGGCACCGGCGGAGACCTGGCGCTTCCATCATTACCATCGGCACAACGGCGAGCCCTGAGGACGCAGGGGCTGCCTCTGCTGGCCGTCCAATGAGTCCCCGCCTCCCCTAGGCCCCCTCAGGAACCGGGACACCGCAAAATTGCCCGCCTGCAAGAGTGAGTGCCTCTTATCCTGCGTTCTTCTCAGGGCCTTGTCAGATTGAACGGGGTGCTAAGCATCTTTCGCTAAGGGTTCAACATCGTTCAGTATAACCCCGTCGTCAGGCAAATTCGTCCATGAGCCCCAATGGCTCCCGCGGGTTTTCAAAGCGATGCTTGTAACCTCTACCCTCTCCCCCCCCCCCCTCCTATTCTGTCGCGACGATTGGTGTCTACTGAAAACTTCAGAGATAAAAAAAGAAGAAACTGGCACCGCCAGGACTCAGGCCTGGAACGAAAAGACAAGCGTAGCTAGATACCGTTGTCTTAGCGATTAGGCTACGAGCCCGCGTGGAGACGGAGGAGACAGCCAGTGCACTGACTGAGCACATCTATGGGTTTAACCCCTGCGTTCTCGCTGAATGCCACGTGACGGCGTCACGCGACCTCTCGCGCCGCTGTGCGATCCACCCACGGCACATGTAGCCACCGTGGCGCCTTGCGCATGCGCTAGGAGTTAAGATTAAATGAAGCTTACACCAACGCATGGCACCGCACCTCTCCGTCTCTACCGCCGATCTGGTCGCCTCCGTCGACAGCGGCGGAGACGGAGGCGAAGTGATATCGTCTAACACCTGGTTTCAGCTTCCTTCAATTTCAGCTTCACCAACACGACTCAACCAACCACCGTTCATGAATAATGCATTGATTTATTCTTAGCAAACAATATCTCTTTGAAGTAATAAAAGGGGCGGTTAAGTGCATTTCACTTGTCTCTGGTTTCGCTCTTTGTAGAACCGCGCGTGTGCTTTAAGTGACGTCGCATGAGTAATCGTTTTGGGCGTTGTTCACAGCTTCGCTTTTCAACCACTTTCACAGGTTGGATTGGCATTAATTTTTTTTCTGGCTAGTCAGAGCCCCTAAGAGTGTTCTGTTCGCCGCCCTATAGCTTCGCGCTCTTCGCTTCTGCCAGCTTCCTCGAAGACAATGCGAGTTCGTGGTCATACCTCTCGGGCACACCGCTGCGGTAGAAATTCCTGGCCCGGCAGCGTTGCGTTCACACCCAGTCTTTCTGGAACTGCGCGTAGAAGTTGTCAATGCTGCAACTAGAAGGAAGAAGTTGGCAGTGCTTGGAGCAGGGTCGGTGCTGTTAGACTGGACGGTGGGATTTGACGCCCGCCGTGGAGTTCTCTCGTCGAAGGTAGAAGCCAGCACCTTATAGTACTGTATATTTTGTAATATATTGTTTTCCTTGCTTCTGATTATTAACAATATTAATCAGCTCTAGAGCTTTCCGATGTAGACGAAGGAAGAGGTTTCATTATCGTTTCGAAAACGTTTTGTGTATGTGACGACTGCCCGTAACACGCGAACCGCAGTGAGGTTCGCGGTAATACCTTGGGTGAAGGGAAGAATGCGTACAAAATTATAAGAAAAGTTGGCTTGCATTCCCGTTAAATTTCACATCTGCACCCGTTAATGCCGAGAGTTCCGCGTGTCAGGAGCCTCGTCGAACCACATGCAATGGGTGTCGCGTTGATGCTTAAGACACGTTTCATGCGAAAAAATGAACCTCCTATCGCTGTTTACAAGTTCGTTTTTTCTCTCGGTCCCTAACGGTGAAAGACGCGCGCTTATGTACCCGGCTGGTGTTCTGTTTAACAACCCATAAAATTAGTTGTCTTGTCTCGCTAGTACAAACTTGTTCTGTCTAGCCATGCCCACGCGCACATGCGTAGTCGGGTCCTGCGCCCACCAGCTTTAGCGTAGCGTACGCTAACCGCTATGCCGAAACTCTCTACTATCTCCCTCTCCCGTGTCTCCGATGCTCCCGCGTTCCCTAATCTTGGGTTCTGCCGTGACGCGCCCGATTTCCGTTCGCGGACTTTTCCCGGATCGGTTACCACCTTTGTGGGTGCATGCGGGGCATGCATATCGAGATAAACATCGAGGTAAACGGCACCATTGTAAAAGATTAGGACGATCACGCGCCATGTGCTAATTGACAATGCGGCTGCAGGCGCGACATGTTATAGCGCCATGGTTTATTCTACTCTTAAATACTAAAGTCTTCCTTGCGCTTCTCAAAAGCGCAAATTTCTGATTGTCTGTCACCCAATCCAACCGCACGCCAATGGAATATTTTTTCATTACGAAGTACATGTATGGAATAGCAGTTCGGAATAAGACTACGGGAAAGGACCATGCATTCATTCAACGCCAAATAAAACAATAACCGATAAAAGCAACGTTATTTTAATTAAGAGTAAAAATTTGTTTTTACTGTGGAAAATAGAAAAAAAACGTTAACAAGGCAGGAAAGTTGCGCGTTCTTCGATACGATGGTGCGCGAGTTGTGCGAGCGCGGGAACATTGAATTCAATTTTGAAAATCAGTATTGCATTAAAGGGACACTGAAGTGATATGTAAACATTGCGGGATTACTAGCGCAAATTGTAGTCCGGAGTCCCCAGGCCATGTTTCGACCACTCTAGGCGCGTTTACGCGATTTTATTTAGTAGAAAAACTAATTCGAAAACGCTGTCCTCCTCTCTTTACGCTCGCCCATTTTCTGTGGCGTTTTCGTGTGACGTCAGGAGGGGATGAGCTGGCAATTGGCTGCGCCACGGCTGCGCTACTGCACGGCTCCCCGGCCGACAGAGTCAGTCGGCCCAGCGTTTCGTCCGCCGGCCGCCGGCGGGTCGTCGCAATCAAGGAGGTTAAAAAAAAATTGCTTGGTCGCAATTCGTTCGCTTAGTTGAAACGAAGCCACGACACGTTTGTGAATGGAAGAATGTGCCTTTCTTTACTTGGTTTGTTTGTACACTGTATCTAGCTCCAAGTCAAGGTCGCTTCACACAAGCGCTGCACATGCGACGCTTCGCTGACTGGTACGCCAGTAGGAAAATATAAGGCCTCTTGAAGGCGGGAGAAGAGTCAGCGAAGTCAATATAGGTACTAAGCAAATAAAATCAACTGATATTTTTACCGTACAGCGTAAAACTAGGGCGCGGGAAGCACTTGTTTGCGCTGGGCGAACAAGCACAGCGGTCAGCAGCACGACTACGCATCTGCGAACGCTTTTCCGTCTACGAAATGCAATTGCTAGACGTGAGCTACTGCGGAAACTCGGGCGACGCTTACTGCACGATCGCAGTACAACAAATAGTCACCTAAGCGGCTTGAAATGCCAAAACTAAATAAAAGTGTAAACCGGTTGTACAATATATACCTTATATTAGCAAGGCATTCGCGTCCCGCTCCGTGGCCTAGCAGTCTGGGGCGCTAGGATTTCACCGCAAATGTTTTGCGAGTCACGAGTTCGAATCCCCGCGGGTACGTCCTTTTTTTTTTTGTAAGTTAACTTTTTTGTTTTCCGCCGATGTTTTCTATATTGAGTTCACCTTTTTTGGGGCCGCAACGTTCCTGGCTACACGAACTAGTTCACAAAACGCGCGCAGGCTGGCACTGGCGCGCTAGCGAGTTCTCGTTGGCGTGCTGTTGCCATAAGCACCGACTGCTTGCAGGCAGTGGGCACAGGCCAGAATGAACAGACCCTTGGCCTGGTGCGAACACGCTTTTTACGATACAGGCATTAGGGAGGCAAGCTCCAAATATGGGGGAAAAGCGCATGACATTTGGGCGTCTGCGGGTACGCGGAGGGCGTTCATGCACTGCGTAGGTCTCGGCTAGTGAATGCTACGACTACAAGCCGTCCTGGGAGGCTTATCTTGTGCATTTTACAGCCGACAACATGGCAGAAGCGCGGTACGATGATTACTGAGATATTGAGAATGCCCATCCAACAAAGCCATTGGTTATGTTTTACAGAACCGAAACCGAAACTTGTTTGACTGCTAACCTTGGGCATCGTCCAATCACGGCGCCCCTCCTCTCAACGTCACAGCCTTAGTTGGTGCGGCCGCCGCAAACCGCGCATGGTAGTTTTCTTCTTTCGCGCTTTGTAAAATAATTACCGATTTGTCAACCGGATAAACGATGAAAAGTGTGCTAATTTGAGCCAGTCTACGCAGTGCAAGCAAAAACGGGAGCTTGACAAATTCACTTCAGTGTCCCTTTAACCATAGGAAAAGCGCAAGGGAAAGCGAAGCGCCCGTTGGTTGGGAGCGGGAAAGAGGGAGGGGGGCGGAAGTCACGTGTCAGTGGTTCGACGACAATCGCAGCGGAGCTAGCAGATACGCGGCCATTCTTTTAACGTAAAATATATTGTTCTCCTAAAGGGCTAAATAACCGATTTTTGTCGAGTATTTATCTATCCCAAACGAAAGGGCATCATTTGAAACCTTTAACAGAAATGGTTTTGCTATAAGCGCTCTAGCCTAAGCCATCTATCTCTCGGAGTAAACACGAACAAACACTCGGGCGTGGCGTCGTTGGACTGCCAATCACAAGGAGGCTCAGTCTGCTGAGCGTCTCAGCCCTACTTTTTTCCGTAGTAGCTTTGTTACTTGCTTGCATCTCCCACTTTTCAGTCGGCGATGGGCCGAAATGTCAGTTACACGGCCAGTTTTAGGTTAAATGTTATGGGGTACGCACTTGAGCATGGCAACCGTGCTGCGGTAGACATTTCGGAATTGGGGAAGTGAAGCCTTGACAAGCGAACACGAGTGTAGTTCAATAAAAAACGCTTTGTGTTTGCTCATTATGCACGTGTATGTTTACTGCGAAAGGTAGGTTTTCTAATGCATCATTTTGTTTCGTGGCGGCCTTCTTTCGTCATTCCTAAAAAAAGTTTCCGGAAAATTACCCCGCATAATAAGCGCACCCCCAAATTAGATTATGTTTTACGGGAAAAAAGTGCGTTCATTACGCGAGTAAATACGGTATACCAGCGATACAAGTCCCCACCAAAAGGAATTCCGATAATCATGACGGCGAGCCTTGCGGAAACGCATTTTTAACTGCACGTCAGATGAAGAGAGGAATTTTAAACCTTGTGCGAGGCTAAAAACAACAATGTACAGCCTTTCCTATTCATTCACGTGGTTTTTGAATCACGCTTTGAAACCGACAGGATTGTTTGGACACGTACCTTAGTGTCACGTTTGGACACCAGTTGTCGCCATCTCTCAGACTTAGGAAATTTTGTTTCTGAATTAAAATTATTTCCACCTGTTTATTTAGAAATTCCTTGCTGTTACCCCGACTGTATAAAACTCTGGCTTTCATTAGAGCTGGAGAGCATGCACTCCACAAAAATCGGTTGTCTGTCCCTTTAATGATTTCTACGAATTCACGACTCGAACCTACACACAGGACACGACTGGGCATTTTGTTTCCTGATTAGGATTCCAGCCTTATCACTGCGCTCGGTGATGTGCTTCACCGCTTTCCCTATGGGCGATCTTTGTGACAAGCACGTGACTAATGGCCATCTCTACAAACAACCGTTGGATTTTCTGGCTGAGACAGGCCTTTGCAGTATTCTGTAGTTCATGAGGCATCATGCACGCCGTCACTTGTCCCTACCTTGCTTCTCTTTCTTTAGACCTATATGTACACCTGAGAATTTGTCTGCGTTCCTTTGATGCCTGTAACAAAATGGCACAATAAAAGAAAGCGAACATTGCGAGCACTCGTGCTGCTCGCTAGTACAGCGGTTCGGATCTAGGACAAAATATGAAAAGAGCGAAGAAATGTAGTGAGTAACCAACTTGTTCTACCCTTTTACAAGTCGAATCTCCCTTACAGGTCCATCCCTGCTGCGGGTCCTCTTGCCGAACGAGAGCGGATCGAACTGGGTCGAGGTACCTTTCCCTAAACCCGTTTAAAAAAAGTCGCACGCCTGCTCCCCACTCAAGATGGCTCAAGCACCTCCAGGCCCACGTTTACCCGTATCACAAAACGCGGCTCCGATCGCGCCACCAGGGCAATCCCCCAAAATTGGTACCCCGCAACCTCCGGCGCCACCACTTCAAGGTGTGCCCGGTGCTCGTCTCTCAGCTCCGGTCACACCAAGCGGGAGGGGCTCCGGCCCCGCAGCTGCTGGAACACCGACTGGACAGCCTCCTCCCCTTCGTCCTCCTCCTCCGGCTTGGGCCACACCAACTGGTCAACCCCCCGGTGCTCGTATTTCAGCTCCGGTCACACCAAGCGGGAGGGGCTCCGGCCCCGCAGCTGCTGGAACACCGACTGGACAGCCTCCTCCCCTTCGTCCTCCTCCTCCGGCTTGGGCCACACCAACTGGTCAACCCCCCGGTGCTCGTATTTCAGCTCCGGTCACACCAAGCGGTAGGGGCTCCGGCCCCGCAGCTGCTGGAACACCGACTGGACAGCCTCCTCCCCTTCGTCCTCCTCCTCCGGCTTGGGCCACACCAACTGGTCAACCCCCCGGTGCTCGTCTTTCAGCTCCGGTCACACCAAGCGGTAGGGGCTCCGGCCCCGCAGCTGCTGGAACACCGACTGGACAGCCCCCTCCTCTACCTCCGCCTCCTCCTCCCCCGGCTTGGGCCACACCAACTGGGCAACCCCCCGGCCCTCGTGCCCCGCCTTCGGCCACGCCGTCTCGGGAAGCCCTTCAAGATGAGCCACGGCCAGAGAACGCTTCCCCGCCACCCCCGCCAACGACGACCGGGCCCAGCCAGGAGCAACAGCTGCAGGAGGGGACCCCCACCGCAGCCACGCCGCGAGGCATGCCGTCGGAGTCCGCCAAAAGGGAGCACCTGTCGGCGGTCAAGGCGTACGAGCAGCAGCTGGGGCCGAACGTCGTGCGCGGCAAGATGTACATCGAAAGCCTGCCTTCGAACGCTGTGCCGCCAGAGGAGAGGTCGTCTGCACGGACAGTGGCACCTGGAATGGCGCCTAGAGCGGAGTGCGGGTACAACATGGCGATGGGCATGGGACCGGGACAGCCCTGCGGCTACGACGTTGGTAGGCCCATGGTCGGTAAGAATTCGCGAGTCATCATGGACGGCTATGAGCTGCCGCAGCGGGCCGCGTCACAGCACTCGCAGAAGAGCGCGTCGGGACTCTTACGCAAGATATGGGAGGACATCGAGGAACATTGCGCGGACAGCCTGCAGCGGAACAGGACAACGTCCGTGCGAAGCTTCCGCGATGACGACGGTGGATCCAGAGGAGCTCTGCGCGCAAGCTCGTCAACTCGGCGCTTCCGGGACAACTACGACGTCCCACGGAGAAGCGAGTCGGCACGGAGACAACCCTCGAGGAGCCGCCAGGAGTCATCCTCTTCAAATTCCTCGTCTTCTGACGGCAAATCGCGACGTTCGCGCACCCCTCGGCGACGCAACGATGATTCTACCGCAAGATTAACGTCTCGCTCGAGACAACGGTCTAAATCAAAGGCCAATAGGTCGCCTTCGTCGTCCAGCTCTTCCTGCTCTCTTGGCCAAAGACGCGGGAAGGGCAAATCCGCGAAGAAAAAGGTCTCCTCGTCGTCCTCCAGCTTCTCTTCGGACGTTCGACGGGAGAAGAAAAACGGCGAAGGGGTCGAGTCTGAACGAAGCGTAACCGTGCGGCTGTCATCCGAAGCGCAGAAGGACCTGCAGAACATTCGTAAACATTGCAAGGAGGTGGTGAAATCCCTAAGCTCCACGCAGGGCGGCAACGGCTGCCCCTTCCTGAACCTGCTGGGTATACGGTCGCCCGAACAGGAGTGCCTTACGAGACCGCCATCGAGGAACGTCGTCGACGCGCTACCGATGTACGGGATAGAAGATAGCCGCCGCCCTCTAAATCTTGACGTCGAGATGGTGGCGTACAACAGCGTCTCCAGGCCGTCATCGAGGAACTTTGGCCGCGAGGTGGAGAGCAACGACGACGGCGTCCAGAGGCCGTCATCGAGGAGCTCGGGCGCGCAGGCGCAGCGAATGTCATCTCGTGGGTCTGTGTTCAGATACGAGGCTCAGCCATCGGCCTTCAATAGGGATTAAGGAAGGCCAACTTCAGAACTTCAAGACTCGTCTTGCTCGCACACCTATCTTACCTGTTGCAAGGGCGTTCGACGTGTAATTTGTATCGCCAGTTGGTGTAGTATGAGCAGCGAACTGCACTACACTGGATATAATGTGGTATTCTTTTGGAGAATGTTTTACTCTTTCACTTCAGGTTGATTTCTGTTTGTGGTCGGCGATGGCGAACGCCCTGCTCTTGAAGCCTCTTGTACAAATTAAAGTGTCTGGCTGCTTTTATTCATTGCTTTGTACGGGTTAAACCCAGTAAACTTTCCCGTCCTTAGAGCATGGCAGCGTAATAATGGTAGCCATCACGGTATCCTTTCGAGGTATTTGCGAGGCAAGTAGTTCTGTCCCGCCATTCCGAGAAGGAATGTTGAGGGCATTTCCTCGCCCGCCTGGTAAAGCATGAAGTTGAGCCCAGCTGGTTATACGGAAAACTGGGCCTGCAATCCTGAGATGGACAATGGGCACACCACCAGGGTAAACGGACGGCTCACCGAGAGGGGAGGACACTGAATTGGGGCTCGAAGTTGGGGTAGTAAAGCCAGGGCTCTAGACGCAACTTGATAGAGGGATGCAGTGCTAAAATTTAGTAGAAAAAGTGAATGCGTGCTGCCCAGTAAATAACCGTTGTAAGTCCACGCGAGAAGCATCCGCCGTGATAATGATGGTGGTGGTGTGGTGAGGATGATGATGTGACAGCGCAAAGCGTAGGTATGGAGTGCTTTTTTGGCATGTCACACCCTTTTTGCCGTAGATACCAGGGGTGCTTGCAACTCTGCAAGAATGAAAGTGAAGGAATAATTGGACCTTTTCGTGGTCTGCTACTGAACCTGTTGTCGAACTTTGCGGCCACGCCCGCCCGCGTATATGCGTTTCCTAGTCAGTACAGCCAGCCGTCACCTGAGCTTGCTTATTGGGGTTATATAACAGCATAAGCGTACCTAAAGCATACAAAAGCACCCGAACTGAAATAACAGCCAAAAAAGACCTGCAACGGTTGGAAATCACGGTGTAGAAAAATATTCTACAGAAATAGCCGGAGCCGACCTAAAAAGGGAAAACCCGAAAAACGTACAAGAAGCAGTAGCTGAAATTGAACAAAAGGCAACGAAAATACCCGCAATCCCATTTATATTGCATAAAGATGTCATAAATAGATTATATGCGTGATGACAAATGTTAATATTCAAGTATGACAAACCCTTGAAACTGGAAAAAAAAACCGGTACCAGGGTTTGAACCCGGGTTAGGATGTTTGCTTCGCAGGAGCGGAACTACTATACTACGAGATCAAGCGGTTCTGAGTGATTACATTGAGGGACACATGCACGTGGACATAGTTTCAAACATGCCCCTAGATGGCGTCATGCGTCGCTTGGCTGCGCTGACGGAAACGCGTATACGCGGCCGGGGGCGCCCCTCCAGATGGACAAGGGTCAGGGGCCCCTGGCAAGGGTAAAAGACGCTTTCCAGGCGGGGATTGTCCTTTCAAGGGTCCGCACTCGACCAGGGACGCCTGTACCCTTTAAAGAAACCGGTTGGTGCCCGGCGGTACCAGGATTCGAACCAAGTAACTCCCTCATACGAGGCGAGTGCTGTGCCTCCGAGCCATCGTTGCGGGCATCAGTGCGGGCATCGCAGTGAGCATTAATAGGGTTCATCTCCGGCGCGGGCACGCAGGTGTTACTGGAAAAGTTGTCTGATAACCTTCATAACAGCATAAATCAGAATGAGGTTTCGTTTCGGTTATTTCTTGATGCTAAGGAAGCGTTTAAAGGGGTCCTGAAATGCCTTCCGCCGATGCATGGATGTACATGTAACCAAATAAAGCAATGTATTAGCAATCTCCTCCTGCAAGAATTTTGTTAAAGCGACGAGTATTAGCTGAGAAATCGTAAATCAAAAACCGCGAATTATCGTCGCGCCGTATTTCCTCCTCCTTTCAACTGTTTCTTCGCTGTTGGTCTCCCCTCCCATGATGCTCCGCTCCTCAGCGGTGACGTACTTCCGCTATTGCGCTCCCACAGACTGCCGTCTGCTACGGGCCAGCTCTTTCGGCTTTTTCATCTCTGTAGACACCATGGACACAGGCTGGAAAAGCGAACGAATGACCTGGCCGCATGTGTGCGGCCTGGCCTCGCCCTTTCGCGGTGTACGTAGCTGCAGTTGGTATCGGCGGCGAACTCGCAGCCGCGTGGGGAGAATCGTGCGCTCGTTCCCTTTGGTGCACCGCGCACTGTTTATCCAAAAAGCGCGGTCTCAGATGTGGCCCCGCTGGTGCCGGGTGTTATTTTGCGGTGGTTGTAATTCCTACTACCGGCGGCATGTGAAAAAAGACATTTTCAACCGACACAGAACCCGTGCACAAAACGCGCCGGATCGGATCGCTTTATCAGCGGCGATGAACGTGAAGGCGAAGAGCAAACCAACGCTGCACTCGATCAGCGAGAACCCGTGTTCTGACAAGCTGCACCCATGTGTTGCATTCAACACTGACGGGAAAGCGTTTGTTTGCACTTGTTTGGATAGTCGTAAAATGTCCAAACACTCCGGCACTCCGCTAGCAGATCAGCCGGCGAGACATTTCGGAAAACATTTGACAGATGGCGCCGTATGCATTAGTGTGTCGCTACGCCAAACTGATGAGACGCTCTACTAAAACTCCCATCGCGGTGTCACGTAGCGGGACGCAAAAATTTAGCGTTTAGCGTGGGCAAAGGCCACAAACGCTGTACTAAAACTCTATTAGCAGCAAAATAGCGTGCGTATGTGAAACCGCTTGCGTTTACAAAGCTGCACGCCGAGCGCGTACGTTTCAAACCTAGTGACATCGTTTAAATACACTGGCAAGCACAGTGTAACGTAGTCAGATATCAACCGTATGTTCAGGCGACAAGCAAGAGTTTCTTTTATGTGGGGCGGAGATTGCGCATAAAGGCCCGTTCGCACTTGCGACGAAAGCGAGTGAGAGCGGAAGGAATTCCGTCGCTTTGTCGCGCGACGATCGTTTTTGTCGAATGGTCGGGACAAATTTTGGTTGCGCGACAGAATTCCCGTCGCTTTCGCTCGCTTTCGTCGCAAGCGGGAATGGAAAGTTCTGCCGCTGCCGTCTGCTACGCAGCTCGGAGGTAACCGCGCGATCTGCTCGGGCCGGATGAACGCGCACACTCCCGCATGGCAGCGCCCCAAGCGGCAGACGGCCGCGTACATCGCTCCCGGCGCCCGCCTGGAGCCCGCCCTCGGCACACTAGCCAGTATATGTCAGGCACTATAATGGAGGAAAGATTTTTTGCTTCCGATGAACCTAGTTCTTTGCCCCTGTGTTTTTAAATACGTGAAGTGGTTAACACGTCGTCCTCACGCAGCTCTGTATCGTCGTAGCATCGCTGATTGTCCGAACGAAGCTTGCAGCTAAGCCAATGCAGCGACCGAAGCTGTGTGTGTGTGTGTGCATCGCCTCCTGTGTGTTGTGGACGCGTTCGTTTCGCGATGAAATGCGACATTGTACTTCTGGCGGGTGGATAGTGCTTCCCATGGTCTGGATTATCTTTCTCGAACGACGTACCACTCAACCTCGCATGGGGTATGTGCAGTGTGCCTGGCTAAAAGCCTTCTCGCTTGCGCGCCAGAGTTGTGACTTGCTGCTCGTCCCCGCAAACCGGGTGTGAGGTGAGTGCCGAATTTACGACGGGCAGGAGGAGGCAACTCATCGTCTGTCAATCGCGGTTCAGACTTGCAACGCATGTTGTGACGTTGCGTTCGTTCGAAACGCATCTCTGGATTGTTTTGAAGTTGAATAAAATGTACGCGTCAAACCCGGGCATTCGGCTCAGGGCGTTCTCTGCGATTGCACCAAAGAAGTGCCACGGGACTTTCTTATGGTACGTACTCACGTAAGATAAAATCCACGTCGTGTTATGGCCGTGTTGCATTCAATACAAACGGTTAAGCGTTTGTTTACTCTTGTTTCGTTTGTCGTAAAATGTCAAAGCACTCCGGCACTACGCTGGCAGATCAGCCGGCGAGCCGACGCTGAGCAGACGACTCATCTCTTTGCCGGAAGTGCGTGAAAAAGCCGCCCAATAGCAGGATGTCTAGCTCATGACGAACATCTGGGAATCGATGATGTAGACATGTGAAGGATGCGGCGTCCAAAAACACGAAGGAAAGGGTGAGAAAAAAGCGACAAACTTTGCAACAAAAGTGTGAGCTTTCCGCTGCGCGTAAACGAGTAATACTTGGCACAGGTGACGTTGGCGACCCAACCTAGCGATTGCGCTAGTTCATTTAGTGTGCTCAAAATGCCTTCAGGGCCCCTTTAATACTGCGAACCATGCTAACCATGCTCTGTACTAAATTATATCGTTGCGGCTTCCGCGGGCCATTTCTATCTCCGCTTCAAAATTACCTTCGGGATCGTTCTCAAGTGGCGTCACTTGGATCGGTGCTGAGTAATAGTACAAGACATAGAGAGGTGTCCCGCAAGGGTCTATCTTGTCACCTCTTCTTTTTAATTTGTATGGTAATGACTTAGCTACTGTTGTTAAAAGTTCAAAAATTTATCAATACGCTGATAACATTCAGCTGGTTTCTGGCAACTCTGGTTATTCTCTCGCTCTCTCAAATCTTCAATATGATGCCAGAAATGTTGCGGATTGGTTCAAGCAAATTTAATAACAATCAACCTGTAAAAAGTCGACTGGTTTGTTTCTGGAATCGACAGAAAACAGTGCCGAATGACTGCTCCATTAAGATACACGCATAAAAATAAAAATAAATAATAATATTAATAATAATAATAGTGTTTATGATTCCAAAAAACAGAATACAAATGCGGGTCTGCCAAAGCCACAAGGGCTTGAAGGGCAGTTCCCGGCAGCGAGCAACACGTTGCAAACCAACAAACAGGCAAAAGTTGTAAAAAAAAAAGAAACAATGATAATTTAGACGAAAAAAAGAGAAAGGAAAAAAAAAAACAGCACTGTTAAGGCGATAGTGAAGGTCTGTAAGACTGTTTTTAATTTTCCTTCGACTATTCATCGAAAGAAGTCGTCTGGCAAAGAATTCAGCACCATCGGGACATAGTATTCGCGAGCATGTTCACCAAATCTAGTTCTAGTTCGTGGTAAAAAGAAACGATCGCGAGGGGCGTAAATCCCGCACAGGAGTGTACGGCTGGCAAAATTGCAGAGACCAAATATACTCAAGTACAATTGTTTGTTTAAACAACTAGGTAAAATCGGGCATGCGCAAAACACGAAAGACATCTTTGTTATCAAGGTCTGGTGTACCATACAAACGTTTTTGAGTATCGAACGTAAAATAGCATCCACCTTATTTTTCCAGAAATCAGAGCAAAAGTAAAAACAACAAATTCCGTATCTTAATGTGGAATAGGCTAAGGCAAAAGCAATTTGCTTACGTACTGTTAAGGAACAAAGTGATTTGAGCCCGTACAACAAACACGCAGTTTTCCTCAGCTGAGAACATATAAAGGCCAAATGCGTATTCCAAGACATGTTAGAGTCAAAAAATATACCCAAGTATTTACAGAGTCCACAGGCAAAATAGGAGTGCATTTACAGTTCGAACAACCAGAGACATGCAAAAAAATTGATGTAACATTCGGTATTGGCTTAGACCATTATGAAAGCAAACAAATTGAGTTTTTTTAGTGTTGATTCGAATTTCGTTGCTGCTAAACCACTTCATTATCTGTTCACAATCATGTTGTAGATTCCCAACGGCACGATCGAAGGCACTATGCCTAGAAACAAGCAGAGTGTCATCCGCGTGCTGAAATACCTGAGAATGAAGTACACAGTTTGAAATATCATTAACATATAAGTTAAAAGGAATGGTGCCAAGATAGACCCTGCGGAACGCCAGCGTGCAGTACTTGTGGGGAGCTTGTAATTTTACGCAAAACGACATTCTGTCGGCGGTTACGAATGTAATTTTCTAATAGCAACAGGAATGGACCACGGAAACCATATTGGTGCAGTTTTGTCAAGCATTACATCGTGGTTTACAGAATCAAATGCTTTTGATACATCAAGAAACCTGAAACAGGCAAATTCATTGTGATCAATGGCATTATTAAATACATCCGAAAGGTCATCCAATGCTTTTTGTGTACCCCTACCAGCGATGTAACCATATTGGTTGGACGAAAGTATGTCGTGTTTTTCGATATAAAGGAAGTCATTGTAAAACCAAATGTTTTTCTAGTACGAGGGCAATTTTTGGCAACATTGATATACCTCGGTAGCTATTGACACAATTTTTTACGCCTTTCTGTAAAGAGGTCTAACGAGAGCACTTTTAAACCTTGTGGCACGATTTGGGTTGCAATAATGTTGTTGATGATGGCAAGAATTACACATTTAAGTTTATCAAAATGCTTACAAAGTAATTCAACGGTACACCATCCAAACCTGGGGATTTCCGCTGGTGAAATCCAGATAAGATACACCTTAAACCTTCCTCGGTACATGGGGGAAGAAACGCAGAATCTTTAACAGGACTAATACTTTGAGTCTTCGATTACTACTAACGGCTTGACCAGCAGAGGGCTTGACCAGCATCAAATTGTACATTTTGTTCCCGTCCCGTATATTCTGCGTCGAGTCTGTCAAATACCTAGATGTATATTTTGATGGAGATCTTTCGTGGAGCACACACATGACTCACATATGTAAAAAGTACTGCCTGTATGTTGCACAACTTAAAAGTGTTGCTACCTCTGTCCAGTTCGAAAAATTCTAGCTCAGATTTTGGGTTATAGTGTTCTTCGTTACGGCATCCTCTGTTTTTTTTCAACTGCTCTGCTACCTGGAAAAACAGAGTTAAAGGTATTATAAAAACATAACCAAGAGGTGAAAAAGTGTATTGGTGCGGGCTTGTGGTACATAACTGAATATGGAAAAACAGCGCTAAAACTGGACAAAGAACGTGACAAGACTGGGAGCAGCGCCCAGCCTTGTCACGTTCTTTGTCCCGTTTTAGCGCTGTTTTTCCATATAGCCAAGAGTGTTCTTTGTAAGTCAGACATGCCGGATTCTGAAAGTGTATTTAAGGCAAGCGGTTTACCGTCATTCGATATATTGTTTAAGGAAATCGTCGGGCTAAAATATTTCTGGTGTACGGATTACCGAACTCCAACTGTTAACCCGATACCTCTGCGGCACATACCTCGCTTTATGACGCCACGGGTCCGTGCATATTACGGAATGGCTGCAAGGCCATATTATGTACCTGCTGTCTTCAACGAATTGCCTGACAAATTGTTCACCTCAACTACGCGGAAACATTTACGTGCTGCTATTCTAGCATTAGAATTATGCTGAAGTGTGTATGTGTGTGCGGTGACAGTTGTTATTTATTTGTGCTCCAATTGCTTCTTGGAAAACACCACCCATGTAGCTAGAGCCCATGTTTATTTATTTTATTTTTGTTTGTTTTTCTCGTCTTTTCGGTTTGTCTGTTTGTTGTTTTTTTGTTTTCCTTTTTTCCTTCCTCTTAATTTTGTCTTCTTCTCTCTGCTTTTCTTTTTTGTTTGCTTGCTTTTTTACCTCCCTATTCAGTTATCACTGTCAGTGAGTGCTTTTTACAGAAGTGAAGAACGTTGGTGCCCGCGACACCGCACAAGCCCACCTATACGCCTCGAGATTCGCGATCGCTGCGCCGCCTGCCGCCGCTTCTCCGCGGCGTTAGCGGGATTGGCGCTGCGTGGCTGATAGGTGGTCATGCAGTGTTTTGGTTCTCTTTTGCTTCTCTTTGCCTTTCCGCGCACTAAACAACTTGTTATGGTGACGTCCTGTAAGCTAACTGCATGTTTAGGGCACTTAAAAAAAAACAGCTGCGTCTTGGTAGAGCCACAGAACAGGGTGGTAGAGCGCTCTAACGCCAACAAGAGCTACCCGGGGAGGCGGTTCTGCGCGCTTGGCCGCTTTTGCGGGCGTCGGCGACGGCAGCAGCGTATCACCGCTGACACCTTCGAACACGTCAGCACAAGTGAATTCTACTTATTGTCGCCTCGTTTAGACCTGATGTTGGCACTGTAAGAGGTCGGTTCGTTTTGCAGCGCAGATAACAAATGCGGCTTTGCTTCGAATATGTACGTCGTAGAAAAATATGTTTCGGGGATGTGATGACCCAATAGCTGACAAAAGTGCCTTTTATGGGATTATAAGCCACGCGAAAGGCTGTGCATTGTCAGATATGTGCCCACTCATGCCTTATTGTAAGAACCAAGGTATATGTTAATGAAACCACGGGGAAATGAATGGTCTGCAAGTCAGGAATAAATAGAATAGTCGTACGGGAATGAAAAAATTCCCTCGCATTTCCCCGAGGGGGAGAATGTGAAAGTGCGAATGCACGGTTGTCGGCCCGCTTGCGGCGCTTGCGCTCGGCCCCCGCAGCCCACCGCCTCGCCGCCTTCTCTTCCATCTCTTCCATCGGGTTTGTAGTATCACGTGTACACCACGCAGTTATCAAGCCGCTATAACGCCGCTGAGTCGCCAACGCACGCCGCTGACGACGTAGTTTGAATGCGTTAAAGATATAAGGCGCGTCACTAACACTGATATCAGCGTCGCGTCCGTGGCTTGGTCGGTAGAGCGTCGCGCTGCGGCCGCAAAGTCCTCGGATCGAAACCTGGCGCCGGATGCTGTTTCTTTTTAAATATAGAGGAGCACTGCGGGACGCCGCCGCCGCCGGCGGTGGATGGTTTGGGGTCGATTCGCACTTAAAAAAAAAACCTAGTGCAGCTTCTGAAATGCTAAAGACATTTGTTTGAGCAAGGTAGTATTCACCAGACCAACTAGATGCGAAATGCACTGATATTTCGCTAGACATGGGGGGGAAGGGGGGGGGGGCGCCTTGTTTACAAATTCGGAGCGAAATCAACGACTGAACGTTTCAGTAATCACACACACAAGCTGCGTGTTCACTTTTCGTTTGTTTTTCGCCTTCAACGAACGGCTGATCAATCGGCGGACGCATTTTTTGAAGAATACAGGGTAGGCAGTTCACAAGCGATACGAGGTGTCGTTGGAAGAGTTGATTGAGTGATTGCAGGGTTTAACGCGCCGACGCAACGGAGACGATGAGGCACGCCGTAGTGGAGGGCTCCGGATTAATTTTGACCACCTAGCACGAGGTCGCGGGTTCGATTCCCGGCCGCGGCGGCCGCTTTTCTGATGGAGGCGAAAAGCAAAAACACCCGTGTGTACGAGATTTCGGCGCACGTTAAAGATCCCCAGGTGGTCAAAATTAATCCGGAGCCCTCTACTACGGCGCGCCTCATCGCCTGCGTTGCGTCGGCGCGTTAAACCCCCACAATCAATCAATCAATCAATTTTGACCACCTGGATATCCTTAACGTGCGCCGAAATCTCGTACACACGGGCTCGTTGGAAGAGTGTCGTATCTGATAAGGGCCTCTGATTTCGGTTTATGTTAGATTCTGCAGTCTCCCTGTGTCATATGACGATGTTCGTAGAAGAGTGTGGTGCACGGACGCGGATTACTCTATAAGCCCATCTTCGCGCTTCTCGTGGAGGACGGTAACATATGAATCTTTGCGAGCGCTCATCTCGGGACAAGACGACCCAGCATTAAATTTGTCGTCGTGTGCTGACCCCGGGGTGTAATTTTGCATTATCCATCGTACTTCTTTGGTACAATGTTTGTAAAATTTATGCCCCATTGGCTTGGTCATGGTACTGATCAATATCTGATGTGATATTGGCAGGCGTAACTTACGTGCTGTCAGGTATGAGTGCTCCGCTGGATTTTGTAAGTGCACAAAGGCGATTTACATCATAGTGTGTATGGCCGCATACGGAGACACTCCCACTAAATTACAGGGCAGCGGAATTGCAATCAGCTGCATGCAAATGCTTGCTTCGGGACGGCGGCCTGTGACACACGCCCGGAGCTCATATAGATCTCACTAAGATCGCGTCATAAACGTTTATACTCTCGTGATCACACCACGCTTGCAAACAGAGTGCCTGCTCCACGTTATTCGGTATTTCGAACGCGGACAAACGGTAAATCGCTGTCTTGAACGAGCTCCAAAAGCAACGTCGACAGGGCGGAGCGGGCCGGGGACTCCCGCGCCTGCTTTCGAAACGGGCCGCTTGGGGGATTTCAGTGGCGCCCCTACAGGCCGCGCTCGAGGCGTATAGGCTTTGGCGGGCCCATTTTACCTATGTATGTACTCCTTGAAAATAAACTTCATTATTAGTATTATTATTAAAAAATCTGAGAAATTTCAACGTGATATTTTGAATTGCGCGATACAGAGGCACAGATCGCCTCTGTGAGTAGTATCTAATGTTGGGCCTCGTTATTTGTCATATTTTTTTCTTTCGGGCTCAGCAGGTTGTCATTGAGGGGGTTATTGGGAAATAGATCGAGGAAACTTATGTTATTAGCAGCCGCCGTTTCTTGTACAATGCGGCGCAAAAACAAAAACATTAAAGGTGATGATGGGTCGAACCGCTAATACGAAATTTCAGGCAGCCGCGCCAATTCTGTGGCATTTCTTTGTTGCGATGATGCTACGGCAGTGGAGCTAACGTTGCGATTACGGTTGGTTGTGCTGCGAGATATCAGTGGTGACTGCATTATGCTGAGACATTGGGGCAAAGATCGGTTTCTGATGCGATCATCATGCAAGAACGTTCTTGATCCAGCTTTCTGTTGCAATCGACAGACAAGCCTGTTGTCGTCGTTCTTCTTTGCTTAACTCCAGGCCTGTACTCGGATTAACGCCTGTACTCACCCAGAACACGAAAATTACGCGTAGCTATTTCAAAAATAAGGTAGAAAATAGCGAAAACGTAAGCGCAGCTGTCGTTGCCACTGGCTCTACAAGGCAACTTACACCGGGAGTGTTTAAAATTGTCGGACAAATATTTAGCAATAGGCTTTCGGGGTGCGAACGATGCAAAGAAATGTTCAGTGCTCCGCTGCCGGATTCCCAGGATCGACCTTAATGTTTTCAAAACCGATTTCCAATATTTATGTGTGCGTCAGTCCTCAAGAGAGAGAGAGAAATGACCTTTATTGATTAGTCCTGCGAGAAAGGTGCGGGTCAGGCCACGCAGGGCTTCGCCGCACCTCATCTAACTACCTGCGCTAGGTAGCGGGCGGAGCCCGAGGCGTCGTGTCCGGCCGGCCGCGCGGGTTACTCGGATCGCCCGCGCCGTCGCCGTCCGCTCGACCCCCGCGGGGGCCGGGAGGCGAGGGGCGCTGGCTTTCCTTTCGCCGTTGCAGCGCCAGAGCTGCCTCGAGCCGCTGGACGGCCCTGAGCTGGTTGCCGTGCTCCGGGGAGCCGATCAACTCGCGAATGTCCGGCGGGAGGCGGTCGCCTCCGTCGCGCGCGCACTGTTCGTCGCAGCCCCACATGATGTGGGCCAGGTCCGCGGGCACTCACGCACACACACAGCACTCGGTCCGCTCGTAGAGTTCCGGGCACACGTGGCGCGCCAGCGCCGGCGTGAGCACGGTCTCGGTCTGTAACTGTCGCAGGAGCACCGCCTCCTCCCGGGACAGGCCGGGGTGTGGAGGCGGAAATGTCCCTCTTTCGCGTCTGTACCACAGGAGCACTTCGCCGTAGGCGACGAGGGGCTCCCCTGCGTCTTCGTCGTGGTCGTCGTCTGCTTCCTCCCCGGAGTCTTCTGGGGTTCGGTCGAGGCGGGGGGGCGCGGTCCGGCACGTGGCGAGGACTCGGGCCGCGGCGTCCGCCTCTTCGTTGCGGTTGTGGTGGCCGTTGGACAGCTCCCAGCCCGCGTGGGCCGGGAACCACCGGATGCTCGTGCTGTTGGCAGCCCCCTCCCGGATCCGAGAGAGGAGCCGCGCGGTGCTCCTCCACACCGTGCCCCTCGCGAAGTTGGAGATCGCCGACTTGGAGTCGCTGAGGACGGTCCGCGTGCCGGGCAGGGTCAGGGCTAAGGCGATCGCCGCCTCTTCGGCCTGCCGGGCGGTCGTGGCCCGCACGCTCCCGGCGTTGAGTAGTTCTCCCTAGGTGGCCTTCAGGACCATCGCCACGAAGGTGTCGGCCCGCTCGCGGTGCTTGGCCGCGTCCACGAACACCGCTCCCTCGTCCTCGTTGTACGTTCTGGCGAGCGCGCGCGTCCGCGCCGACCGGCGTTCGACGTTTCGCTCCGGGTCCACGTTCCTCGGGAGCGGAGGCACTACGATACGGCGTGCGACGTCGTCTCGCAGCGGGACCAGCTCGTCTTCCGCCGCGGAACCGAGGGGCGGGCGGAGGCCCACCCGTTGCAGGATTTTGCGCCCGGACGTGGTGCTGCCCAGGCGCTCCAGCTGCGATACGCGCTGCGCTTCGCTGATCTCCGCCAGGGTGTTGTGGACCCCCAGGGACAGGAGGGCGGCGTTGCTCGTGCCGTTCAGGAGGCCCAGGGCCGCCCGGTAGGACTTGCGGATGGCAGCGTCGATGCGCTCCCGTTCTTGCGCCTTCCACTGGTGAAAGGAGCCCACGTAGGCCACGTGGCTCACCACGAAGGCCTGCAGCAGTCGGAGGAGGCTGGCCTCGCGCATCCCCCTCGAACGCGTGGAGATCCGCTTCACGAGGCGCGTGGCTATGCCCATCTTCGTGATCATCTTCTCGATCGTGGTGCCGTTGCCGCGGTTCGCGTCCACGTGCATGCCCAGGACTCGAACGCTGGGGACCGTCGGGATGGCCGTGCCGTCTGCCGCTCGTACGACGATGTTGCGCTCCGCCTCCGCGGCGGCGCGCTTTCGATACCGGCCCGGCGGGGGCAGGATCAGCAGCTGCGATTTTGCGGCGAGCACCGCAGACCCGTGCCTGCCGAGCCGGCCTCGATGGTGCGTACCGCCTGCTGCAGCGTCGACTGATGTGGCCGTCACTGCCGCCCGTGACCCACAGGGTGATGTCGTCGGCGTAGATCGAGTACCGGACGTCCGGGAGCTCGCCCAGGCGCCGGGCCACGCCGATCGTCACCAGGTTGAACAGGAGCGGCGAGATGACCGAGCCCTGCGGGGTGCCGGTGCTTCCGAGCTCGCGCTCCTCCAGTTGCGTGCCCCCGACCTCCAGCCGCGCCGTGCGCCGGGACAGGAAGGCTCGGATGTAGTCGTAGGATCTGCGCCCCAGGCCGAGGCGCGACACCTGGGCCAGGATCGCAGAGTGCCGCACCTTATCGAAGGCACTCTGCAAGTCCAGGCTCAGGATCGCTCGGTTGTCCGCCGTGGGCCCCTCCGGGATCGCCAGCACCTCGTGTTGCAGCAGCAGCATGGCGTCCTGCGTGCCGAGCCTCGCGCGGAAGCCCAGCATCGCGTCGGGATACAGCTCGTTGTCCTCCAGGAACAGCTGCCACCGGGTGTTCAAGACGTGCTCCAGCACCTTGCCCACGCACGACGTGAGCGAGATGGGGCGCAGGTTCTCGATGCCCGGCGGCTTGTTCGGTTTGGGAAGCAGGATGGTCTTGGCCTTCTTCCACTGCTTGGGAAGGCTGCCCGATCTCCAGCACTCGTTGAAGTACTTGGTCAGCGTCACCACCGCCGCGTCGTTCAGATTGCGCAGCCCCTTGTTGGTCGCGCGATCCGGGCCCGCAGCCGAGCGGCAGTTCAGGGAGCGGGTCGCCTGGCGGACCTCCCACTCCTCGATGTCCCGGTCGAGGGCGGCGTTCGGCGGCCCGGCGTAGTCGGCATGCGTTTCGTGAGGGGTTGCCGGGAGGTACTGCTCGTTCAGACACTTGTGCACCTCCTCTTCCCCCAGCTTCTTGGTCGCGGTGTACAGGATCTGCGCCATGCGGTGACGCTGATACTCCTTGTTCTTGCTCTCGTCCATCAGGTGCCGCAGCAGCTTCCAGGTGCCGCCCCGGTGGAGCTGCCCGTCTGCCTCGCCGCAAAGCTCGTACCACTGCTGCGCGCACAGCTGGCGGCTGTATTTCTCGATCTCCCGGCCGAGCACCATCACGAGCTTGCGCAGCGCGCGGTTGTGACGTTGGCGCTTCCACCGCAGCTGCAGCGACAGCCGCGCCTCGAGCAGGTGCGCGAGGCGGGGATCCATGCGCGGCGTGTCCTCCGTCGATCGTCGCCGTCGCCCCCTCGGCTGCGGCCACGAGACCCTCCGTCCACTCCTCGATGTTCTCGATCTCGCCCAGCTCCGCTTCCCGGAACCGGTGCCAGTCGGTCAGGTGGTGCTGGACACGGCCGGCGCCGCCACCGTCCCCGTCGTCGCCGGAGCGGAGCGGCACCGTCACCTCGACGATGTAGTGGTCGCTTCCCAGGTTGTGGCCCGTGTTCCGCCACCGCGCCGTCCTGCCGCCCGGCATGAGCGCGAAGGAAAGGTCCGGGTTGGTGTCCCGGGCCGTCGACGTGCCGATGCGAGTCGGGTGCGACGGGTCTGTGAGCAGCACGTAACCGGCCTCGGCGGCGTCTTCCAGCAGGTTCCTGCCCTTGGCCGACGTCGCCGTGTACCCGAGCTCCCGGTGCTGGGCGTTGAAGTCGCCGCACACGACGACCGCCGCGTCCCTCTGCCCGGAGACCGCGTTGCGAGCCTTGTGCAGCAGCGCCCGGAACTTTTGCTGGCGGTGCTGCGGGTTGCTGTATACGTTCACGACGAGGACGGCGGTGCCCGTCGCCCGCTTCTTCCGTCTGCCCGTGACTATTGCCAGTTCGGTCGCACAGTGCTCGATGGAACTGCCGCGGCCGCCCAGGAAATTCTCGTGTTTGGACGAAGGCGATGCCCTTGCGGACGAACGTGCACACTCCTTGCGCCGCGCCCTTCCCGCAGGCGCGGGCGCTCGGCGGGCTGGCGTGCGCTCTGTAACCCGGCAGGGACGTCGCGTTCGCGTCTTCGGCGTGCGTTTCCGGCACCATGATCACGTCGGGGAGGTCCGGCGCGGTCAGGGAGCGCAGGTGCTGTTGCAGGACTGCCTTCCGGCACCGGAAGCCGTTGGCGTTCCAGTGCCAGATCTTCAGGGTCGTGCGGTCGCGGCTCGTCATGGCGAATGCTGCTGAGAGGCTCCGTTGTCGAAGTGTTCTTGTATGGCGTTCATCTCGAGCGTCTTCATGTTTTCGGGACTGAATTGTTGCTGCAGCTGCTGCTGTAGCTGGGTCATCTGGCCGATGGCCTGGTTGACTTGCTGCATCAGTTGGTTGAGGGCTCGGTCGATCCTGTTGGTGAGCCGCTTCTCCATGTTCTCCAGATCCTTGCCCCAGCGGTTTCATCTGGTTCTCCAGCCGACGGCGGCGGTTACTCAGACCCGCGTAGCCCGGTGTCTTCGCGGCGCCGGTCGCCTTCGCCGACGCCGACGAGACGACTGACTCCGCGTCGTCCTCATCCGCATCGATCTCCTCTTCGGATTCTTCGCGCTCTTCGCACTCCTGCACCCGTCTCTTGGGAGGGGTCGGGGAGGTCTGGCTTGCCGCCGGAGACGGCTGCTGCGGTTCCTGTCGCTGCCCGGGGGTGGGTTCCCGTGCCGCCTGTTGTCGCTGGGGTTCCGGCCGCGGAGCCTGCCCCTGCGCGGGGCGCGCCGCCGTGGTCGAAGTAGGCTTCGGGGCCTCGGAGGCGGGAGTGGCCGTCGCCTTCTCCCACCCCTTCTTCGGCAGTCCCCATAGCTCGTCTAGCTGCTTGGAGAGCCGCTCCATCGTGATGCGCTGTTCAAGGATCGTCGCACGCATTTCCTTCACCATCTCGCGTAGCTCCGCGTTCTCCGATCCGTTAGGCTTCGCGGCCGGCCGCCTCGTGCTGTTGTGGCACGAACCGGAGCGGCTCGAGCGCCTTCCCCTGGACGCCGATCTCTCGCGCCGAGCGGACTTGGACCGCCGCCGCGACGACGCAGCTGCGCCGGCCCGCCGACGGCGACCGTCGCCCATGTGGGGCCACGTGACAGGTCTCTGCGCCTATCTCCGCGCGCCACGCCGGACGCGCTCCTGTCGCGGCTCTTCTCCCGGCTGCCGCCGCGCGCCGCGCGCTGGTCGAGCTCCGGGAAATCGTCTCTTCTAGAGATCCTGACCTTCAGCGCCGGCGGCGGCGGCGGTGCCGACTTCGCTTGCTCCTCGTCGAGCTTGCGTTGCCACTGTCGCTTCTTGACGTGAAATGGGGTCTTGAACTTATTCTTGCAGCTCTTGGTGCCCGTGGCGTGCGGGCCGCCGCAGAGCTTGCAGTTGGGCTGGCAGCGTTGCGCGTGGTCTGGCCCCGGGTTCCGCTGCCCGCAGGCGAAACAGACCCGGACGGTGGGGGTGGGACACACGTCCTTTCGGTGGCCGACTTGGCCGCACGTCTTGCACACCTCTCTGTGTTGCCGGTAAAGGTAGCACCTCGTAATCATTCCGCCGTACCTGACGTAGGACGGTACCTTCCCGCCGTCGAAGAGAATGACGACGGCCGTGGACTCGCCGAGGCGGTGGGCGTCCATCGCCGTGGGGTTGTGTCTGTTGACCACGAAGCGGTGGATGTCTTCCGCCGTGTCTTCGATCCCGACGCCGCGGATGACGCCCCGGGACGAGTCCTCCGGCGCCGCCCGGTACGCGTAGGCCTCGAATTTCGCGCCTCCGATCGCGATTTCCTGGATCAGCTCGTACTGCAAGGTGCGCTCCTCGCTGGGCGTGCTAATCACCAAAATGTTCTGGGCCGCGTTGGGCGACACGGAGTCCTCCTCCATGGCCGCCGCGTCCACGCCTGCCGCCGCGAAAACGGCTCTCCGCAGGTCGGTCAGTAGCACCTTGCCTACCACGAGGCCGCCACGTGGTCGAACGACCACCCTGTTCTCGTCGCGGGAAGCGAAATTGGGCATCCTGGCCGTCTTCGTCATGACCGCGTTGACTTTGTTAGCGAACTGCGCCCGCGTGGGCTGCCGGGGCGTGCGGGGTTGTGAAGCGGAGTCGGGGCTCGGCTTACCGGTGGGCGAAGGGGCCTGCTGCGGATGGGTCCCTTGCTTGCCCGCTTGGTTCTTGTGGCGGCGCAGGGGGACAACTTGAATCCACCCGGCGCGGTCCCTGTTGCCCGGGCGGCGTCTTCGTCGGCGCGCAGACCCGCGTCGGCGTCGTCGTCGGTGCCGGGAACCGTAATGGCCGTCCTCCCCGAGCTGCGATCCAGGCTGGGCCGTCGTCGGCGAGGAGAGTCGGCAGGTGTCGTATCCATTTCCGTGGGATCTTCGTAGGCGTCTTCTGCGACGTGGTGGCCCGCGGCCCCTGTCGGGGCGGGGCACGAGGCGTCGCTCGTGGCGGCGGCCGTCGACGTGGCCGGCGCCATGCTCGGAGTCGTCGTATCCCTCGTTAGGCTTAGCCCGGCGGCCTCGCCTCACTCGAAAAAAACACTCGTAAATCGGCCAGAGATGGGCCAAAATGCCCAAATCTGGTATCGACGTGCTCCGGACGTTAAAAGGAACGCGTACGTACAGGTTTGGGACAGCTGAGGCGGGATGGTCCTCCGAAAAGTAGTATAATCGACGGAGCCGATGTGAGGTGCCTCAGTCCTCAAGGGACGGACGCTTTCTGTGCCATTTTTTCTCTGTTTCGTGGCCTGAAATCTGGGTTGTGTAAAAAGAGAGGTAGCTTGCATTGACAAGAAAGCCACAATTATTGGGCAATTCTGGGTTTCATAGCAGGCGACGTGATGTTACTTAACGCCCACTTTTGTACTCTGGAAAATAAATTCAATCTATTAGCTCCCGCCGCACCACACTCAAAGCTATATCCCTGGCCATCCATTCGTGTGGGTACATCCCAAGCAATTCAAGGGAACCGCTGCAGCCACCACCACCACCATCATCATCACCATGGGTAAAGAATTATCGCCAGTTTTTTTCTTTCAAATGACATCAGTAAAGTTAGGGTTCCGATTTTTTTTTGCCGCAGTGCATACAATACGGTGGGTGATCTGACGAGGGTTAGGAAAGATGAAAGACGGAGGTTAACGGGCTGGCTTTACGGATCAATTCTAGTAACGAACAACGATACTGTCTGTGTGCCAAGGGTAGGGGGCGCGTCCTGTACGTCATAATGTATACAAGCACGAGTTGTCCAAGCAGTGGCGCGTTGCCCACAGGTTGCCCGCAGGCGAGGCAGGAGCGCAGAAGGTGGGCGGTGGTTTCCAGTTTCTGAATCGCTGTGACGCAGTCTGGTCAAGCAGGGTTCATAAAGGTACCAAAAAGTTCGTACACTGGCGGGCGACACGGGAATTAAGATTACCCTCATCCCAAGTTCTAAACGAAGTCTCCTACGCAGTGGTAAACCATGGAAGAGGGGTGAAGACACGGGGAAAAAATGACGAAGGCAAGTATAGGTATGCCTGCGTGCTGGAATGCGAGAGCTCGACCGACCGTCTAACATCGCACTTTCAGATACAACGTCGTCAACCAGTGTCCCCAACTCCACATAGAATGAGTGTAGTGACGTCAGTGTTCGGGTGTTGATGAACGACGAGACTTGCGCTCGTGAGACACTAAGACAGAGAAGCAAAAGAATGTCCCAGAAAACCGGTGGAAAAAAAAAAATGAAGGAAGCTCACGTTAACGCGTAATACTTGAAGGGAGCGACGCTGTACGCAACCTTTTCTACCATCACGAAGGTTCAAGTTCATGATTCCAGCCAATTTGCTTCCTTATTTTTGGGAAGTGATAACCACTGAACATCGCCTTTGAGTAGCGTACGCTATGACGCGTATTTATCGTTCCGGGCAAGTGTTGCCACGATTACGGCAAATTATGGAGCTTTTCTTGGACAATCTTGGCCAATCTCCCTAAGTGGGTATGCTTGGCTTCACAAACGTGCCACGGGGGTGCTGGGGCGGTCGCCGCGAGTCGTACACACACGAGCGCTAGGCATTTTTTGGTTTGTGATCTGTCGGGTGGTCGACGCGAGGCCTACGCTCATTGCGGGTGTTTGGAAATTTTTTCCATTTTGAACTGTGTACACGAAAAATTACGATTTGCTAAACAGCTTCGCTGTAATACATTTATAGACAAACAGACGGAAGTTAGAAAAAACTAAAGTCAAAGACTCACGACTAAGGTCTTAGCCCTTACACTCCTACAAGAAGCGACAGTTACAGAGCTAGACAAATAAAGGAACAAGCTCACGGCCTCTCGGAGTGTGGCATTCAAGACATATCGGAAGTTGGTGCTATGCGTCCTCGTTACCGCGGTATTCTTAACCGGCGACCGAAGGATGGCGTTTCAGGTCTCTGTGCGAGGGTCTCTGTGCGAGGCGTAGGATTACTGTCTTGACTGGCAGGATTCAGCGTGAACTGAGGTTCCCCGGCGCAGAGCACGGGCGCCTCGGTTAGCGGGAGACGCGGGTTTGTACGCCCGACGATGTGGCGGCGCCCGCTGCACAAAGGAACGGCGCCCAGTCTACACGGCGCAAAGCTCGGGCGCCTGGAGATGGGGCAGGAACGTGTGTCCCTACGGAGCGGGCACCGCTGTGCCGGGAGGGCTGACGACATCCCGGCGCGGCTGCACGGTTGCCGTCCTCAGATAAATTTCACCCTTGTCTTGAGGAGAGAGAGACAAAACTTTTTTATTGAACGAAGGTGGGGTGGTTCCTCATTTCAGGTAACCATGTGCTGTCCCTGCTGGACTGGCCCTCTCGACCAGCAGAAGTTGATCTTGAGGGAGGGAGCTGGACAGCAGTATCTCCCACTGCTCCGGGGTAGGGGAAGGAAAAGGGGCTGGCAGGTCTGGGTTCTTGACACACTCCCGTATTATGTGCCGTAGAGTGCCTGGTTGAGTACAGAATTTACATTGTGCGTCGAATTGTGTAGGAAAGAACAGATGCATCCTGACTGGATGTGGAAACGTATTTGTCTGTATTAGTCTGAGTGTGGTTCTTGGTTCCTTGAGAGCTCTGGGTGTGGTGCCCGGAATGTTCTTCTACTGAGCCTGTAGTGTTGGGTAATTTCGTGGAAGGTTCTGAGTGGCGTGGGTTCCGGTGTCTCCTCCGCGGCCTGGTGGGCGAGATCTCGGGCCATGAGATGGGCGTGTTCGTTGCCTCTCATGAAGGAGTGCGCCGGTGTCCACACAATTGCCACCTTCCTGTCCGGCGTCTTGCTTTTCAGGATGCGTAGCGTCACGGGTGACACCCATCCCGACATGAAGCTGCGGCATGCCTCTTGTGAGTCTGTGACAATGGTCGTGGTGTTGGTTTGCGTGAGGGCGAGAGCGATGGCAAGTTCTTCAGTTTCTTTGGTTGTGGCTCTTGGAATGGATGCACTGGTCAAATGCTTACACCCGTCCGTCACCACGGCCACCATGGCTCTTTTACCGCTGTAGTGGGCTGCGTCAGTGTAGGTCGTCGTCGGGACCCGGGAGTAAATCTGATTCAGCGTTTTTGCGCGTGCTTCTCTGCGACCTTGATGGTAGTTCGGGTGCATGTTTCTAGGTATCGGGTGGACTATTATGGATTTACGCCACGATTCCGGGATCACCTGCGACTGAGGCTGGTCTCGTGGAACCCACTGAAGTTTGGTCAGTACACTGCGGCCCGTTCGTGTACGAGCAAGCCGTGCCCTTTGATTTGACAAGTGGCCCTCAATGAGTTCCGATACAGTATTGTGCAGCCCCATACGCAGTAACTTGTCTGTGTATGCGCTCATGGGTAATCCAAGGGCTTGCTTAAGTGACTTGCGTATGAGCACGTCGATCTTCTCCTGTTCCGTTCTACTCAGGATGACGTATGGAGTCACATAAGTTATTCGTGAGAGGACGAACGCTTGGATAAGCCTGAGCGTGTCGCTCTCTTTCATGCCTCTGTGTCGATTCGTGACCCTGCGTACCATATGCGTGACCTGTTCGATGGTCTTGGTGAGTTGCTCTACCAATGCATTGTTCTTGCCGTCCGCCTGGATGAGCAGACCCAGAATCCTGATTGATTTGCTTGGCTTGATGTCGTGCCCATCGAGGGTGATTTGCATGTTGTCGACATCTTTATTTGTTCGGCGTCTCCTCACCACGAGAAGCTCAGGCTTCTGTGGCGAACACGACAGGCCACATCTATTTGCGTATTCATTTACAGCGTCGGCGGCGAGCTGGAGTGTGTCCTGCAACCCTCCTAGGGAG
The DNA here is from genome assembly GCA_013339765.2 of Haemaphysalis longicornis. Classification (NCBI taxonomy): domain Eukaryota; kingdom Metazoa; phylum Arthropoda; class Arachnida; order Ixodida; family Ixodidae; genus Haemaphysalis; species Haemaphysalis longicornis. The sequence goes on along the minus strand of CM023449.1, from coordinate 54,817,043 downwards.
TCGGGGCCCGTCCACAGGGTCACGCCGTCCGCGTACAGGGCATGGCTTAAGTTAGGTATTCTTCTCAGCGGCTCTGGGAGATCCAGGAGTGCGATGTTGAAGAGTAATGGGGAGAGGACTGAGCCTTGGGGAGTCCCTCTACTCCCGAGAGTGATGGGATTAGAGGTGACGCCCCCGATCTTGAGTATGGCTTTGCGGTTGGAAAGAAAATCAACAATGTAGTTGTAGGTCCTCTCCCCGCATCCTGTTTTGGGCCAAGCTTTGAAGGATCGCCTCGTGTGCCACGTTATCGAAGGCTCCTTTCAAGTCCAGAGTGAGGATAGCCCTCGGGGAGTGACGCGTGGCAGGGACGAGGACCTCCTCCTTCAGTTGGATGAGCACGTCTTGTGTCCCGAGATGTTTCCTGAAGCCAAACATTGTGTCCGGCATTTGTTGTGTTGCATCAAGGTGGTTTTGTAGCCTTTTCAGTATAATTCTTTCCATAATTTTGCCAATACAGGATGTTAGCGATATCGGTCGCAGGTTCTCAATGTGTGGCGATTTGCCCGGCTTCGGGATGAAGCGAACCTCAGCCATCTTCCATTGATCCGGGAGTTTTCCTTTCCATCCAGAAGGTGTTAAAATGTCTAAGCAGGATTTCCATGGTGGGGTCATCTAGGTTGGCAATAACCTTGTTTGTAATTTGGTCTGGGCCCGGGGCAGTGTTCCGCTTCCTGTCTGCTATTGCCTCTCGTAGCTCGTACAGTTGGATCTCCTTGTCTAGCTCGGGGTTAGGATTTCCTTTGTAGGGAGGGGGAGAAAAGCCTCCATGTGTCTGGAGGTACTTCTTCTCCAGCTCTTTCAGAAGTTCGGCGCTGGTTCCAGAATAGGCGTTGAGTGTGCGTATTAGGTCCCTGTTAGATGCCCCTTTACTTTTCAGAGGGTCGATTAAGTGCCTAATTAGTTGCCATGTTTTCTTGTGGTCAATGTGCCTTGTAGGCCATCGCAGACTTGTAACCAATTATCTTTGCATAGTGCTGCCGCATAATTTTCAGCCTGTTTGTTTATGAGGGATATACGCTTCCGGAGCTTTTTATTGTGTCTTTGCCGCTTCCACCTTCTTGTGAGGCTGTGTCGCGCTTCCCATATGTGGAGGAGTTTTGCGTCCACATAAGGTATGACACCCGAACTCCAACAGGTCTTGGTTGCTGGGTTGGTTGCTTCAAAACATGGCACATACCCACGTGGGTGATTGGCCAGAAAAAATTGTACCTGATCAGAATGTGACCTATATTATTCTAGATCCCAAAATTTAGAGCAGGAAATAAGGAACAGAAAATATTTATTTTATATGAAAGTACAGTGAGGAAGAAAAAAATTAAATAAATGTGGACTCTAAGCTAGCTAGCGGAAATATATAGAGTGAAGGGCGGACACAACGTTCTGTGGCAAACTACATCCCCATGTTAAGACGTCGTATTTCTCCTCTTGTACGGACTCCTTGCTGAATCTTTTCTTCTGGAACATACCTGCAATCGGGTGATTATTCCTGTTTTTTAGCAGCTAAGTGGTTGAGCTAATAGTTAATGTATGCTGTTTGCCGTAATAATACAAAGAAAATGCCGAGCGCATGTGAGCGCGTGCCTCGCGGTGACCGCCGGCATTTAAAAAATGAAGGAAGCTCACTGTAGCACGTAAAACGTGAAGGTAGCGAAGCTGTAGGAAATATTCGCGAACATCTCGAAGCTTTAATCACTGTTGCTGTAAATGTAAGCTTATTTCATTTTTTCGGAAGTGATAATCATTGGACAATCACCTTAGAGGGGCGTGCGCTATGACGCGTCTTTCGCGTTCTGAGCAATTGTTCCCACTATAATTGCGAACGATGGAGTCTTTTGTTCCTAGCAAGTGTCGCCACCATTACGGCGAACGCTGGAGTTTTCTTTAGGCAATCTTGGCCAATCTCCCTAAGTGGCATGCTTGGCTTGACAAACGTGCGCAGTTGCGCTGGACGATAGTCGCGAGGCACGCACACATGAGTGCTTGGCATTTTCTTCGTTCGGCCTCGAACGTTGGGCAATTTCTTGTTATTTTTAACTGCGGACACGGAAAAGTACGATTTGCTAAACAGCGGGGCTGTTAAAAAAAAACTCCCACCTCCCCTCGCGGGAACCCCTGTGTAGATGCGACGCATAGGGGTTTCATGATGATGATGATGTTTAGAGTTTAATGGCGCAAGGCCGACTAAGGGCAAAGAGCGCCAAACAAAAGTGATTACATGAAACTGACATGGAAGTAAAAGAACACTTTAGTAAAAATAAACAAAGTAAAACACAACGTAATGAAGATGACTGGTGTAAAGGGCCAGGTTGTCAACATGCATGATAAGAAATGAGATGTAAAAATTTACGTCGGTGAGAAACTCGAAAACGCGTTGGATTGAAAACAGGGCTTCGTCTCCTAAGAAGTGTGACGGGTGTGGTGGAATATGTCGTGTGTGTAGTTGAGGAAGTGTTTGCGTCGTGTAGTGTCGAGTGCCTTACATTGTACGAGGATGTGCATCACGGATAGGGCCTCTCCGCACCTACTGCACAGAGGTCTTGGAGACCCAGTGAGAAGGCGCGAGTGTGTTGCATGAGTATGCCCTATCCGTAATCTGGCCAAGGCGACTCAGTGTATCTATTGCGTGTGTCGGTGGTGTATGGTCCCAAGTGTGATTTTATTACATGTAACTTGTTGTCTGTCTGTTCACTCCAGTGTGTTTGCCATGTTTTGCGAAGTTGTTGTCTGATGTGTGGTTTCACGTCAGTGTAGGGTAATGTGGTTATGTCTACTGCATTCGAGAGTGTAGCAGCAGCAGCCATTCGATCCGCTGCTTCGTTCCCGGCTATACCACTGTGGCCAGGGACCCAGCAAAGGACTAGTTCAAATTTGTGGACATACACCGACATAATATCCTTGATGATCAGATTGATAACGTGGTTTTTTCGAGGGCACTGTTGACGACAGTGCCCGCACAACACTGAGGGAATCTGTATAGATAATGGATTGTGGGATGTGGCTTTGAAGTATACCGTAAGCCTCTGCCGTAAAGATACTAGTATGACTATTCAGAGTTCTAGTGACACTAAGGCCGGGCCCATGCGCCGCGCAGGACACAGAGGTGGAAGTCTTAGAGGCATCCGTATAAAATTCAGAATAATGATACTTCTCCTGCAAATACAAGAAGTGCTGCTGAATTGCACATGTGGGAGCTCGGTTTTTATCAACATGTGTGAAAGATGTGTCGCATGACACAGGGCGGAGATGCCATGGTGCTATGAAATCTGTTACACAACTTTGGATGGTGTCTAAAAAGGAGACAGCAAGCTCTGACGCTTCCTCTCTAACTCTGTAAGAGAAGGGCGCAGGAGAACGATGGTCGATTTAAAAGGAGTACAGTCATGGATGTATCATGAAAAACTGATTTAAAAGGATGGTGTGGCATGGATGAAATTTTAAAGGCATAAAGGAGGTCTGTGTATGCTCGTTGACGTTGAAGGTTCCATGTGTTGCACTCTACATACAGGCTTTCGACCGGACTAGTTCGGAAGGCGCCACACGCCAAGCGGAGCCCTAGATGAAGGACAGGGTCCAGCATTCTGAGGGATGTTTTAGTGGCTGACCCATAGACAAACGCTACCATAGTCCAGTCGTGAACCTATTAGGCTGGTAAAAACACGTAAAAGAAGTTGTTTGTCAGCACCAAAAGAGATGTGCGACAGAACCTTCAGGATATTCATTGTTTTTAAGCATTTATGTTTAGTTGTTTTATGTGTGGGATGAATGTGAGCTTTTCGTCAAAGATTATACCTAAAAACTTGTGTTCCTTTTTGACAGGAATAGAGGCACCGTGGAGCAGAATGTCTGGATCCGGCCGCATGCCACGCCTCTTAGAAAACAGAACACAAGTGCACTTTCCTGGATTAAATTTAAAACCGTTGCGATCTGCCCAGACGGCTAGCTTGTTCACACCAAGCTGCACTTGGCGCTCGCAGATAGACAAGTTACACGATTTGAAGGACAGTTGAATATCGTCTACATAGATTGACAGGAGATCGATGGTGGCAGTGCCTTCTGAAGAGAATTCATTTTACAATAAACAAAGTGCAACTCAAAACACCACCCTGCGGCACGCCGTTTTCCTGCACATGAACCCTAGAGAGTGCAGCTCCAACTCGCACGCGAAACGTTCTTTCAGACAGGTAACTAACAAGCGTATTCATCATGTTACCTGACATGCCAAAGGACTTCAAATCGCTGAGGATGCCGTACCGCCAAGCAGTGTCGTACGCCTTTTCAAGATCAAAGAATACTGTCATACAGTACTGCTTATGCAGGAAAGCATCTTTAATATACGACTCTAACGCAACGAGTTGATCGTTCGTAGATCGCCCCACCCTAAAGCCCGCCTGGCAGCTCTCGAGAAGACCGTTGTACTCTAAGAAGTACACGAGTCTCCTGTTTATCATCTTCTCGAGGAGCTTACACAGGCAGCTTGTCAGGGCGATGGGCCGGTAGCTAGCGGGAGAGGAAGGGTCCTTTCCTTCCTCCAGGAAAGCCACTACTATGGCCTCCCTCCAAGAGCGAGGAATGTGCCCCGAAAGCCATATGTTGTTGTATAGATGTAGGAGTGTTTCAAGAGTGTCTGGGTGTAGGTGTTGTATCATGGTGTATGTGATTTTGTCTGCACCTGGAGCTGAAGGCTTACATGTGCTCAGAGCAACCTTCAGCTCATGAAGTGAAAAAGGAGAATTGTAAGAAGTGTGCGACTTGTTGTTATCACGCAGGGACTTCTTTTCTACAGATGTTTTGTGTTTCATGAAAGTGTTTGTGTAGTGTGCTGAACTGGACACGTGTTCGAAGTGTTGTGCAAGTGTGTTAGCCTGGTCTTCCAGTGTGTCCCCTGTTGTACTAACCAGGGGCAGGCTGTGTGTCTGTTGTCCTTTTAGTTTTCGTATTCGTGTCCAGACTTTATGTGTGTCAGTGTATGAGTTGATGGAAGTGAGGAAGGTGCGCCAACTCTCCCTTTTCGCCTCACGACGCACTCGCTTTCCAAAAGCCTTTGCCCGTTAAAAGAAATGAGGTTATCTGACGTGGGGTAACCGGCGAAGGACACCCACGCCTTGTTCTGGGCCTCTCGCGCCCGCCTGCAGTCCTCGTTCCACCAGGGCCTCCTTGGGCTGCGGGACCCACTGGAGGCCTGGGGAATGGACTTTCCGGCGGCGTCGAGGATGTGCGCCGTGACGAGTTGGGCGGCTTCCTCCACGTGTAGGTGTTTTATGGTTGTGTGGTGTAGTTTAGATGTTTCTGTGAATGTAACTCCAGTTTGCTTTGGATTCATTAAACCTGTTATGGGAAGATGGACTGCTCGGGCCTATACCTATATACGTTAATGAAGTGGGGAAATGGTCACTACCATATGGGTCCGTGCCCACACCCCACTCAAGACATGGAAAGAGAACTGCGGAACCAATCGCCAAGTCAAGACATGAGTATCTGTTGTGACCTATGTTATGGTATGTAGGCTGTTTTTTGTTGAAAAGGCATGCTCCGGAGGATGTAAGAAACTTCTCTAACAGGCGACCTCGGGCATCCGTTCTGGAGGAGCCCCAAAGAGAGTGTGCGCGTTAAGGTCGCCTGTTAGTATTATGGTTCGGGCAGCTGGTCAACCAGTGCCTCGAAATCAGAGCTCAGAAGTGCAAAATCAGGAGGAATGTAAATGGAGCATACCGTTATCAACCTATTAAATATTATCGTACGGATTGCTACAGCCTCTAGGGACAGTGTTCAGAGTGACAGGGTGGCAGCTAAGGATTTCCGGGCAATTATGGTCACAACACCGCCAGAAGAGTGTGTGCAGCCATCCTGTCCTTTCTAAAGACCATGTAACTATTCAAGAAATTTGTGTGCTTGGAATTCAAATGTGTTTCCTGAACACACATTACACTTGGCTGATTAGCATGCAGTAGTTCGTATACATCGTCAGATTTTTAAGAAGACCTCTACAGTTCCATTGAACAATATTTTCTCTTCCCATTATTTAGTGTGAGAGCTACTGGAGTGTGTGTGTTTGTTTGTTTATGTGTCGTCTTTCGGGGCTGTGACTCTCGCCTTTTTTGGCTTGTCGGGAGGCTTGGCGTCGGGACGCGTTCCTTGCGCTGCGTTGCAGGCAGGAACGAGGCCCGACATCCATGTCGTCGTCGGATGTCCGAGGGGTGCCCGACGGACCGGGCCCCCCGGACTTGGCCCCCCCTCGGGAGCCCTTCGTTTGAGCCGCCACCGCCGAGGGCGTCCGGAGCGCCAGAGGTGGCACGGGCGGTGCGGTGGCGGTGGGAACCGGTGCGGGGCCCATGGTGTCCATCACCTCGGTACCCTCCAACGCACCGGAGGACGGGGAGACAGAGGCGGGAGCGGCACCGGTCCCGACGGAAGAGGTTGCCACCACAACCGCTGCTGCCTCAGCAAGCGGCGTGGTGGCGGGTTGGGCTGCCAGAGGCAACCCACAGGGGGGCGGCGGAGGGACCAGGTCAGACTCGCTGAACTGGGTCCCTGTGGAAACCAGACGCCGCTCCACCCCCCGGCGAGCTGCGTCGGCGTACCTCCCCAGAGGGAAAGAAGCGAACCTCTTCCGCGCCTCTGGGAAGGTGATGTTTTCTGTGACCTTGAGATTGATTATTTTCTTTTCTATTTGGAACTTATCGCATTTCCTGGAGTAGGCCGCATGTGGGCCCCTGCAGTTTGCACAAGTGAGGATGTGAGAATTACAGTTGTCGGTGGGATGGTCCTGCGCGGCGCATTTCGCACACGTTGTTTTGCCGCGGCAAGAGGTTGTACTGTGCCCGAACCGCTGGCACTTGAAGCAACGGCGCGGGTTCGGAATGTAAGGACGAATGGAGCATCGAATGAAGCCTGCATTTATATATTGTGGAAGTGCCGAGCGGTCAAAGGTCAGGATAATGTGTTTGGTTGGGATTATCTTATCGTCCCTGCGCATCGTGATGCGCCGCACAGCTGTGACGCCCTGATCCTTTAGACCTTCGAGAAGGTCAGCCATCTGTTTCCGTCAGGAGATCTGTCTCAGAAATCACACCCTGGGAGCTGTTTAGGCTCCTGTGGGGCGTGACCCTGATGTCCAGATCATGGATGCGGGTTTGTGCAAGAAGAGTGCGGGCTTGTTGTCCAGCATTGAGTTCTACAAGGATTTCTCCGGTCCTGAGCTTTTTAGCTTGATATTTGCCACCTATGGTGCTTTGCAGAAATTTAGAGATCAAGAATACGGACATGGAAGCGACAGGTCTTGCTGAGTCAGCTGACTCAATCACAAGAAAACGAGCATAGTTATTCACGGTTGTTGACAAGACAGTTGTTGAAAGAGGTGGGAACGAAACTTCGGTGCGGCCCCTTTTCGGGGGCCGATCACGTTTGGGGGGGGGGTTTGGAAAATGCCATATGATACATTGGAAAGCAGGGAGACTGGGGTACTTTCTTCTTTGACCTTACCCTGGGTAGCCAAAGAGGTCCCGGAGCTCCCTGCCTGGTAGACAGACAGGGAGCCCATCCGCCGGAGCTTGACCTGGGCTCCGACGGCCACCGTTCGTGGTTTCTAACCCTCCACCTATAAAAACACATCGCCAGGTTGGATCCAGCTTATGTTTGGGGGCTCGGGGTCCGCGGTATCGCCAGTACCGTCACCAAGATTGCTCAAGGTGCCCCGTGCGGGGGGCATAGGGGTTCACGTTGCAGCGTTGGACAGCGGAGGAACGGCGCTGGAATGATGGAGCGGAGCGGCGCAGGCACCGCGTTTTATAGCGCGCATAACTTTGAGGGGACGCGCCGGCGCCCAGTGCGTCTGCCGCGGCTAGGACGCAACACAATCCAACACAATCCACTTTAATACAATCCAAATCCAATCGAATCCAATCCAATTCAATCCAAGCCAAGCCAAGCCAATCCAATCGAATCTAATCAATGGCCTAAAATGTGCCCGGAAAAAAACTGAACTCATTAGAATAAGACCCTCCAAAGAAGAAATTCCCTCTGGAAGCATAGTAATTGACAACCAAAACATTCTCTTCAAACCGACGACAATAATATTAGGCATGCACATACAAAACGACAACAAGGCCACCACTACCTTGGACAAGCTAAAGAAAACAACACAACAACTGGCTAGAGCCATCCGAAGAATCACAAGAACAAGAAAAGGCATGAGAGAAGAAGACACTCTCAAGCTGGTGCAAGCATTAATCATGAGTAGAATTACTTACAGCTTACCGTACCACCACATCGACGCAAATCAACATGAGAGGGTCGACGCACTCATCAGAACAGCCTACAAGCAGCTCTCGGTCTTCCCATATACACCTCAAATGAGAAATTCTACAAGTTTGGAGTGTGCAACACCTTTCGGGAGGTCACAGAGACTCTCCTAGAAGCCCAGAAAGAACGACTACTGAATACCAAGACTGGAAGAGAAATACTGAGAAGAGCCGGGTACTCAGTCCACTCAGAGTACATACAGAGAACGACAGAACTTCCTCCTCAACAAAGAGCAAGCCTCAAAATTGCACCGATTCCCCGAAAAATGAATCCCACATACAACAAAGGAAGAAGACTAGCACGACAAGATACATAAGGAAGACATACGGCAAAGACCCGGACGCAGTCTACACCGACGCGGCAACTAACAGCGTGGCAACGCCTCAGCGGTGGTAGTCAACTGCGACGGGAAAGCTCTAGACTTCCTAATGAGCAACAAACAGAGCATACAAGAAGCCGAAACCACCGCCATCCTAATGGCCATAAGGTGGGGCGAGCACAAAAAGAAAAATCTCACCATAATTACTGACTCCACGAGACCAATTAGAAACCTAATTTGCGGAATAATTCCTAAAACCGCAAAGAATATAATGCCTCTGACATCGAAAGGCAAACACAAAATAATATGGACCCCGGCCCATCAGGGACTGGAAGGAAATGAAAAAGCGGACTCCCTCGCGAGGCAAATCATGGACCGCGGGGAGTCTGAGCATTCATACGCCCTTCCTCCATACAGTGCGGCTACCGACCGACTCCGGTTATGCCGACTAAGCAGAAAAACAATGCCGACACCTCATCTTCTACTAGACGCAGAGGAGGCCAGAAATCTTAGGAAAATTCAGACAAATACCTACCCACATAAGTCTAGATTAGCGCTCATGTTTCCGGATAAGTATAACGAAGAATGCCAGAAATGCCATCAGAAGGCAGACCTCTTCCACACTATATGGAACTGCCCGACCATATGGCAACAGAACAACTACAAGACATCTATAGAGTCCTGGGAAGCGGCACTGTCCAGCTCGGACCTCTCCAGTCAGCGAGAACTGCTGGAAAGAGCCAAGCTAGGGGCTTTCGCCACTGGATTCCTGGAAATAGGATTCCACCCTTGACTCCACCCCCTCCTCTTCTACCTTTGTGAATAAAGTTTACCACCACCACCACCACCACCCCTCGCGAGAGAGTGTTCGCTATCGGAGAGGAGAGGGGGTGAGCGGCGGAGAGCGCAGCTGGCGCGGCGAGGAGAATGGGGGAGGGGGCGGACGCCGACAACAACGGCCGACGCCGGATGCAGGGACAAGGCGAGTGAATGAGATGCAGCCGCATCTAAAACACGCACGTGCCGTGCGCTCCTGTGTGAGTGGCTGGCGGCGACCACGCAGCGCCCCCGAAGCACGTTTGTAAGGCCAACCATACCTACTTAGGGAGATTGGTCAAGATTGCCAAAAAAAATCTCAAGCGTTCGCCATAATTATGGAAAGACTTGCTCGGAACGATAAAAACACGTCATAGTGCACGCCCCTTCAAGGGTGATTTCCAACGATTATGAATTCCAAAAAATGTACGAAGCTCACACTTATACCAACCATGATGGAGTATAGGTCGTTGAGGCAGCGAATGAGCAAATCGGCTGCAACCGTAGACTCAACCCGTCGCGATGGGCATGAAGGTTGCGTACAGCTTCGCTACCTTCAAGTCTTACGCGTTAGTGGGAGCTTCCTTCATTTTTCTCATCGACTTCGTCTTCCTCGAACTTATCACAATGAACTAAGCGTTGCTTGAAAGCCCCTACGTCTGAGATCGGTTGACTTAAAGTTAAGCCTAAACGTGAGTTCTTAGGTCTGACGTCAAACTATTAGGTCAAAGTCCTTAAGTGGTGCTACATATTAGAATAAGTACTCATTGCATGAAGGCTTGTTGTATACTGATCAAGTTTGTGGAAGAAGGTCCACATACGTAGTTGTGTATTAACAAAGCTTCATAGGCACCAAGGGATGCCATTGCAGCACGCATTACCAAAGACGCTGGTGCCCGCTGTGAATGTTGCGTAAAGTACCAACAAATCGTCAATCGATATCTTAGAGCTGAGTGTTACGATGGTCAACGGTAAGAAAAATCCAGCCCTAACTCCGAATCCCGCGTGCCTATTGCTTAATGCGTAAGAATTGTGGTAGCAGTGGTGGTTGGTGGCAAGATTTAACGTGAAGAAAAGGTCAGCGCTAGCCGAGAGGAAGGGAAGCTCACTCTGTATATTTTACGTCCCTATGCAGTCGCCTTCAATGCGGTAACACTAGATTGGCGCTTTGAAAAAGCGTGAAATAATAGGGCACAGTTTGTGACGGAAACGGCGGCTAAATGGCTCTCACTAGGACACTTTCTGGGAAACCTCCAGCACAAGTGGAACTCACACAAGGAAGATATGACGGAACTGAGATTTAATTAGGCTCCAACCAATACAATGCAAAAAGGCAAAAAACCCGACGTTTCGAGCCGGCTCGGCTTCTTCTTCAGGGGTGACAGTGGCCACGCTGCAGCTCCATCTTATAGTCTCACATTTGCTGGCCTCGCACAAAGCCCCTCGCTGCGGCACGTAATCCGTGTGTGTACACCGAGGGGAGAGTGCCAAGCGAGCGATTAACATTCCCAGGTGTGCGTTGAATATGCCACGATTCGAGGAAAAGCCGCTTCCTCCAGTCGTTTCCCTTCGAGGATGGCCGTTCCGGCGAAGTCAATTTTGTGGTCGGCCATTTCACAGTGTTCGGCGACTGCGCTGCGAACTCTATTCTGCTTCCGGACGTCGTTCTTGTGTTGCCTAATCCTCTCCGGCAGGTTTTTGGTTTCACCGATGTACGAGGCGTTGCACCCCGCGCACGGAATGCGGTAGACGACCCCGGGTGCCCGGCACGGATTACGTGCCGCAGCGAGGGGCTTTGTGCGAGGCCAGCAAATGTGAGACTATAAGATGGAGCTGCAGCGTGGCCACTGTCACCCCTGAAGAAGAAGCCGAGCCGGCTTCGAAACGTCGGGTTTTTTGCCTTTTTGCATTGTATTCCCAGGCAGCACAAGCATGTGCGGGCAATCTTTGCCCAAAGAACATTGGCCAGCCCTTTTCCCCCCGGCCAATCTTTGGCCAAAGTGTTCGGCCCTTAATCCAAAATGGTCCTTGGCCGTGTAAGGCTGGAGCTTGGCTGTCATTCATTGGCCAATCTGCTTTGGCCGCTGATACCATTGGGTCACCGACCATTGGCCGAATACGTATGGCCTACAATTGGCCAAAGAAGTATGGCCTACTATTGGCCAAAGACGTATGGCCTACTATTGGCCAGGCATGTATGGCCTACCATTGGCCAAGCATGTATGGCCTACCATTGGCCAATATGACCTTCCATTGGCCATATTCTGGTTATTCTATGCAGGCCAGAGGAAGCCCGCCCAAGGCTGCTGCCATGCATGCCCTGGAGCAGGCCGTTAACCTTGGCCCTGTTAATGGCACACAGTTGTTATGTAATGAAACACAAACCAGTCAGTTTTATGTCTTTATTTGTCCTTACGCAATGCATGCATTTCCTTTTGTTGGCTTTCAGAGCACTTAGATAGCATTCGCAGAGTATATTTATCAATTCTTCATAATCAGCATCGTCCCAGCGTCGTGCTTATTTATATTGCCTTTCTATCTGTGTCTTCGTCTTTCCTTGCAATGTTTTCGCATGAATTCTTCATAATGGCTGCCCCAATTCCCTTGTCGGCTTCTTGGTCTGGCTTTGCTGGTCCTGGAAATGAAAAATGAATAATTATGAAACAAACAAATGAAATCAAAGCAATAAGCAGACCTGCCTACTTTCGCTGACTGTGCGCGGGGACCCTTGAATTTCTATCCCATCACCATTGTACGAATGGTATCTCGAATTTCCCGAAAAGCGGGCCGCCACAGCACAGATGTTTTCTTTTAATGACGCGTGCACGTTGTTTTGAAAAAAAAAATGGCCGCCACAGAACAGAGCTTGTTTTTTTTTAATCACGCGTGCACGTTAGTTTTTGTTGCTGCGACAGTTGCGGTGCTGCGAATGAGTACTCAACCGCCATTCTTATAGAAACATTATAACCATAATGTAGAGTACCACTAAGTGCAACTATGTGCTGCTCGAATGGTGTTTATGGCTTAGAAAAGCTTCCCACGGGACGCGCTCACCACAGTACTCTCCTAAAAGTATTAAATAGGTACAACAACGCTGGGTCTATCTGTTGTAGCTATCGTTGAACGCATATTATCGGCAGGAAGCACTGATTCAAGTTCGGTGGGGAGTGTGGGCAAACATGCGCTATAATGGCAGTGCAGATTGAGGCGGGCGTGTGTGCGTAAATGTGTGCTATACTTATGGTGAAGAGTCACTCAACCAGACAATGTCTTGAGCACATGCATTCTGAGCAGTTTTGAAAGCATGCGAAGGCCGCAATTGCTACCGTAAAAGTTGGAGCAAGTGTTCTCCTGCACGCAACTCGAGATCACCGGCAAAGTTGGGAGGGAGCGCTAATCCCGAAACACCAAAATTCAAGATGGCAGCAACGATCCCTCACCAACAAAAAAATACAGGAAGCAAATGCGCCTAACATTTCACCAATGTTACTCATCGCTTTCAAAACCACCGAGACAGTTTCGCCAAGTCAGTTTCAAAAAACAATTCGCAGAATTCCGCTTGAAGTCCGCCCCAGTCTAATGCCCTGACAGTAACCATGCAGGCTACCTTCCTCCGAACCATCCCGTGCATTCCTTATGCCATAGCAACCAAAGGACCCCCCCCCCTCTTTAAGTTTTAATCATCCCCAGATTTCGTTTTCAGTCATATTAGGTAGGTTCACTTTCCGGTGAAAATCTTGCAGGCATAGAGAAGGTCGTGGTCTCCGAAGTGTCACCGCATTGATGCAAGAAAAGCGATACATTCCGCATGAGCTCACAACCTCTCTAGTGCACAACAAAAACGCCACCCGATAAGCCGCTGGGGACACAATGACCAGGATCTGTGGCGCCTGATGCCTCCATGGAGGAACAAGCTTGCTGGCCGCACTCTTCTGCGCGTCGCGGTCCCACCGAAGGCGCCCCTCTCCAGAATAGCTCTTTCTTTGCTTTCGGTCGACCCTTCCGCAATTACCTCTTCAAATTTCGCACGCTACGGACAGGCCAGACATTCCTCCCTTTCTTCCATTGTAAGAGGGGAAAATTTTGAATAGGCTGGTTTGGCGAGGGCCGCGACAGTCGCGTTTAAGTTTTGGATGTCGGGTTAAGACTTGGAGAAGCACAAGTGACACCCCCCCTCTCTCTACCAAGGGGGCTGGTAGCCGCGATGCTCAGCCCACCGCAACCCCAAACCTTTAGCGATGCCTCTGTAAACACGTTTGTTGATAAGCTTATAAATAGAACTGACACCGAACGCAACGAAGACGACATTAATACAGAAAGTAAGGATGAGTAAATGCACACGCGCTTAAGCTACCTTGTTTCCTTTCTTTGTCTCGCGGCAGTTTTGCTGTGGGTAGGGGCGGAGGCAGGATATAGGAATGATCTAGAGGCAGCAACGTCGCGCGGCGTTTGGTGAAGTGAAATCACTGCGCTTCGGTAACACTTATTAGGGTTCTTCACATGAATGTTAAAATAAAAGAAGGTGGAACGGAACTAAATTAGCAACGTTAATTTTTCACATCTACTATCGAAATGGGGGCTTTACATGCTGATGTTGCGCCTCTATTTAGCATTAGTTTCCGCGCAGTGTGGCCCAAACCCAACCCTCGAACGTATGTCATGTCGTCAGACAAAAAAAAAGGCAGTTTTTAGCATATCGTTACCAGTGTTTGCGTTACCGTTTACCGTGTTACCGGAATCGCTGGCCACGGTGAAGCCTGTGGCGGTAAGTTAACCGTTCGCGGTAACTCTCGCGCTGCGAAGCCTACTCCCGCAAATACGGTAAACGGTAACGTAAACACGGTAACGATATGCTAAAACTGCGTTAAAATAATGTCTGGGGACATCCCGTGCACCGAAACTGCCACACTGAGACATCCTGCACCAACATGTGCGTGCACCGAAATGTAAATGTAAGTACAGTTCAAATATACAATCTTTAAACGCCGAAGTATGAACGAACAAAGGAAAAAAAGCATTCAGGGGCAACAAACAGCAACAAAGAGTGTATGAAAAAGTTAAGAAAGAAAAACGCAAAAAATTGCAGGGGGTGCTTACGACTCTGAGAATGTGAAGGCGAAATTTTCTGTTGATATGCTTGAAATTTCGTACGAAAGTTACGGCCACCCCCACCCACACTTTTTTCCTGCCTTGGCTTCGGGACCATTTTTTCCTACACCCCTGTCAATACATGCATTGCACAACAGGGCTAAACACGCTTGCAAATACATGAAATAGAGTAAAGGAAGACCAACATACCTTCAAACACCGTCACCATGCACCGCCCTAGAGGGCACTCACGACGAATCGCAGGACGCGCTTCGTTGATGTCCCTCGTTGCACCGAAATTCCAGTACACACACACAATCGTTCCCTTCAAACAAAGACCGAGCACATAGCACGGTAGAAATAGGCGAGTCCTGGCTTCCTGCCGCGTATAATGACGTGAAGGATGCTGCTCTAAAGTTGAGAACGTAGTTTAGATTGAAAAGCACCGAACAAGTTAAAATAAACTGAAATTACGCCGTGGAAACGATCGAAAATTACCCCAACGTGCCTAGCCGCCCAACTCTTTTGCCGGCCATTGCTTACTGGCTTTGCTTTGGCTTCAGCTACTGTCGTCTTGCTGCTCGCTGTGGCTACTGTTCAGTTTCGGTTTTAGTTTGTTTTTTGTTGCTGCTGAGATGCTTTACAAAATAAATAACTGTAGGAGATCCCATAGTCATACACCATAGGATTTCTCAAAACTCCTGAGCAACTTTATGTCATAGACTATCTATGTCTATATCTATATTTATGTCATAGACAGTAATATCGGCGTCAAATGAAATGCGAACACAAAAATATGAACCCATAACGTGCAAAATTGAAAAATACTGTTCGCAGAGTTCATATATTGGCTTGCTGTTGGTATGTTTGGAAATCCACTTTTCCAAATGTTTCTGTAACTAATGCACGCGTCATTTTGGCTTGCATAGAAAGAAATTGCGCTATTTGTGGGTTCAGGTTCATATTTTTGGGTTCGCGTTTCATTTGACGCCGATAGTACGTCGACGTACATTTGCTAGATCTATTTTGGTTTCACCCGTTCTTGCCAAACCTCACCCCACTGCTGAGCGCAGTCGCTGCTTGAATAACTAATGACCTCATTAAAAGATGTCAAGTGAACTTCATAAGTTGAAGAGAAACGTAGATTTTTCTATGCGCTACCTTGAGCTCGTCAGCTGCTTTAAAACGAGATTGAAGTTAAATATTGGCTTCTTTCTAGCATGAGGCAGTTGCTTAAGTGGTCAGTACGCCTATATGTAATTACACAGATATATTAGGGTTGTTTAGCCACCTAGCCAAAAACAATTTTTAAAGATGTTTTCGCATACTTTAGGCAGTGACATTTTTGTTAATAAGAGCTTTCAGACGTTTCACGCGCGGATTAAGGAAGTTTAGCTGTAACAATTAAAAGCAATGTGAAAGGTGCAACATTGCAAACAGGCGGGTGCAGTACGCGAAGCAGCAAACTTACAAAAACATAACAAACCGGAAAGTAAAAAAAAGTGGCTGGAGGGAGAGGGGGAAGGCTAAAGCCAGCAAAATTAGAATAGGTGATATCTCAAACACTGATGGCGTGGCTCCTGTTTGTACGTAAGGGTCACAAGTTTTGTATTTATATAGAGCCGCGCGAAACGGGCGTGTGGCTGCCTTCAGTTACAGGAGTGTAGGGGGGGGGGGGGTAGCCTATGAGGAAAATTCCGAATTTTATTAGACCATCAGCCACATCGTAGACAAGGGGTTTCACTTAGAGTTGGAACTGCAACTCACCGCTGCGTCGTGAAATGAGTGGCGAGCACAGCTAGAGGTTTCTTCTTTTTTTTCCCCATCAGAAAAACAGGGATGGACGTCCGCATGCCGACGTTTATTTTCTTTACTCGGTGGAAAGATTGCCGAGCAAGTAAAATAAATAAAATTTTGTCATACCTTTCCCCTGAATTGTGTCACCCCTATGTCTATAGCTAAAACGTGTCACTGACAATCCACCTCCACAAAGTGGAATGCCTAATGATATTTATATGAATAAAAAGTTCCCGTTACACATTGTAGCATATAGGCGTTAACGCTACACATTGTATTTAAAACTTTGTCATACGGTCATTGTCTCTGCTGCATATTATGCATTATCTTGTCCACAATGTGTTAGGAGATCCCCCCGACAGTGCGTACTCTGGAACCTCCTCATGTACTCCGCTTATCTATTCCTTTATATGTATGCTTACCCTTCAATAAACTTCAAACTTCAAAATGCACCTATCCCCTTATCCCCCCTCTCCTACCCCCTCCTCGTCCCTCAGTTACATTCAGCCCGCCGTTTGAGCCGACACTAGACCTTCGATTGATTGATTGTAGGGTTTAACGCGCCGACGCAACGCAGGCGATGAGGCCCGCTGTAGTGGAGGGCTCCGGATTAATTTTGACCACCTGGGGATCTTTGACGTGCAATCTCGTACACACGGGTGTTATTGCTTTTCGCCCCCATCAGAAAAGTGGGCCGCCACGGGCCCGGAATCGAAACCCGCGACCTCGTGCTCAGCAGCGAATGCCTTAGCCACTGGCCACCGCGGCGGGAGACAGTAGACTTTCACTTCCTGCCTCAAGTTTTAAAACAAGCATATCGTCCCGCACAGAAGCGATGCTAATTATTTCTATCTTTCGAGGGGAGAAAAATCTATAGAAGTAGCTGAAAAGCGTTTTAGAAACCACAAATGTCCGCTAGGCCGGAAATGTTCGTGAACAAATTGGAAGCGACCGGTGCAAGAGTAGAGCGCATGTGGGAGAAACGGGATGGGAGTGACGGCGGCGTAGGGGCAAACATTTTTGTTTAGGCGAGAGGCGACCTCATGCCGGATCCTCCTTCAGCAGTGTCACCCGTAACCTCCATTGGTGTGTCGTTCACTATATAGATGGCTTGTTACTGGCGATATAAAATATACTATTCAAGTACTTGGCCAACTGATATCCTCACAAGGAATTGTAAGGATGTAACTATTCGTAATGCTGTTGTAATAATTCATTTTGGAGACAGATTGATCACCTCGGTTGCGTAAAAATGGCGGCAGTCAAAATCGTGAAGGAACCGTTCAAATGGGCTACATTTGCTACTTTGAAAAAAAAAAGCCGTGATACACGTTGCCTGGGTGAGAATATGTTTGTGGTAACGACATGCACAAGATTATTAAAACGATAATTGAAAGCATGCTATGACGTTGCAGGGAAACACCACGTAATGTTCCTTTAAATTTCCATGTTATAACACGCATACGCATTTCATCACAACCACGGAATACATTATTTCCAAATTCAGGACGCTCCCAGCACGTGATATCGTAGTATGAGGGTATTCACAATCGTATGTATAGCTTGTATTCAACACCTACGTGCAACCTCGTAACGCATGTATTATCCTCTGTGCATGTCAGGACAGTTCTTATGGCCTGGATGCCAGAAATATAGGGCTTCGCAACTTCCGTGGTTCCCACCATTTTTTATGAATAACTCACGTCGTTTCAGAGCGTTCGTGGTTCATACACATATACATTAGAGCGTAAAACATTAGCATGGCATGCAGCTATCGCAAAATGCATATTTAGAATACCTGAAGGGTTCTTTTTTCTTTGTCCAGGTACTGAATTACATAGGAAATATAACCGAAATGAAACGTCAAGGACCTTCCACTCACCAGTGACGAAAACGTGTTTTCGGTGAAGCAGCTGGGTCGCAAGACATTTTGGCACAGCGAAGTATGCAGTCATGCATAGCAGGGCTAAGGGGTATGCTGTTATTACGCCGCAAATTTAATAACATTTATTAACACAGCACATGTCTCAAATGAAAGGCTGATGTGAATCAGTAGCGCCACGTGTCTCACGGGCACTTAGCTGTATGGTAGGAGCATATGCATGTGCGTGGTAGGCTGGGAGAATGAAAATGAAATGACTGGTCTACATGCTCATTGCCTGTTTTGCTTTTATTCATGGGTATCACGCCTAAAGTAACCAGAGCGGTGCGGTGCTTCCAAACACAACACGAATGCTAGTTAGATCCGTTTGCAACACTGCCGTTTTTTTTTTCGTTTTTTTTTAAGAATGCCTTACCGTCGCCTTGTGCGGCGCCAACTTAATATCCTCGTATTGGTGAAAATGTAGCATTTAGGGGTAACTTTTTGTTTAAGCAAGCTGCGGCGCGAAATATATTTGAAATTTAAGTTAGCATCCTAGACACTAATATTTCAGTTAAAGCAAGTCTGATGTCAGTAGCCGTACCTGCTTTATCAGAGCTTATTAACTAAAGGAGAGATCTTTGGCCATCATTAGCTGATTCAAAGAAAGGGGTATTCGCTGAAGAGGTCACTGCCACCGCCTGGCACTCGCGAAGCTACATACCATGCTACTGCATGTCACATAGTCCCCCGCGGACAAGCGGCTCGTTCCCCCACACCATTGTATTTCCCGGCCACCGCGGACCCCTCCTTCTAGAGGTCGTCACGTACACACGCGCAATTCTTTGGCCGGAGATCTTTTCTAGATGGGTGGCCGCAGAGAAAACGAGTATTCCGTGGCCAGATTTTTGTCGTGTCGTCTTCGGACCTCGGCTGGCCAAACAAACAAGTATTCCGCGGCCAGATTTGTGTCGTACGTCTTCGGACCTCGGCTGGCCTAACAAACAACAAGTATTCCGCGGCCAGAGTTTTGCCGTTCGTCTTCGGACCTCGGCTGGCCAAACAAACAACAAGTATTCCACGGCCAGATTTTGTCGTTCGTCTTCGGACCTCGGCTGGCCAAACAAACACAACAAGTATTCCGCGACCAAATGCATGCCGAAGAACCTAAGTTCTCTGGCAGCCAAAACTTTCCAATGGCCAACAGGCCAAACATTGGCCAAAGATAAGCCAAAGGCTGGCCACGTTTTCTGTGCTGCTTGGGTTGGTTGGAGCCTAATTAAATCTCAGTTCAGTAACTTCCCAACCAGACAGAATTCTGTCGAAATGTTCACTTTCAAGATATGACGGAACACTTCCTGCTTTTCTGCTGGTGGTACTAATAGCTCCTCGATAAGCAGTTGCAGGCTGTCTTTCGCCCTTGCTTCACGTAGCAATGCCTATTTACACTCAGTTGAGTTACTGCGGCTTTTATAGCCATACAAATGACCATTACCCATTTGCTTTTTAAGGCGAAAGAATTAAATCTCAATGTTTTCAAGCACAACGCGTTGTGAGGCTCAGAAAATGTGCGGTGCAGAGTGTGCCGGAGTGCGCCCGACAGGAAAGATAAAAAGAAGCGCGGGAGGAGGGTCACAGGGGGGGCTCTGACTAAGGGAGAGGAACCGGTAATCGGCGATGGCTAACAAGCGGAACGAGCTTCAGAGAGATATTTGCAAGGAAGCGCGGTTTCCAAACACTTCGCTGCACAGAGTACCCACGTGACATCTGTGATGTCACTTGCGCGTGCTATTCTTTTGAGCGCCTGCTCCGGGCTCTGTGGCCTCGATTTAGAGTACTGAGTACTGTCGATGACGGCTTGGGTTCGAGCATCACCAGGTCTATCTCTTAATTTTTTTTGATTCCTTACCTTTTTTTCTATTTTTTTTTGCAACGACAAATCTACATGTTTTCTTGTTGATAATAGAGAATTTGTATATTTTAGGTCGCTGCAGGTTTGGGGCGCAGCCTATGACGGCATTTGATTACCGTTCTGCATCACGCGAACAGACATGTGAAGTGGGTGCTCTGTGCAGCGAAGCGTTTGGATATACGCTTCCAGGCCGCTTTGGCTGGTCAAGTGCTTAAAGAGACCCTCAAACACTCTTTGAGCACTGCAATTAAACCTTCGCGACGTTTAGATTACACTGCCAAGAATACCTGAGCCAAATATTACTCGTGCACGTGAGGGAGTGAGCGCTGAAATCGCTGTGAACCAACCGTTCTCTTCACTTTTCCTCATTATGCACCCCTGGCATGGCCTAAACGAGGCCATTGCGGCCATGGCAATCCTATTGGCGATCGCTGGGCAACTTCGCGGCCTATATCTCGCATTTCCTGTGACGATCCGCCGTCGTCGGCGCTGTGTACCAACCTCTTCTATGCCTGAACCTGTACGCACAGTTTTGGCGTTTCTTTTGTGTTTGAGTACGCGCGGAGTTTGAGTGACGAAACACAATACTCCCCCTTCAACGAGGCCACTTGACAACAAACGTTTGTTGCTTCAAAAACGCGCTACCAACCTGAGCCCGCGCTTGCGAGCAGGCAGCCATACCTGCTTTTTTGTGGTACCAGACCGGAAATAGAGCCCTCGACGTTGCGGAGAAAAGGCGAAAACTCACCTGCTTGGGATGTATCCATAGAGGAACGAATACTTTTCCTTCCTCCATGGATATACCGAAGGCCGCCTAAAAGATCGCCGCGAGCCATCCCTTCAACGGGTGAGATCGCGCAGCTTTCGTCGCGTTGTCCGCGATCGAGTTGAGAGGGAACAATTATGCGCGATTTCCCATCTAGCGTTATTTCTGTGATAGTGAACAGATTTTCATGATTCTGAGAAGATTTCGGGGGACGATATACTTTACATTAAAATATATTCCGAGTAGTTGATGGTAAGTGCTGCAGGGTCCCTTAATGCGGGGCGACACAGTGCAGCAGAAAGTTTGAACAGCATATCAACAGGAGACTAGCCCCTGGCGATGGCAAGCGGGCGGATTTGGCTTCGAATGTGGTGTCCCGGTGGCTGGGCAAGTGCTGAATGGTGCGACCAGGTGGGCTCAACAAAACTTCAACACTAGTTAAACAGAAGCTCCAACTAGGCGTTTGGCTTCTCGTTCTTAGAAATGTGCCAGCGTGCCCCTAAATGTGTTAGAGACGGTAGGGTGTTTTCCGTGCTACGTAAAAGCAAAATATTTGGC
Organism: Haemaphysalis longicornis; assembly: GCA_013339765.2. Lineage (NCBI taxonomy): Eukaryota > Metazoa > Arthropoda > Arachnida > Ixodida > Ixodidae > Haemaphysalis > Haemaphysalis longicornis. The sequence goes on along the minus strand of CM023449.1, from coordinate 54,795,586 downwards.
TTTGGTCTGTCAGGCAGAATCAACGACAATTGCTGGTGGGGTCTTGTGGTGCGTCTCTGGTACCTAGCAGTCATGACGCATCAACTGACCGACTCGGAAGTCACTAAGGGCTTACACTGGCGGCAGACCAGTGAAGGTCCAGGTGGGACCCACTGGTCACCTACTCACGGGTCAGTGATCGGTCCTCATCCAGAACTTTAGATATACGAGAGTGAAAAGTGCCACCTAGTGCCACTTGACCTGGCTTGCAGCTTTGCGTCCTTTCCCTGTTAACGGCCGCAATGAGCCAGGGCAAACATTTCCTCGATGATCTTGATCAAAGCTTTCTGAAAATTCCATGAAAAGTATACCTTTTAACAGCTGTGGTTTTGTATTATGATAACAAATTTGAATAGTCTTTTAACCACAGTATTATGATTGTCAGCAGACACAGAGAATGTTTAAGCTTGTTCGTGAGCCATGGAAAGTAACGATGAAAAGCTTCGCCGCCCCAAATGACTCCATGCTTGTTGAAGCGTGAGTTGTTTAGAGAGTAGCACCCGCTAGTGTATATTTACATGAAAGCTCTATGGTCCCGTGACATTCATGTCACGTGATATGAAGGTAAAGAGGATGACCCAGTTAATAGAAGATTGGAAGTAAGGAGGAAGGAGTGGCATGCAGGAGCACCTGAGGGCAGGGTATCCGTCGGCGGGGTGCAGTCATTTACCATTATCGTCAGTGATACAAACGTATAAACCCCATCCTTTGTTTGTTTCTGAATCTGGTGCGGAGGCTTGTAGTATCACACCGATATATGTTCATCAATTTTGGGGAAAGTCGATTTATGTAATTTACCACTGCAACCGTCACCTCTTTGGCTTTCTACGAAAGCGAAAGCCTCATTGCCCCATTTGGCGAAAATCAGCCGTAGCGGTGTGTAGCCTGTAGCGGTGTGCAGCCGTAGCCCGTTTAAATGACTAATGAAAGTACATTTGAATTTGCATGGACATTCAACCCCTCAATGCCTTACCCCCTTGCCATTTAAGCACTTGCCAGCGTCAGAACGAGGCTGTGCATGCGGCGCTATCGTCGTGTGGCGCGACAACCAACTGTGGCGTATGTGCATAGAAAAGGCACACCCTACCCGCGTGAAACTCTTAGCCACTGCTCTGCGTAATTACAATAACACACGGTTTTCCGAAAATAACAATGTTCGACTACCCGAAGCCAAAACGAACTATTGTCAATTTATGACTTACTTCATGGGTGTTTCGATATGGAACCGCCTCCCTAACCATATAAAATCCTCTCGCACGTCAACACAGTTCAGTAGAAGGGTGAAACAATATTTAATTACACTCTTATTACAGACTGATGGATAACTTTACAGGATTCCTCCTAACTTTACAGGATTCCTCAAAATATATGTTTTCTAAGTTTCTCAGTGATTCGTCATTGCTGCATTATGCTTGTTTGTATGCAGTTTTTTTTTGCCGCAGCTTTGAGTTGACAGTTAGCTTTTGAATTATGCTCTTGGTATGATGATAACTGAATTGTTCAAAATTTCATGACATATATTTTTCTTGTACAATGACGAAACTAATATGTATATGAAGTGTTTTTTCGTAGTAATCAGGTTGCTTTATTCATTAATGTATAATTGTCGCTGCTTTCAAATGTAACAGTATTTGATATATTTTCATGGGAGGTCCCCCGGACAGTTCTTTGGAACTTCTGGACCTCCTCCTGTATTGCGTTTGAACAACAAACAGTAAACAATAAACAAGAACAACAAATTGAAGTACCGGCAGCCGGCCTGTGGAAGTATTTCGCGCCGAAAGAACGACGAAGACATGAAAGCAACGAAAGAGAGCGAACTGTTTATACTCACTCTGTTGTTTTCGACGCCTGCCTTTAATGCATTTTTTATACATTTTGCATGAAATACTCGAATATTTTCATGGGTTGGTTCTTCTTTTTTTGGCAATCGGCCGTCCCCATAAGTGCGTACAAGCTATCCCTCTATCAGCCTACCGAATTAAAAGGGCGGGGGGGTTGGCATAGAGAAGCCCGTCGAAGTTATTCGTGACGAAAGAGGAAGAAATGAAAGCGAAGAAAAAGATGCACACACAATGTCGCCGTTGGGGTTCTTGTTGAGAAATGTGGCCTTAGCAAATTATGTGAAAAAGTATGCCATTTACCCGATACGTATTTGTATTATTAAAACAACTTTGAATAGCCTTGTAACCGCAATAGTATGATCATTAAAATGTTCCTTTACAGCCACGTTCTAATAGTAGTAATGTTGTATGAATTAGATTTGAAGAGGTTTCACTTGTAATAAGCTTTGTCTGGGTTTCACTTTCCAGGTCCTAGAAAGACCTATGTACCCCGAAGAATTTTTTCGCTGCATGCCTCCTACCATGTGTAGGCCAATCGCCCATAATTGAATCCGCGCCGTTTTTTCTTGGTGGCGCCAGCGCCAAAAACGGGGAGCTCAATTTTGAACGCAAGGGCCGTCGCTCAACGAACGAGGCAACCCCCAGTGCTTCCATCGCCTTTTTCACGTCTCCGCCTAGTCCCAGACGGTCAGGTCACGCCAGGCATGGGTAAGCTTCTGTAATTTTGTTCTCCCGTGGTATTGTGTGCTGGAAAATGGGCTAAATGCATAACGTTAGTCGTGGCAAAAGCTGTGGGCGCGACATCGTCGAGTCTGCAGTCAATGGCGGCATAGCCGCAAAGCCTCTGACTTCTTCACGGAAGCTTTGGGTTGGAATTATGGTTGGTACAGGGATTCATTATGGACGTTTTAGAATGACTAATTTTTCCGAAGTAATCAATCGATCTGTTAGATATAAAGGAGCATTTTTCTTAGAACTTGACGGTTACGTTTTAGGCCTCGTTCAGCACAGGGCACCCAAACCACTGCCCTGCACGGCGGTAAATCTTTTTTTCAAGCACTCACCCATTTCATTGTCTTTACATGCACTATTCCGGAGAGGCTGTTGTGAGGTGGTGCCTTTTAGATAGCGGTTGACACAGCGTGCGTAAAAAGGTTTTGTATTTGGGAAAATAACGACGTAATGTGCATAGCCGTACAAGTAGGACTTCACGACGTTGAGCTTACTGCAGCCGCCTTTAATCACTACATTATCAGAACAAATGTTAAGATTTTTAAAATCAAATGATTTCAGGTCCCATTGGACTACTTGCCACGTGTGTTTTCGGAGTTGATGGCGGGACTCGCAAATACGTGGTTCCTTTTGTGTCGCGTAGATTGCCGAGTTCATTTCGAGATGGAGCGGAGTCGCGCACAGTTCTGCGGATACGAGTTCAGTCTAGAACGCCCCATGTTTATTTTGTTCTACGGGTGCTGTAACTTTGAATTTTGATGCAAAATTGTCAGCACTCGTCATTCCGTCGCCCTGCAGTGCTTGTATCATTCCCATCTGGGCGCTGGAACGGCGGTACAACATTCGCAAGGTGTTTTCGAGCTGCTTGTGGAGATTAGCTGAACATTTGAGCATATAAACAGAAACTGCAAACGACTATCAGGGAATGTTTCACATCATTTAGCTAACTCTAAAGTAGTTCCTGCTTGATTTTTAGTGGCGAAGCACCTTAGGACCTCGCTTTGTCCGGGGCGTGTCCCTTGGCGTCCGTGTACACGGTGTTGCGCATGCGCGAGGAGAATTAAATTGGATTGGATTGGATTGGATTGGAATCAATTGAATTGTATTGTATTGGATTGGATTGGAATTCTACATACTGTACACACTCGTTGTCACTCATATACATGCGCGAGTGGACAATGCCACGGGTGATTTACGGTAAGAATGATCCCCAGTGCTTCGCCCATTCGTCATGATTTGCTTCGTGGAGATGCGTGAATTTTTCTTTAAATCGGGAATGCACTAACCTCGACAAAGCTTGACGTGTGATTTTACCTGACGGTACTCTCGCTGCTCGCTCAAGTGACAACGAAGAGAGAGAGAGAGAGAAAGGAACCGCCTGTATTTGGAACTTTGGTTTTGGTTCGCGGAATAACGGCCATGCAGAGGTCGTCGCCACGTCGAGTCTGGCAATAGTATTGCGAGCACCCCAGAACCTGTCCCCGCAGAATGGGGGAGCTGCAGAGCGTTTCCGTGGAATTCCAATGAGCGAACGTAAGGACTCGGCACAGTCTGTCCAAATGGGTACACGGTGGAACGTGCGCTGAGTGCACTCCTGCCGAACGGAACAGAACCTGTTCCCGGAGAACGGGGGAGTGTACAGACAAGGGGTCGCGCGGCTATTCACAGAGGGAGTGATGGAGTGTGTCCCGCTTGTCGCACAAAGGAATAGGGGTGAACGCGGTCTGAAAAGGGGTGCGTCTGAAGAAGGCACCACATGTGGGCAGCCTCCGCTGTGAGGGATGAATGGAGAGGAGGAAGTTGCTTGTGAAGCAGTCAGTAATGTAGGGTGATGTCTGGTCATGGGGGAAGTAACGAATGGGGCATCTCGGGAACGCCGTGTTTAGGCGCAAAAGAAGCGCCTGCCCGCAGTATCAGACCTCGGGCTTGGTGGTGGGCAGCCTCATTACCAACTATGCCTGTGTCAAATTATTCGAACAGACAGACAGAGAGACACCAATTTTTTTTTTCGGGTAAAAGCACCCGAAGAAAGACGGCCGTCTTTAAAGTGTTTCACGACATCGCGGTACTCTTCGTGCTATTTTCGGAACAGTGTCCTATTTACCGGAACTCATAAGCGGGAAAAAATCGCACGTGTTTCACGATGTTTCGCGTGAAAATATTGCACTAGCACTGGTCATGTATGATGCCACCAATTAACTGTAGCAGCGTCTCATATAAACTTGCTTAATCAATCAAGTGGTCTTGTTATGTTTCGTTTTTCTTGTCAAACACTTTTCCCCCTGGATCTTGTTTTTTTGCAGATGTGTACTCGAAGCATCCGGCCTCCGACAAGGTGTCGTCCATTCGCGGTAAGTGTTTCCAAATTTTGGGCTCCCAGTGGAAACCGCAGAATCACTCGAATATAAGGTAAAAGTATACGTTTCTCCTCATTTGAGAAGCAGTCAAAGTGCTTGTTTGTTTTGCTGTCTTTTTTTAAGAAAAGTCTTCCAAGAATTTCAGCTGCTCTAATGAGCGCTTGTCTTGCTGTAAATGTTAGCGAATTCCGCAACTGAATGACCTCCCGTAGAAGAACTCGAAGATAGGCAAAATACGTACTGAAATATCAAAACCTTGGTAATATACTTTGGCGGAGTGACGGAGGTAACTCCAGCGGAAAACTGACATCCTCGAATGAGTGCACCTAAAATGAGCGTAGAAATAACAGGGTTGGATATGTCGATTCCTTCTAGTTTGACTGAACATGTTATTTCGAATTGGAAGGTGACGCCCGTTTTTTTCTACAGATTCGAAGGGATGTCAGAGGTTAACGTCTATTGAAATGCATTTGAAACTGACAGCTGTATAACAAAACACCAACGCAACGGCTCGCTCTGCTGCTAGGGTCGCAGAAATGTGCCTTCTGCCACCCCTGAAAGATAACATGCTGTTCTCCTCGCCCTCCGTACTTCAGGGTCTTCCTCCCCCCCTCTTTGTTTTTATGGCTAATAAACTGCCGATTTGCTTAATTGAATTGAATGAGTGAGTGACCGAATGAGTGA
>CM023449.1:54750949-54789830 GCA_013339765.2 Haemaphysalis longicornis | reverse complement strand
AACGAAACACTAGCGCTAATGCAATCCGTATTTGGCGTTCGACGCTTCGGCCGTGCTCTTCGGCGACGCCGCTACCCCGGAGCTGCAAACTGCAAATGCGTGTGCGATCGGCTCGCCTGTAGAAAATGTAAGGTCAGTTTCGTGCAGAAGAAGAGTTACGTAGGGTAATTTGGGTAATAAGGCATCAATATCGGCCAAGGGTTTTCATGTGAAACGTAAAACCAAAGTACGGCAAGCACTATCCCCGCAGTGGGAAATCGCAGTGGCAGCCGCACACACACATTATTGCGAGCGCTTTCGCGAAGAAAGCGGAGTTTATGGCGATAAGCTATTGTGGGGGCTTCGGGGAACCTTGCTGTGCAAGCGCTATTTAAGAAATTTCAGTTTACCAGCCAGGAATTCTGTAAACCTGCTAGTAAACACCGACGTGTGACACGGAAGGAGGGCCTCCATCGTTACCAGGCTATTTCGCAGTCGAGAAGCATTTGGGCGGTAGCTCAGTGCTCTCGCGCGTCGCTCCCGTGTGCTCATCGTTGCGGGTTCGATTCGCGGCGGAGTGAGGTTTTTTTTTTTTTTTTTTGTTAGTGTGAGCGGTTTTTTAAGTATGGTTTGCGCATCCAATTTGGGAATCGCGTGATTTTGAGAAGCAACTACCTTTGCAATTAAATATTTCCTTCGAAACAGCGAGTGGCGTCTTGAGCCACAACAATTAATTTCCCTTTTCTTAATCGCACCGTGTTTTTCGAAAATGCGGTACCATGGTGCAAAATCAGGCCTTCTCCATTAGACGAGGTTAAATTTCTGCTGACGTACGCACTAATTTATATGCATATTTTACGTGCTAAAGAGGTCTTTTCGCCGGGGGTTAACATCCATATTATTACTGCCGCGGCAGCAGCGCACAGCTCTTTTTTCTTTGTCCGTGATCTAACCAGAAGTTGAGGAGTACATACAGCACAAGCAGCGCACATGCCAGTACGCACGAATGGCTTCAGTCGTGCTGCGGCGACACGATATACCAAGTTTGAAAGAAAGATCCCCGGCGGAGAAGCGAGGCGGCGGAGTCGGCCGTCGCGGGGCCGTCGGTTTTGGGGCGTCGCGCGGGTCGGGGCGGTGTGACAAGCGCGTCGGCCGACATCGCGGAGACACTGACGCCTCGCCGATTTCTCGCCGACGCCGACGGTTGGGCAACGGTCGGCGTCGGCGCGGTGTGACATGGCCGCCGACAGCTCGCCGACACGGTGTTGGCCGACCAAATCGGCCGATGGTCGGCCTAGTGGGAACGCGCCTTTACGAAGCACCCTCACGAGCTGCAAGCCGAATTTCACTTCTGACGTTGGATCGCTCGAACGCGCCGCCGTAAACATTCACAAGCATGGAGCGGCCTACAGCTGCGCGGTGTTTGCCAGGTGTGCTGTGACGATTGCGTTTGGCATTCTGCTGAGAGTTATCGCGCGTAACGAGTGTCGTGTTGGCGGGGAGGTGGTGAGACTAGCTTTGGTTTCGCGCGCGCGCTTTTGCATACGTTCGCCTTTCCGGTGCTCCGGCGTGATGGTATGTTTTTATCTACTTCAGTGCACTGGAAAACAAAGGGTTCAGAACCCTTATGTTGGGGGTGACCACCTCGCGTCGCAAGCAGTACGCCGGCTGTTTGCCGCTGAGGACCGCTCGATCGGTGCGATACGTATATGAAAAAAAAAAAAAAAAAAAAAGAACGAACGCTAGATTACGCCTGGGAGGGACCTTGCTGAATTGTGGACTGACTGCGCCTTGCCAATAAATGGTTAAAGAAACGGTTGAAATGGTTGATCTTTTCAACTTTGCCTGAGCGGCAAAGTTGAAAAGATCATTTCCACTTCTGCACGCGGCGGCGGCACACAACTCTCCGACTAAGGCGTGAACTTCGACGGGTCCGAAAGCTCAGTAAACAAAGATGTTTTCTGCCTCTCCCGTCCGACCACTTTGCCCGCACGATCAGGCCACTGCGCGTTTCGGGTTGCAGGCAGAGCTGCGCGCAACGACTCGTCGCCGAAACTCGAATACGCGGACGGCCCGGCAACCAAACGGATAGACGCACGCACGCAGCGTCGGCGAAGGGCCACATGAGGCGCAAAGAACTACCGCTTGCCTGTCACGTGAATAGAACACCTCCCATCAGTCTTTCCTTTTTATTTTTTATGACTAGGCTTCACGATTGTCACGTGACGCTCCCTCCTAAACTTTTCTTTCCTCCATGCTCGAATGCAATTGTGCAGTTAACACTCCAACAAAAATGTTTTAGTGTTGGCCTTTACTGCGTCCCTCCTTCCCATATTACGTCCCTGTGGCGCGAGATTTGAAAGTTTTTAAATATTTCTTGCGTAGTGCTGGTTTAAACATCATCTTTCGTGGTTCGATTCGATCCGAGTGAATTATCAGAGGTAATTTTATTTTTCCAGCAGAATGAAGTTGCATTTAGTTTTCATTGCGCCTTTAGGAGGGTGCGGAGGAGGAGGAATAAATATTTATTCAACTGTACGAGTTCCGTTGTGGGAGGCCTCAGTCCAGAAAGCATTCATTGGTCCTCGGCTGCCCGGTGGGCCTTGTCCACCAGTCTTTGCTGGTCTTGAGGGCATGAGCTGGTCAGCTGGGTCTCCCACTGCTCCTGTGTTGGGTTTGGTAGGGGGGTTAATGATGGTGATTGTCGGCACTCCCAGACCATGTGGTAGAGAGTGTTCGGTGTGGGGCAGTGTTGACAAGTCAATGTGTAGGTTGTTGGGTAGATGGCATGGAGTAGTGTTCCGTGGAGGTAGGTGTTAGTTTGCAGTTCTGAGGGTAATGGCGTCCTCTTTGGTCATCTTTGGGTGTGGTGGGGAGTAAATGCGGCGCCTCAGTCAGTAATGGGCGAGGACATCCGTGTATCTTCTTAGAATGTCATCGCTGGGGGTCATCGATCGGTCTGACAACGAGGGGAAGGCCCGGAAGGTATGCTCGCGGGAAGCGGCGTGGACCGCTTCAATCCTTTCGAGGGATGCGTGGCCTGGGGTCCAGACTATGTGGAGTTCTGGGGGGCTTCGTAGAGTGTGCAGGATGCGGATGGCTTGACCAGAAACACGACCTAGCTGGTAATTGCGACAGGCGGTTTTGGAGTCTGTGATGACAGTGGTAGTCTGAGCCCGCGGTAGCAGTGAGGGCGATGGCGATTTCCTCTGCAGACTCTGTGCCCGGGATTGGGATTGTGGCCGACGTGAGTTCTGTGCCATAGAACGTTGTTGGCAACGCTGATGGCATGCGCCGACTTTCGAGGGTACCGGGCAGCATCTGTGTAGGGGACCGCTGGTTTGTTGTCTCCGTAGGATTTTCTGAGGGTGATGACCCTGGCTGTTCTTCGTTATGCATCGCATACGGGATGCATATTTCTGGGGATGGGAGCAATGGTGATAAGTTTGCGTAGAGCCAGGGGGATGCGCTGTTTACTATATGAGGTCACCTGTGCATCGTAGTCGAGGCGACGTAGCGTATGACGACCCGTTTTGGTGAGTTTGAGTCTTTGGAGTTGGCTGGTTTTGTGAGCTTCAGCGAGTTCCTCCCACGTGTTGTGCAGACCAAGTATCATTAGCTTGTCAGTAGAAGTTGTCGGAGGTAGACCAAGTGCAAGCTTGTAGGCCTTCCGGATAAGGATATTCAGTTTGGCGCGCTGGCTATTCTTGAGACTGAGGTATGAGAAGACTTTTTTAACACCAGTCCTGACTCTCCGATTGGCTCGCGGATGGACCTCGAGTGTGGAAAACGAGGTCGAAGCGACGGTCGCGAGGGTTCGTCGCATGTCACCTCGTGTTCCCCCTTACAGAGCCAATTTCGATTTCGTTATCCTGTCGTCAACAATGGCTAGTTCTTCACCTTCTTCGGGGTGTCATGTTCGGATAGAACAGGCGGTGAGAACCTTTCTTTCAATGTCGGTGACAACTGAGACCATAGCCTTTCGTTGTTCGTAAGAGGCAGTGTCCGTGTAGTCGACTTGAAGTTCCCTGAAGAGCCCCTGCAATCCGCCCTACACCCTGCCGACAACACCAAGGATCGCCTGTGCACCTACCGGGACGTGCTCGACCAATACAGAGGCGAAAGACGGAAGTACCCTGCAGCCAATCCCTTGCTGACCAAAAAACAAGAAGTTGCATGGAGGCGTCTTCAGACTAATACATATCCCAACCCTGGCCTCTACATGCACTTCCACCCAAAAATTCGTGGCGGTAAATGTAAGCACTGCCCCCAGCTTGCAAGTTTGGCACACATGCTTTGGGAAAGTCCTGCTATAAAAAGAAAAGACTTCAGCAATACAGAGGGAACAATTGTTATCAACACCAAAGAGCAGTGGGAGACCGTGCTGCTTAGCGAGAACCCTGCCATCAAGCAGTGGGCCGTCCAGAGGGCCGAAGACGCCGCTAGGAGCCAAGACATCATGGCCGACGTCTGAAGCACACCGGCCATAACTAGGCCTTTCCTCTGGACTAAATAAAGTTACTTCCTCCGCCTCGTCAACAATCCATTCGGCAGGTTGATTCACTAAAATACCTTGGAGTCATATATGACAGTAAATTGAATTGGCGCCTTCATATCGAGCACATTGCAGCCAAAGGCTCCCCCGCTGTCGCTCTTTTGAGGGGTCTTAGTCACAAGCGAACAGGTCTGAGGGCAGATACGCTCTTGATGATTTACAGCATGTATGTTCGTCCAGTCTTAGAATTTTGGTGCGTTTTGTTCTCTGGCTCTGCGACCTATAAGCTCTCGCTTTTGGTGAAGCTTGAACGTCAAGCATTGCGCTGCTGTAGGCCTGCCCGGTTACATTCCGATTTCGGATGTTGTACTCAGAAGTCGGAGTCCCAACACTGAACTCCAGATTCAAATACCTAACAGTCAATGCATTCGCAAAGTTTCTTCAGTCTCCGCTGGCCAGACCACAAGCTGTTTTCCTCCACCATGCAATATCGTTTTTTAGTTCCTATTGGTCTCGGCTCCGGCGCCCACAGGTCATTTTTGCCAATTCGTTGCTACTCCATTAAAGGCCACCCACCTCTAAGTTCCCGCCTTGCAGCTCCATCCACAGTAGTAAGGATTTCGTTTGATAATATTTACCCGAAAAACGCTGTTTCTCCCGCCTAAAATAATCAATAACATTCTCCTGGCTCACCAGTCCGAATACCCATCCCACGTGGTCATTACAACTGACGCTTCGAAAAAAGACGAAAAGGTTGGGGTGGGTATTTTCTCTCCGGAATTGAACTTGTCTTTTTCATTGCGATTACCAGATTTCATTCCATTTTTCATGCAGAATTTCTTGCCCTTCTCCTTGCAATCGTGAAACTTGATTCGGCGAATTCTTCCGTGATGATACTCACCGACTCCTTGTCCTTGTGCATGGCTCTCTCCTCAGAAACGTTACATCCTATTCTTAAAAATTTTATTCCTGCATCCCCATTCACGTGCGGGAGATTCGGCTCGTTGGGCTGCCCGGCACCGCAGACATATTAACTAAAACAGCTTTGGCTTTGCCGATCGTAGAGGTTCTTCCCCCGTTTCCTTGCGTGTTGTTGGCACGTTATCGCCAATACCTGCTGAATCAAGGTGCCTCTGATCACGGTCAGAACACTTCTCCTGAACTTGAACATCTCAGGTACCGCTGGAAATGAAGTATATGCCAAACTCGCTTGTGCGAAGTATCGCTGACTTATTTTCGCTGTGGTGTGCCTCTACTTAATCGGTATCTATATGGGGCAAATCTGACAACCTCCCCTCCCCCTTGTGCCACTTTTGTCAAGAAATTGAATCCAAAAAACATTTCTTCCTTCTTTTACTCCGATTTTCTAACCATCGTAGAAGGCTGCTGGAGATTCCCCTGCGACGTCTTGGACTGCCTTTGACTGCACCGGTGCTTTTGTCGTTTGGGGGCACTAGGCTGCGCCGCTGCCATGGGGACGTGTGCAACGCCATCCACTCCGTCATTCCGGAGACACCTCGTCTGCAGGGCTAAAAATATTCTGACTGGGCTGACTTTTACTTAGTTTTCCTACTGTTCTCTCTGTTGTTTTTTCGTGTTTTTGTCTCTCTCTCTTGAACTTAGACCAAATTCTTTCTTCTGCTCCATTATTTTGCATAGCAAGATTGATCACAATGGAAAAAGAACTCTTCTTGACCAATCCCCCTAACTGGATATGCGCCATTTTTCGTGCCACGACCACCACCACGTTCCTCACCGGCGGCGCGCCGGCGGCGAACGGGCGGTTCCATCGTTCGCAATGGCACAACATCGAGCCCCGAGGACGCAAGGGCCGCAGCCACGGTCCATTCAGTGAATACCCGCTTTTCCTGGCACCACTCGGGGATCGGGACGCTTGAAAATTGTCCGACTGTAACAGTGAGTGCTTATCCTCTCAAGGCCCGCTGCCTTGTCGGATTGAACGGGGCTCTAAACAGCTCGGGTTCATCATCATTCACTATAACGCCGTCGCCAGACAACTCCGTCCAGGAACCCAATGGCAGCAGAGTGTTTTCTTGTTTTTTTTTTTTTTTTGGGGGGGGGGGGGGGGGGGGGGCTATAGCCGGGTTTCTAACAGCGTTCTGTTCGGCGCCCTAATCTTGCGCGCTTTTTCTTCTGTCAGATTTCTGGAAGACAATGCCGAGTTCGTGGGGAGTGAGCTCGGTCGCAGCGCTGCGGTAGAATAAATCCTGGCCCGACAGCGTCGCGTTCTCACCAGGTCTTTGAGAACTGCATCAGCGTCGAAGTCGTCTATATTGCTATACCAGAAGGAAGAGTTGGCAGTGCTCGGGACCAGGGTCGGTGGTAATAGGCATACTGGAGAGGAAATCTGACACCCGCTTCGGAGGTGCGTGGGCGATGGCAGAAACCCTCACCTTATTGTACTGTATATTTTGTAATATATAGTACTTCCTTGCTTCTGCATATTGTTACGTAGAGGAATACGTGAAAATGAAGGTGTATTTCACAGACACAAAGAAGCGAGCACCGCGTTGGACCTAGCCCGAACCTCTTCTTCCTCACAGCTGAGCCCTAGCACATGTCCGCAATGCTTGGGGCTATGTACTAACATTTCCTTCTTTAACTACTGACACACTGTAACATAACCCCCGCGGCAAAAAGCGCCGTCTCGGTGCTTCCTAGGGCGATGTTGTGGGAGGGCGATGGTACGGCTTGAGGCGTGAAACGTGGACAATGTCTGTTTTGCTGCTTCCAAGGTGGTAAGTTGGCGAAGGGGCGGCTCGGGAGATTTCGTAGGTGACTGGGGTCACTTGACGGACCACATGGTAGGGTCCCGTGTAAGGGAACAGCAGTTTTTCAGAGAGCCCCACGCGGCGGGACGGCGACCACAGAACAAGAGACCCATGTGAGAACTGCAGGTCTCGGTGGCGGGAATCGTAAAGCGCCTTTTGGGAAAACTGCGACGAGCAGAGGCGAGAGCGGGCAACTTGTCGAGCATGGTCGGCACGGTCAACTGCGGCTCGAGCATATTCCAAAGTTGGAACTGAAGGCGGCAAGAGAGTGTCCAGTGGCAAAACAGGCTCGCGACCGTAGAGCAGGTAAAAGGGAGAATATCCAGCGGTGTCGTGACGGGACGAATTGTACGCAAATGTAACGTACGGTAACGCCACGTCCCAATCACGATGGTCGTCGGAGACATACATTGAGAGCATGTCGGTAAGTGTTCTATTGAGTCTCTCAGTGAGACCATTCGTCTGAGGGTGGTAAGAAATCGCGATCTTGTGTTGCGTTGAGGAAGCACGAAGAATATCGGCGACAACGCGAGACAAGAAATAGCGGCCCCGATCAGTAAGGAGCTGACGAGGAGCGCCATGATAAAGGATGATGTCTTGGAGAAGGAAATCAGCAACGTCAGAGGCACAGCTGGTGGGGAGAGCGCGTGTAATTGCATAACGTGTGGCGTAATCAGTGGCGACCGCGATCCACTTGTTGCCCGAACTGGATACCGGGAAGGGACCAAGGAGATCGACGCCTACACGAAAAAATGGTTCGGTGGGTATGTCCACCGGTTGGAGAAGGCCTGCTGGGGATGTGGTAGGCTTTTTACAGCGTTGGCAGAGGTCGCAAGACGCCACGTAACGCCGTACACAGCGATAAAGGCCTGGCCAGAAGTACAGCGACGACGCACACGGTCGTAGGTGCGGGAAACTCCGAGGTGGCCTGCAGTGGGTACGTCATGGAGTTGCTGGAGAACGTCCGAGCGCAGACGTTCAGGAAGGACCGGAAGCAACTCTGGACTCTCGGGGCGGATGTTGTAGCGATAGAGGACCCCATTGCGTAACTTAAAGAGGCGCAGTGAAGGGTCATGGGAGCCAGAGTTGAGACGGTTCATAATTGCGCTGAGAGATGGATCGCGGCGCTGCTCGTCCCCAAGGCGTATACCAAATCCGTTATTGCGAGCACACTACTTGGGTTTCTCGAAACAGCAAGGTCGGGGTTGTCAACCGGGTAACGGGACAGGCAATTGGCGTCTTGATGCAAGCGGCCGGACTTATAAACTATGGTGTACGAATACTCCTGCAGACGCAGAGCCCAGCGACCTAGGCGTCCTGTAGGATCTTTCAGAGAAGAAAGCCAACAGAGCGCGTGGTGGTCGGTTATCACCGAAAAGGGGCGTCCATACAGATACGGGCGAAATTTTGCTACAGCCCACACCAGTGCCAAGCACTCCCTCTCCGTGATTGAGTAGTTCTGCTCAGCGGACGTCAGGAGGCGGCTGGCGTATGCAATAACACGGTCTCGACCGTTCTGTCTTAGATACATATTACCAGCGAAAAAACAGACAGGGACGAGGAAAGAAGCAGACGGGACACTCGCTAGGGACTAGCGAGTGTCCCGTTTGCTTCTCCAAGACCAAGATGTTACGTAGAGGAATACGTGAAAATGAAGGTGTATTTCACAGACACAAAGACGCGAGCACCGCATTGGACCTAGCCCGAACCTCTTCTTCCTCACAGCTGAGCCCTAGCACATGTCCGCAATGCTTGGGGCTATGTACTAACATTTCCTTCTTTAACTACTGACACACTGTAACAATATTAATATTAATCAGTTAGAAAGCTTCGCGATGTAGACAGAGAGGGCGCACTATCGTTTCTTGCCTTCTGGACGGATAAGAAAGCATTTTATGTGTGTGTGACTACGCGAACCACGCGAACCACGGCTAGGTAGCGCTAAAAGTTTCTGAGAAGTTGCGAATGCGTTCAAGCTTGCACGGAAAAGTTGCTTGCATTTCCCGTAAATATCACATCTACACGCGTCAAAGCCTCCTGTCCACCGTGTGTCGGGATCCTTTGTGAACATGGGTGCAAAAATATCCAACTTTCCAAACCTTCCAAAAATATCGAAACCAGTTCGTTTTTCCTTGCGTCCCCTAACGGTGGTAGACGAGCGCAAATGTAGACGGCTGGTATGCTGTTCAGCAAGCTGCCCTAAAATCACTTCGTGTCTAGAGAGAGGGAGTTACAGCCTTGCTGCTAGTGCACGCTACGCTACCGACGGCGGGCATCGGGACCCGAGTGGGCGTGTGCGCATTCCATCCGTCGCCTGCCTCGCCGTGCCCGCCCAATCGTTCTAGTGAGGGGAGGGTGGTTGGGGCGACCCTTCACGCAGTACCCGCGCACGCATGCGCAGTCGGGTTCCGCACCCACCACCCCTAGCGTAGCGTACGCTAAACCACTATGCCAAAACTCTCTACTGCTCCCGCGTTCCTATATCTTGGGGGCTACCATGAAACGCCAGATTTCCGTTCGCGTAAATTTCCCAGCTCGGTTACCACCATTGGGAAAGCATTCCGGGCACGCATATCGAGGTAAACATGGAGGAATACAGCATCATTGTAAAAAAATTTGGGCGATAACGCGCTACGCAAGCACGGCATCTTAAAGGAGCCATAAAGAGAAAACACAAGTTTGGTTCATTCGAAAGATTGCCTCGTTAGAACCATAACGACACCACTTATAACGCAAACTTCGCTCAAATAAGCTACATAATTAGGAAAAAAGGAAATGACCATGCGACCCACCAGCTCATCTTCCGCAACAGAACCTATGATGTCACTTGAGAATGCTCTGCGATTGGCGGAGGCCGGCAAAAACAAACGCATGTTAGGCAGGGCTTACAGTTTGCATAGCGAGCTAAATGCCCGTGAAACATACTGCACATTCTTTTTATGACAAAGAACGGTGGAGTAAACGGTTGAAGTTCCGAACGAACACGCAAGCGTGTGCGCCAATGCGTACGAAACTACCGCCTGGCCGAGCTCGACATCTCGCCGGCGCGCAGACGAATTTTCGGGTTCGAGGCGCTCTGACCTTGGGGGAAAAATGCCGTAAACTCCGCGCACTGACGCTCGTATCTTTCTGGTCGAAGCAGAGAGCTCGCGCGAATGGCTTTCCATACACGACACCGGCCAACTGGCATAAGCGATACTGCTACTGAAATTGAACTATTATTAACCGTAATAAAAATACGGCACATACGTACCAGTCTGTATTCGTCCGTCGCGACCGGGCTTACGAGGCAGCGGTGCCGACGGCAGGGCGTTCGTCTGTTGTGGCTATCGCGGAATGGTCGCTTTCCCGTCCACCGCGTATCCCACAACTCTTGCCGCTCGTGCACTTAGAAGCATTGAGCGTTCAAGTGGTGTGAGGTTGTTAAATGCAAGCCCGAGCTCCTCGGCGAGAGTTTTGTTCTCCGGATCAGGCGATTCCATGACTAGGGCTGCGGGTGCACTAGGTTTTACTAGTATTTTTAAAATGGCCGCCGTCTCGGTCGACTCCCGCGTGTGGGTGCTATATGGAGTCGACATACTAAGTATCTGTTTCATGGACCGGCTCTATGACGCCATTGTACACGTGACGAAATCTGAAATTTTAGCGGGAGATTTAAAATTTTGGCTTAAATTACCTTATTTCTCAAAGAATAAAGCATCATTTGCTTCCGGGAAAGCGCTTGGGGTACTATGAAACGCCTAATCTTTCGAATAAAACAAACTTTTGTTTTCTCTTCATGGCTCCTTTAAAGGAGTAGCGACACGAAATTTTAAAGCTTAGACAACTATGTACAATGCTTCCTTTTTATCAGGAGATATCACCCAGCCAGTTTCAACAGTAACAGTACAGGGGCGGTATTCTCGAGTTTTGTCCCTTTTGCGTCCCTTTCAAAAGTGGGAGTGTCCCTTTTGGCGAGCCCTGATTGGCTAAAAGCAAACAACTGGAAGTGACGTAACGCAAGCGCGGCAAACCTACTGCCAACGCCCACTGCTTAACCGGAAGTACGTCACGATGAAAGGGACGCAAAAGGGACGTTTTCAAAAGGGACAGTTGCGAGAATACCGCTCTAGTATAACATATTTTAAATCCATCTTAATGTTTGCCCGCACGAGAAAGCCCAGAGAGGGATAACATGACATCATCTGCTCCTTTCCCCAAACTGCTGTCGTCGCGGCTCCCGGGATGTAGCCGACGCGCCGGCTGCGGTTGGCGCGCGCTGCTACGCCGTATGTGTCACGTCATGGTTATGGGATTGACGTCATGCTGCCCGTGGGCGTGGGAATGGTGAAGACCTCGACCGGTCTGGGCCAACACCACCTAAATTTCGGTGGTGATGTCATGGGCGCGCGCGTGCGCGTCCAGAGCGGCAGCGGTGCGGCAAGAATGGTGACGTCAGGTACGTGCTCCTGTCATGGCGGCTGCTCGGCATTCGTTTTGTCGAAACCGAAACTGACACGAATAAACGACGCCGCAAATAAATGATGTTTACTCCGCGTTCGACCGTCTGTGTCCTTCTATGATTAGTGGGCTGGTAGGCACGCATAGCAGTGAAAAAAACGTAACACGAAAATTTCGTGTCAGTACGCCTTTAAAGCGCCTAGATTTGTTCGAATAGACTTCTTTGGGCTACTCAAAAGCGAAAATTTAGATCAGAACCTGTATGCCTGTTGTTGCCCAATCTAACCGCCCGCCAAAATTGAAATATATTTTAACAAGAAGTACAGTCGCGCTCACTATGACTTACACCGCTCATTAGTATTCACAGATTTATATGACCTTTTTCTGGCACCCGGGGTTAAAGGCCAAGTGCGCATTAGGAGAACAACTAATGAATCAAGCCTTATCCTAACGTATATGCCCATAGTCATTGTTTTGACGATATAATCGTCTGAATACTGATGAGCGGTGTAGGTCATAGTGAGCGCGATTGTACATATAGGCAAAATCGTTCCAATGAAACTGCCGGAATTGGTCATACACGCGTTCACTCTATGCAGCGCCAAATAAAAAATTAACCGTCAGAAGCAACGTTTTTAAATGAACAAAATACGTGGAATTGGCTTATACTTCGGAAAATTAAGGACAGGTTTACAAAGGAGGAAAGTTGCACGTTCTCTGATCAGATGGTGCGAGGCTAGTGCGAGAGCGGGAAAATTGACTTTTGAAATTCAGCATTGCATTAACCACGGGACAAGAGTAACGGGAAGAGAAGTGCCCATTGGCAACGGGAAGAGAAGGGGAGAGAGGGGGCCTGCTACATTGCAGTGGCGGCAGAAAGCATTCGTCTTTCGACGAAAGTCGTAGCGGAGAAGCATATTCGCGGCCATTTTTTAACGTAAAATTTGCCATCGCTTTAATGATTTTGAAAACTTCACGGTACAAACGCCCCCACAGAGGTGATATGACTGGGCATTTTGCTTTCTATTTGACGGTGAAGACACTGCTCGGCAATGTAGTTACCGCTTACCCTATGGGCGTTCTCTTTCACACGCAAGTGACGCATGGTCCTCTCCACGAGCAGCCGCTGGGCTTTTCGGCTGAGACTGGCCTATACAGTAGTCTGTAGTTCATGAAGCCGCCTGCAATGCAGTCACTTCTTTTCCCTGCTTTGTTTCTCTATCTTTACACCTATACGTCAAATTAAGAACGTATTTTCCGTTTCTTTGGTGCCCTGTAACAAAATAGTGTCCTTCCACTCTGTGAAGGATGACCCGAAGCTGGGTGCAGTCCAAGGACCGCGTAAAACAAAACACGTCTGTTTGTAATTCGCGATTTACCTTACCTCCTAGCAAATTAGCCGAAAGAAATCTGGAGGGACTCGAGCGTTAACTGTAGGTGTTTATCCGGAATTTCGATTTGTTTGGGGAGTGGGGTTCCGAAATCCTAATGGGGGGGGGGGGGTGTTTGGGGGGCGGTTGGAGGTGTATAAATCCTTAAGCAGGTGCATGCTCATGGTTGTGGAAGGCTTTTTGGTGGTGTAGAAATCCTCCTGGGGTAGGTTAGGGGGTTGTTGGGAGGGGTGGGTATAAATTCCTGACGTTAGTCTGACAAACATTGAGCTGTATGTTTCACTCCCGCGTCGTAGGACTCTTACTGTTTGTGTAACACACCAACCCAACCCACCCGACCTCTCACGATACGAGACAGATGGCATTGGGCCGTCTGACGCCCACGTTTAAACCTCCCGCCACCACAACGGACTGTTCATCACCGGCAACCGGTTGCGCGCGCTTGAAAGTGAAAGAAACCATCGAAAATGTCGCTCGGAAAGCTCTCTAAGCGGAACAAGTAATATTAGCGTCATTCAGCGTTCCAAGCGCGCAAGTTGCCGTTCATCAGGGAGGGATTCGCAGCTACTTGAAGAGCTGGAACTTGAGCAGGCAACGCCGGCGGAAGCAGCTTTCCGTTTTTGCGCCTATTCGCGCGTATGTTCGGGCCGACGCTTTTTCAATTTCCGCTCTTCCTCCAAATGAACGACATGCGCCCGCCCCATAGCGAGTTAAATATGGAAGGTCTCGAGCTTTATTCTACGGCGGACAAACTTGACTGTCCTTTGCCCGTCCCCGTCCATCGTGGGCATCTAATCGTCGCGTAACACGCCAACCCAGACCCAAACCACTCGATTAAGGACAGCTGAGAGGGCGCATTGATCCAACAGCCTTCCAACAACCAGGAGCAACGATACTACCGCCGTTGTCAGCCTATTACGCAACTGGTGAAGGAGTTATGGGTGCTGGCGAGGGGAATAACAGTTGTGATAGGGGCTGTCAGCGGTGGCCAGGAGGAGCCCCGGAGCAGCGCCGAGTAAAGCGGCTTCACCGGATCGAAAATGGGGGGGAGGGAAATAAACGAAAGAACATCGCGAGCCCCCGTGTTGCTTGCTAGTAAAACGGTTTGGATTTAGGACGCAATATGAAAAGAGCGACCAAAGGTAATAAACAACTTGCTCGACCCTGTCACAAGTCTTGCATTTCGCTTGCAGGTCAATCCCTGCTGTGGGTCCCCCTCGCGGAACGGCAGCGGATCGAACTGAATCGAGGCGCCTTTACCTAGAATCGTCAAAATCAAAGTCGCTCACCGGCTTTACACTCCAGATGGCCGAAGCTCCTCCGGTCCCACCTTTTGACGGTCCGCAGAATGCGGCCCCATCACGCCACCTGGCCAGTCACCCGCATTGGGTCCCCCGCCACCACCGGGTCCTCCGCCACCCGGTGGTACCCCGCCTCCAGCCTCGGTCACACTTTCTCGGAAGAGCTCCGGTCTTGGACCCTCAGCTTCTGGCACGCCAACTCGGCAATTCCTCGATCCTGCCCTCCAGCCCGGCATCGGCCACGCCAATTCGGCAACCCCCCGGTCCGCCTCCCCAGGTTTTAAACACGCTCTCTCGGGAAGCCCTTCGCGTTGAGCCACCGCCACAGTACGCTGCGCCACCCGCGCCAACGACGACCGGGACCAGCCAGCAGCAGCCGCCGCAGCAGCAGCAGCAGCAGCAGCAGCAGCAGCACGGGACCGGCACGGCAGCCACGGTACAAGGGGTGCCTCCCGAGTATTCCAAGGAATACCTGTTGGCGTTCAAGGCGTACGGGCAGCAGCTGGGGCCGAACATTCTGCGTGGCCAGATGTACATCGAGAGCGTGCCTGCGAACGCTCTACCGCCCGAGCAGAGGTTTTCCACGCGGACAGTGGCGCCGGGAATGGCGCCCGCAGCAGAGTGCAGGTACAACATGGCAATGGTCGTGGGGCCAGGTCAGCTCTGCGGCTACGGCAGGGGCATGCCCATGGGCGGAGGCCACGACGACGCGTGTAGGCTCATTGGCGGCGGCTATGAACCGCGTACGCCAATGGGCGGTGGCTGCGGCGAGTCCATGGCCTCGGAACGACGCTCCAGTGGCACGAGTTTGGCAGCACAGCGTAACCGCGAGAGGTTCAGAGAGTTTGCGGAAAAGGACACCGCGCTGAAGTTTGCGGAGCTCGCCGAAGTGGGGCCTCAGGTCAAAAGGCTGGTGGACGTGGGAGGCCGCTTAGAAGACATTATCGACGTTCCCCGAAAGTACGAGGGACCAGTGGCCTGGTCTGGCAGCGGCTGCGCTGCACCGCCCTTGAGGACGCGAGGCAGCTTTGAAAGGCAGATGAATGCGACAGAGGGCTTCGGAAGACAGCCCATGACTGAATACGACGCGCCGATGCTACTGCCTCCCGAAAAAAGCGGCCCGCCAGATCGTTACGCCGGTCCATTCGATCGCCATAACCGTCCACCAGGTCGCCATGACCGTCAACCAAGTTGCTACGACGGTCCACCAGATCGCTACGACGGCCCACCAGATCGCTATGACGATATACCAGATCGCTATGACCGTCCACCAGATCGCCACGACTGTCCACCACGTCACTACGACGGTCCAGGTGATCACTACGACCGCCCATCAAATCACTACGACCGCCCGTCAGATCCCTACAACCGTCCACTTGATCGCTACGATGGTTCACCAGATCGCTGCGACGGTCCGCCAGATCGCTACTACCGTCCACAAGATTGCTGCGACAGTCCACCAGATCGCTGCGACTGTTTACCAGACCGCTACGACAGTCCACCGCCAAACGCAAGTTCTTACGGAAGACGTGCCTTTTCTGGTGAGAATTCGCAAAGCGTGAGGGAAGACTACGAGCTACCCGGGCGGACCGCGTCAGAGCAGCACTGGCGGAGAACGGTGTTAGACCTCGTACGCAAGATAGAGGAGGATATCGAGGAGCATTGCGCGGACAGCTCGTCCCAGCAAATTCACCCAGAAGTCGCGGGCTATGAAACTGATGAAAAAGAGGAACAGCGGGTGAGGGGCGGAAGTCTGCCGCAGAGCAGGACAACGTCCCCGCGAAGCATCCGCGACGACGGTAAATCCAGCAGAGCTAGGCGCACAAGCTCGCCAACTCGGTGCTTCCACGACTACTGCGACGCCTCGAGAAGCCCATCGCCACGGAGACAACCGTCCAGGAGCTGGCAGGAGTCGTCTTCTTCGTCTTCCTCGTACTCCGATTTTCCGCAGAGCAGGACAACGTCTCCGCGAAGCATCCGCGCAAACGGTGAACCCAGAAGAGCTTGGCGCACAATCTCGCCAAATCGGCATTACCGCGGACTACTGCGACGTCCCGAGGAGAAGCTTATCGTTATGAGCTGAAAGGAGTCACCCTCTTCATCTTCCTCGCCCTCCCCTTCCTCATCCTCCGACTTGCCTCAGAGCAGGACAACGTACCCGCGAAGCATCCCCGACGACGACGGTGAATACAGAAGAGTTCGGCGCACAAGCTCGCCAACTCGGCGCTACCGCGACGACTACGACGTCCGCGAACAGGAAGGCCTTAAGCGAACGCCATCGAAGAACATCGTCGACACGCTACCGACGCACGGGGATGAAGAGAGGCACCTTTTGTGAAATTTTGGCGGCGAGATGGTGGCGTACAACGGCGTCTTCAGGCCGACACCGAAGAACTTTGGCCAGGAGGCGGAGGGCTACGACGACGGCGTCCAGAGTCCGCCATCGAGGAGCTTTGGCGAGCAGGCGCAGCGCATGTCTTCTCTTCGATCTGTGTACAGACACGAGAGCGAGCCTACGGCCTTCAATAGGAATTAAAAATATAATAAGTTCTCTTTGTGTCGGTTGCACATGCCTCTCGCCAGCGCGTTCGGTGTAAATTTCACCACGTGTTGCGTTACATGCATGGCCAAGTTGACTATACTGGAGATACTGTGGTATTTTCTTATGAACAATGCTGCACGAGGTTACGTTGCATTGTGGTACGTTACAGTACCCCCATTATATCGCTCACCGCATGCCATCTCATGTTTCAACAAACGCAGTGTCTAAAGTGCCGTCCGATCGCAGGGCCCGCCTTACCTCTTTCGGTGCCCTGTGCTTACACTACTGCCAAGGCGCCCCTCCGCCCCACCCGGGCCGTCAAACTCATTTTTACAGCGAAGCTATCTATGGCCGGATCATCATCGACTACACAGAGATGTAGACAAGAATTGCACGCCAGCGTAGCTCACTCACAACCCTCCCATGAAACACAAGTAGTCTTGAACCCGCCGTCTTACAACAGCTCGAAACATCTTAAAACAGCTTCTTCCACATGAAGAAATTTTGTAAACGTATAGTACGACCAGTGTAATTAAGTTTAGTTGTAAACGTTTCTGGGCGGCATTTATGGAAACAACATATGTTCCCATACAGTACCAAGTATATGCTTGGTACTGTATAGCAAGACGTCCTGAAAACGTCTTAAAACACCTTGCTTGAGATCTTTGTATCATACGCAGGACACCGCTGATGCAGGCACTTTATTAATATTTTTATTTAAATTCGTTGAGGCTCGTGCATTGTGCTATCCACGTCCCAGTTCCCATCACACGCGCCTAGCGGCGCTCGAAGAAGTTAATTAGGTTATAGTGTAGCTCTTTAAATGTAGATTTTGGCACGGATACTAGTCTGACGAAGCAAGGCGGGCACGATTGGCACATTTGATTGTATCACATATCAAGTAACGGACAGATGAGTGACTCAACGAGCTATATATGTGTCATGAAAATTACTTTCAGCGAGAAAAGCTCGCGGTGTTGACGGAAGCAGACGGCACAATTCTGGCGCTCTGGGCAATAGCTTGCTGTTGCGTGGAGTGCCGAAGCTCCACTCTTGGATGTACAGTGCCTGAGGATGTAAACCAAAATACTGAAGATTTCGCTGGGGTGGAACAATGCCTAGGCAAAAGTTCAATCCCAAGGGATTCTACCGGAACCGCAGCAAAATTTAAAAAGCCCGCTGTGTGCCCTAACAAAAGAAAGTTTGGTCATGGGCAGTTGTAGGTGAATAAGCAATTTATTTCGTTTAATAAAAATATTACAAATCAGAGTAGTTTTTTAGATGCGACGCATCTCTTTAACTCGCCTTGTCCCTCCGGCGACTTCCGTCGTCCGTAGTCCGCATCCCTCCCCCATTCTCCTCGCCGCGCCAACTGCGCGCTAACGCCGCTCTCACCGCAGCGCCATCTGCGTGCTAGCGCTCGCTCCCGTCGCCGTGCCAGCTGTGCGTCAGCGCGTGTTACATGCGCATGCGCTGCTCTCTCTCATTCCCCTCACCGTTAACGCGCGGTACATATAAACGCGGTAACTGCGCCGCTCCGCTCAGTCGTTCCGCCGCTCCGATGACATCCGATGACCACCGATGATCTGAATGGAGACTAACAGGCCTGCTATCGCGATGGTCGGCGCAACCGTACGTAATATAATAGAAACAACAACAAATTGACACGCTAAATGGAAACAACATAACGGAAACCCCACGATGCGTCGCATCTATCCATGGATCCCCTCGCGGGAAGATGGTGTAGTTTTTTATTATAAGATGTCTTTTATTTGCTAGTTCCCATGTTTGAGGAGGTAGCTTTTACACCACCAGGGGGGGGGGGGGGGGGGGCTTTGCCCCTGTCGCTTCAATTCAAGTCCCGCCTAGACCTTCCAGTTTCAACCCCATCGAGGAAAGAAAAAGTTAAGAGAGGCCCCGACGTCACGTTTGTGAAGCTGCACGCCGATGAGCCCAGAACTCTTTCCCATTCTCCTTTGCTCTTTCCGATCTTGTTACGTGTGGAAATAACAGATGGCGCCACGCAGTCACGCGGCGTAGTGTGTCGCTCGAGTCGCGTAGTGTGTAGCTCGAGTCTGTGTAGTGTGTGGAGCGGTCTCCCTATGTGACAGCTGCTGCGGATTCGTGCGACTACGTGCGAAGACGCCGGGACCACCGGGAGGCAATATGGTATGTCGCCAGACGTGTTTTGTGCATTTCCGCGAACCGCTGGCTGTACATGCCGGCTAGGCCTCACGTGGCTCGACAAGCGTCACGGTGTAGGAATGAGAGGTGACTCAACGCGGCGGGCGAGCGCGGCGAAACTTGGTTCGGCGCGGACGTATGCGCTCGTAGGTGGCGCTACTCGAACGAGGGCCATGCACGGCGGGTTTTCGGTAGCCACGGGTATGGAAACGCGCCTCGTAATGCGCCGTATAGAACGCGCGCTTGGATTTCAGTGGCATGAATTTATGGTCGCTTCAAACGAAAATACCCTTTCGAAAGAACACAGGTTCTTAGGGACGTCTCGGGTTAGTATGTGAATTTTAAGGCCGAAGCGCATGCACGCTATTTGAGGCGCGACAGCGACCGTAGCTTCAACACTTCTTTGCGAAGACGCAGCCACCTCTGCGAGTAATTTAAACAGCAGTATGGACAAAAAAATGTTGCGGTACACCAGTGCTATCCACTGCGGTCACGGTGACTACGGCCCTACGGCATACGAATTAAGGCAATTT
Source organism: Haemaphysalis longicornis (assembly GCA_013339765.2). Classification (NCBI taxonomy): domain Eukaryota; kingdom Metazoa; phylum Arthropoda; class Arachnida; order Ixodida; family Ixodidae; genus Haemaphysalis; species Haemaphysalis longicornis. The sequence goes on along the minus strand of CM023449.1, from coordinate 54,770,173 downwards.
GAATTTCGCTGACTCGGGCGCACATGAATCAAATATCTATTTTAGTTTTGCGTTGTTACTTTTTGCAACGTGTTTTTACAAGCTTAATAAGCTTTTTCGAACATATACATGTCTATTGCACTGTTTTACACAAAAATGTCCCCAACAAGAAATATTGAGGAAATCACACACCATCAAACAGCAAACTCTATTTAAGACGCTTGTGCCCACCAAACATCAAACTCTGTTTAGGGCGCTTCCAAATTTTCCAACTTTTGATTTATAAACACAATAAACCTGCCGAAGTCTTTGCTAACTATATACGAATAAATCGGGACGGAAGCGTGCATCAAGATACAATACGTGCCATATAATGCATTGCTAATAATGCCTTAAGTACTTGCGTTATCAGAAGAAAGCAACGCACACAAACGCAGAAATTGCAACGTCTTCGTCATTACTTTATAAAAACAGAGGTCCCTTTCCCCGTGCGGTGCACCACTCATTTACGCAGCCGTTCTCGCAGGGACTCCGCAAAGTGATAAAAAAATTTCTGATCTCACTGATTTTGGAAGAAAAAACGAGTGAAAAACACAATGATACTGTCACTGATTTGTTACATAAGATACTGGTGGTAATAAGTCGCTAAAAAACAAAATAATGAACAATTATGTTTTTTAAGTGCTGCAAATATCTCAGCCAATATTTAAAACATAGATAGATGTTTTTTTTTTTCTAGCAGGGCTATAAAACCATCGCCTTGCCTAAAATAACGCAGAATCGCGAACAAGAACATCTGTAATAAATAGGTACGAATTGCGCACGTGCTTGCAACCACCCCGTAAACAACGCGCTCCGCCTAAAGCGCTTGCCGAAATTCGTCTTTGTACCGAAACACCCGTATCCCAAAAGGTCCGTGTCCCGAAACGCCCGTGTCCCGAAACGACCGTGCACCGAAAAGACCGTACCGAAACGCCCCGTACCGAAAAGACCGGAGCCGCCCTTGCACGCACCGTCCGCGGCTCGCATGGCCCCGATACTCCTAGCGCCCTCTGGTAGAAAGAAGGCGAACCCGAAGAAGTTCTCTATGGAGCTGCTCTGCTGCGCCTCCGAGGCGATCAGTCACCTCTCCTTCCTACACCGTGACAAGCGTGAAGACATCGCTTCTCCGCCAAGTGGCGCCCCCCATGTGAGATAGAGGACAACAACCATGGTACGCCTCTCCGGTTGTTCGATACGCGGCGCTGGGAGTAAGCAAGTGCGCATACTTTAGCCATCGCCTCCTGTATTTTTACAATGCCAAACGCATCAGCCCGGACCGGCCAACCGAGCCCTCTCCCTCTACTCCGGCCACTCTCCCCCAATCGCCAGCCTTCCCAGTGCTTTAATCACGTGACCGGTTCATCCTGGGGCGACGCGTGGTGGAAAACGGCAACCATGCTCTTTTGTTCTGCCACTTCTCATAAGGGGCGCTGCAGTGATCACATTTTCTTTGTATGAATGTCAGATTGCTGTTTCGAACCCCGCCATACCGGCAATACTGCTGTCGTTCGCCAACAGTGGCCGTAGACGCGGTGGATGCGCTTCAGGCCGTTGCAACGTGACGCGGCGCATTCATCGCCTCCGCTTGTTTGTTTTCTGGCCGACCTGTCTCATTGATAGCAGCCAAGGCTAAAAATGACTGCTGATAAAGTTGATTTAACTTGGCGGCTCGGGCTGTCGGCGGCTCATGTTGTCGTCGTCCTTCGTCGTCATATTCTCATGTGGTCGCGGTACTAAAACACCACGACACTCGTTTTCCAACGCCTCGCGCTAAAAATGTTTCATGTACGTGGGAAAAACGTGTCGCAGAACAACACACCGGGACACTCGCTTTTCGTTCGCGCTTCCTTGTTTACACCTATTCCGCGCCGTAGTCGCTTTAGTCTTAAAATTTGCAGTTCTACGTTTCCAATTTGCCTTCTCCACCGTCTTCGTAATTGGGATGTCTGGCGCTGTGTGCTAAGAGAGACTTACAATCTTTGAATACAGGTTTCGTGCTTGTGGCCGAGATGGCCCGGTCATTTTTTACTCATTAGGGCCAACAAAAAAAAGTGATCATCAGGTAAGTCTACTAAGAATCTCTGACGAACTATACATGGATTCAAAAATAATAATAATAATAAACAGCGACAAACATCGTGCTCGGCAGATTTTATTCGGACTAATATTGAAGCTAGTGGTGTGCAATTCAAAAATTTAGAAGAAAGTAATAGATAAGAAATGCGCTTGACGTTTGTTGGTGTTGGTTCCGCAAAACATATGCATGCCTAAATCGTCTAAAATGCAGATGGCAAATGGGCGGGTTTTGTTTTCTGGTTTGTACAAATGAAACTAAGGCGAAGTCTAACTGAAACTTTCACACGCTATTAATTGTTGTCGCAGAAACGTGTATTGGCACAAAGAAAAAGTATTGCGCTAATTTTATAACGGTTAAAATTAGCCTATTCGTTTTCACTAAAGCTCTTACTAATGATCGGCGTTGTCAGGCATAATCTCAGATGACCCGCAGACGGAAATGGTTCGCGCAATACTCCAGCAAACAATTCCGCGTTATATCATTTTTGTATTTGTACCATATATTTTTTTTTGTTTGCCTCCAATGTAAATACCCCCTCTCGCAGCGTGTTTGCCGCGCATCGCGCATCTTTACGTCCGCTAAAACATTCAACCAGGTCGCGCAGTTTGAAGGAAATGCAAATTGGAACTCTCGCAATACGCTGGCATGGCTATATGTCCTCGAAGCGAGATTCGTCTCGAGCGTATGTAAAAAAAAAAAAAAAAAACTTAGTAAATATAACTTCTGTCGGCGAGCATTGATAGCGTCGATATAGCTTTGAAGTCAGTTTACTGCCGTTCGTCTTGGACGCGCCACGCGCACAAATAAATCAAACATGTAGTTATTGATGGGTTTGGTGTTTGCATGGTTAAATAAAAGTACTTTTTTTTTAATAAGGCGGGGCATGGACGGCTGCAGGTTTAATGGGAACCATACTTTCGTGAATGTCGTACTTTATCAAAGAATGGGTTTGAGCTAGCTAATTGGTACTGCATGATCGGCAACTTCAAGCCCGAAAATTCTCGGACGCAGGACGAGACGGGCAAGGACAGCTCATGTCCTTGTCCGGAATGTCCTACATAAGAACTTTTTCCCGCTAAAATTGTTAATCGCAATATATGTTTTTAATAACAACGGCTGCGTGAGTGTCGTTCTTAGTATTTTTACTTTATTACGAAATAAAAATCTTTCCATGCCTACCATTACTTGCCGAGTGCCCCCACAGCCAGGACCGTGTAACACCCTGCATTTCCACAAAAAAATGCACAACTGGCGGAAATAACACCCGTGTTTGTTTTAATTGAGTAGATTGAAATAATTGATCGAATATAATTTCGAAAAAATAGAAAGAAACACAACAAAAAAATTTAACAACAGCGAAGTGACGAAATAAAAAAAAATGTGCGCACCCTGCGCGCTGGCACCGTTTAAAAAAGCCGCCTGTACTAAAGAGTTGTTCAGCGCCAAGCAGAAAGCTTTGTCACGGCGCCTACGCGAACTGACGCAACCAAGAAGCCGGAGCGAAGTGAACAGGCATCAGAGGGGGAGGTCAAGCCACGAATCGTCCGCTCTCGAGTTGACTTGTTGCCCCGCTAGCCCGCTCCCGGCCCGGTTCATCCCGCGGCCCCATCTTGTGGCGAATCAGCGAACCAGAGCAACGGCGCGCCGCCGGCAGCCGATCGCGGAGGCCACGACCCGGCTCTCCCATTGAGAAGCGGGCGATGCGTTTGGCATTGTAAAAATACAGGAGGCGATGCTTTAGCCAAACCTGGTCCCGCGCCGCTGACTGCCTCTCCGCTTTGCTTCGCGGGCTGGCCGCCGCGCTCGGCGAAATGGCAAGAAGTACGTTGAGGCGAGAGAATGCCGTCACACCACAGGTCTGGTGCGACCACTGTGGCAGGTGGGCGTACCTCGAAGAGACGGACACGGCCGGGCTGGAGGAGCGGCGGGCGCGCACTTTCATACGGCCTGCGCTTCGGGTATAGTTCCCACCTTTCACTGCCGCTAGTTCGTGGCGCTACGAACCAACCCTCGCCGGTTGACCTAAAGCACGGGCGGGGTAGAGCAGCGGGGCGCGCGCGTTTGCCACTGCCCTAGCCCTGCCGTGGCTACACGTGATACCTGTCCGTGTAAATTTACATGTGCGCCATTAAAATAGGCGACTCTTTCCCCCTTCCGAATTTTCGGTCGAATGGGTCAAACAGCCTAACATTATCACTGGGAAGCGCCTAATAAAAAAATTGAAACATTTTAACTCGTGGCACATGAAGAAAAATATACGAGGACTTCATATCTTATCAGCGACTGTATTATATGAAAATGGTGAGGCAGGCAATAAACGCGGCATTTTCCGTGACTGAAATATCAGTTGTTATTTTTTCTTTCGGATGATGCCTTGGTTTGCACGCGCACAGGGTACGACCAGTGACGCGAATGATTTCCCGCCGAGGGAGATACGGTTATCGCTTTGCTAAACGTGTTTCTGCTGCTCTCGCTCCGGTCGGGCTGAGAGCACAGCTAGCAGCGAGCGCACTGTCAAAAACATACAGCTGAAACTCTTTATCATGCAACTGAAGTGCACAACCAGTCCTTTTTTTTGTGTGTGAGATATAGCAGCGAAGGCATTCATTGGTACCGGTGATCTTCCGCGGCAGATCCAAAACACGTGCGGCAAGCGTTATCGGCTCGCTCGGCCAGAGGCGATGCGTCGACTAAGAAAAAAGAGGGTTGGGAGGGTAGAGGGTTGGTTCGAAGCGCCCTCATTCTCAAGAATCTGCTGTATCGCTTCCTTGTTGGGTGCGTAGGCCGTATGAAAGTGCGCGTTCGCCGCTCCTCCAGTCCGGCCGTGAGACGGAGTACAAAACGTACCGGGAAGCCCGAGGTGCGGACGGCTACGTGTGCAGGCTATGCTCTCAGGATGATGCCTTGGCAGTGAAACTATCAGCTCTGGAGGCCGAGACCGAGAAGCTTCGGGGTGTGGTGGCGCAATTACAAGTACAAATACTGTCTTTGACGACAACCACCGGCCGCAATGCGGAGTTTGGTGCTGCGGTAAACGAGGCGTGCTCCGGGCGGCGAGGTCTTGAGCACGAAACAGGACAGTCAACGCAGGTCCACCTCAACTTGGAGGCAGCATCACCGCGGGTTACAGGGTCAACACCCGAGCTAGACACACCGGACGTTTGTGCCAGACGTGACCAGCACAACACCTCGCTCGGCGAGCAAGCAAAGCTAGAGTCTCCAGACAGTCCAGGGCGTGAGTCCTTAGAACCTGCTCCTGAAGACCCCGTGATTTCTGATATGGTAAGCCACGGCTTGGGAGATAACAGCGCACAGGAGGCTGAGATCTCCGGAGTGCACGTGGAGGAGGTTGGTGGGGAAGCAGAAAACGAAGGCGCGCAGTCCACAGAAGACGGCCGACACAGTTGCACTGACGCACCTAACGCAGCATTAACTCTGCAGAGCAAGGAGCGCCAGGAACTGCCGAGCCAGAAAGAAAAGGTGAGGGGTAGACGCGGTGATAACCAGCGGGAAAGCACATTTAGCACCACCCCTCGGAGTATGCCCGGTCACAGGGAAGCCGCCCAACAGGATATCCACTTAGAGCAACACGTCAGTCGGCCCACCGTGCAGGGCCGGATGCCGACTCGAAGTGGGGGAATCTGGGTATTCCCAGCACGCAGTGCCCGCAGAGAGGTCCTCATCGTGGGAGACGCCAATGTAGGCAAAATGGCTACAGCGATCCTGGAAGCCATGGACTCACCGGGAGCAGTAGGCCTGCTCTATGGGAGAAAAGCTACAACGGCTCAAGCATTTAAGCGCATTGCGTCGTACGAGCGCAGGGCTAAGTCCATCCCCCGGCGCTATGTGGTGCACGTCGGCCTTGTGGACGTGCTTCGTAGGACGCCATATGAGATTGTCCACTCTTTGAACGCAAGCAGTGCGAATGGTGGACGATATCGTTGTGTGCTCAATCCCCGAGGTGGCGACGAAGGGCGAGGTGGTGAGAGCTGCAATACTGCTTGTTAACGCGAGGATCAGGAAGTGGTGCAGGCGTACTCGTCGCAGGTTCATTGACCTCAGTAGGGGGTGGCAGGACACGATGTTGGAGAAGGATGGCCTATACAGCCTGGAGGGCGCCGGCTTTGTTGCAGCCAAGATTGCTCAAGCAACACTCCCTTTTTTAGGCGAACGGTGGCAGAATCATCAGCGAAAGCCAGTGGAACTGAGGTACGTGACACCACCAGTCCAACAGGCCCCCAACAACGGGACTTTGGGGCTACTAAGTGCATCTATCACCGCAGCGCAGTCCGTTCCGCCTCAGTCGCTGGCACAGATGACGCCGCTACTGCAATTTTCCCAGCCGACACTCGCACCTCAGGAAGGAGTACCATGGAGACCAACCATTGGAATGTTGCCGATGCAACCTCTCCAGGGACCACCTCCGCCAGAGTCGATGATACCGGCGGTGCAAGCACCCATGGCTTTCTGGAGGGCGCAACCTTCAGTCCCAGTGAGAAACAGTGGGCTGGAGGAAGTGAACCAATCAGCCATCGAGGCCATGCGCACGGCGAACAAACCAGCGGGAGCCGCGATAAGCGGCGCTCCGCCTCCGATGCCTCCTCCACGCCATTTCACCGTCCCGCCCAATCGCCCCGTGTAAGTCCGCACCTCCCGATGGCACACCCGATTCCGCCCCCATGTTCAGATGGACATCACCAAATGCTCCCAAGGCAGTCCCCTTCGACCGTCCTAGCGACACCCCCGCAGGGACCGCATTCGGTACACACCGTGCCAACGTGGGGACCGATTCGTCCACCGGTATGGAACCCCCAGTCGGACATGCCAGCGATTTACAGTGCAGTGGGCGATATGGTAAGACATCACCTCATGCTTGCCGGACGATCAGTCCAATAGCCAGCAAACATACTACCCGCCGTCGTTGCAGGAAGACTACGGAAAGCTCCAGCGTAGGCTTTCTCAACTTGAATGGAGCACGGCGTGCGACCAAGTGGGAGGAGTTGTTCACAGCCCTGCACAAGGAGGAGCTCACCCTCTACGCGGTCGCAGAGACTCATCTTCGAGGACTGGAAGAGCCCCCCACTCACCCAAACTGGCACTGGTCGGGGTGTAACAGAGATGATGGTGAACGCAAGGGTGGTGGCATTGGCGTGCTTTGGCGAAGTGATACGTCGTGGACACGACTGGGACACTCGTGCAAAGAACACATGTGGATGTCGGGTACGATCGTAGGATCTTCTGTGATTGTGGGAATCATATATCTGTCTGTCACGCGCGGCCAGCATGATGGGAACCAGGCAGTCATGCGGTGCGTGGCCGAGGATATAAAGCGTTGGTCAACGGACAGTGAAGTGGTAGTCATGGGTGATTTCAACGGACACCTCCAGTCCATTGATGGGTATCAAGACTTCAACGGAGACCTCGTGCTCAAGCTGGCGCAAGAGTTCTCGCTGGAGATTGCCAACATGCGCGTTGACTGCGAGGGTGACTTCACATGGTGCGTGCGTAACAGCCGGTCTTGCATCGATTACGCACTCGCATCTGGAAAGTTGGCTACCCATATCACCAAGGTGCATATTGATGAAAGCGGTGACCACAGTGTGGGCAGTGACCACAACAGAGTCAAAATATCCTTCTCTTCATCAGTGTTCCGGAGACCCACGATGAACCATCGGCCAGCACACAGATACGTTCCGGTCACAGCAATCGCTGCAATTGCCGAGCGCTTCGAACAGAGTGACATACACAATGAGCGTGCAACGTACGAAGAGTATGTTTCTGCCCTAAGAGGCATCATGAACACTCATGAAGTCCGCGCCAATGCACGCCGTGGCTATCCGCGGAAAAGCTGGTGGGACAGAGAAGTAAAAAACAGCTCTTGACGCGCGACGGAATGCTAACCGGCTTCATCGTCAAGCTGTAAAAGCTGGCAGCGCTGAGGAGCGTCAGCAAGCCTGGGAGAATTACCTGCTCCAGAAGCGACATGTGCAGAAAATGGTACAGCAAAAAATTGCGGAACATGACCACCGACAGCTGCAGGACCTCACGACGGCTGGCCGGGAAGGAGCACGTAGGTTTTGGAAATATGTGGGGTCTCTGGACCGCAGGGCTCCAGAACCTACACTTAGGGAGGAGACTACAGGGGAGGTCATTGCCGACGTCGAGCGGCACCTCACTGAGCACATCCGAGGCATCTACAATTCTTCCCAGGATCCACTAGCGGAGGGCGCGAGAGGACGGAGGCCTATCATTGAAGCCAGCGGGGACGGTTGCGAGACGGACCATGAGTGGGAGGTGACTCGCCGGGCCTTCGACCGTGTCATTTCCCGACTCGGAGCACACACGGCACAGGGGCTCGATGGCATCCCGGCGGGACTCATCAAACACCTGGGCACAATAGCTCGGGAGCACCTCGCCATAATCTTCACGGGCATCATCTACGGCGACAACATCCCAGAGGACTGGCTGAGAGGAAGAGTGTGTCTACTGCTCAAGAACGGCGGCAACCCCAGCCTACTGAAGGACCACAGACCACTCACTGTGACCAGCGTCCTGTACAGGGTGTTCGCTAAGGTAGTGAAAGGCTGGGTGTCGGCATGGGCCGAAGCACGCGGGCACATTACGGAGCTCCAGAATGGTTTTCGCCCCCGTAGGCGCCTCGAGGACAACATATACGTGCTGACTCAGTGTGTGGACATTGCTCGGAAGCAGGATCGTGGCCTAGTGGCATGTTTTTTGGACGTCTCCAAAGCATACGACAATGTACCACACGATGGCCTGCTGCGGCACTTGGCGGACATCGGCATGGCGCCTGTGTGGGTTGAGCTGCTGCACCGCCTGTACGAAGGCAACACCGTGGTGGCTTCCTTTGGAGGGAGGGTGACGGACCCAGTTCCTGTCCGCAGGGGCCTGAAGCAAGGGTGCCCTCTATCTCCCATCTTGTTTATGCTATACGCAGCCAAGATAGAGCACGCCATTCTGGCTTCGAAACTGGGCTTCACACTGCGGCTCACTGCGGAAGGATTGCCGGAGACGTGGACACTGCCGGGATTAGTGCTTGCGGACGACCTGGTTCTCCTGGCTGATGACGCCGCTACTTTGCAGGGGCTGGTCACTGTGGCGGCGGCGCAGCTCGGAGAGCTAGGCCTATGCTTCAATGCGAAGAAGTCGGCCGTCCTCCGCTTCTCTGGCCCCGACGGTGGCGTCCATGTCACGCTCCCCAGTGGAGACCTAGTGCCTCAAGAAGAGTCGTAACCGGTACCCTTGGCGTTACCTTCAGCGCGGGACAGGATCGGTACTCGGCACATGCAGCCCACGTGCAGCAGTCGGCGCAGCGAGCGTGTCGCATCCTGCGCAAGCGCTGTTTATGGGGATGCAGCCGGTACATGATGGTGCGCAAGCTGTGGAAAGCCGTCCACGTGCCGCGCCTTACGTTTGCCAACGCAGTGGTCTGCTTGCCTCACACAACTCGCGCATGGCTGGAACGTTGCCAAAGCGAAGTGGGACGCGTGGCGCTGGGTTGCCATGGCTGCGTGGCTAAAGAGGCCATTCAAGGCGATATGGGCTGGTCATCGTTCGAGGCCCGGGAAGCCCGAAGCAAGATCGCCTACGAGGAACGGCTTCGGCGCATGGAGGACACACGCTGGGCTCGCCGTGTGTACCGGTACCACCACTTCACTGGAATCCGCACGCAATGGGGCGCCCGCTTCCACGTGCTTCGGCGGAAATTCGGCTACTTCGAGCGTCCTACCCAGGAACCCGCTGAACAGCAACATGCCAGGGCAGTTCAGAAGCGGGTATACGGGAGTCAGAGACCGCCGAATGGAGACTGGCTATGGGCGAAAAAAGCACCCTGCAGTTGTACCGCGACAAGACGGCGATATGCAGGGAGGCTATGTTCCACGACAGCACGGACGGCGGGTTGCTCTTCGAGGCCCGAGCGGGTGCGCTGCGGACATTAACGTATCGGCGCCGCTACGAGTCATCCCCTGACGTTCAAGCCGCGAGGCGCAGAGTGTGAGGTGAAGCAGAGGAGTCAATTGAACACATCGTACGCCTATGTGACTCGCTGCAGCCGAAACACCCAGATGGCGTGAGTCTGCCAGAGGCGCTGGGGTTCGTCGCTGCAGGTGCCGCCGCCGGTCGCAACGCTGCGCTGCAGGTGACAAAGGAAAGGCTCCAGCGGTGGTTTAAGAAGACCCGCCGGCGAGACTACCTTCGAGAGTGTGCGTGTTGTGCCGTTGACTGTCGTGCAGTCGTGTTGAGTGATGGGCGACTACAGCGTACTGGCTGCTCGTGCGCCCTTCGACTTTTGTGGTTTTGGATTTAATAGTTATTGAGAAGTGTGCGTTTGTAGAGGGGTATGTAACACATGCATGTGTGTAGGTATGTATATATATATATATATGTATCACTATGCGCATAGGACATTTTATCTATGTTGTTCCTGCAGCTCTCCTTATGTACCTTGTTTTATGTTGTGTTCTGTGTTCTATTTTGAGTGCTGGTACGCTTGATGTATACATTAGGCTAGGGCATTTCATGTCCGCCCGTTCCAAAGGGAGAAGCCCCATAATCATCATCATCATCACATCGTATAGCTAGAGTGAACTAGAATTCTAGTTCACTATAGTAGGATAGCTCTGGTCAGGCCCAGTGCGTAGATTGCGGGACCTAGCGTCACTAGTGACGCTAGCGGGACCCAACCCACGGTGTATGAAAGCCGCCAGCGAAAACAGCCGCCAGCTTCTTTGAGCGAACTGTGCGTTAATAGTGGTGTCAGTATGATTCTAACGAGGCAATCTTTCGAATTAACCAAACTTGTGTTTTGTCTGCATGGCTCCTTCAAATCTTAGGGCTTATGGAAGTCGAATATTTCCCTCATGTAGATTTGGATGAATACACTCCCATTCCAACACTGTGTGCTGCATAGTTTTCTTTTCTGCAGACCACACGTACGCCATCATACTGTGCATACCCCACCACAATTACTCTGTTATTATGCATCCTGCTCTAGCCTCAAAAAGCAAAAGACTGCCATAGAATTATCGTAGAAATTTCCCTTTCCGATGTCCAATTTCTCAGCCCTGTACACCTCTAGCGACGTTTTAGCTTCCATTTTTTTTCCCTCCATTTATTCGTTTCAATCTGCCTTGCTTCTTTTTTGGTTACTTTGGCTGTCTTTGATTTTCCACACTTCTTTCCGTATTTCATCGTTAGTCTTATAGTTTTCCTTAACCATTGCGTGTCCACGCTTTTCACGTATAAGTAAATAAAAACTTAAGCTGTCCACCTTTGTTGATTCACCGCTCTCAAGCTCCCCTCACAACATATTTTACTTCAAACCACGCCCAGCCCATATCTCCATGCACTGTTTCGTTAGTTGTTTTACCATGCACTCCTAAGGCCAAACGGCCTACCGTTCTCTGGTTCACTGTAAGTATTAAAGAGCACCTGATTTTAATCAGAGTACTGCATTTGCAAATGTGAGACCCAGAACCACTACTCTTTTCCACACTTCTTTTCACTTCTTCATATTTGTTTTACCCCTACAGAGCTCTATGCTACACTATAGCTGCGTTGTGCTTTTCTTTATTTTTCAGTGGCTCCCTCCCCCCACCTTTTTTGAGAATATACTTTCTTGTTGCCTTGCATACAAAAGGCAGCAGGAATAGAAAAGGTACTGTTCAATATATTTTTATCTCGGCATGGCTGCTGATGCCGTCGGCGATCGCAGTAACTTGACATCACACCGGAGTATGGGCAGAAACGGTAAAAAAGCATTCTAACAAAACAAAACAAAATCTCAATAGTAGCCGGAGATGTGAACACGAATGCCGTGGCTCACAATTTAAAAACTGTGAGCTTGCGGAGTGCCGCCTGGTGAACACCAAACAAACCTTGTTTCGCATAGCGCCACGAAAGCGCTGCCGTGTGCGACCAAAGCACCAAACGCACTCCGCACTCCTTCCCTGCTCTGTGCTGTTCCGCGACTTCGTCATTACGCTCCGTGCTTTTGTTGTTCAGCTGTGCTCCAACCTTCGTGCTCCTGGTGCACGGCGTGCAATGGGCCAGTACATGAGCTACACAGCAGGTTTTCAACTGAAGGAGGTGGAGCATGCGTTGAAGCATGGGAATCGTGCGGCTGGGCAGCACTTCAGTGTCAACCCAGTGCGTGTACACTACTCGCAAAAACAAGAGGCTTTTTGGGCAGTGAACAGAGATCTCCATGTGTTTCGTGAGCCCAAAGAAGGGAAGCTTCCCGGTATAGGAAAAGGAGTTTCGGAGTGCCTTAATGGCACGGAAGACAATGCGCTGTGGGCCAACGACAAACGTGAAGCCGCAAGCGACTTTCGTGATAAGGACAGCTCCATGGCAAGTAGGGGAACGATGGCGAGTAAGGGGGGGCCACTAGCACGTTGTGAATAAAAAAGAAGTTTGGTTACACAATTACCTAAGTGTTTTTATCGGAAAGGTAAGGTTTCGACAGCACTTTGCTTAGCATCTTTATTGTATGAAATTTCAACTTTTAAATACCTTTTGCAACTTTTCCCGCATAATAACCCCCCGATTCATGCCAAATTTTTTGAAAAAATAAAAGTGGGTTCATTACACAAGTAAATACGGTACTTGATATTCCCTCCCCCGCCAACCCTGCAGTCATGGCCAAGTGGTCCGAAGCATTGGATGCAATGCATCACAATGAGCTATGCAGTCCCTGATTTCATTTTTTTTGGTCGATTACTTTTTATTTAGTAACGTTTTCGATACTGCATTCACCATTTTGTGCTACAACCATCATTGCTCCATAAGCAAATTGACAGACTGCGTGCAGGGCTGACAGCGACGCGCTTGCGAGTTCTCGTTGGCATGGTGTTGACATCAGCACCGACAGCTTGCGGGCACAGTGCCAAATCAGCCAATGGTAAGCCTGCTGCAACCACGCCTCTTATGACACAAGGAAGAGCCAGGAAAGCTCTGAAGGTGGGGGTCTTGAAGCACTTCACAGTTGAGCGTCTTCGATGATGCAAAGGGCATTCAGCCACTGCGTACGCCTTGGCTGGTGAACGTCATAATTCTAAGCAATGCTTGCCGGCTTATCTGATCCATTGTACTGCCAACAACATTTCAGAAACGTGGTATGCTGATTCCAGAGATAACTTTGGACGCCAAGCATGTTGCTGTGCGTAACGGCACGTTTGAACGCCAATCTTGGACGTCGTCCAATCACATCGCAACAGAAATACGTGTCAGTGCTGTTAGTTGTTGTGGCCGCCCTAAATGTCGCATGGTGCGTATCTACCAGGTTCGCCAGGATAGCGTTAGGGAGATCTTACCGCGGGCGAGTGGGGGGGGGGGGGATTAGTAGGAACAGAATGGAAAATTCTGCATGCATTTTCAATGTAGGTAGTTCAACACAGCAGGAATCATCTAACAGTGTCGTCCAAACTACTAACAACCTGCACTACTAGTCAGTTGCTAAATATTCAACGTGGCTTACACTGGCCTTTGTCCTGGCAATACTGTCCAGCATAGCAATGTTCGCCCCACAGAGTTTCATACTAATGTACACTAGAGGGAAATCTGGCGCCACTGCCCAGGGGAACCGCGCTTCTGCGAGCGTTCCGTCATGTACCTGGCAAGTACATTCCACTTGTCCTAGGCCATGGCTCATAAACGGGCCGAGAAATTGCCTCTGGCTACAAAAAAGAAGCATTGTCACTGTAAAAAATTAATCGAATTTGTTTTTTTACTATAAAATTGAAGCTCCAAAAAAATTCATTTGTCGTGGATTATTTAGAAGTTTCATGCAAGATGAGCATGAAAAAGATGTTCCTCTTTTGTGTTAATTTTGGCTCCGAGACAAAAAACAAGCCTTGGGGCTAGCCAAGCCAAGTAGGCGAGCAATGTCGCTAGCTGGACTGGAGGCGCCCACGATGGCCCGCGATTGCAGTGCCAGATTTCCCTATAGTATATAATAGTATGAAACTCTATAGTTCGGCCCTGCGACACTTCGCCAAAAGAACGTGACCGAAGGTTGTCGGACATGTATGCTCGGAACTGGGTTTGATTTTTGTGGCGTGAGCTATATTGGCCGAGGTTGAGCAGTTTCGTGTGGCTCCTGGAGAGCCGGTCTGCACGTGCATGAGGAGCAGTGACGTCTCCCGGCGCACGCGTGCTTGAGCCGCTGCTGAGACTGGATTGGATTGGATTGAATTGTATTGGAAATCGTTTTAGAAGCAGTAAGCATGATAATCAGGTAACCCTAGACAACCACGAAACCGAAGAATAACCAGCTGAACAACTCACGCTACGTATATCCTGGCATAACTGAGCTAAGCCAGTGCTAATTTTTTTTCTGCTATGCTAAACTGCCTTTCGCATTCAGTGTTGCTGCTGTACTGATTGGTTCAACTTCTCCGCATGGGTGACTAGGCTTTTTTGAGCTCTTCACTGACAACTGTCAATTGGTGTGGGATTGGATTGGATTGTCAGGTATAGACGGTATTCATCGAAAAGTTTAGCGGTCAATTTCTTTGCTCGGCAACACTGGAAACGGCCACAGACATGGCCGATGCGCCATGGACACGGCGCAGCCTGGGCCACTGCGGCCACACGCCGAAGATAAAAAAGACACCGGCGTGCATCATCCGCTCCGTTCCAATCCGATTCTAAACTGTGGCGCCAACAGAGATGTTATTAATCGCACTCACAGTGAACTCGACGCAATACTTTGTGTTCGGCGAAGAGTTCGTAACGTGAAACACAGTCATGCGTTTCACAGTCGTGCTTAGCACGGACAAGTGCCGCCATCCCGCGGAGCCCGACGTAACGAGTGATGGCGTGCCACCGGCAGCCGATCGCAGAGGCCGTGGGCGCACTCACACGGTTGCATGGAGAAGAGGGGTGCCTGATCTGCAGGCCGTGCGCACAACGTCGCCTAGCAACAGACGCTTGGCCACAGATATGGCGGCGCACACTTAGTTGCCTGCATGCATTCCACGCCATTGAATACCGAGGATACCTCCGGCACAGTCGGGCCATACCTGGAGAAAGATTTGACGAAATGCAGGTGCGTTTTCAGGAGATTTTTGCTTTGGTCGTATGATCGTACAAAACGATCAAAATTCCGGGAGTCTCCCGGAGACTTAGGGAAATCTGGCAGGTACGCATGGTGTTTATTATTCTTTCAGGCTTTATAAATTAAGTACTTCTTTATAGACAAGATAAACGATGAAAAGTGTGTCCATTTGAGCCAGTCTACGCAGTGCAAACAAAAACAAAAATTTCACAAATTCACTTTGTAGTCCCATAAATTAGCAACGGCGTGCAACTTGGCCACCAACATATGCCCAGCATCTGGCTCATGGTTTTCAGCATTTCCCCTGAGATCCCAGCACCATTCGTGGCATCAACTTCTAGGAAGGTGACAACCATTTCATGGTTTGTTCAAGCACAACCCTTGATTGCTGTTGAAAGTCGAACCAAGTCAACACAGCAACAACAGCCAAGAAGCTTACCTACTGAGGAACTGTTTTTAGGTCCGAACACAAATTACTTCGCACCGTCTTAAGGGTTTTAAGTTTTTCGCACAGTCTTAAGGGCTAAGGTTTTCAGACTTAAAACAACTTCTTTTAATTTTAAAGTAAACTCTGTAAAAACCAGTCAGTCTTGCTGCTGTTTCCCCACTTATGTCAAATAGGTCATTATTTTTGGAGTCAATCAATTAGCTCCCAAGATAATTAGGGGTAATTATCTGTTTTCGGTCAAACAATAGACAAAACAGTGTTGGTCATAAAACTGTAATCCTTATATTTTCAAACACTACGAACCCTGGTGAATGCAATAATCGAAGCAGTTTTTTGATGCGTCGCTTGGAGCTATTTTACAGCTCATTAAACCTTGGTGTTCGAAATGGGCACTCAAAATGGTTCCTTGCCACTGGTGCCACCAAGGTTTATTAATGAGCTGTAAAATTAGTTCTAAGCGATGCATCAAAAAAACTCCTTCGATTATTGCATTCAGCAGGGTTCATAGTGTTTGAAAATATAAGGATTACGGTTTTATGACCGACACTGTTTTGTCTATTGTTTGACCAAAAATGGATAATTACCCCTAATTATCTTGGGACCTAATTGACCGACTAAAAAAATAACGCCATATTTGACATCAGTGGGGGAAAAGCAGCAAGATTGACAAGTTTCAGAGTGCACTTTAAAATTAAAAGAGGTTGTTTTAAGACCAGCGTTCCCCCTTAAAGGAGCCATGAAGAGAAAATGCAAGTTGGTTTTATTCGAAAGATTTCGTGTTTTATAGTGCCCCCAGCGCTTGTCCGGATACAAACGGTGCTTTATTCACTGAGAAATTAAACAATTTAGGTTAAAATTTTGATTTTCCCGCTCAATCGTGCGTTTTCGTGGTCCCAAAGGACCTCTCCCTGTATGTAAACAACGTGACGTCACTAAGCGCACGTGCGCGACGGGTGGCGCCTGCTGGCGGCCGCGAAGTGAGGTGGCGGTTGGCAGAAAGAGCCTGCGCCGACGGCACGGCCTGGCCGCGCGGCGCCCGAAAGGAACGATGTGCCGTTGGTTCGGGCCGTCACTGGCTTCCCACATTGCAGGTGGGGGTCTAGCTATCCTAGCTGTGGCCGTCGCACCTCCATGTAGCTTTCCGCATCTACAACCTCCGCAACACTTTCGTTTACCGTACGGTCAACTGAACGGCGACGCTTTCGGATAATCAGTGCGCGGCAGGCGCCTAAACGAGTCATTCTGGAGGTTGGTGCTGTTGCGACGCATCCCAAAATGTTTTTTTAAGATTCTTTGTGTTCGGACACATACCAAGGAAAGCTAATTTATTGTTGCTTTCGAGGTCCGCTTAAGCTAAGCGCGGTGCCTCAGGCAGCTAAACGCTCCCGGTTCTTGGTCTCTTTGCGTCGCCCGGAGGCAGTGGCGTACACACGATTTCATGTCGAGGGGAAAAAGGAAAGGTAAAGCATGAAAGGATTAAATAGTAAAATAAGCAGCAACGAAACAAAATATGAAGAGCAAAAGGCAAAAATTATTACAATAAAAATATCGCGATGATGTCGTTCTCTACGAGATTGACCGATTGTTTTCTTACCTTTACCCCTCTGAAATCTCAAAATGGTTCATCGTCATTGTGAGAGTAACATAGCAGCCACATATATGTTTAGTCATTATTTCATGATACAGTCAAACCTGGATTTAGCGAACCTCTATGTAACGAATTCCTGGATTTAACGAAGCTTTTCAATTCCCCATTTCCACCTTCATTGAAGCCCATGTGTTGGCGACCTCTATGTAAAGAAGGAGTTGCGACGGTTAACCTGGATGTAACGAATTTGCAACGCTGATGAGTCAAGGTTTCTTGTCCTTTTTCTAAAAAATCGGCAGGCGAACTGCACTAATTCAGCGAATTTCGCCCACACCGCAATCTCTAGTGTGTTTCCACGTGTGAGTGCGGTGTCGGTTAGCTGCTAGGCCTGCCTGTCGGCGTGCAGTCACGTGTGCCCCTGATATCTGTGGTATGGGTTCGTGGATGATTTCTGCTGCCTGAATACGAAAAGATTTGTCGTTTCAAAACAAGCTCGCAATTTTAAGTGCTCTCTCCGCCGGCGAGAAAGAAGAACGTCACCTCCCGGTACAGTGTCCCAGCTAAAATCCCTGACTGCAGAAAAGAGCATGAAGTTCGCGAAAAGGCGCCCTTTCAGCACAAGTTTGGTTCTTGAAACGCGTTATGACACGACGAAAAGTATCAAAAAGCAAATGTTATACTTGGTTACGTTGGTGAATTCGGGGGCCGTGTAGTAGCAGCAAGCGCAAATCACGCAGTTTTTCAGTGTAAAATATATCCTCGAAAAAGGGTGAGTTCAGCATCGCTGATGCCTAGCATATTGGTTTCGTTTCTGCTTCATTCCCGCGAGCTTTTAAATCGAAACCTTCATGTAACGAAAACCTGGATGTAACGAAAAAACGCGAATTTCTGTCAACTTCGTTATAATCAGGTTTAACTGTAGTTAAAGTTAGTGCACGTGTCCATGTACGCCCGCTGCATACGCCAGCGTCGGGAGGCCGCAACAAATGAATACATTCACTGAGTCTGTTCGCTAAGGGCAAAACACATTTTTCGAGTCGCGTGAGCGGCCCATCTCGCCCCGAAGGCACGATGCTACATGTGAGCACGGCAAGCATCTCAGTTTTTCGGCATCCTCAAGGCAGAATATAATTGATCAAGGTAAAAATTTATTGTACTTACAAGCAATGAATTTCGTTCGTCTTGAACAGATCCCCCCATAACAAAAGACCAAACTTGTCGTTGTCGATCAGGCGGCAGGCGGCTATCGCGGATCCCTCGTCGAAACATTTATTTCGCGTCGCAAGCAGGTTAGGCATTCATTGTGTTTTTAATACAGTGCTCTACCTCCTCAAAACATGACAATATTTCGCAGCAAGAAATTTCCGTTTTTCCTTCTCCCCCCCTCCTCCCCCCCCCCCCCCCCTTCTATTTCACTTGAGCAAATTTCTGCTGGTGCTGCATGATAGCAGATGGTTGATAAACAGTATCATTTCATGGCACGAATCAGCGCGGACTGCCAATGTAGACGGTATGACTGCGCTTTGGAGAACAGCTGAAGTTCGAGAATGCGAAATGTTGCTACGAGTATAAGAGAGCAGGCTATGTCGCTGCTTTGGCTGCCAGCCTCTTACATTGCGCGCATCCACAATACACGCCGAATTTACCTCTGTGGGGACTCCGAAAAGTCTGATGCCGCTGATTTTGCTCGCAAAATTTGGGTAGCCGAGAGCACAGCAGCCCACCGGCATCAGAAAAGCCAACACGTAAACAAAAATTCCACTTTTGCGCGCGTCTAATGCAGCCTCACTGCATACGCGCCGCGCGCCGGTCGAATGTTTTGCCAACCACCCTCCCGGCCACACCCAGCACGTGCGATTTCCGTGACGTCACGGCCGCCGCGTGACGTAACCCGGGAGAGGTCCAATGACATCACAGGAAACAACCGACGGTCTGCAGCCTAGAGTACCTTCATTCACGCATCCGCCGTACAGGGTAGAGACACGTATACGCTGGCGCCGCCATTTTCG
>CM023449.1:54622075-54750849 GCA_013339765.2 Haemaphysalis longicornis | reverse complement strand
TACTTCCCGCATTTCCAGTGACGATACATCATCAGTGCTGTGTGCGAACCTCTTCTATGCCTGAACCTGTAGGCACAGTTTTGCCATTTCTTTTGTGCTTTGAGTGCGTGCGGAATTTGAGTGATGAGCTCAATACTTCCCTTTCAACCAGACCACTCGACAACAATCGTTTATTGGTTCAAAAACGCCCTACCAGCCGGAGCACGCGCTTGTGAGCAGGCACCCATGCCTGCTTTTTTGTGGCACCAGACTGGAAATAGGCCCCTCCACATTGCGGAGAAAAGGAGAAAACTCCCCGGCCTGTGATATATCGAAGGCCGCGGAAAAGAATGCCGCGAGCTGCCCCTCTCTCCGGGAGAGAGCATGCAGCTTTCGTCGCGTTGTCCGTAGTCGAGTTGAGAGGGAACAATTATGCGCGATTTCTCATCGCGCGTGTTTCAGTGATAGTGAATGGATTTTCATAATTCTGGGGAGGAGATTGCTGGGACAATAGACTCTACCCCAAAATACATTCCTAATAGTTGATGGTAGGTGTTGCTGGGTCCTAAGATACCGAATGACATTATTTGGACGGGCTGTGATACAGGCGAAAATGCATAGACATTAAATGACCATCACACTTTTTAGAGATCGAGGTTCCCAACTTCCTGCTGCATGTAAATGACTGATAACTGACTTGGTTGCTCCCCACCATGCAGTTTACAGATGATAGTGATAATGACCAAAAAGATGGTGATAATGACCACTCATATTTAAAAAGTTTTCAACGTAGAGAAAAACGTACAACGGTTAAAAATGTTTTTGGGGAAAGAAAACGTTATGAAAAATACTGTTTTCTAAAAAAATAGTGCGAGCCATTTTAGTGAACTTCGTTTTCTTCAGAACTTCACCACCAAGAGTGCACAAAAAATCGTCTTATTTCGAAGTTCAGCTACGTTTCCGCATCAACACCCTGGTGCTGAGAGTTTCGTTGGTTTCATTTGGTGCTCATCGCGTTCGAGAGTAGGCAGATTTGATGCGTTCGTGAAGGGAATTAGTTGTGTGGAACTCCTCAAACCAAAAATGACATTATAGCGAATGGCATTAGATTTCAGCATGTAGCAGCGAATTAATGGCATTAAGGCGTAAGGCATTAAGCACTTAATGTTATTTTTCGTGTTCGTGTGGCACGGGTATTAGACATCCTTCATTTTATATGGCCTTACAGCTAAATGTGAGCTTAACTTGTTGTTACCATCTACGAAATGTCTATTCAGGCTTTTGTGGGGAAAAGCATTTAATGGGCACCAATTCTTTTTATTTTTTTTTGCTTGCTGTGCAGTCACTCAGTGAGTTTGATGTCTCCAGGTGTTCTTAGGTAATGGTTTTACTTTTGCACTGTGTGTGTGTAGGCCATGGCAGAATCTTTGAAATGGGCTTTGGAAAAGGTCAAGACGATGATGATCATCGTCATGGAATAAGTAGTAACCCGCCGATAACCATCACACTTTTTAGAGATCAAGGTTCCCAACTTCCTGCTGCAAGTAAATGACTGATAACTGACTTGGTTGCTCCCCACCGTGCAGTTTACGGTTAAGGCTGTCTTTCTTTGCTCTATTGAAGTGTGCGAATGGGCGCTGTTAATTAAGACAAAATACAAGTTTGGTTCTTTGAAAAGACTCATTTGTCCCGGTAGAAATAATGGCAGTTTTATTGCAAACTTCAAGCAATTAGACATTTAGCGAAACAGATGAAGCAGATGCAACTCGCCCGACACTTTCTGGCGAGGTCTTTATGGCATCACAGAATCGTGTTTGTGCAATTTGTGGCTGCTGACCTGAGCCACCGCCAAGAGACATGACTGGGCGGCTGCAGTGAGGCCTCCAGTCCTGTTTAATCATATTACTTACCGTATTTACCCGATTCTAACGCGCCCCCGATACTAACGCACACCCGATTTTCCTGGCAAAAAAAACGAAAAAACTTGCACCTCCGATTGTAACGCGCACGGGATTTCGGTACCCAGACAAACGAATGCGAGAGAAACGGGCGATTTATTTCCCGAAGTAATCTCACTCATCTCACTCCTCGTCGCTCTCCGCTGACCACAACATCTCGGCCTCGGTACCTTCAAGCGCATTCGCGATGCCACACTTCTGAACAAACGTTCAACCATGGTCGATGGGATCGTGGCCCACACCTCGCACGCCCATCCCGAGAGCTTCTCCAGAGGTGCATGCTTCAGCCGACCGCTCGTTTTGAACGCGCGAGAGCCGCTGCTGCCATTGCTGTTATCAATTGCGCAAGTGGAACGATTTGACGATTTGTGTGAACGCCGATAGAAAAGCCTGGGCGCCTATGCTTCCTGCGTCCGAAAAAATTGTTGCTAAAAGCTTTGGCGCCATCTTGAGATGGCGATGGGCAAGATGAAATTTACGCTGTTTCGGCACTTTCGGCTTGTGTCCGATTCTAACGCGCATGCGATTTTTCGGCCTATTTTTTCGGAAAAAAAGTGAGCGTTAGAATCGGGTAAATACGGTAAATGCTAACATGCAGCTACGGGTGCAAAGTTGTACAAATTAAAATATTTTCTTATGCTGTAGGGCAATCTCTCGCAAAAAAAAAGAAAAAGCTAACACACTGATGACTGTTTTTAGTGCTGCCCTCTATGGCGTCCCTGCTGATGCAATGTTGCGGGAAATGGGAAAGTTTTCCAGTAGCTCTTGCATTCAAGCTTGGGGTAAAGCTGAGTGAGTTATCTTAAGGCTAGTTCTTTCCATTTGAACAAGGTTGTAATTTGACTTCGTGGCCCCCTTAAAGTGGCCATGCAGACAAATTACAAGTTTGTTTTATTCGAAAGATTTCGCGTTTTATAGTGCCCCCAGCGCTTCTCCGGCAGCAAACGAAGCCATCCTCACTGAGAAATTATTCAATTTAGGTTAAAATTTTGATCCTCTTGCTAAATCGGGTGTTTCCGCAACGTCTGCCATGAAGTCATAAGTGCTCGAATTCAAACGAACTTCCTCTGCATCATTCGGCTCTGCAACCTTGCATGCCGTCAGTCCTCCCAGATGGCGCGCTACCATACTCAGTCACGGACCATTGTCCGCTGTTGCTTTGTTTTTTGACCGTATTTGCACCTGGCTTGTTTTTGTTACCGTAGAAAGTATTCGTTTCGTGAAGCATGGGGTATTCTCAGCAAACAGGGTCACGTAAAACAACGTCGCTTACGCCAGTCGGCCAGTGTCTTGTAAGACAACTCTAAAGCGGCAGACAGCTGTGCAGCTAAAACAAGCACAGTTCGCCCAGTACCAACAGCAGTGCACATTAGTACTGCTACGCTTACATCCATTTTCACAAC
Organism: Haemaphysalis longicornis; assembly: GCA_013339765.2. NCBI lineage: Eukaryota > Metazoa > Arthropoda > Arachnida > Ixodida > Ixodidae > Haemaphysalis > Haemaphysalis longicornis. The sequence goes on along the minus strand of CM023449.1, from coordinate 54,747,509 downwards.
TTTCATTGTTTCCCGAACCATTTTTACTGCTGTAAAATGAATATGCATTACATTTAAGCGCAAATAGCTCGTTTATAAGCCCTGCCTAATTTGCGTTTGCTCTTGCCAGCCTCAGCCAACCACACAGCTGTCACATATGACATCATAGGTTCTGTTGCGGGAAATGAGCTAGTGGGTCGCACGGCCATTCCCTTTTTTCCTAATTATGTAGCTTATTTGAGCGAAGCTTATGTTAAAAGTGGTGTCAGTGTGATTCTAACGAGGCAATCTTTCGAATTAACCAAACTTGTGTTTTGTCTGTATGGCCCCTTCAAAGTGACTTCCACTCCTCCTTCAAAGTAGAAGCGAATTCACCTGTTGTGCCTTCTCTCGGCAGGCCCGTGAACTCCGGCAAGACTTTGACGCAGCCTCGCGGGTCTCGTGTGACTTGGGTTCGCTTCTGCGCTGCTTCACCTTTTTCTACCGCACAGAGCTCGACATTGAGCGCCTGGTAAGTAGGAAATCTTCTGCGGAAATTTTCCTCTTTTTTTCGACCTTTCTCTCAATGTCTCCTTCTCTGCTTAGTGTTCACTAAGCTGTCGACACAGATGTTCTTTCGATGTTCGTGTCCTTTAGAAAAGAGGTGCTGAACTGAATTGTAAACACTGTTTAATTACCTTACCAATGAAGGTGCGCTCAAAGCAGGCTGTTTTACTTGCACCGTCCTCCTTACTAATTTGCGGTTGTTGGCTCTTACAATAGACTAATAGTTTGTGGGCACAATTTAATGGATTTCAGTAATATTTTATGTCTATGACTATACTCGGGGGACAACTTTCTGTAGCAATGGAGAGAAAGCTATGGGGGAGAGGGAGGAGGAGCTAACTGCTCTGTGTTACTGCGCCAAAGTAGTTCCCAATTAACTGGTTTCGGTTTCAGTTTTGGCGGGAGAGAGATGCATTTGATATAGTTCATTTCTTTGCTTGAGCCCCGTAGTAGTTGAGTGCGCTGAACCATGGTCACCGAGCATGCAAGCATAGTGACGTCGTCTTCCCCACACTTCATTTGTTTGTAAACACAAGCCAGTGCTTTGACTGGAGAGCTCAGACCGACCGTGGACTATGCCGCCCAACTCTGTATCGTTCAGAAGTGAAGTGAATTCTGTGAGCGCTGCAGTTTTGATGGCATGTACGCATTTGGAAACTCTTCTGAAGCTCAAAACTGGCAGCACCATTGACATGTGTAGCGTACATACACAGGGCGGGTGCAGTATACCTAAAGAGCAGCATGCACGCGCGCTTACGCACATGCTCACTTACGCTGGCAAACTGGCTAACCGAACAGCTTGCGGAAATGACGGAGAGTCCCAGTTGCATCAGCCTCACTTGGGCGTACACTTTGCAAACCACTCACTTCGTTTGTTTTGAAAGCTTTTGAAGCTTTTGCTTTTGAAGCTTCTCGAAAATGCTACACAGAGAATAAATTGGCCAGTCGCCATGTTTTTTCCTTCTTTTTTTTTTTTTTTTTCAGAAGAGAGCCATTGCAACACCAGTGGCGACAGCCGCAACCAAAAAAATCCGAAAATCTAAAAATCCCAGGCCATCTCTACTAGGGGCAAAGCGTGCAATGTATAAGTGTATTCTTGGCGCCTTGGCATTTTTGCCAATGGAGATGAAACCGTCGGGTGGTGGAGGTATACAGCTTTGCTGTAAAAGTCTCGTGGCTTTGAAGCACAAAGCTCTCTAGCGCGAGGCGTAAACGAGTGTCCCGGTGTTTTTTAGCATGATTTGCGTTCTAGTAGGAGGCGTAAACAAGTTTCTACGGTGTCTTAGTACCGTGACTACATGAAACGACGATTATGATGACAACAGGAAACGCCAACAGCCCCAGCCCCTAAGGGGCTTTGCCCCTAAAAGTAATGCTCTCTGTTTCATGTATTCTGGCGAGTAATTTAGTGGCATTATCAATCCAAGGCTAAAAGATAAGAACTAGATCTTTCTGAATTATTTTGTTGAATTACTACTTTCCAGGTGCACAGTGAACCGGCATGGTTCGACTGTGTAGCCTTGACTGCACTGCCACAGAAAGTTGCCCCCGAGTATACCGTGCAAACAAATGAACAAAAAGTTGATGTTTGCCATGAAATAAGTGCCGATTTCATCACTCTGCGCAAGAAAGGGATATTGGGAAACTTGTAGTTATTGTTGGAACTCAGAACAACAACAACAAAAATTAATTGCATGAAAAAATTCTATTACGTCACATTTAATAGGGTAGGGGTGGAATATCTGTGGTTGTCAATGATTAAACTTGCAAGATGCTGTTTGCTGTGTAGAACAATTTAGTTTCTAGTTTATCTATAACATGAAATATTTTAATGTCAAATGAAATTAAGACATTACAGTAGGAGGTCTCAGAGTTATACCCCTGCTACACTGGGGTCTAAATGTCATTTGAACCAAATGTCATTTGGCTCAAATGCCAAGTTGTGCTGCTACACTAGGTTTTTAAATGCCATTTGGCTCAAATGACATTTGAGCCAAATGAGCACCGAGAGAGACATTTAAGATTTCAAATGCCATTTCCAGCACTCTCGGACGCAGCGTCTTCGATCGGCAATAAAAAATATAATACTTCCGTACATAAAACAAACAAAATATTGTTGTTTGTGAAACTTTGTTCACTGTTTATTTACTTAAAATACGAAATCAACATATTTAATTTTCATACTCTCAAAACCAGTGGGTCAGTTGCAAAAAACACAAACAAAAACAACGCAAGACAGCCATATTTAGAGTCCAAACTGGTGTCTGTTCTAATTTGATATCATTTTACTGCCTCGGACTGCTCCTAAGTTTGATTGTTGTATTAGTGTACGAAAACGGAACGGGGCAACAACAGCGCCACTACAGCACAGCGAACAGTTGTGAAAGCTTTCAAATGCCATCGAAATCGTAGTGTAGCACGGCGGATTCTGAATGGCATTTGAAGCAACCCATTTGAGTCAAATGACATTTGGTCCAAATGACATTTGGACCCCAGTGTAGCAGGGGTATTAAATAACAGTCCGAAGGGACCCCTTAGAAGAGACGCTTTTGGGAAATATATTACGAAAGAATGGTAGTGGTAATCTCAAGTGTGCTCACACAAATGTGTGGTCTAGCTTTTAAAAATGTAAATAAATCTTACTACAGTTTTAGGACATCATTGCATAAAAGATTGCATATAAAAGAAAGCAGCATGGAAATATTTGTGGATGTACGTACAGTGTAGACCACATATAACGTACATCGTGAAAGCCGCAAAAATCCGCCGCACCATAAACAAAACGTGTGCGAATCCAACCACATCGCTCCCTAGCTCAAAGTAATTCTTTGCTTATCGTCATTCAAATATGCGGCACTTAAAAACAGAAGCACAGTCTTTATTTTCTCTTCTTTTTCGCATCAGCCACTGCTGCGAGGTCTTACAAATAGCGCACGCGGCTTTAACTTCCTTCGTTTTTGTGTTTTAAAGGAGCAGGGCTGTGTTTCTTAGCGTCCATGAACTGAACGGATCCCGCGGGACAATGTGATAAAAATGCAACCGGGATTTTTTTTTTTTTTTTTTTCCACCCCACTGCACTTGCGATGCCGAAGGCGATTGATTATCAGCACGAGTAGTGGAAACCCACGGCGTTGCGGCTGGCTATCTCCAGATGCTTGAAAAGGGAAACAGGCGGTTGCTTATCTGTGCAACATTCTAATAACAACTTAGCAAGCATGGTAGGGGAGGGGCGCTCGCTATCTTTCGAGGTGCTTCAAGTGTTGTGGTTATCACGCGGGGGCAAACGGAATACGCAAACTAGAGGGTGCCTATTTTTTCCTTTTGCGTATCGAAGTTGGAGGAGAGCAGGGAGCGTGCGCTAAGTCAGATGGCTGATTGCGTCTTTTTTCTCTTTCTCACAACCCTAAAACGATGCCCCAGCTGCGCCAGTCGATCAGCGGACCCACCAAAAAACCGCACTAAAAACGGTATTGTGCTTTGGCCAACCACATGTTAAGCGGTATCCTTGTGCATAAAGTTCTATGGGAGGCAAACTGGTGGTCACAAAAACTGGTGTTACATCCGGTCCCGCAATATAAGCGGTTATGTTATAAATGTTCTACACTGTATTTGCATAATAATACTGCAGCACATATGGGTCTGGCAGTAAGTTCTTCGGCGTTTAATAAGGTTGTTTGGATTTTTTTTCTTGCATGCTATTCTAAAGCACCAGGTTGGTGTCTTTATTGTTTTTCTCTTTGTAAGTGGGTTTTTGGAGAATTAGCAAACTTTGGCATTCCACTATGTCTCAAGCACCCACATCCTGATGCCCATTTCTTGTTGGAGATAGTTATCCAGTCTTCACCTTCCACTACAACTGCAACTTGGACTGACATGTAAACAGCTACTTCCAACCACACTGGCTTCTGTTCTTTATTTTTGTGTTAACATTGTCTAAGTAAGTTACAGATGTTCTAGAAGATGTTAGAGTTGTTTGAAGTGGGCTCCACAGCATAGGTTGGCCTTGGGGGTTATTGTTACGTAGGATTATTATGCACTTACATTAAGATTTACTACTTTGATGCTTGTAATGTAATCAGAGAATTGTAATTAGAAAATTTATAAGGAGCAGTGAGATGGGCAGAGCATAGAATTCTGACAGGTATCAACCCTAAGACAGTTCTTTTTTTTTTTCTTCGACACGTATGCAATTTATGTATGTTCACTAATTAAAGTTAGAAGAAACCTTGCATAACATAGCTTCGCCACAAAATAATGAGCGGAAGAATTTCGAGCACACAAATCAGAAACCTAATGCTCAGGAAACTCTCCTCCAAGGCCATCCATCTTGTTTTGATGATTCTACTAGTACCGTATTTGTGCGGTTATAATGTGCCCCCAATTGTAACGCGCGGGCAAGTTCACACAGGAAAATTTCAAAAAAATAATAATAATAATTTAATACTGACTGTACCGCGCAGATGAAAAAGACATGACACCATGCAGCTGGAAGAAGGAGATTTTATTTGGTGTATGCAGCTGTGGAAGCCAAAAATGAGTGCACTTCATAAGTTTGCTTAATCCAGCTGCTGCTGGAAATAAAGTTATTGCGGGGAACATTGAGGCTGTTTGCGATTTCAAGTGCCTTGATCTTTATAATTCTAGGCTTGACGGGCTGATTGCAACAGCACAAAAAAATGTACGACAGCTGACCAAGGTATGCAGCATGCCACTGAGGAATTAGTTCATCGGAATTCACTCACGTGGGGTTGGCGGATTGTTTCTATTGGATTGAGTTGGATTTTGGAGAGACTTTGCGTCCGTTCCGTATGGCAATGCTGCTGGATGCTCTAAAGCCTTTTTTTGTGTTTTGAGCCCGATTGTCACACTCGCACAAATATTAAGGCTACCTTAGCAAAAAAGGGTGCGCGTTAGAATTGTGAAAATACGATAGTTCAAGTTATCCATCCAGGTCTGTTCTACTGCACAGTCTTTGTTGTCTCTTCCTTGCTCATTTGCTTCTTTTCTCTTTTCTCGTGCCAGGTCTGGCTGAGCAAGCAAGTGCTGCTTCGCAAGGATGAAGTGGCGAGCCACGCGGACGATCCCGTGTGGCGTCTCCGCATCTGCCGTCTTCTCTCGTTCAATGTCGCGTGAGTCGCTGTCCCCGTCTCCATCTTCGCTTGCTTTTTGACGTTTTTGTCATCGATTGGTAGGCAAAATGGGCCTGAGTGGTTTCTGAGTGCCCTGTGGACATTTTATTCTGAACGTAATGTGTCTTCAAATTTAAGAACTGGAAATTTAAAAAATCTGGCAACTTTTTATTTCTGTACTAATATTGATCTTTCTTTTTTCTTCTAGCTCTGCATGACACAAAAAACTGGTGTGGTGCTTGAAAAGCTTATAGAAAAAGCATTGCGGGATCCTTTGAGGGGTTGACCTATAGTTCGGTTTATGTGGTACTAGTATAATACCTGTGCTACACGAGCGTTTTGAAGGCCTTTGAGTCGAATGTCATTTGACTCACCTTTGAGCCGCCACACAACGTTGTTCAAAGGCCTTTGTTTGAAATGCCATTTCAGTCAAAAGAGCACCACCAACGACCTTTGAGGTTCTCAAAAGCCTTTGAAACACGAATGGTCATACTGTCTGGTGCAGTTTCTGCGTGCCGTTATTACAAAAACGATTATTTAAGAGCTAAACTTGCTGTTTAAAGTGCATGATCTTCGTACTTTTTCACTTGTTTTTGTTCTCTATCACTCACTCTACGATTACAAGGTAACTTGGTACTCTCAACACCGGCACTGCGAAGAAAAAAACAAAAAAAAACTGGCTGTTAGTGCATGTTTTGTGCGCGCTTGTAGATTGTTATCATATTTGGTCACTCATAATTGTTTTTTTTTTTTTGCCAATTTAACTCTAAAATTAAATGTTTCTCAAGAACAAAACAGGGTAGCAGTGGTGACACCAAAACATGGCAGGCAAATACGGAAACTTTCAACTGCCTTTGAGAGAGAGAGAGAGAAACAACATCTTTATTTCCGGCAAGTTGTGACGCGCCTAAAACGTCACGTTGGCGGGCCGCTCGGCTTCAGCATGCCTACTCGCACCGCCCCTTCGCAGGGCTGCGCTTTCGGCCTCTGTCGCTCGAGGGCCACCAACGTCTGCTGGGCGGCCTCGCGCTGGGCGTCGTAGTCAACCTTTGCCACCGCCTTTTCCAGGCTCGGTGGCAACGCGTCCGTAGTCCCCTTCGCTCACTTTGCAGTTCCACAGTATGTGCGCCATGGTCGCCCGGCCCTTGCCGCACACCCGCGCACACATCACTCGCGTACACCTCAGGGCACACGTGTTTTGCAACAACCGGTGTCCACACCGCTCGGGTCTGTAGTTGACGTAGCGTCGTCGCCTCCTGCCTCGTGAGTTTTCGGTGGGGCGGCGGGTACACTCGCCTGCCCTCCCGGTACCACTCCAACACCTCCCGGTAGGAGGTGATGGGCAGCACCTCGTCGTGGTCTTCGTCTTCTGCATGTCGGGGGCTCGGGCACGCGTCGCGACTTGAGCGCACGCGCCGCCCGGTCCGCTCCCTCATTGCGGTTCTCTCCGGTGCTCACCGGCCCCATGTGGGCCGGGAACCACTTCACGGTGACCGGCATCGTTCTGTGTCTTAGGGCCCCGCACACCCTGGCCGCGCGCGGGGACACATTGTCCGTTGCAAAGTTCATGATCACGCTCCTCGAATCACTCAGCACCGTGGTACAGTGTGTGTCCGTCAGGGCTAACGCGATAGCCAGCTCCTCCGCTTGTCCCGGGCTTCGCGCCCGCACGCTGCATGACGCTAGTAGCTCTCCGGTAGTCGCCGCACACACCGCCACGGCGTAGGCTCCCGGCTTGTCCGGGTACCTCGCCACGTCGACGAGAATTATCGCGTAGATCGGCGGAAATCCTTCCACTTCGAATGGCATTTGAAATTTCGAAGGCCATTCAACTTAGATGTCCTTACAAATGCTCGTGGAGCACAGGTTTAAGGGACTTTGTAGTATGTACAAATGATTTTGCCAAAAATGCGATTCACTGCAGTGGCTTCTGTAGATAAGGTGTTAGGTTACTGAATATGATTTGAGGCAATGGGTTCGATTTCGGGCCACACCGGGTGTTTTGAAGCGAAAGCTTTCTCAGTAGGGCCGATGGCGCCCCGTTAGAAACTAATACATTCTCCTATATGTATACCAGTTGGGGAACCTAAAAGCTCTGATGAGATCTTTGGACACACGGCGCGCACGGGAAACAGGGCTGCCACTGTGTCAAAATGGCTACTTGAAAATCTCCAAAAATGAACGGTTCTAGATGAGACAATACACCCATCAATCATGAAGAAGGAGTACAATTACCTTTACTTTAAGGAGTATACCTTTATCTTATAAACCATGTACCGGTGTACGTTGAGATTGTCCACAGATGCATTTACTTAGTGTGTGTAGAATCGCCGAATGGGTTTGTTCTTCTTTGCGTTTTGGGTCTTTGTGAAGGTTGGACCTTTGCGACTTTAGCTTTCGCGCTTCTCTTAATCATCTTTTTTTAGGAAAGGATGCTGAATGTTTTCTTATAGAGGCGGGAACAAAGAATTCTTCTGTGTAAGGATATTTTATACACACAGCCGTCTGTTTGCAGCCCAGCTGTAGTTTCGCCGGGTAAAATTCCAACTTGAGGTTGATTGCATTGGAATTTAGTTGAGACAAGCTCTGTCCTTGCTGTATGCTGAAATGTGAGTAAGGAGGCACTTGCTTATTGCTTTGCAAGTGCTGTTCCCACCCAAGCACCTGCAAGCTGGCAGCTGGCTCCCCTGTCTCTTTTACTGCACCGGCTTGGCTGAAGACTTGGTCTTGGCTTCTCGCAGGGCGCTGTCCCGGCCGGGCTTTCCTGTTGGGACAGCCCTGCGCCTCGTGGAGGTGTTTGGGTCCACGGAAGTGTATGGTGGCTGCTTCCGAGGCCCGACTCCGGAACGTCACGAAGGGCTCGTGAGGTCGTGGCTGCAGCACCTGTGGCTCCGTTTGGCCCAGCGGTGCGATCTGTTCGGCCAGCTGCGGAAGCTGCTGGTACTTCGGATACCCGACCCAGGACCCAAGGAAGACAGCGTGCCGCAGGCGAGTTCTTCGGGCTTCAAATTATGAAATTGCAGCTGCGAGACTGATTTCTAGGGATTTCAGGGTGCTGTCGATTGTTTGGCTGGTTAGTTGATCGGTTGGTTATTTGGTTGGTTGGTTTGTTTATTGATTGATTGATTGATTGATTATGAGGTTTAACGTGCCGACGCAGCACAGGCCACGAGGTGCACCGTAGTGGAGGGCTCCGGATTAATTTTGGCCACCTGGGGACCTTTCACGTGCGGCAAAATCTCGTATACATGGGCGTTTTTACTTTTTGCCTCCATCAGAAAAGTGGCCGCCGCAGCCAAGAATCGAATGCACGTCCTTGTGCTCAGCAGCGCGATGCCTTAGCCACTCAGCCACCGCAGCGGGCGATTGATTGAGTGATTGATTGATTGATTGATTGACTCATTGACTGATTGATTGATTGATTGACTGATTTATTGATTGATTGATCGATCGATCGATTGATTGATTCATTGATTCATTGCTTGAGAGAGAGAAGAGAGGGGGGACATTATGAGTAGGTTATAAATTTGCTGTTCGCAAGTGGTAAGAGACGGCGAAATTATAATTTGAAAACAGTCGATGTGCCATCTTCCAATCACATAATTTCTGAGGTGCTTTAAAAAACCGCAGCTCTGTGGAAAAATGAAAGGGAAGACTAAAATTCAGACACAAGTGTCTATTACGCGCTCAATTCATCTAGTCGTATAGGCGTGCTTGGGGAGTGCAATATTCAAATCTGAAAACTCGGCTAAACTGCTGTCAACTTGTGTAGGTGTGACAGAAAAGTGTTGAGCAGGTTTTCTCCCTGCAACTGATAGTAGGATTTATTTCTGTTTCAATTTCAGTCAAATGCTTCCTGCCATCATGCAAATATACTCTGGGCCTTGCCATTATTGCATTTAAATTTGCGTTTCCCTTTAAGTGAGCATACACACTTCACTGGGATCAGCACGGGCCCTGATTTACTTCGTCGCATGATGCATTGCGATTGGGAAGCCCTTGTTGAATTCGTGGGGGAAATAAAATCGAGATTTCACGATGGCTATCATGAAGGGTGCACAATCATTGTGCTGTAATGTGGGATTGAAGTTGTGGGCCTAGATGAGTGGAAGTCGTGAATCAGTGACCAGTGCTTGCGCCGGTAAAGATAGCTTATGCTTAGCAGGAGGGATTAAAAAAATGCAGGTATAGTGTAGCGGAAACAGGACGAGGCAACGAGTCAGACAAAAATAAAAAGAGTTTGAGTAGTGGCAGAAGGTTTAAGTTTGTGAAAAATTGGCGCAGCTTGCAGTAGTGGTGCAAGGCTGGAAAAACAACAAGATGTACGCTCACGTGCGCTCGGCTGGGCTGAGTTTTCTGGTAACGCTCCGCAGCCGAACTAAAAGCCTCAAACAGCTCTGCTGTTAAAAGGGAAAACAATAACGTTAAAAACAATAACGTTGCTCTACTTGTTGCAGGTGTTGACTGCCCAGGCACAGGCCTTGGTTGACCTCATGCTGCAGCCTCTGAGCCAAAGCGTGGCAGGTGGACCCGAATGCGGCGCCTACCAGTGCCAGATGATCACCTGCCTCCTGAGCGGCCTGCTCGGCGACTGCCCCCAGGTACACCCCCGGGCGCATTTTCTGCCCAATAGCGTGAGAGCGCCATTGTCAATCATCACTGGCCAACCCATCTTGAACAAAATATGACGTTGCACTAGCTTGTGCTTTTTCAGCTTGAAAAAAGAAGCGCTGAAATTGCACACCTCTCTTGTTGTACCCAACTTCAGTGGGTGGCTGTTTTACTTAAAGGGACCCTGCAGCTCCTATTATCGACTACTCGGAATGTGTTTTGGGTTAAAGTCTACTGTCGCAGCAATCTCCTCCCACAAGAATTATGAAAATCCGTTCGCTATCACCGAAACTATGCGCATTGAGAATTCACGCATAATTGTTCCCTCTCAACTTGACTGCGGACAACGCGACGAAAGCTGCGCGCTCTCTCCCAGAAAGGAGGTGGCTTGCGGCGTTCTCTTTGGTGCCCTTCGATATATCACAGGCAGTGGAGTTTTCTCCTTTCCTCCGAAACGTGGACGGGTCTATTTCCAGCCTGGTGCCACAAAAAAGCAGCCATGGATGCCTACTCGCAAGCGCCCACTCGGGCTGGTAGGGCGTTTTTGAAGCAATAAACGTTTGTTGTCGAGTGGTCTCGTTGAAAGGGGAGTATTCAGTTCGTCACTCAAATCTCACGTGGACTCAAAACACTAAAGAAACGCCAAAACTGTGCGTTACAGGTTCAGCCATAGAAGAAGTTTGTACGCAGCGCCGCCGACGGCGGATCGTCATAGGAAATACAAGAAATAAGCCACAAAGTTGACCAGCGACAGCCAATACGACAGCCACAGCCTCAATGACGTTGTTTAGGCCATGGCAGAGGTGCATAATGAGGAGAACTGAAGAGAGCACGGTTGGTTTTTCCGCGTCTTTCACAGTGACTTGCACGCTCACCGCTTCACGTGCACGTGTAATATTTGGCTCAGGTATTTCTGGTAGTGTAAGCTAAGTGTCGCGCAGGTTTACTTGCACTGCTCAAAGAGTGTTGCAGGGTCCCTTTAATACTTAAAGGAACACTGAAGTGAATTTGTCAAGCTCCCGTTTTTGCTTGCACTGTGTCGACTGGCTCAAATTAACACACTTCTCATCGTTTATCTGATCGATAAGTCAGTAATTATTTTATAAAGCCCGAAAGAAGAAAAACTACCATGTGCGGTCTGCGGTGGCTGCATTAACTAAAGGCTGTGACATCGGGAGGAGGTGCACCGTGGTTGGACGATGTCCAAGATTAGTATTCAAACAAGTTTCGGTTTCGGTTCTGTAAAACAGCATGCTTTACATCCGACGTTATCGTTGGGTGGGCATTCTCGATATCTCAATAATCGTCATACCACGCTTCTACCATGTTGTCGGCTGTAAAATGCCTAAGATAAGTCTCCCAGGACAGCTTGGAATCATAGCAATCACTTGCCAAGGCCTACGCAGTGGATGAATGCCCTCCGCATCACCGCAGACACTCAAATTCCATGTGCTTTTCCCCCATATTTGGAGCTTGCCTCACTCATGCCTGTATCGTAAAAAGCGTGTTGCACCAGGCCAAGGGTCTGCTGATTCTGGCCTTTGCCCACTGCCCGCAAGCAGTTGGTGCTTATGGCAACAGCGCGCCAATGAGAACTAGCTAGCGCGTCATTGTCAGTCTGCACGCGTTCTGCGAACTCGCTCGTGGAGCAGGGAACATTACGGCCCAAAAATGGTGAACTCAGAAAAGAAAACATCGGCCGAAAACGAAGCCCTTTACAATTACCTACAGGCTATGTATGGACAGTAGGTGCTTTCCTAACTGGGCCATAAGTCACAAATGCGGCGATCCCAGAAATTGACGCAGCAGAATCTCTATTGAGACACGTACCGATGGTCGGTTCTCAGTGCTGGCGCTGTGTGTGAATGGAGTCCGTCTGTGACACCTTCCAGGTGGTGCGGGTGATGCTCCCGGCGCTGGCCAGTCGCTGGCCGCTGCCGGCGCGAGCCCTCTGCTCCGTGCGCTGCTCGGGTTGGAGCCATCACCGTGGCTCTTCCAAGCCCTGCTGAGGCTCTCGTCGCCAGCAGAGCCGCTGTTCCTTGCAGCTGTAGCTCACCTGTCACCCTGTCTCCTCACGCTGAAAAAGGTAAGATGATTACTAGCATGGATCATTACTAGTAAATAATGGCAATACAGTGTAGCCCACTTATAGCGAACCTGGTTTTAATCCTTTGATGCCCGAAACTTTATTATTTTTCTTAAGCGTGTGGCAAGTTTTTTATGGTCTAAAAGGACTTCCGACATCACAAATATGAAGTCAGAAAAAAAATCTGGTTCATTAAGATGGACACTAGGACACTCTGGGCACTGGTAAACACTGGGCACTGGCTGCTCGTATATCACTTGAACAAGACAGCCACCTTCATGAGCATGATTTATGGTTCAAGTGAAGAAATAACGTAAAGTTTGTATTGCTATCATTTGTAATAGCCTGTTACTAGTTTATTGAGCCACCCGGGCCCGATGCGAGTTGACACACGCGTAAACAATATTTTTTTAGCTCACAGAAGTGCGTGCTGCCCTCTCTTCTTTAATTTTTGAAGGTCTGGGATCCTTTGTCTGTTGATAGATGGTGTTAAATGTTGAAAAAAAAAACATAAAGTGCGAGAGAAAAAAAATATTGTTTGAGTTGTTGCTCCCGGCTATAACGAGTTGAGTTATTGAAATCTCATCTATAACGAACGACTCTTCATTTTTTACGGCCATTCGTATACCGTATTTACACGATTGTAAGACGACCCTTTTTTTCAAATTTGACAATCCAATGTTGGGGGGTCGTCTTAGAATCGAAATCGAACCATGTACCGCTTGCAACGACAAGAGAGACAAGAAATCAGGGGTGCTGCGAGGTGTGAACGGCTTTGCACGCTCATTTCCATGGTTACGGTAACCATTTCATACATTCTGGCGTCAATAAAAATGATGCACTTTTTGTAAGTTGGACCTAGAGCGACTTACCTCCCACTATCGCGTTCGGAAGTGTACTAAGCAACGTGATATGATAGTGGCTACGTTTGCACCGTGCATTGAATAAAGGGATTCGCTAATACTCATTTTGTTTATTAGAGACCACGACGATAAAGCCAGTCGTGTTAGAGACGAACAAAATGCTTCGTGAAAGCGAGTAACAGGCTCACGGAAATTGCGAGCGCATCCATGTGCGAGCGGCTGCTTCCGTCAGCCGCCATGTTGTTTTAATCACGATCGCACGTGGCTGCTGCCGGTTGCTTCGATTGTCATCTCGAATAGTTTCCCGCTCAACCCAAAGCGCATAGTTTTCCGCGTGCTTATACAAAAGCTTTTCTTTTTTTAGCATCTACTGCGCGCATTACGAGTGCCTTTATGACGAGCGCACGGCTCTTGAGGGAGCACCGATAATCGATGGAAGAGCCGCCGTAGGGGGGTACTGGTAGTTGACGGAAGAGCTTCTCTTTGAGCTTATACAATTTTCTAAGCGGGCGCGTCGCCGCGTGCTCCTGTCGCTTGTGTCCACTAAAGCCCCTCCATGCTGCTCTCGCGTGATGGAGGGCTTTAGGGCGGCCGTACCACGCGATGCCGTGGTGCGGTCGTTCGCGAAGTGTGGACTCACACTTGACGACAACGTGCTGTGGGACTGCAGCAGCACCAGCGAGGACGACTACAGCGACGACGCGACGATGAGTAATCCTCCGCAACCACGTGAATAAATTTCCCTTGTGTGAAATGCGCACGTTTTTTTTTTTTTTTTGAGATGCGATTGTGGGGGGGTCGTCTTACATTCGAGTCGTCTTACAATCGTGTAAATACGGTACTTGCAGTGCAATTTCAGTCCACTTATAATGAAAAATTTCAAAGTGCAGCACAATGCGCCAAATTTTGTGTAAGTGGCCGTTTAAAGTTGGACAGAGCTGAAATAATCACAAAGTAAAGTGGAGCTGGTGATCGATAGTACGCAAACCGTTCCTCGAGCAAGTATATTTCATGGCTTATCTTATAGTAAAGTTTTCAAGCCGAGCTCCACTGAGCGAAACTTTTATTGAAGCGAAAACAAGCCTGACAAATGGTTCGTTGTGGCGAGAACTTTGTTGCACTGACTTCTATGGCTAGCTGACGGAGAACCGGAAATATTAAGTTGAACTGGAGCTCGTTGTAAAGGGGTTTGACTGTAGTTCAAAAGTGGATGTACAGGAGCGAATTTCCGTCAACACCCTAGCCCACCAAGTATCTGGCAACCATTTTCAGCACGCGAGCTCAGATTTGGTTTGACGCATGGTTTGGTGATGACAGCTACCGCTTTTCGAATTGGAAACGCAGGTGGAGAGCGATGACCGGGACGAATCCGACGTTGACGAGAGCAGTGCGGGCGACGAGATGTCGACCAACGGCGGTGGCTCGGTGTTCGCCTCGCTCACCGAAGAGGCGCTTGACGACGCGCTGGAGCAGCTCAACACTGCGTCTTCCGTGGACGCCCTCGTCGAGACGGCTGCCTCGAGCCGCGAGAACCTCTCAGCTCTGTGCCAGCTTGGCTGGGCGCTGGCTCGACAGCGCACCCTGGCTCTGCACCACTTTCGGCTGCTCTACACGCTCGCTTTCCGGGCCAGGTTCATCAGAGAACTGTGGGACGCCCTCAGCGACATCCGTGCACCCTCGCTGTTTGTGTGAGTTGGCCGTGACGAGCAGTAGCCGTAGCTGGCAACCTTGCGGTTAGCTGTGGACTGGGTGGGATTTATGGTGGGAGTCAAGTAATATTTTGGAGAACGGGGATCCTTCATTCACTAATTTTTGAGGGAGTAGAAAGTGAACTCTTTCTTGCTTCTGCCCAAGCCAAGCCAGTATCTTAACCCCAGCGCTAAGGTAGCTAGAATTTTCAGGTGTAAAGACAGGTCACTGAAAGAATACCCCAAAACACACCACTGCCCTGTAATGACAGGTGGCTGCACCGAATCGTAGCCGTATCCGACAGTGTTTCCGGTAGCTGATCACCCGTGGCGGTATCGCTGGCAGGAGTTGAGAGAGAATTTAAGGTGGGGGGTGGATTGGAACTCGTTATTGACAAATTCTGATGGAAGAGAACTTGAACATGACAACATTCGAGAGCAGCTTGAGAAATAGTGCTCCCTCGCTGTTTGTGGGAGTTGGCCGGGATGAGCCGTAGCCGTAGCCGACAACCGTGAGGTTAGCTGTGGACTGCGTAGGATTTATGGTGGGAGTGAAGTAATATTTTGGAGGGCGGGGGTTGGGCGCTATCCTTCATTCACTAATTTTTAATGGAGTATAAAGTGTGCCCGTTCTTGCTGCTTGTGTAAGTTGGCTGCGCCGAATTGTAGCCGTAGCCGACAGTGTTTCCATTAGGGGGGCACATGGGTCATTGGGACCGAAAAATTGTCCAAAAAAGCGTTTTTTTTGTTTTTTTTGTTTTTTTTTTAGGCATCACTTTTCTCTTGATTTGCACAGTTTTTCCTCCGAAAAATCTGTGTGTGAAACAGTACCAAGTACTTACAAAAGCCACAGAGGCCCAATTTCTACAAAGAAATAACAGTTTTTCCATAATTCCCCACTTCTTTGCCATGAGTGGTATAGCAGTGGTACGAAATTCTCGAGAGGTGCATCCCAGCATGTAGTGCAGCTAGGAAGATCATTTCTTTTGCTGTGGGAAGCTTAATATTTAAACCATGCAATACGGGAAGCAGATTTTGCATTTTGTGTTTCAGTAGTTGCTTAATTAGCCTTATTTTTAATTGGTTAGCAGGAGTAGTTTGAGCCTAGCAGTTAGAATTGATGTAAACATGTATGTGATTGTAAAACAAAAACAAAAAAAACTGCTTCCCACATTTTATTCTCCACAACATCTGGTATCTATTCAAGCCTGGAACTGGTAATCTTTCATTGAATAGTTTTTTTTTCCTATTGTTATCAAGAACAATCCAGGAAAATTTTTTTTAGCTTGGAAGCTGGTTACCTCACATCAAAACTAATTATATATTTGAAATCAGTTAAAAAAACCTGAACAAGCCCATGAAGTTTCATCAAAAGTGGTTGGAAAGCAAAAAAAAAGTTTCAAAGACCAGGGATCGCTGGCAGTAGTTAAGAGAGAATTTGGGGGGGAGGGGCTGGGTTGGGACTCACTGTTGACAAATTCTTGATGGAATAGAACGTGTACATGAAAACGTCCGATGGCATCTTGAAAAAGAGAAAAACCTAGTCAAGGAGAGCGGTGAAGGTTGCCAATATGAGTGTTAATTTTTCCTTACACCCAACTACTGCTCTTTGAAGCTCAACCTACCATCGCACACATGAGGTCAGCTGATGTAGGGTAGCTAGAATAAAAAGGTGCGGAGAACCACACACCGTTCTCCTTGCCAGGGTCATTAGGGGCCAGATCAGCGCTGTGGCTTGCAAGCAGAGTTGTGGGTGGGATTCTGGAACAGCAGCAGAAGGCTTGCAGAGCTGATTGCTGTAGGAAGTGCCATTGCAGGGCAGTGGTGTGTTTTGGGGTATTCTTTCAGTGGCCTGTCTTGACACCCGAAAATTATAGCCACCTTAGCGCTGAAGTTAAGATGCTGGCTTGGCTTTAATTTTTTTTTTTTTGGCACTGGCTTGGCTTGGGCAGTAATTTTTGACGTTGTGCATTCGCTGTGATTGCCAGAATGATGATGCTGTCCGGAAGCCTAAAATCGAAATACTGGCTTGGACTTTTTATACTGGCTTGGCTTGGATTGTAATTTTTTAAAGTTTAGGATTCACTGCAATTATCAAAATGACGATGTTCTGTGAGCACTTTCTCTTGCCGTACGGTAGCCTGAAATTGAGATTGATAGGACTTTTGGATACTGGCTTGGCTTGGATCGTTTTAGCACTGGCTTGGCTTGGGCTGTAATTTTTGACATTGTGGATGACATTGTGGATGATCTTTTTGGCACTGGCTTGACTTGGGCTGTAATTTTTGACATTGTGGATTTGCTGTGATCACCAAATGGCAATGCTGTCTGGAAGCTTGAAATTGAAATGCTGGCTTGGATTTCTTGAATTCTGGCTTGGCTTGGATTGTAATTTTATGTGTGGGATTCGCTGCAATTATCAGAATGACGGTGTTCTGTGAGCACTTCTTTTTCTTGCAATACGTTAGCCTGAAATTGAGAGACTGATAGGCTTTTCGATACTGGCTTGGCTTGACTTGGTTAGAATTGTAACTTTTAAAATTTAAGATTTTCTGCTTCATGAAAATGATGATGCTGTCCCGAAGCCTGAAGTTGAAATACTGGCTTGGATTTCTTAGATACTGGCTGGGCTTGAATTGTAATTTTTTTATGTTTCGGATTCACTGCAATTATCAAAATGACAGTGTTCTGTGAGCACTTCTTTTTCTTGCCATACAGTAGCCTGAAACTGAGAGACTGATAGGACTTTTGGATACTGGCTTGGGTTGACTTAGGTTGGATTGCAGCTTTTAAAATTTAGGATTTTCTGCAATCATCAGAATGACGGTGTTGCGCGTGCCCTTCTCTTTCTCGCCATCCGGTAGTCCGACGGGGACGCCGGTGCTGCAGATGCTGTCTTCGGGGGTCTGCCCGCAGGGCGACCTAGCCGAGCGGTTCTCGAGCCATGTGAACCTGTTCTGCAGCCTGCTGGCGCACCTGCTGCCCACGCTCCATGACGTCGAGTTCTACGAGCCCCGTGAGTCCCCCTCGGCACCCGCCGCGGTGGCTCAGTGGCTAAGGCGTTGCGCTGCTGAGCACGAGGTCGCGGGTTCGATTCCCGGCCGCGGCGGCCGCTTTTCTGATGGAGGCGAAAAGCAAAAACGCCCGTGTGTACGAGATTTCGGCGCACGTTAAAGATCCCCAGGTGGTCAAAATTAATCCGGAGCCCTCCACTACGGCGCGCCTCATCGCCTGCGTTGCGTCGGCACCGTTAACCCCACAATCAATCAATCAATCAATCAATCAGTCCCCCTCGGCGATGTGATGGAACGGCACGCGATTGAACGATCTGTCAGAACAGTTTGGCGGCAAAACTGGGCACAGTTTAATAAGGTGTAGGTTCGGGCGAGTTGGTACAGTCGTATCTATAAATCTCAGGAAAGTGACGGCGTCTAGCGTCTTCAAATGCTGAACATTCATTAAGATATGGAGAACTGAGAGCCATCCTCCACATCTGTTGCGTACTGGTGGTTCGGTGCCTTTTAATAGGTAAGAATGAGTACCATACATGTGGCCAATTCTCAGTCTGCACATAGACATTTCAGTAAATCTTTCTTTTTTTGTGTAATATATCGACCCAACTGTGGTTTTATTAAATGTAAATTGATAAGGATTTTATTTGTTTGTCCCATTCCTGTTGCCATTGTTGCAAGAGTTTTTTTTTTTTGTAGAAGTGGCTTCATGTCCTGGATATGCCATACCCTTACACCCTTCGCTATTTTTAGCAGGTATGTTTCCCACGAATGGCCTTTTAACTTACATTCAAGATATCGGATTTTTAAAACTTATTACTTACCACACATAAAATTCCAAGATGTACTAATATGCCAGGATCTTTACATTTTTTCACAATGTTTTTGACAGAGCCTTTTACATCCCATACCAACGATTTATGTTTTAGCCTCCTCACATCCTTTAAAATTGTATTTTACTGACTGAAAGACCACTCACTCTGACATGGTGCCCTTTGGCCTCGATGCCCTTGTGCCATAAACACGTACATACATACGAGGTGGTGCAGTCAAACCCGCAACAACGAATCCGCCGGGGAAAACCGAAAAATTTGCTTTTGCGGGAATTTCGTTGCTGGGAGAATGAACATAAACGACAGGAAAATCGCCCACAAACCGAAAATTTATTTCCGAAGGTCGGTTGTAGTACTTTGCGAGCCCTTACCTTGCAGTAACATTGCAGCTCGGATCGTGCACTGCAAGACGGGCTTCAGTGATACAGTAAAGCCCACTTATATCGAACAGCGCGAGGATTGTAAAATAGTTCAATATAGCAAAAATTCGATATACAAAGTGAAGCAAAAAAAACTTATGAGAGCAATCTTGCCGACGGAGTCACGACCTAACGCTGAGCTCTTACCACCCTGCAGTTCACTATTGATATGACACTTTCTCGGAAAGGAAACAATCATTTATTGGGGCAGAAGAACTGCGTGAGTGTAGCCTGCTTCTTGGAGCACAACGTGTACTTGCTGGTGACTGCTTGCTCCACGGTATCTAAACAGTCGACAAGCACAAGACCGCTGCCCTCAATGACACTGTTGTATCGCCGTAGCAGGGCCACGGCAGCGACGGCTTCGCTCGTGCTCGGAAGCGGTACGGAGTCCTCGGCGTCTTCGACAGAGCGGAGACAAGCATAGATACAAGCGAATAACGCCAACCCAGCGAACCGAGCAAGTGCGCGCAACGAGTGGCGCGGACTTGAAGTTCGGTGACACCGCAGCCCGCAGCGGCCAATGTGGCGCTTTCGGTTCCAACGGCATACATGCGTGGAGCTGGTCCACTCTGCCACGGCCAACGTGCCCGAACTCGCGCTTGCGACACCCGCGCCACCGCTGCGCGCCGATGTGTTGCAGGAAAGCCTGCCTCATGCCTAAGGAGAGCAATGAGTAGGATGAATTTAATATATAAAGGCAGAGGAGACAAAGCCAGTATTGAGTCATACAGACCACTCACAGTAACGCTCAGTGGTGTATAGATTCGTAATGCAGGGCGATAAAATCAGAATTCAAGCATGGATGGAGAAAAATGAATACTTGGGGAACTGCAGAATGGATTTAGACAAGACAGGCGACTGGATGACAATCTGTTCGTGATAACGCAATGCATTGAAATTTGCGAAAGCACAGAATAGACCACTATGGATTACGTTCTTGGACATTAAAGGGGCATACGACAACGTAAACAGAGAACGGCTGTGGAGAATGTTGAAACTTCAGGGATTAGATGACGAGTTAGTACAGTTCCTTATAGCAATCTATAAAGACAATAGAGTGCACCTTACTTGGGAAGGACAGAAATGCGCCCGGCAGGTCACATCCATCGGGGACTGAAACAGGGGATGCCCTTTGAGCCCAATACTGTTCATGCTTTACATGGCAGGGTTAGAAAAGAAACTGGAAGAAAGTCAAGTAGGGTTTAGCCTAACCAATATGCTGCAAGGCGAAGTGGTACAACAGCATATTCCGGGAATGTTATACGCAGACGACATTGTTCTTTAGCTGATAACCAAACCGATATGCAGCGGCTATAAATATTGCGGCCAGGAAGCCACTGACCTCGGGTTAAATTTCGGTGCAGAAAAATCAGGAATAATGGTTTTCAATGACGCTACCACCGACGTAGTGTCTATCCAGCAAGTGCGAATTACCTAGAGTCAAGGAATATAAATATTTGGGAGTGTGGATAAACGAAGGGGATAGCTACTTAAGTACTCACGAGGAGCAACTTAAGGTTAAGGGAAAGCGAAACGCAGCTATAATGAAGCATAGAGCTCTGTGGGGGTATAAACAAATATGAAGTAGTAGAGGAATGTGGAAAGGAGTAATGGTTCCGGGTCTCACGTTTGCGAATGCTGTACTCTGCTTAAAATCAGACGTTCTATCACGCCTTGAAGTAAACCAGAGAACGGTAGGACGTCTGGCCTTAGGCGCGCATGGAAAAACAACTAACGAAGCAGTTCAGGGAGATATGGGCTGGGCGTCGTTTGAAGTTAGAGAAGCTCAGAGTAAAATATGCTTTGAGATGAGGTTGAGGGCAATGGATCAACGAAGGTGGGCAGCTAAGGTTTTTAGATACTATACTTGAAAAGCGTGGACACGCAGTGGTTAAGAAAGACTAGAAGGCTAACGATGAAATACGGAAAGAAACAGTGGGGAATCCAAAACAGCCAAGGTAACCAAAAAAGAGGCAAGGCAGATTGAAACGAATAAATGGAAGGGAAAAAATGGAAGCCAAAACGTCGTTAGAGATGTACAGGGCTGAGAAGATGAACATCAGAAAGGAAAATTTTCTACGATAATTCCCAGGGCAGTGCTTTGCTTTTTGAGCTAGAGCAGGTTGCCTGCGAACTAGAGTTTTTGTGGGGAAGTATTCACAAATGATGGGGTATGCGTGGTCTGCGGAAAAGAAACAGAAACTATGCGGCACATCGTGCTAGAATGTGAGGGTATCCATCCAAATCTACATGAAGGGAATATTGGGCTGTCAGAAGCCCTAGGATTAAAGGTATCACAGAGGAAGTTAACTTCAAGGCTGTCGAGGGGACGAAAAGAAGATTAGAATGCTGGTGGACGAAAAGCAGAGAGGGGAATATTGCCTAGGACAGTTACCACTTGTAACAGAAAAAAAAAAGTATTTTGTGCCTAATAAGCTTTTTGTGCCTGCCCTAAGCAGCGCTAGTATTGAACCAAAAGTGTAAAACATAGGTATATTAGTCTTTTTTGGTAAGATGACATGTCATCACCCCGATACAAAGGGGAAACCAATAGAAATCATCATCATCATCAGAGCGAAAAATCTCGCGTGGGAGAGTTCGATATATCTAATGGGAGCAAAATCGCGTTCGATATAAAAAGTTTTAAAATTGAATGTAATTTTTACCAGAATTATACAAGGGTTCGATATAAGCAATAATTCGATATATCCATGTTCGATGTAAGCGGGCTTTACTGTAGTCGTGCGCGCCTAAGAATGACCAAATTGTGTCAAACGCATCCAAAACATCTTGCGGGTCTGCCTTCTCTGCACGTTTTTCTCCTTGGTCCTTGGCACCGAGTATGTCCGAGCATGCAAGCGAAGCCCAGCTTCTTCTGCTGGTGAACATTGCCAGGCAGTGGCACCTCATTGTTCCAATGCTGTCCACAAAACTAAGTGAGCACCGCTTTGTTGACGTCCAGAAAAACCTCAGCCGTGGCTGTTTGGTTTTGCGCACGTGCGCCATTAAAGAGTGGCGTCCTTGCTTTTCAAAATGGCAGAGTGAGCTGCGGGTGGTTCTAAACTTGTCGGCGCTATCATTCCTTCCTCCACTTGGGCCACTGACTTGGGCATCGATTGCTGCCTTATCTGGTAGCGATAAAAAATTCCGCTTTTGATTGGGTGCAAACGTGCCAATTGCCACACGCAGTACGAACGCCTGCGTGCCATTCAGCAGTAGCCAGCTAGCGTAGCCGAAGCCAAAGACGTGCCTCGAGTCACCATGTGTCGCCCCTGGTGGTTTCGCTGCTAGGCTGCCTCCACGGCTGCCTGCTGCACGAGATTTTATGTACACAGTAATGGTGGCAGCCATGCAAGCATACTGTGGCAGAAGTTTACACATTTTGAGTAAAAAAAAAATTGCATTTGAGCACTTTTTGGACACTGTTAGCCTCAAATGAGTGGACAAAATGCAACCGGACTTGCAGCGAATTTCGTCAACGCGGGATCGCTTTCCAAAAACATTTTGTTGCTGCGGGATATGAAATACACGTGCTTCTGTGGACGTTCGCTGGGGATCCAAAGATATTTCGTTGCTCTGGGAGTTTCGTACTTGCTGGATTTCAATTATTGTGGGGTTTGACTGTATTTCATGCCGAACCTTCACTTGGACAAAAAGACACCACAAGGGATTAGAGCTCACAACACAGTGTGCAAGTGAACGTTCAGTTTGGGCACTCTAGTGGCCTGGCATTGGTGTGGCACCTACTCAGCCTACATATGTGGCACCTACATACAATCTTTACTTGTTCATAGGACATAATGGAAGGGTGCGTGATTGGACAGTGTGTTGGAACGGAGCTATGTGGAAAAAAATTTCGGAGGCACTGTAACTGTACTCCGTTTTGAAACAATGCAGGGTCTTGACAATCTCAGTGTTTGAGAGGGTCGTCGCTGACACTTTAAAGGGGCACTGACACAAAAATTTTGCATTTGGTTTTTTTTGTTGCGATAAGTAGCTAGTGGCCTACTTATAACCTGTAGAAACCTCATTTGCTTCAGCGTGCGACGGTTGTTTAATTAGAGGCATTTTCAATGCGGCCAGTCGCAGTTTCGGTTTCAGCGAGTGCCGCGAAACGATGGATTTTGTGTGAACAAAGCTGACCACGTGACCGTCGAAGGGATATCACAGAGCAGAGCCGCCGTAGCACTGTCGAATCCGCATCGACGGCAGTTTCTGCGAATGCCCCCACGTACTGATCTCGTGCGGCGCTTAATTAAAAGCGACCGTGGATTGTGACGCAGGCGCAGCGAGGTGTAAATGCTACCGCGGCGTCTAAAGAACGACGTGCGACGCTCGAGACGGTGGGTGGCAAGACGCGCGCTGGGAGCAGCCAGCCGGTCTGCCTACAGGTCCGCCTACAGATGTGTTCGGCTTAGCACTGCGGCGGATATTCGAGTGCCGCTCTCGTAAGCGGTGCAGACGACAATTTTTAATGCAACCCGCCATCGCATCATTAACTCCTTTCTCATGTAAGCCACCATGGGGACTTGGGGACAATTTCGTGCAGCGGTAACAAGCTATCACTCGAACTACCTGCGCCCGGCCTGGGGCCACTTCGCGGCCGTGGCCGCCGCCGTGCACAGCGAGCGTGCGGCTACCTCAGTGGGCTTTTCGTGCCTCCGGCGCGTTTTCGCATCCAGTGGTAATAAACAGTAATAGAAACAGAGTGCCTGGAATCGCTGTAGAACTCTGGTCGCGGCCAGCTGCCCGATGAGCTGACGAAATCACGGCGCCTCCGCCACCGCCGCCAACGATCGGGTCGTTCGTTCTCGAGAGCAGAAGCTCCGCCCTCCGGCCCTCCGATTGGAGCGGCGAGCCGGCGAAAAGCATCGGCAGTGCGGAAGCGGCAAACACAAACTCGTGACGTATTTGGACGTTGTTTATTTACACAATATCCTCGGGATGTCGATTGCGCGTGGTCCTCTGCTGTCTGCTCGGTTGCGTTTCGCACACTTTAAAATTGATTTTAAATATGCTCTAGGCTGTATTCGCCGCTGATATTTTGCAGATAATGTATATGTGTTCCCAACAATCTATCTCCGAAGTTATCTCGCCTTCAAAATTTTGTGTCAGTGCCCCTTTAAGTTATATTTGATTGTAAAGTCTCCGACAGGTTGAAATATTTTGAGTTAAATCCTCATAATGCAGCAGTAATAGTAAAGTTTGACAGTGAATCGTTATAATTACGCAGAGGAAAAAATACCGTAATTTAATTGTGTCAAACGCATCCAAAACATCTTGCAAGTCTGCCTTCTCTGCACATTTTTCTCCTTGGTCCTTGGCACCAAGTCCTTGTGCCCACTGAGTGCCCACTAACCAGGTTATGGTGGATGTTGATGATAAATTCTTGTTGAATCTAACGTCCATTCACGAACTTTGTGGACTCTTGGACAGCGGCGACAGGTGGTCCGATGCCGTTCACGCTGTCCGAGCTGGTGGCCCTGATTGGTCAGCTTCGGGAGCTGTGCCTGGGCCTTCTGGAGCTCTGCTTTCCTGACACCCGGAGCAGCATGAGCGCTCAGCAAGTGCGGTTCATCAAGACCCTGTGGAGGCCCATGTTCGAGGTAATCAATGAACTGGTCAACCGATTGATCGATCAATGTGTGCTCAAGAACGACAGCCTGGGGGACTTTGTGCTTGCACACGGAAACGAATACTAAAACACGCGAGACATGATGTATATGTCTGCAAAAAAATAATATTAACTGGATGCATGTGGTTGCACACAAAGGAAACTACCGCATTTATTCGAATATAAGGCGAAGTTTTTTCCAAATTCCGTAGTCTCAAAGTCATACCCCACCTTGTATTCGAAGCTCAGTATACATATATATGGTGATTTTTTCTTTTACTCTTCAAACTGAACCCGTTCCTTATAATCGTGACTGCATTATAATTGAAAAATATGATACATGTTATTACATAAATATTAATAGCAACATTAATAACAATAAAATAATCAATCCTGTATTAGCGTCCCCGGAACAGCTAAGGGGGGGCATTTGGCGTGGTGCATGAAAACAAAAAAAAAAAAATGCAAGGCAATGCACGAACTCGCAAAGAAATAAAATAAAGGGATACTATTGGTTGCACAGAAAGAGAACTACACAATTTGACATGTGTGCACATTGTATACGAGTACCCACTCAAATGCACATAAGTACAGTGCACAGCAGTGAGACATACCGAGACTCCAGTAATCATGCTATCGATTCCAGCAAATGTTCAACTATTTGAAGAGAAATATACAAACATAATAAATAAAGCTGCGCAAAAACAGAACGATCGAAATGGCTTACTCGTGAGTCTAGCAGCGCAGAAAGAACATACGAACAGGCAGACGGGACAATAAAAAAAGTGAATAACTAATAGCAATCGTAATAATAGGGAGTAGCAGAAAACACACCTAAGCTGACACTGAAGTAAATTACTGAACTCTGTTGTTTTTATGGCTGTGCTGCGCTGTTTTCTTTCTTTTCTTTCTTTTTTTTTTTTTTTTGTAAGTCCTGGCAATATTTTTTAACATGAATGCCTGGAACCTCGCAGTTCATGAGTGCATTGTGTGTCATTGTGTGCTCCTCTGTAATCTGTAACCTCCTGTAAACATAAACATTTAACATTTTGCGCATGACCTAGCATTTTAGTTAGCTATTGGTCCGTGAAAGAACAAGTTGTCGCAGCGGGGTCCACAAACCAGTGCAACGATGCTACCAGAGCTTCACGTGTGACCTTACGTTTACCAGCAAAATTCTGAAGCCACTATATGCAGTAAAACTTCAAATTTCGAATTTCAAATTTATTCATTTATGTTGTTACATGTCACGTTGCAAGGAGAGGGTCAAAAAGCCAGCACAGGCGCTGGCTTGACGAGGACCCTACCCCGTGTACACGTGTCGATAGCAGCGCAGCACTGCCGTTCTCTAATTACAAAGCAAGTGTCATATGTTAAAAAAAATGAAAAAAAAAATGAACAGAAACAAGTCGAACCTCAGTCAACCAACCAAATGCGAAAAACGGAAAAAAAAACAAAAAAAAACAGATGAAACAAAAAATGAGCAGAACAATTTCTAAATGGTACACTATACAATGCATAGTTCATACGAAACAAATATGCACCTTATTTACATCCTAGAGAATTTCACAACTTGCGCCATGGTACAACATAAAAACAAGCATGAATGGAAGTACAGATAACACGTATGCACATTTAGCTCAAGAGCGCCATATCAACATTGTATTGCTTCCACGATTTAAGCGTTAGGTTTTCTGGCTGTACTTTACATAGGTATAGTTGGTTTAAGTGGTAAGGTAGCTGATATTGCATTCTTTGCTTTCCGTAGTTTGTCCTGGAGAGGGGGGTAAGCCAATTGTAACTTTGTTACAAGAGACACTCAAGGGACACGGGAAACATGTCTCTTGTAACCAAAAATTCTAAATACTGTGCGGAGTCGTTATAAATCAGCATCAAAGCGTGTTCAGACAGGTCGACTAAAAAGTTCTCACTGTGGCTTAAGAAAGTCATTCGTAGTAGTTTCAGGGACTGCAGATTGTATTAGCTTCCTTCCCAACTTTTGTAGGTGGAACACTTCACTCTGCAAGCATTCCTGTTCTCGCCGAACCGTTGGAAGTGCTTTTAGGCAATTGTCAGCCTCAACTGCCGACACTTTCTGCCCTACAATGCCCTTGTCATCATCCTACTCCTCTGGTTCGTCCTCTAGGGCACCATTTACTTGCATTAGGATCACATGATCTCTAGGCTCCCCCGAACACACAAGGTCCCCATCTGCAGACACAAACTCCTCAAAGGTTTCTGGAGCCTCTGCGGTCTCTTGGATGCAGGCCCAAGCTTCATCTTCAGGGCAGTTTTCCACGAGGTCCCTCATATAAAGACCCCCTTTCATCAAGTCTTGGATTTCAGTAAAACTGACATACAAGCAAATAAATAAAATAAAATAAATAGTGAAGAATTACCTCTAGGGACCCCAAAAAGTTGCCCTTAGTAACAGAGGGTCTCTTGTAACCATGTCTCTTGCACGCGTACCCGCCGCGGTGGCTCAGTGGCTAAGGCGTTGCGCTGCTGAGCACGAGGTCGCGGGTTCGATTCCCGGCCCAACGGCCGCTTTTCTGATGGAGGCGAAAAGCAAAAACGCCCGTGTGTACGAGATTTCGGCGCACGTTAAAGATCCCCAGGTGGTCAAAATTATTCCGGAGCCCTCCACTACGGCGCGCCTCATCGCCTGCGTTGCGTCGGCGCGTTAAACCCAACAATCAATCAATCAATCAATCAAATCAATGTCTCTTGCACGCAGTGTTGCTAACATGGTGAACGTAGGAAAACCAACCAAACCATTCTCAAATGTCTCTTATAACCAAGTGTCTCTTGTAACAGTGTCTCTTGTATCGAGGTTCTACTGTACCTCTGTACACAGTCGCAGTGTCCCGCACATTCAAAGCTCATCCATAAAGTTTGCGACGGCATTTTTACACTCCTGCATACTTTGCTGTAAGTGGTCTCGATAGTGGGAGAAAGGTTGCGCAATCGTTGACCAATTTTTGGGGCTGTGTGGGCAAAAAATTTGTGGAAAGGCAAAAAGATAAGATCTGAGCAACTTTCATTTATCTCTTTGTTGTTACCACTGCCTCGTTAGCACAATAACGTGACGAAGTAGTGTTTCTGCGTAAAAATACATTTGTGCTCGCAAAATCGTTCCTTTTCTATAAAAAAAGAGGAGAAAGAAGAGTAAAGTACGTTGTTGGGCTAGTTGGTCGATCATTATTAACAGATGTATAGCGCAAAAAAGACGAAGGACAAAGAATGCACGAGGACGAAGCGCTATTTTTCCGATGACGTCAACTTGGTTCCCAGACCGCAGGGTCCTGTCTGGCTGTGCTGACCGGAGGAAGCCCAGGGTGGTTTGCCACTGCGACTCGGTCGTCCAGTTGATCAGCCGGCAATATTCACGCCACTTGACCTTGGCTGTTGCAGCCTTCTCACGCTGGCTCACACGGACAAACAGACAGTCCCTATATAGACGGGCTTGTCTTAGCCATTCGGTCCGCAAGATCCTGCAAATCCTTGTGCCGTGTCCTACGGATGGCTGGAAGCCACCGAAGAGGGCCAAAACTTGGGGCGGGAGGAATTTCTTCCTGATGCAGAAGGCAAGCGCTCGTGCCTGACATTGAGCGTTGGAAGCCAGCAGAACGAGAAGGGGCGGGTTAAGCATAGAACACGAAAAAGGGCCCGTATAAGTAGCAATAAAGTCTAGTAAAGTACGTTGTTGGGCTAGTTGGTCGATCATTATTAACAGATGTATAGCGCAAAAAAGACGAAGGACAAAGAATGCACGAGGACGAAGCGCTATCGTGCATTCTTTGTCCTTCGTCTTTTTTGCGCTATACATCTGTTAATAAAGAAAGAAGAGAGTGAGGCACTTGGTAGTTCTGAACAACCAGGCGCGGAATTTATAAGTTGTCTCCTCCAAAACCGTCTGCTTTTGCCCCAGTTGGCTGAGGGTGGACGGCATGGATGTGACGCAAATAAGTAAGGTTGTCTTCTTGAAGTACCTATGTCGGAGGGCCCATAACTGGAAACATCTCACGACTTGAAAAGGATGCTGAAGAGAACGCTTTTGAGACGAGCACGGCTTCGAGTTCTGCTTCAGACCTGCCCCAGGTCAATCCTAGGTCTCGCCCACGGAAAAAGAAGCATTTGAGAAGTGTCTGCTAAGCAACGACAGTGCGCAAGCGGCACGATAAAGTCATATTCGGGCTAGAAGAGAACGCAGTTTTCACAGAGCTTGTAAATGATGCCGACATGGCCGATGCCCTACCACGACCTCATCGCACTGTTCATGCGCAATGTCGCGACCACGGCGCAAGAATTATGGTAGTGAGTTACCATTAAATGGCCATGAACTAGCGAGCTTCTTCCGAAAGCACACCACGCGCACCGCGCGCACCATGTGCTTTTGGTGACTCACAAGAGAGGGCTGTGGTGTGCCCAATGCCATGACTTTATTGGGCGCCCGAGCGAGTGCTGTTTCGGTCTCCCCCAATGACAACCCGTCCTCCTCTTTTAAGTGCAGAGCACTTTAGGGGCTCGCCTTGTTGGCGTAGCTCGCTCGCCAGACCCAAGTAGAGCCGCACGGCGTTCCGTCGTAGCGGCTGTCATCGCGGAGTCCCACAGAGGCTTCGAAAGCCAAGCAGTTTATAAGTAATAAGCTTTCGAAACTCATGAACCGCTGGTGCTTCTCATACATCTCCTTGTTGTTTAGTGCAAACTGTAGGTACATTTAGGCAAAATATACGTAACTAACCGGCAGCACCTGCGTTCATTTAGTTAGGAACGCTCGTTGGGTTGGTTTTTAGCGAAAAAAAGCGGCAGTGCAACGCCGCCACGTGCGGGAGGAAAAGCAAGCACAAAAAGAACAGAACTCCCGCTGGCACGGTCTCAGCACAGGGTGCGCGAGCACTGCGAAGGCGGGAAATTTGAATTGCACTGGGTGGTGGCAGTGAGTGGATAATGGCGCTACAGCTCATTATGGAAAATCACTGCTCTGCACTTCGCACAGCTTTCACATTGAATGGAACAGCTTTAATTTGTATCTCTTTTTGTCACGCAGTGCGTGGTGTCATTACTCCGGCAACTGTACGCTCGAGATTCCCGGCGCTCCTTTTGTCCGGAGGGCCACTGGGTCTCGCCTCGCACAGCACACATCTCTCCTGACCGGGTAATCGTCCCTCCGCACAGCCGCCTTTCTTGTGCCTACAAGCAACCAGCTGCATTTCTTATGGCTGGACTTTCGTTAGCAGCCACCCAAGTTGTTTGCTCACTGCGTGAAGTTTTACTGGATTCAAATGATTATAGCAGCATGCTCTGAACGCATTTTTACGAAGCTTTCGGTGTGCCCGTGGACCTTTTCAATGATTGCAATTCCCCAACCGCATTTGCTACTAGACAAGCAAAATGCGACGTATGTCAATTTCTTTCGCGATTCCAGTTTAATGCGATGGCTTTTTCTTTTTCCCAGTGCAGTGTAATATGCAAATATTGTTAATGCGAACAATGGTTATTTCGTTGTAGCAGGATATGAATGCATATCATCAACAGCCTGTTTTATTACCAACATGGTATTAGGAGATATGTGACCAGGATTATGTTCTAAAGGGGTCATGCGGAGAAAACACAAGTTTGGTTCATTCGAAAGACTGACTGGGTAGAATCGCACTGACACCACTTTCAACGCTCACTTCACTCAGATGAGCTACATAATTAAGAAAAAAGGGAATGGCCATGCGACCCACTAGCTCATTTCTTGCAACAGAACCTATGATGTCATATCAGCCCAGCTGTGCGATTGGCTGACACCGGCAAAAGCAAATGCAAATTAGGCAGGGCTTACAGGCTCGCCGAACGAGTTTTTTTTGCCTAAACGTAATGCACATTCATTTTACAGCAGTAAGAATGGTGGGGTAAACAATAAAATTTGCGAAAGTACACGTAAGCATAGAAGTACCGATGTGCACTGCTGTTGGTACTGGGCGCACTAGTCTTGTTTTAGCTACACAGCACTCCACCGCTTTGAAGTTGTTTTACGCAACAATGGTCAATTGGCGTAAGCGACATTGTCTTACGTGACCCTGTTTGTCGAGGATACCCCAGGTTTCATGAAATGATTACACTCTACAGTAACAAAAACAAGCCAGGTGCAAATATAGTCAAAAACAAAGCAACGGCGGCCAACAGTTCGCAGCTGAGTATGGCAGCGCCATCTAGGAAGACGGACACCAAGCAAGGCTGCAGAGCCTAATGACACACTGGAAGTTCGTTTGAATATCAGCCCTTCTGACTTCATTGCTGACGGTACGAAAACACACAATTTGGGGGGAGAATCATAATTTTAACCTAAATTGAATAATTTCTCAGTGAATATGCCATCATTTTCTGCCGGACAAGTGCTAGGGGCACTATGAAACGCGAAATCTTTCGAGTAAAACCGACTTGTGTTTTGTCTGCATGGCCCCTTTAAGTGCACTAGTACTGCGTATTCATTCATTGAGGCTTGCGCACTGAGCAGCTGTTTTTCACTGAGCTTCCTGTGAAAACCCTTTCTTGCTAGGTGGCAGACTGGAGCCTGGAAACTCCACGACTACGTACGTGCGGGGCTCCTGCAATGTCCAGGAAACAGCTCGGTGCGTCATGGCCCTCCTCACGGGAATCTAGTTTTTGCGGGCACATGAAATACTCTGTTTAAACGCGAAGCTGCTCTTGGTTGAGGCTCTCTTTCATGTGACGAAATGTGGCAATGTGGCTGCAGCGATGTGGAGAGGGCATAGCCGAGTGAGAAAGTTAAAAGTATGCTTGAACGAGACGCTTATATAAGCAAAGCGTCTATAAACTACTAAATCTGGTGGCTATCTTTATACTTGTCAACATTGTTGAACAAAAAGAAAACATTAGCCATATTTGAGGCAAGGCATCAATACATGTGATATTCGCATCATTCTTTTAATTAAAAATACATGCTTGCTTGATTTTTGCGATAGAAAATAAAAAAATGCCGCGAAAAAACAAAAAGTGCTTGCGGCCAACCCTCGTAGCAGTGTTCCAAGTTTAAAAGAAACAAACAGTGCCAGTAGATGGCGCGAGCAGTGGAACACGGCAAAAATGAATTGGCATAAATGGGAATCTATCTGCTGGCTCTGAGGAGTTCTATGGAGTTCTTGCTCAAATTCTATACTTTTGCAGCCTTGCGATTAGAGAATCCAAGGCCCGCCTCGCTGGTAACATCAGCGTTCACGATGCTAAGCTGGGATAATTTTTAAACAAGTCTGATGCTCTTGTCACGTAATCATTCCGGACAAAAATAGCTTGGATGTCAGTTTTGCTGCATGCCACGTATTTCGATGAGGTGTATTAAAAAAACGGTGAATACTGTGAAAAGTACTTAAATTAAGTCTGCATGCTCACAGTAATTGATCGGTGTTTAAGGGGGAACACTGGTATTGAAGGCATTTTTGTTATTTTTTAACCTATGTGTTTAAGATTTACTCATTAGTGTATTTTAACATCCTGAGCACAAATATGAAGTCAGTTTTTGTCAATGAGGTGTAACTTTAGAGTTGTGCAACATGTTATGCCACTCTGTTTCAGGCAATTTTTTCATTATCTACCTATGAAATACTCCAGTAGCTTTAATCCTGCCTTTGTTCTCTAGAAGGACCAGGGAGTGCAACTATACCACAGGAGTAATTTTAGCCTTGTTTCTGCAAACGCTGTAAACTTCATAAAGGTCAGGTCATAAATATCCAATGTTTTTGTGAAACTAACTGCATAAAATCTTGTGCCAAAAAACAAATTCTATACTTTTGTGGTTCTATCGCACTGTTCAGTTCATAAGCTTTTGAGTGCAGCAAAAATGATGCTAATCAAACCAGTACATCCCAAGATATTGTACCCGACAGCTGACCATGTGGGGAAAAAATATGTTGTAAACATCGGCAAAAATGGTCATTTAGGTGACTTCAAAGGGTAACAGCTTTGTGAATACTTAAGATACACGTATGATATTTTGCAGGTACATTCTTGGGGACTTGTAGACTGCAAGTAAAATTAACACAGAGAATCGATTTTTTGGCAAATTTTCTGTCCTTAAGACCAGTGTCCCCCATTAAGCCAACTAGAAATTGTTACCTTGAAGTTAAAATATTTGCAGCCAAGTCTGTTTTCGTCATTGTAGCTACCTTGGGTGGTATTGTCAGGAGTGTTGCATATTTTTTGAAATGGCGGGACTGTACGTGCCATCTCTGGTTTCGCTTATTGCTTGCTGAGTCCATGATACATAACAAAAATAATTTCGCTGAAGCAATGCACTTAGTAATCAGTATGGAATATGGCTACCCAAGTGTGCTTAAATGGAATTGTGTACTTATGGCTGAATAATATTTTTGTATTTTTAAACAGCAAAGCTGTTTATAGCAAACTGTTATTTTTCGTCTCCGCTGCTAAAAACAGCAAGAAAATGCTGAACGTATGTGAGCGCGTGCCTCGCAGCAACCGCCTGGCAGTTAAAAAAACAAGAAAATGCCGAGCGCTCGTGCGTGCGTGCCTTGTGGCGACCACCCAGCCAAGCATTCCATATTTACTCGAATCTAGGCCGGCCCGGATTCTAAGCCGACCCCCAAAAGTCCGAAGCCACGAAAAAAAAAAAAAAAAATACTTGCCTTGAATGCAGGCCGAACAAAAAGGCGAGGTCAGCGTTCACAAAAAGAAAACACGTTTATTGAACATGAAGATGCGGTGCTCATTCTGAGTCATCGTCGCTGCTAGCCTCTGAATGCCATCCTCGTTGCGGCGCATGCAAATATCCTCTCCCGTTGTGTCCTCCAATGAAGGACATTTTTTTCATCCACGCAAAGTCCCGCCCGGCTTGAACGTTCGACGACAACTCCGCGGCTAAAATAACTTTTCTTTTAAAAGCGGCACTATAATGGCACCGCTTGTTTGGTGCCATTGCGCTGTCAAAACCAAACGCCACGCCGCACCGAGGCCACTATCCGCACAGTTCAAAATGGCGGCATCGCCCCCAGCTATGGCCCCTTAACTCTTTCGTTACGGCGGAAAAACGGCCGATTTTAAGTGCTTCCACAAAATGTTTTTTTTTTCTCTTGAGCTACTGGACACACGTAGCCTTGCTATGCATGAAATTGTAGCTTATAGATTGCTCTTCCAAACACAAAGCAGCAGTTTTGTTAAAGGTACAATTACTTACAGTTTATTTGTCAAGTAATCAGAAAAAAGCCCCCAAGAAAAGTATACGAAAAACACAAATCGGCACTTTTACCGAGACTAAAAATTATTTCAGGTATTTTAAGATATACAAATTGTTCCTACGTTCAATGGCTATGATTCAATATATAAATCAACAGTGTAAACCAAGTTTTGGATTTTTGAGGGCCCGTCAACCTAGCGCAACTGACGGCTGTGCCACGCCGCGAGGGCACTCAAGGGTGAGTGAGTCTCTGTAAAATGTGCATCCAAGTACCGTACTTACCTGATTCTAACGCGCACTTTTTTTCCGGAAAAATAGGTCGAAAAATCACATGCGCGTTAGAATCGGATACGAAACCGAAACCGAAACAGCGAAAATTTCGTCCCACCCATCACCATCGCCATTTCAAGATGGCGCTGAAGCTTTTAGCAACGATTTTTCGCACGCAGGAAGCATAGGCGCCGAGGCTTTTCTATCGGCGTTCACACAAATAGTCAAATCGTTCCACTTGCGCGCTTGATAACAGCAATGGCAGCAGGGGCTCTCACGTGTTCAAAACGAGCGCTCGGCTGAAGCGTGCGCCTCTGGAGAAGCTCGCGGGATGGGCGTGTGAGGCGTGGGCCACGATCCCATCGAAATTGGTTGCACGTTCGTTCAGAAGTGTGGCATCGCAAACGTGCTTGACGACACCGAGGACGAGATGTTGTGGTCAGCGAAGAGCGTTGAGGAGTGAGATGAGTGAGGTTACTTCGGGAAATAAATCACCCGTTTCTATCGCATTCGTTGTTCTTGCTCACACAGTTCCGTCCGCGTTACAATCGGAGGTGCAAGCTTTTTCGGTTTTTTGTCAGGAAAATTGGGTGCGCGTTAGAATCAGGTAATTACTGTATACTCTTTTGTGTCTTCGCACAAAATCCTTATCAGTTCGGTGGTAAAAAACAAGAAAAAAAAATCCAGCGCTCTCGACAAGCGTCGCACCTGAACCCTGCAGCGCTAATCTGACACGAGCGCAAGGTTATCTTGAAGGTGATAGCGCGATACGGCACGGTGCATTTGGCAAAATATCCCGGCCGTACGTTCTCGAGACCCTAAACACAAAATCAAAACCGCAGTCGTCAGATAAGAAGCACGTTTTGTTTATAAATACAGCGTGGAGTCACAACGAAATTACCTGCCAGCGCTTGTTGAAGTGCGAGGCACCTGAACCGGAGCTTCGTCTTCCTAACTGAAATCTGACGATCCCACATCATTGCTTGATCCCTCACTGTTGCTGGAATCAGAAAAATCGACAGCAGGAGCTGCCGAAGTGCTTGCTACAGCAGTCCGACTGTGTGGAGCGCGGCGCGAACCCCATGCCGTTTTTCCTCCTCCTCCCCTCCCCCTTTGGTTCAAATTTCTCTTGCTACGCCGCCACCACACGAGACACACAAACAAACGAAACCGAAATTGAAAGAGAAGTTGCCAATGAACACACCAGATGGCGATAGTTGTCTGTGGAGCGCGGGTTTCAGATTTTGCGGGAGATTTAAAATCATCGGACGCCGGCTTCCGATCGCCTATGGCGCCGTCGTGAAAGAGTTAAAGGCCAACTGCACTCAAAATTTCGACTTCTTGAAAACCCTATTTCCGTATAGTCTGCTTAAAAAGAAAGCAACATGCAAAATATAACAGCTGAAATACGCACGTGGACGCCGCAAGCGGCCAGCAAAAGTCGGCGATTTTGAAACCGAAACCGAGGAGAGCGCGGCCATTGCAGTGACGTCGCAGCCGTCCAGCGAGCGGCCGGACGGTCACCAGTTCGGGAGAATGTGTGCGCGCAAGCTCGACGCGCGCACGGGGCAGCAGAGCTCGACCGGTTCTCCCGCTGCGTGGCTGGCCAGAGGAAAAAGCCACCGTAGGCTGGAACGTCACAGGCGCGTCATGGCTGTTTACGCGATCCGCCGGCAGGTGCAGAGTGGTCTGCGGCGGAGCCTTTTTAAACGCTTCTGACTGATTAACGAGGCGTTTCACGGGGCTACCACTTGTGTCTCAGCTTATTTGGGGGTACTTACTACGCATTAAAAACAAATTTGGCCGAGGTGAAATTTGAGTGCAGTTGGCCTTTAAGTGGCTACTGGCTCGTCTAGTAATGGCTACAATACTTTATTTTCTGGGTGGCGCTAGCTGCGCGCCACTTCCCCCAATTCCACTTGGAAATTGGCGCGTGTTTCAAAATCCTCAAATCCAAGCCGACCCTGGAGTTTGATATATCAGTATTTCAAAAAAACTATTGGCTTAGATTCGGATAAATACGGTACTCACTTGGGGAAATCGGCCAAGTCTGGCCAAAAAAACTCCAGTGGTCGCCGTAGTCACGGCAACACTTGCTCAGAAAGAGAAAGACATGTCATGGCGTACGCTCCTCCAATGTGATGTCCAATGATTATCACTTCCAAAACAAATGAAAGAAGCTCACACTTATAGCAACAATGATGGAGTAAAGGTCGTTGCGGCAGCAAAGAAAAGAGCAAATCGACTGCAATCGTGGACCTAAACTGTCGTGATGGTCTTGAAGGTTGCATACAGCTTCACTACCTTCAAGTCTGACGCGTTAGTGTGAGCTTCCTTCATTTTTACGTTGGAATAAAGCCGGCTGTTCAAATTCAAAGGCAGCCAAAATTTCAGAAAGACTTGTTGCGCATAAGGCAGCTAAAATTTTAGGAGAAATAGTTGCGCTTAAGTTGCTTGCAAATTGGCTGTGAACTTGCTGCTTTTAAAGGTCTCTGAGCATATGAAATAACAACTTCGTTCCATTAAGTTTTTATTTTTGTTTAGTTGCTTCCTAAGGGTTCAACTCAGCTCAGAAGCCATGACACACTTTAAAAAGGCGTGGTAGCGTGGGCTTGTTGGTACATACTTGACAGAGAACAACAGCGCTTAAATGGGACGAAAGAAAGATTGACAAGACAAGGCGCTGTTTTTTTTAAAGGCACAATTTGTTGTTCTTCTGTTGCACGTTAAGGCCTCATCAAGTCTTAAATGACTGCTTATACTGTCTCGTGCAGGGACTGATTTCAAACATCAAGTGCGTGGTACGTAAAAATGGTTATTTAATGCAGGACATACAGGATTTGTAGACCTTGAGCACAATCAAGAGTGAACCTATGTCACAGAGTACTGCACTGAAACTGTAAATGCTCGGACGGCGATTTTTCTTGCTACAGTAAAACCTCGTTACAAGAGACACTCAAGGGAACCAAAAAAACGTCTCTTGTAACCAAGGTCTCTTGTATGCAATGTTGCTAACATGGCGAACATAGGAAAACCAACCAAACTGCTTTAATTCAAGTGTCTCTTATAACCAAGTGTCTCTTGTTACAGTGTCTCTTGTAACGAGGTTCTACTGTACTGTCATTTTTTTTAATCGATCAATTTATCATCCAGTAATGTCACTTCTGCCCAATGCATGGCTTGAGTCAAAGGGCGATCACATTGGCCGATTCATTTTATTCGATTAATTGATTGCATGCCTGCGGCTTCTGCAGAGGAAGGTGGGCCTCCACTCGCAACAACAGAGCTTCGCTGCGCGGCCATCCTCCAGGAGATGCCTTTTGCCGTCCCATTCCCAGTTCGCGTCAGGGTAAGTGTGCTGTTTCAATCTACAGCATGTTGAATGGAAAAAGGCACCTTCATTGATTGCATTTTGTGCAATTCTAGACTACAAAGCTTGTGGATCTCTGGAGAGCTTCATTTGCCCATTAGGAAGCTAACGAACAATACAACATTCTGTATTTCCCTCCCTATACAGTCTACGCTCATTGCAGCGAATCCGGCAACAACGAACTTCCAGTTACAGCAGACCATTTCTGTTGGTTTTTTTGGACCCCACGCATTTTAAGTGGAGTCCACTCCGCTCACAACGAACCCGGCTATAGCAGACTATCGGCTACAACCTACTAAATTTTAGGCGAAAATCATTTTGACTGAATGTTGAAAGTGGACTTCCACAGTGCCGCAACCCGTAATGCACTTCCTTTGTATAGTTTGACAAGAAAACTTTTATGCCTGGCAACATTGTTAGCAGCCAGGTCGTTGGTGCAGCCAAGCAAGTGCCAGTGGCCTTGGTTTTTTATTTATTTATTTTTTTTCTGTCTAGCGACATGAGTGATAGGGTAGCTGATTTCACTGTCGTATAAACTAAGCAAAATTAACGCTGTCGAACGTGGCGTAAAGCAGGCCGACATAGCCAAAAGTACAGGCCTATCTAAGCAGACGGTCCGCTTGGCCGTCAAGAACAAGGCCACTGCCGATAAACGCGACTCCAGTGAGATTGAACAACAGTGTTATTGAATGCGCGAAGTGGTGCACCTGGAGTCGAGTCTGCCCTCACCACAGCTTTTTTATGTAATAAAAAACTCGGGTTCAGTAAAGTTCGGTCTTTTTCTCATCCCGTTCGGTGAAAAAGGTAAGAAATGCCTCAAGTAGGGGGGTTGGTTCCCATCTATTGTATGCAATCTGCCGGTGGCCGTGCGCAGTCTGGTCTAACTTTCGACTTCACAGCTGTCCATCAGATGATTTTGTATCAGCTGTCTCAATGACCAGTCTAAAATCATAAAAACTGTGGAAGCTGCCTTGGAGGGAACGTCAGGCAGTGATCCGATTTGCTTGACGAACGGTTTCGGGTAAACCTGCCTCGTCGCGAAAAGATTTAAAAAAGCCTAGCTAATTCTGATGGCCACGACTGATTTTTAGAGCCAGTTAATAATTGCTCCTAGCTATATTCTTGCTTTATTTTCTGAGCTTATCATGCATCTTTACACACTTGATCGCTTGTGCTATGCCTTTTCCAAGTTCCGGTCAAACTACCCACTTTTGCGCTCATATACGCCCCCCCCCCCCCTCCCCTTTCCCCCGGTCAGATACTGCATGTTTCGGCTGCAGCGGACATTGTTTTCCAGATCTTAAAAAAAACTTTTTTAATTTTGAAGTAAATTACGTGAAACATGGCAGTCTTGCTGCTTTTCCCCACTGATTTCAAATATGGCATATTTTTAGTTGTTAAATTAGTTCCCAAGATAATTAAGGTAATTAACCATTTTTGGAGGAACAATAGACAGAGCAGTGTTGGTCATAAAACTAACCTTTACATTTTCCGACAATATGAACCCTGGTGAGTGCAATAAG
The DNA here is from genome assembly GCA_013339765.2 of Haemaphysalis longicornis. Lineage (NCBI taxonomy): Eukaryota > Metazoa > Arthropoda > Arachnida > Ixodida > Ixodidae > Haemaphysalis > Haemaphysalis longicornis. The sequence goes on along the minus strand of CM023449.1, from coordinate 54,708,365 downwards.
AGAATCAGTTTTTTGATGAATCACTTGCAACTAATTTTACAGCTCATTAAACCTTGGTGGCACCAGTGGCAAGGAACCATTTTGAGTGCCCATTTAAAACACCGAAGTTTAATGAGCTTTGAAATCAGTTCCAAGCGATGCATCAAAAAACTGATTCTCTTGCTGCACTCACCAGGGTTCATAGTGTTGGAAAATGTAGTGATTACAGTTTTATGACCAACACTGCTTTGTCTATTGTTCCTCAAAAAATGGTTAATTACCTCTAATTATCTCGGGAACTAATTGATCAACTAAAAAAAATAATGCCATATTTGAAATCAGTGGGGGGGAAAGCAGCAACAGTGACAAGTTTCACAGAGTTTACTTAAAAATTAAAAGAAATAGTTTTAAGGGCCATGTCCCCCCAGTCCATTGTAACGGGCGTAGACTGTATGTCTATCTCCCCACTGGGTAACCCTCCCTCGTGTTCCCTCCGCTTCTCTTCTAGGTGCTGCAAAGCCTGATAGCGCGAGACAAGTCCGAGAACCACAGGGGGGAGCAGGGTCACTTCCTGCTTGGCCCCCAGATCGAGGTGCTCGTGCGGAGGGACTACATCTACGAGGACGCCTTCGAGAAGCTCGCCGATGAGCCCAACCTCAAGCTGCGCCTGCGTGTCCAGCTCGTCAACGTGGCCGGGCTGGAGGAGGCCGGCGTAGACGGTGAGGGAGGGGGGCATGTGCAAAGCCTCTGCCGTTCAATTACATTCTATTCAGGAGGCACATTTGACATGAGTTGGTTCCTCTCAGACAAGGTCTATAATCCTTGTCTATTGGCATTTTCATATATTACATGTTTCTTGTGTAAACTTTTCAGTTGAAGTCTAGCGAGTGTCCCGTCTGCTTCTTTCCTCGTCCCTGTCTGTTTTTTCGCTGGTAATATGCATCTAAATCAACACCAACTTGCCCAACTTTCAGCCTTAACTGTATCTCTTTGGCACTAGGGCCATGGCTACGTTGTCGCCCAGGTACACGCCGGGCTCTTGTCTCGGCGAAAACTTGATCCGTTTCTGCGCTGGTGGCAGGAGATCACCAGCATAGGTAGTGAACACCCTAGCGAACAAATATAAACCAGCCAGAACATATTTCGAGCGCACATATCTACTCCAGAGCCAATTGAATCCGAAACCAACACCCACCTTTGAGCGCGATTTGATGTTCCAGGCTGATCGACACCTGAATCCTCACTCGAGCTGAAATCCTATCTCTAAAGCCGCATTCCGACTCTTCACTGCCACTCTCATCGTTAAAATCCAGAGTAGAAGGCGAAGATATGCGAGACGAGACGAGGCGGATTTCTTATCGCGCTCGCGTGGGTATGACGCCACGTTTGTTTACATTCGAAACCACTGCCCGTCAGAATAAAATATCTGATGCGTTGCCACCTGGCGATAAAAAAAGAAAATTCACAAAAGAGAAAACTCCAGTTTTCAAACTATCTCCTAGGTGTCGCTAGGTGTTCCAATCGAGCGAAAATTTGTATTCTGCAGGCTCGCGAAACCATCGATCATATGCGATCGATGGCCTATGGAGCGGTCCTGAAAGAGTTAAGCGTTTGAAACTGGTAAACCGCTGGCGCTTGTCGTACATCTCCCTGTTGTTTAGTGCAAAGAAAACTGCAGGTACATTTGAGGCAAAATATATGCAATTAACCGGCAGCACCTGCGTTCATTTAGTTAGGAACGCTGGTTGGGTTGGTTTTCATGTTAGCGAAAAAAAGTGTTGGTGCAATACCGGCACGTGCAGGAGGAAAAGCAAGCACAAAAAGAACAAAACTCCTGCTGGTGCAGTTTCAGGCAGGGGGCGCGCGAGCACTGCGAAGGCGGGAAATTTGAATTGCATCGGGTGGTAGCAGTGAGCGGATAATGGCACTACAGCCCATTATGGCGAATCACTGCTCTGCACTTCTGGCAGCTTTCACGTTGAGTGGAACGACTTTAGTTTTTTTTAATATTGTGGGGGTTTAACACACCGAAGCTATACGTGGGCTATCAGGTGTGCTGCAGTGGGGGGCTCCAGATTCCTTTTGGCCGCACTGGGATCTTTAACATGCGCCGAAATCGCAACACGCGGGCATTTTTGCTGTTCACCTCCATCTACAAAGTGGCCACTGCAGCTGGAACCGAACCCACATCCCTGGACTCAGCAGTACGAGAATCACAGGACCAATAAATGAGTTGGTACGCTAAACCAATTCAAAAGATACCAAATTATTCCTATTTTTGAAAAGAATGAGTAGAAATGACCTAGGAGAACATGTTGCAGTTAAAAGAGGACGGCTGGTCTTTGTGGAAAAAAATTGAATCATTGGGACTCAAACCCATGACTCTGCTCCTACGCCACTGAGGTAGAACAGAGCCATAGCAGCAGATATTCAAGAGAATAGAAGGAATGTTCTAAGCAAACAAGTAGGTGGTGCTATACTCGGTGACAACTTAAGAACGGCACCAAAAGTTGCCGCTGTGCCTTATCACTGTAGCCGGATGTTTCTCCGCGCGGCGCAAGTAGGGCGTTACTGGGAATATTTTGAACATGGTGTGAGCCGTTCCCGTGATTTTTTGGACTTAATATGCTTATAAACGACTCCAGTGACGACAAACAAACTGCGTGAGACAAGGCAGACGATATCATGCATTCATAGCAAACCCCTTTCAAAATGCAGGCGCACCGACGTCACGGGTCCGGCGCTTTGGCGGAGTGATACACTACATGAGGTGGTGCTGTTCTTGAGTTGTAACTGAGTATAGTAGGGGTGGTTCTCGGCAGCCAGGTTTGTCAAACATGCTTCCAGGCTAGAAACCTTCACCCGACTAACTTTCAGTTACATTCAATTCAAGCAGATTTGAGACGAGTCGGTTCCTCTCGCAAAAAATCGGTCTCTGACCCTGCCAGCTTGGGTTTTTTGCTACAGATGTACAAACTAGACAGTCAATCTCCATTTGTCGATCCCCCCCCTTCATTCTTTGCCTATCCCTCATGTTTGCCAATCCCCTCGTTTGCCTCCACTCTTTTCAGGGGGCGGCCTGTTGCGCGAGTTCCTAGCCGAACTGATGAAGACAGCCTTTGACCCGAACCGAGGCCTGTTCCAGTGCATGCACGACCGGCGCCTCTACCCGAACCCGGCCGTTGGCCGTGTGCCGGGCTACGATTCTGGCCAGGCAACACGTCACTATGGCTTCGTGGGCCGCCTACTTGCCAAGGTGAGAAGGCAGTTTCTCAGTGGTATTGCTTGGGAGTCGACGCTTGGACCTTTCATTAACCTAGCAAGGCTTGTTTGGTTCTCGAAGCAACACATACTCGGCTAGCTGGGAGGCTTGATACGAGCAGAGGTGAAATCAGGTTGGTAGGTTGGTACAGTGCTTTTGTACTGGAATGTTGCGACCAGAAGCTCAACTAACAGGGATTGCACTAAGATGATAAAAAAAATTAAAGCTGTTCCAATCAATGTGAAAGCTGTCGGAAGTGCAGAGAAAGTGATTTGCCCTAATGGGCTGTAGCGCCGTTATCCGCTCGCTGCTACCACCCAATGCAATTCAAATTTCCCGCCTTCGCTGTGCTCGCGTGCCCCCTGCCTGAAACTGTGCCAGCGGGAGTTCTGTTCTTTTTGTGCTTGCTTTTCCTCCCGCACGTGCCGGCGTTGCACTGCCACTTTTTTTTTGCTTACTGTCGTAAAAACCAACCCAACGAGCGTTCCTAACCAAATGAACGCAGGCGCTGCCGGTTAGTTACGTATATTTTCCCTCGAATGTACCTACAGTTTTCTTTGCGCTAAACAACGGGGAGATGTATAACAAGCGCCAGCGGTTCACAAGTTTCAAACGCTTATGGCTATATAAACCATTTGGCTTTTGAAGCCTCTGGATTACGCCGCACCGCCGGAACGCCGCGTGGCTCTACTTGGGTCCAGTGAGCGAGCTACGACAACATGGCGAGCCCCTAAAGTGCTCTGCAATTAAAAAGGGATATACGCGCAAAGCCAGCATGGGAGATTGCACCCCATCGTCGCTAAAAGAAAAAGTAATGGCAAATGCACTGGCCGGAATTCATGTGCATGCTCCTTGTCCCACTGGTATGCAGGCTCTCTACGAGGGAATGTTGGTGGAGTTGCCCCTGGCACACTTCTTCCTTGCCAAGTGGGTGGCACCCGGTCGTGGCGACCTCGACCTTCACCACTTGGCGTCGCTGGAACCCGCTCGTCTACCGAAACCCTCTTCTTCCTCAAGACGTATCACGGCAACGTCACTGACCCTCAACCTCGACTTCACGGTAAGATCGCTCTCGTCTGTTCACTTTGTGGCTTGGTTGGTTACCCTTGTTGCTTCGTGCTGTTCGTGATATTTTAACTTAGCGGAGTTTTTGGTGGAACGAAGCAGTGGAGGAAATGTCTCCATCTGTCCGTATGCACGCAGCCAGTTTTTATGTAAGTAGTTTTAGGACTTCCCACGGGCTCTGTGCCTTTTTGATCATAAGTAACACGTTATGGTGTATCATCACTGATGATGATGGTTTTAAAGATGATGCAAATGTCAGTTATTCCTTGCATAGCATGAGTAAGGCACAAGTCGCAAATTTTTTTTACAGTAGTCATCATTCGTACATCAGCAAGATAATGATGATGGCAGACAGTGATTGTACAAGCATCTGTATCCAGCGCAAGTCGCAGATGTGTTTACAATAATCGCCTTCAGTATATCAGCAAGCTAATAATGATGAGACAGGCAACGATTATACGAGCGTCAGTATCGAACAAGTGTCCTGTCTGTTTGCTTACAATGGTATCATCACCACATCAGCAAGGTAATGATGATTACAGGCAGTGATTATACGAGCATAGGTTTTAGCACGAGTCACAGTTGTGTGTTTACAATAATCACAATCAGCAAGCTAATGGTGATGACATGTAGCGATATGAGCATCAGTGCATCCCTTTGCCTCGAAGAATTATAGCACGAGTCGCAAAGTTTCATTTATGAGTCTGTCAGAAGCTTCTGTGCCAACAAACCTGTGTTAGTTAGAATGTGTTGGCAATCATTTGGCCTGGTGTTGTCATCGCCCCTTTGCAGGTGGTGACCAGCCAGCTAGGCCACAGCGAAGTGGAGGAGCTGAAGCCCGGCGGGTCGTCGATAGCGGTGACGGGGGAGAACCGGATCGAGTACATGCACCTCTTGGCCGACCACCTGCTCAACACTCAGCTTCGGCAGCAGTGCCTCGCCTTCCGCAAGGTGACGACTCGTGTGATTCCCGCCTGAGGCTGCGGTAGCACAGAGTACCTACTGGACTATAGTGTAGTAAGAGCTGTAGTAGCAAGCACCAAGTACTGGTGGTAGTGCCACTACAGCTTTCTGAAACAGTGTGCCACCCATTAGCTCTGTTGGCACTAATTGGCAGCACACTGTTTCATCCTGGAATGTGCCATGTGCCCTGTACATCATCGTCATTATAGCATATCATCTGTACATCTGTACATCAGCATCTGTACATCATCTGTACATCTGTATATCAGCCTGTGGGGATACTCCTTTTCAGGCTTTCTTTTTTAGGAAGCTGGGCTCCCTAGTACTTTCCCTGCCTTGTGAAGTCGTAGGAGTGGTGAACAGGCTTTGGAAATTGGTGGAGTGGAGTACGAGATTTCGGCGCACGTTAAAGATCCCCAGGTGGTCAAAATTAATCCGGAGCCCTCCACTACGGCGCGCCTCATCGCTTGCACTGCCTCAACGCCTTAATCCCATCAATCAATCAATCGAAATTAGTGGAGGGGTCAGATGAATAAAATACTGGCAGAGTGGAACTGATGCACATGCATGCACGCACGCACAATTTTATGGTTTGTTTTGCGTATTGCAAAGGACAGCAGTGGCACTTACCTGGACATTCTGAAATTCCTTTCGAAATCTTTCGAATGATCCAAACTTGTGTTTTGTCTGCATGGCCCCTTTCAAAGTGATGATGATGATGATGGTGCGGATGACGACGATGATATACATAATAAGACAGTGCGCATCACAATCAGTGTTTGTTGTTGGGTAATTACTAATTTGCCGCATGTTCTGAGGGAGTGTGATGATGACGGGTCACGGGCGACCCATGCAGGGCATGGAGGAGCTCCTGCCGGGCCACTGGCTGCGGCTGTTCGCCCCCCACGAGCTGCAGGTGCTGGTGTCGGGCGCCCCAGAGCCCGGTGGACGTGGACGACCTGAGGGAGCACACCCACTACGAGGGCGGCTACTCGCCCGAGCACCCGGTGATCCTCGCCTTCTGGAAGGTGCTGGCCGGATTCGACGAGCGACAGCGCCGCCTGCTGCTCAAGTTTGTCACCAGCTGCTCCCGGCCACCCCTGCTGGGCTTCAAGGTGCGCACCAGGGGGAGGGGCACACGGTTCAAAATTTCAGACTTCGGGCTTTGAAGGGGGACACTGATCTTAAAACAACTTCTTTAATTTTCAAGTACAGTTTGTGAAACTTGTCAGTCTTGCTGTTTTTTTCCCTCAGATTCGCATATGCCATTATTTTTTCGGTTGGTAAATTAGTTCCCAAGATAATTAAAGATAATTAGCCATTTTTGGAGGAACAATAGACAGAACAGTGTTGGTCATAAAACTGTAATCTCTATATTTTCCAATGCTATAAACCCTGGTGGATGCAATATTCGAAACATTTTTTCGCTGCATCCCTTGGAACTAATTTCACAGCTCATTAAACATTGGTGGGGCACCAGTGGCAAGGAACCATTTTGAATGCCCATTTCAAACACCGTTTAATGAGCTGTAAGATTAGTTCCTAGCAATGCATAAAAAACCGATTCTGTTATTGCGTTCGCCAGGGTTCCTAGTATTGGAAAATATAAAGATTACGGTTTTATGAACAACACTGTTTTGTCTATTGTTCCTTGAAAAATGACTAATTATCTCTAATTATCTTGGGAACTAATTGACTGACTCAAAAAATAATAGCATATTTTAAATCAGTGAGAAAAATGCACAAAGACTGATAAGTTTCACAGAGTTTACTTAAAGGTTAAAAGAAACTGTTTTAACAGGCATGTCCCTCCCCCCTTAAAATCTCCTTTCTCAGTGACAGCAGCATCGTTCTCCATGGAGCAAAAAAATTGAGTGAGGTGTACCGTATTTTCGCGCGTATAACCCGCCCCTGCATATAATCCGCACCCCCACTTTCAGCCCGCCGGAAAAGAAAAAAAAAATCTTCGCGTATTGCCCGCACATTTAATACAGGAAAGGCTGCACCAAAGCTACTGCTCAAGCAACACATTACATACTGTGTAGACAGAAAAAGCGTATATTTAGCAAGTAGAATACACTGACGACTGCAAGGCAAAAGTCACAATTCACTAATAAAATTTTAGAGTGCGCTTGTGCTTGTTTTTTCTTTGCCCTTGTATGTTTTGCGCAGTCGCTGCCATGGAAGGCTTAGTCAGTGTTACCACCGCGTAGGAGCTTCCCGGCACAACACGCATTGCCGTGAAGCTGCACTAAAAACCCCACGTATAATCCGCACGCATACTTTGCCACCGAAATTTTCCCATTTTTGGTGCGAGTTATACGCGCGAAAATACGGTAAGCTGCTTGACTTTTCAACCACAACAGAGTTTTACTTCGTCATGGTTCCCTCAATAAACACTGCCTTCTGTCCCATTGCCAGGACCTGGTGCCCCAGTTTTGCATCCACTCAGCGGGTCCAGAGCCGGGCCGGCTCCCAACGGCTTCGACGTGCATGAACCTGCTCAAGCTGCCGGAGATCAAAGATGAGACACAGTTGCGCGAGAAGCTGCTCTACGCCATCGAATCTGGCGCCGGCTTCGAGCTCAGCTAACGGTGCCACAGGGGTCCATATGCGATGCGCGCAACTAGACTGGCGGCCTTTTGGCAGTGCGCCACTGAAACCCGTGCGAGCAGTCACCCATGCATTCAAAACGTGGACATTGTTGGGAGCGGTGTCGTCCCAACTTGTGATATAGGGTCGGCGATTGCGTGATGGCGGACCGAGAGCCTTGGAAAAGCTGTTTGTGCATTACGCGAGACGGTGAAGTATACAAAAATGAAATAAAGATTTACGAAATATGCATTTCTGAGTGATCATTTCTGTTTGTTTGGGATCAGTTGTGTTGGTGGCACGATTCCTTACAATCGTGTCGGACGCCGCTCTGAAAACTAGCTTTTCGAGGGACGTACCAAGGGGGGATTGGCCAAAGATGGACAGAAGCCGTTCTCCATGTGCAAAAGTCTTGAAATCAATCAGTTTCATTCAAAAATGAGTTCAGCCGATAGTGACGTTCGCAGAACACCTGAGTGGTTCAGAACAGTTTTAATCGACGAGAACCACACCATATATAAGCCGAATTGCATCTACGACAGTTGGTTGCTGTTTAGCAGTGTATTTAATTCATCAATTTCTTTCACTGTCATTTCTCAAGCCTTCCACATTCCTCCCATTGTTCTTTTTGTTCCTTGCGCACTTTACCCATTGGGAAGTACCCATGCAGACAAAATACAGGTTTGTTTTATTGGAAAGATTTGGTATTTTATAGTGCTTCAGCACTTTTCCGGCAGCAAGTGATGCTTTATTCACTGGAAATATAATCAATTCAGGTTAAAATTTTGATTCTCTGCCGAATCGTGTTTCACGACGTCTACCATGAAGTCTCAAGGACGGGTATTCAAACGAACTTCAAGTGCGTCATTAGACTCTGCAGTGGATTGCAGAGCTTTGCTTCCCGTCAGTCCTCCTGGATGGCGCCACCATACTGCTACCCAGCGCTATTCGCCTTTGCTTTGTTTTTGACCGTATTTGCACTTGGCTTTATTTGTTACGGTAGGTAGTAATCGTTTCGTGAAACATGGGGTAGGTTCGACAAACAGGGTCACGTAAGACACTGTTGCTTACGCCAATGGGCCAGTGTCATCTGAGACAACCCCAAAGCGCCGCACTGCTGTGCAGCTATAACAGTGCACATGGTACCAACAGCAATGCGCATCGGCACTTCTATTCGTAACTTCCATTGTTTCACCCCACAATTCTTACTGCTATAAAATGAATACGCATTACACTTAAGCAAAAATAGCTCGTTCTACATGCGGAGCCCTGCCTAACTTGCGTTTGCTTTTGCCAGCCTCGGCCAATCGCACGGCTGTGCATATGACGTCGTAGGTTCTAGTGCGAGAAGTGAGCTATTGAGTCGCATGGCCAATCCCTTTTTTCCTGGTTGGGCAGCTTATTTTCAATATCATACAAGCAAACAGCTTTGAAAATCCGGGCCTGCTTTTTCTATTCACAGTGACCAAGATTGCTACTCCAGCAAGTATGCTAAGGCAAGAATAACTGCTGACAGTCATTTTGTGTCGGCTGATAGCACCACAGTCGGAACTGCGCTTAACTTCATGAGCCAAGGCAAAATGTTAGCGGAGGTTCTGTGGAAATAACAGCGCAAAACGCGACGCAACCATACGCATTTGGAGGCTGCTGTGAGCGGCCGCCAGTACTTGCATGCCCGCTTTCGTTCCATCACCTATGTCACGTCCGGCCGCCGGTAACAGACCCCTTTTCTTTCAGTTTCAGTTCCAAAAACACCAAACTTCGTGAGCCATTTGCGTAACCCACATTCTTGTTTGAAATGCAGTGTTTTGCAGTTAGCACTCTTTTTTGTATACCATATTTTCGCGTGTATAACCCGCACCAAAAAATGCGAAAATTTCAGTGGCAATGTAGGGGTGCGGATAATACGTGGGCGGGGTTTTTCCTTTATTGTAGCTCCACGGCAATGCACATTGTGCTGCGAAGCTCCTATGCAGTAACACTGACTAAGCTTTCCATGGCAACGATTGAGTAAAGCATACAAGGACAAGGAAGAAAGAACAAGAGCGAGTGTACTCTAACAACTGAATTTTAATAGTGAATTGTGACTTTTACCTTGCAGTCAGTGTGTTCTAATTGCTAAATATATGCTTTTTCAGTCTACACAGTATGTGATGTGTTGCTTGAGCAGCAGCTTTGGGGCAACCTTTCCTTTATCAAATGTGTGGGCAATACACAAGGATTTTTTGCTTCTTTTCCGGCGGGCTGAAAGTGGGGGTGCGGATTATATGCAAGAGTGGGTAACACAAGCGAAAATACAGTACTATTAGATTACATCATTCTTTGTTGGCGAAAATTTGGTTGCAGTTGGCCTTTAAGTGGGGATGAGCCATCATGCGGTGCCGTGGTGCATGATGGGATAGAGTAATCAGGACTCAGTTGAAATGACCTTCCCCAAAGTGTCACTAACAGCTACTACAGCCTAGCCCGTTTATAACAAACACATTGGTAAACTAACATTAGTTCATTATATATGTTTTTCGTTATATCTGAACATAAAATATATGTATACAAATGGTAATGGAAAACGAAGATTTGTTTTTTATAGGCAGAATTTCGTTAAAACTGGCTTTGCTATAAGTAGGCTATACTGTACGCCGTAAAAAAATCGCACATCACTTTTTTCTAAGAAAGTCCTCAAGCACAAGGAAGGTAGAAAGTAGAAATACACATCCGAATAAAACAGGCAAGGAAACAAGGCACAATTCCTAGCGCAGTGCATGCAGCTGTTGTTAATTCTGGGCCAATCCCCTGCATAGACACGTGTTAGCATGTAAAAGCCCAAACGGTTTTGTTTCCGTAATGCCAGATGGCCCACCAGATCGCCCGTCCCATCCTTTTCACCGTCTGTGTCTTTCGCTGTGCTAAATCTTATTTCTGAAACGTGAACTCACTCGCCCAGCAACATGTTTTACTGACCCACCAGCTACATCTAGCAATCGATTGCCTACAGTAGATATTACTGGCCATTTTCTGCATTTGCATGTGCCATATGCCGAGGGTATATGGTGGGGTGGATTTTTTTATAAACAGCAGGTGACTGTAAGATGTTCCAGCAAAGGCATGTATTTTTGCCCTCAATGTAGAGAGGCAACCGAGCAGCAAACGCAGCCAATAAAACGTGATCTAAGAGCTTTATTTCTCTGAAATAAATAACGCAAGATAAGCACACAACGTTAATTGAAATCACAGCATCGGTGCCAACTGCAAGGCGCACCCAGCACTCATCGCCAGTCCCAGAAACGCACCCGCCCACAGCCACTTGCGCATGCCGGGATCGTGTTTCAGCCGGCTGTACTTCAAGACCCTGACAGCGGGGTCTTCGTCGAAGGCGTCCACGATGTCTCGGGCACATGTGAAGTTCCCCGTGGCGACAAGGAGACAGCCGGGGAAGAGGTAGCGCACGTCGACCACTCCGCACCGCGCCAGCACGCCCCGAATCTCGCCCTCACTGCGTCCGGTTGAGCGGACGCACATCCATGGAGGCCTGGCCTCCGACACAGTATCCGGACCGTGGAGGCTGACGTGGTGGCACTGGGCGCGGATCATGTTGATGCGGTTGACAAACGGCCGTATGGACGTGTGCAGGTGGGGCCAGCTCACGGGTTGCAGCGTCGGAGCTGGAACTTCCGAAAGCTGGGGAGCGGAAGGCAGCAAACGCAACACAGTGGCATTGGGTTTTGGTGAGTTCCCTGCTACATGGTACAACTCCCCACCGACACACAGCACTTCAAAAACAGCGCAGAGACAAGGACGGAAGAAGTGACAAACTCGTCTCTGCGCTGTTTTGAAGTGCTAAATATTCGTACCCAACTAGCCCAACATCAAGACTTATGACAGGTAGCAGGCCAATCAGTAATGACCCGAAATCTAAGGTCATGTCTGACATGGGCCATACAGGGAGTTGTAAGAATTGCAGTGTCTATAGGTTTTATTCACTGGCAAGGCAAGCATGCAGGCAACCATGTGAGTGCGCTGTTACTGGTTTGTCGGGCTCCGCGGAACGGCGGTCGGTTACTTGTCCGTGCTAAGCACATGATGTGTGTTGGACGTTTTGGAACTCTACCCCACCGAACGCAAAGTAATGCCTCAACTCCTATGTGAGTGCGATTAATAACATATCTGTTGACACCACCGTTGACAATGGAGTTGAAACGGAGCAGACGACGCACACGGTGTGTTTTTTTTTCTGCGGCCTGCATGCACTTTGGCACAAGCCGTTGCCATGTCCGCGGTGCTTCAGCCATGTCCATGGCCATCTCCAATGTTGCCAAGCTGTCAATTGCCAATTAACAGCTAAACTTTTCAGTAAATACCATCTATACTTCGTTCCAGAAGCTGCATGCAGCAATGTGGAGGCTACATCGTTGTCAACAGTCCCACCTACAGAGGATGCCTAACTCACCGCGAAGGGGGCCTCAAAAGGACATTTCTGTCTGCCCCCCTGGGCAGGGAGAACCGCAAGGCCCCCAGTGCCTTTTGTCGCTTCCTTCAGTGAGTTGGGCGCCCTCAGTGGGCGGACTTTTGACAACAATGCAGCCTCCACAGTGCTGCATGCAGCTTCTGGAATGTCCGTCAGCATTCGTATCTTTAGGGCAGGGCAAGCGCCACTGTGGATTATCTGCCGTGATTGTGTAGCAGTGACGTCTTGGCCTCTTGATCCCAAGGGTCGAAGTTTGAATCCACTACTTGAATGATTTTTATTTTTAGTTTTTAGTTTTTGTTGTTCCAATGATTATTTCCTTCGATTACATTATTACTCAGTTTTAAAAGCTTTCAATGATTGGTTCTGTTTGTTTGATCAGATTAGGTTAGGTTAAGGAAAGTCAATGTTTCTAGGTTAGGCAATCTAAAAATGTTGGGGACAGCGAAGCAGTGCCGTACGTGGTGTTAGGCAAGATAATCCAGCCGGACATCACTTTAGTGGACTGCTTAAAGTGACATCGGCTGGCACATAGACACAGCGTTTGTAATTTCAATATATCGAAGAACTCTGGTACAACAACCTAGAAGGAAACTTTGCAGTTTAACGTTACACAAACAATTAACGAGTTGACGGACGTGCACGACAGGCCTGCAGTTGATCCCGTTGTGTGCAACCATTCCCTTTGTAACTGTACCCCTTAGCGACGGCTTCTGATGCCAGCTAGCTTGGACAGATCGTCGCACCAGTGGGGCTAGTGATACCACATCTGGTACGGATTGGCCAAGACTGCCATACTACTGCTGTGAGCAACCACCCTTAGTACAAACTAGCACAGAGTGGGGCCCTAGTGATGATTAATCACCTCTCGTGCCAACTAGCCCATACCACCTATTGCACTAATGCACTACTGGGCTAGTTAACACCACATCTGGTGCCAGCTGGTCCAGACTGACACATTACTGTTATGTTATGCCTGTTGAACACCCACATCTAGTTACAGGTAGCCCAAATCACCAGTCGCACTACAAGCTAGTTGGTACCACATCTGGTACCAACTGGCCCAGACTGACACATTACTGCCAGGTTATGCCTGTTTAAACACCCACCTCTAGTGCCAGCTGGCCCGAACCACCTGTCGCACTATGGGCTAGTTGGTACCACATGTGGCACCAACTAGCCTGTACTGCCACACATACTACCAGGATCGTGCCAATTGAGCAACCCCTTTAACATCAACTAGCACAGACTGTAGCGCTAGCGACAGGTAGTTACCTGGTGAGCGGCTATGTGGGCCAGTCGCAGGAAGACAAAGCCGGCCGCATAGGCGTCACATCCGGCCTCGTGCGCTCGCAAACCCTTCGGTGTGCCCTCTGCATGGGTGTGCAAAGGGCATCGGCAGCTCGCACATAGCCTTGTGCAGGGAGGAACAGGTCCCCAGCCTCCAGGTAGTTCTTAAGCCAGGGTTTGAACCTGCACATCACACATGCAGAGGCAGCTGTTAGGACCACGTTCACGCGCGGGCCACGAATGCATCTTTCGGTGTGTGAAGTGTTTCCTTCTATGATACTGAGAGAGGAGAGTGAAAGATGCCAGTATTTGTCACGGCCAATTGCTGTTTTTACAGCCTTAGCTGCTAATGATGTACTCTGTAGCAAGCTGAAAATGTTTTTCTTTACCATGATTAGTAACCAATGCCCTGATTAGGTGTGATTTACTGTGGAGCATCATCACCACCACCACCACTGCCATTTGATGTGAAATCCACAGCTCCCCTGCGTGTGGTCATCCCCAAATTTTTTCACCCTTTTCTAATAAAGGCGTTATGCATTCTTTGGCTGCCAGCGACACTAGCCCGCTATTTTTCGCCCCCTTATTATAGAATACGGCCCACCGCAAAATCTGCCCTCACCTATGTCACAATGTATCATCATGACTCCTTCCTAATAATGCAAGAGAACTGAATTGGGGGTTGGATCCTGTCCTTGCGAAAGACCGCGCTTAGCTTGGGACACACATACCACATTGAAAACTTTTGACAAATAATTTTTAACGTTTGAAAAGGCGTACTAAACACCAATGTTGGCCTCCAGAATGGAAGAGCTGCATTATTATGTCCTGTGCACCCAGCGGCCACGTACCTGTTGCCGCATTTCCAGAGCTATGTGCTTTGTGTCGTACACCTCTGGAAACAGCGTGCTGAGTGCAGTTTTCAGCTTAGCGTACGACTTGGGCAAGGGCTCGCAGAACTGGTGGTAAAAAAGCAGCAGGTCCATCAGCACATTGTGGCCCACTAGCGGCTTGCCGCTCGCAACCAGTGCTTCAAAGCAGCGGCTGAAACCCAGCAGGGAATTGCGTAGCTCCTCCTCGCTTGGCTCGCGCCCTTTACTGGCCTCGTCACTGTGTTCGGCCCGTCCGACGTCGTCAGCTAGGGTCAGGTGCAAACCTTCGACGCGCATGTCGAATTCGACAGCCGGGAAACGAGCTCTCAGGTCCGCCATTACCAGAGGTACTGCCAGGCCTTCGGGTGGGCACCAGGATCAGCGACTTGCCGCCGCCTTCCGAGCGGTTGTTGTTGTCCAGCCATCGACGGACGCGATCGTAGATCTCCGCCAACTGCGGCTTATCCCGGCTTTGCTCCTTCCTCAAATAGGCGTCCAGTGCCCTACGGCAAGACCTGTCCGTGTACGGGACGCCTTTGTAGAAGCACTTGTTGAAATCAAAGCCGTACTGGCACAAAAATTCCACCGAAGACGCTTGCACGCTGAACTGCGGGTCGACGTTTCCGAAGGAACGCGGGCAGAGATAGACGCTGAAAGCCTGCGCTTTGTACAAGCTCTTTCCACTTACAGGGGTGAACGTGCAGATCCCCACTTGACATATGATGTAGCTGGAGACGCTCTGACGCAGCTTGTTGTAGCGGTCTTCGGCGCTGTCGAAAAGGCTAGGCGTTGCTTCAGGTTCGCGTACGAGGCCCGTAAACTCTGTGTCGACAGCAATGAAGGCGGCACCCGCGATTGCAGCCTCGATCTCGGGGCACAGGCGTTCGAAGTTGGACGTCGTGACTTCACTCATGTCGAGCCTTGGTCGATCACAGCGTCTCTCATCACACGGCTCGCTGAAGCTGCGCAAGTAATCTAGGCTGGTGCAAATGCTTTAAAACCAAATAATCTGCGACAAGTATGCTGCCAGCGGGCGTTCGAGCGCTTCACGCTTTGAAAATCGCACGTCTTGGGAGTTCGCGCACGTGACACATGGGCGCCGGCATATTTGTGTGAGAGGGCCTGGAGCTGCGTCTACCACGGCGACGTTGAGCGAGATGCAAAGGTGTTATTTCTTTATGTAGAAAAGAGAGGGCGATAGCCGCGTACTGTGACATCTGATCGTCACCTGGTTCAAGGAATCCGCAGAGAGGGTAATGAATGCTGAAATGGCTGAAACCTTGAAACGAGTGACTCACAGAACGAACGTTTCAAACACTGCCACTAATCGCACTCCGAGTGCGGATCAAGAAGTTTTGACATGGCTTTGGCAGTTTTGGCATGAGTTCTGGGGTCGCGCAAGTTTAGTCAGTCGGAAACAAGCGCGGACCAGCACAGATAACGTCACTAATGTACTTCTTTTAAAGAAAATAATAAAAAAGAACTTTTAAGTGATGGCACTACTTGTCCACCCAAAATTCGCCAGAGTTTGGTTTTGGTTGTCTTACCGCGCTACAAACTTTGTTTGAAGCCCTTTAAGTGTCAAACCTGGTGGCTAACACAAGAACTACAATCAAAAGACAGCGTTGCGCCCGTTCCGTATGACAGGTAAAAAGCTAACGGTAGCATCAGTCTCGGCTTCTTTCCTCCATGGTCTCAGTGTCTTCAGTCGTCCAGGCACACTTGCCCAACTTGCCTGAGTTCCCTGTCTATTCTGATTGTGCTTCAATGCGACGGAGGGTACCGAAGCAAGCATAAAGCGCCCGCGTAGCTCGTCGGCAAGTGGCCGTGGTTGTGATGAGGAGGAGGGAAGCAGCGCCGTCGTCTTTCTCGAGTGCGCGCCGTGCGCGCTGTCGTTTATCCTCTCCCGAGTGTGCGTGCGTGCTCGCTTAGCGTCGTGGTGTGTGCGGCCGCTCGCTGGGCGAACCACCGTTTCACCACCGCTCTGCAGCGGCTTTTGTGGTCGTGAGTGTGCGCGCTCGGGGCGTGAAGCTCGCTGCGCCCACGAGATGCGTGCCGCTGGCTGAGGCTCAGCTAGCCCTGCATCGTGGTTGACACCGACTGGAGCGGCGCTCACAGGGCAAGGCGACTGCGCCGCGAGCGTGTGGGCAGGCCGACAAACATGCCGACCCTACGGGACAAACTGGCCGACTTCTTACGCCAGTTGTCGACGGGCACGGAGCGCACGGGCGCCGATCCCAAGCCCGAGTGCCCGTCGCCGACCTCGGCGACGGCCACATTCATGCAGCGATATCTCAACGGGTGAGTGTGAATGGACGGCGCCCTGTGTAAACAAACGTTGTTGTTGGAAACCAGTCTGGTCTCTCGCGACCGTGGTGGTGGCCGCCTTTTAGCGCGCCGCTGCGGCGCACCAATTGTGATCTCGACTGCGCGTTGAGTTGTCGTGGGGGCGGCGGGGCTTAAAAGGCGCTGATGGTGCGACATCTCTTTTGCGCCGGGGTCGAAAACCTCGCCCGCGCGCGGTGGCGGTGTCCGTATTAACCGATATAACGGCCCCCAACCCGGAACAGCCGCTTAAAGCGGATGGCGCGCCTGACGCATCATACGCGCGAGCTTTTTTTTTCTTTTTTTCTCCCTCTGTACCGATCTTGGACAAAGTGCGAGGGTATCTCAAATTCCAAGGAGCGGTTTCTCAAGAAAACAATCGGTATTCCGCGCTGCGCGCGTGACCACCGCGACCGTTAGCTTGCATTCACGGTGCCCCACGACGTACTTTTCCAACGAAATACGTGACACAACTGCCAACGCGAACGAATGAATGAAGTCTTGCATGAACGTGTTTTGCATTTGGTATTATCGCCGGAAGAAAAGCTGGCAGTTAATTCGTTTTGGCGCTCTACTTTTCCGTCACTTTTTAATACATTCACACTTTTTTCCGTTAGTTGCAGTAAATTCGTTATAACGAATTCCGTGTGACAAAAACGTTGTAAGCAAGACCGTTCTAAACGGATATGATTGACTTCTAGTGCTCTAGTGGGGACCATGGCACACTTCGAATAGAGCGGCTTTTCTTCTAATGAGGCGAGTTTGTTGTAAAAAGTATTTATGGGTACCTTCTTTTTGTTCTGTGTTTGAGCTCGAACAAAAATTCGAGCTGTATGTAAAGCTGTTTAGTAATGGCTATTTTCAAGCTGTGTACCTAATTGGCGGTGAGCGCGAACACAGGCGGCGCTGCGAAGCGCGCCTCCGTGACGTCAGCTTAGGGATTCTCGCATTTGTCGTCTGCTTCACTCAGGATCACTCTCCCTGCTGTTTCTTTGCGCTCGGTCAACGTCTGATGCTTGTCCGCACCATAATTGGCGTGTGGGTAACTTTTTATCATAATAATAGGCTTAAAATCGCATACACTAGCTCATGGTGTCAATTAAAGTATAGTTTTGGATACCGCTACGGGAGAAACCACGTTGTTTAGGGCGCGATCGCGGTGGCGTAGCACAAACCTTCTCATTGTATTTGCATGTGAATAAACAAAGCACGCTGCGGATATGCACCTTCTTGTACGCAGCCGTAATGAAAGCCAATTTGTGAAGAAGGGAATGTATGCCATACAAAATGAAGGAAATATCCACACGACCTTTGTGAGGCTCCCAAACATCCCGAAACCTCCTAATAAGAAGTTGGTGACGGCGCAGAAAAATTAATGCGTTGGGCAGAAAAAAAAAGCACGAAAAATTAATCCGATACAAGACAACAACGAAAGAAACAGATGAAAGCCGCTTTATTTCCTGCTGTGCGATGAGCGTGTAGAGGCCGCTGATTGGTACGTAGTATTAGACTGTTGAGTCTTAATAGAGCATCTCAAAAATACTGCAGGAAAGCCTACACATTTTGAATACTTATCGAGAAGCTCTGATCACTGATCCTCGCGAATAAGCAAGAAAGGACGACTTACACACGATCTTCTGACTGATACTCTGAAGAAAGTTGTTCTCTATCTCTTCGTGTATTGCAAACTTGTGGGTGATGCAGCTTCAAATTATTCAGATGCGTCAGAAGCTGGTAAAATAACTGAGTCGCTAGAAATACGCTTTTTAACGCACTACAGCAACGAAGCGGGCGATTTCTAGCCCAGGCACTGTTGCCTCTCACAAGCGGAGTGTAGCAGACGACAGCGGCGCGAATCCCTAAGCTGACGTCAAAGCCAGGGGGCGCCACTCAAAGATCTCACCGCCAATAGTAAGGCTAGGCTTTAGCATGTGCTGTGCGGGAAGCAGTGCCTTTTTGAGGTCTTGGCACTTCCATAAATAAGAAGAAAAAAATATCCCCTGGAACCATATATTTTCGTGCATTTCAAGTGTTATACCAACACAGACTAATGCTCTAACCTTCAGAAGAATTTTTAATGTGGGGCAGAGTGAAGTTTTTATAAAGCCTAGGGCAAAATTCGCAAACGGTGAGTTCAAGCAGTCTTTGAGGAACACACATCTTCTGCTGCACTAGCGTGAAGGAGCAGTCGAAAGAAGCCAAAGCAATTCATTCATTGGGAACTAGATAAGTGAAACAGCCAACATTCCGTTAGCTGAACCTCTTGCTTTGCCGCAAAGGCAACAATATCGGCAACACAGTCGATAAATATGTCTGTTATCTTGCTGTCTGTCGGGTACCAATACTTGCTGTCCAACCTAGATCTGTGAAGAGTGCAATGGACGTAGCTTGAGCAGGGGGGGGGTTGGGAGTGGAGATACTGACTTGAGAATCCTTGGCTTGTAATCTCTCCTTGACAGTCGCTGGCTGTTTGACATGGATGCCCAAACGCACATTGTCTGGATAAGGCCCTTGCCAGACCTTGCTGGTCGCTTGCACCGTATCTCCAAGGAAGTCTCCGTGCAGCATGGAAGTTACGAAAAGTGATGATTATGATTGGATTTTTATGGTGCAAGGCTGACTAAGGGCAAAGAGCACCCTTAGTTAAGAAAAGTGGAATGTTTGGCATGAGGTGTTGTGCACAAAAAAGAGCAAATGTGGCCCTGCAAAGGACCACACTTTTCTTCAGTACGATATTAACAAATCTCGGGCATCTTTATGAAGAAATTTGTTTTGGCTAGTGTTTGGTTCATAGGGGCAAGCCATGGAGAACCTTACATTAAAACAGTTTGACATATTGTAATAAATAATTTAGCATTAATATTTATGTTTCTGTGAAATTGTCATCTGTTAATAATTTCTTATCTTATAATTAAGTATAACAAACTCCTTCTCATTCTATTCAACTAGCGTGATCTCTTGCCTGAATTGTTCAGCAAAAGTCTTGAGCCTGCATTTATTTCTGAGTCTCGAGAGATGTAAACTATAAAGCACTTGTTGCTTTTTTGTGAAAAAGCTGAAGGTGTGTCACCCTGGTTCGCAGCTTAGTTTAATGCTACCTCAGACGTCAAAATTTTTTTTTAGCTTTTTCATGATTAATATTGACATCTGTATCAATTTACACGCTCACAGTACGTTAAATTATACTTTTGTGACTTGTGACTGTACTTCCAGAGCTCGGTGAAAGGCTGGGGCTGAATTAAAATGGATGCTTTTTTTTTTCTGGCGTCAAAACAGTAGATGGAGCACGGGGAAAGACAGGGCATAAATGCATACCTACGCCACCTCAAAGCATTGCTTTATTAAGGCTAAAAAGTGGTTTTACGGATTATGGTTTGGGGGCGTGTCCTGAACTGATGATAAAGTTTTGGCAGGTCCATCAGAAACCAATGCACATCTTGTGTTCGGGGTTTATTAATATTGGTGGATCAGGCTTTGACTGTGTAGTAATGGCGTAAGCTTGGCACTTTGCGAGGTATTGCACAATGTGTCATTAAATTCTTGGGTTAATTCTTGTACAGATTAGAGCATCTCTTATCACCCTATTCATGTCCACCACAAGACGAAGGCCTCTCCCATTGACCTCCATCCGCTCCTGTTCTGCGCTACTCGGGTCCGCAATTTACCCCCGAATTTTGCTATTTCATTCCTCCATTGAGTTATTGGCCTTCCCCTTCTTATAGACTTATCTCTTGGTATCCACTCTGTTACCCTAATTGTCCACTGGTAGTCGGTTCGTCTCACTCCATGGCCAGCCCAAGTCCATTTCTTTTTCTTTATTTGAACTCTGATATCATCTACTTGAGTTTATTCCCTGATCCAGGAAGCTCGTTTCCTGTCCCTAAGTGCTACTCCTGCCATTATTCGCTCCATGGCCCGTTGAGCAGACCCACGTTTTCGGTAAGTGTGCTGCTGAGTAAGTCCAAAGTTTCTGCCCCTGAGTCATCGCTGGCAGTATGCGTTGGTTGTACACCATTCTTTTAGTGAAAGAGGTAACCTACTTTTAATTACTTTAGAATGCTTGCTGAATGCTTGCTCCAGCCCTTTAGTGATTCTACGCCTGATTTCCTTTTCGTAGTATATAAATCGGCGCTCACAACTTGCCCAAGTTAGTTTTATTACTCCACGTCTCCTAGTATTTAATTGGCTAAGTTGAAGGGGGCACTTTCTTCACGTCTATTTAACACTACTTCCATTAATCCTATGACAAGGATTTCTGAGTGCAGCTCCTGAAGTATCCTCTGAATCCTGAATCCTTGAATCCTTTGAGCAGCTCTTGGAGTATCCTGAAGAACCACTGAACATGATGTCATCTGCTAATCTCGGGTGGCTGAAATATTTTCCGTCTACTCTCATCCCTGGCTACTTCCAATCAAGCTCCTTCTAGACATGATGTAACTGATTTTGGGTGAGGTGGTGTCACCACATCTGACACCTTTACTAATAGGGATCTGAACACCTTTCTTTTGGCGTCCTCCAAGAGCACTGTGTACGCCTTTCTTCCTGTTCTCTCAATGTTTCCATTACTGGAGGGGTTTCTGCTGCGTCAAAAGCCTTTCTGTAATTTGAAATTGCAACAAGTAAACTTCACTCACCTCTCAATAAGCAGTATTGTTGGCTTTGTAAGACGCCAGTCTCATATTGTGCTGTTTTTGTGTTGGGGTCTATGTGCCATGATTTGCACAAGAACAGCTCAGAAAATTCAGTTCAAAGTTATTAGTCAAAGATAGTGAACAGCCAACATTCCATTAGCCGAACCTCTTGCTTCGTCGCAAAGGAAACAATATCGGCAACACAGTCAATGAATATGTCCGTTATCTTGCTATCTGTCGGGTACCAATACTTGCTGTCCAACCTAGATCGCAGTACTTTAAGAGGTAGCCTTTCTAATTTGAAATTTTTTGGCTTTGGGTTTGCATTCTCCTTTTTATTTGGATTGAAGTTTTTCGGCGATATACTGCTTTGAAACCTTAAAGTTGTGTATGTCTGTTAGTATTGCATGCAAAACTGACTTATGAAACGTGGTACAGCATTACCATGCTTGAATGCCTGTGCCATGTTTTATTTACTACTGTGTGCACAGTTATTGTAATCGTAAGGTTAGAGAAATGGAAATGTTTAGATACGTGGTGGCCGCAAAAATCTTTTTATAATGTACGAAGGAAAAAATGCCCCAAACCCTGATTCTGCAACGCACCAGTTTTTCTGCAAAAAAAAAGAGAGAGAGATAGATAGATAGAGAGAGAGAGGAAAGCTGGAACGAGAAGTCATTTGCCATCATCAGCTGGCACTCTTGCACAGGTTGTTGCCTACATGTAGGGTGTTAAGCAATTTTGACATGCTTTGTGTTCCACTCACATTCACATTTGCCCATCACTGTACTTACATACATGAGTAACACATACCCAACAAGGGAATACCAGCCAAAACTCGATTAACAGCTGGTAAAATGATCGCAACCTATTGTTGCAAAAACCAACAATTTCAATGAATCAATCAGCTTCAATCAACCTATAATTTTAAACGAAGCGAATTTCAGCCGATGCTGAAATTCGCAGCAAGTGCTGTGGTTTTTGTGCCTCAAATAATTTCTTGCAGTGAGATAACTAGAACTATAAGATTCACTGTAAAATTACACTGCTAAAAATCGTGTTCAAATGACAAAAGGAATAAGATGGAATTTCCTGGTCTACGATCTTCCCCCATTGTATAGCAAACCGAGCGATTCTATTAAAAGATTAATCATGACAGCGCACAGCAGGCTTTTATTTAGCGTGCATGGGAAGTTGAAGCACAGCCCCGGAAGGTTTATTAAAAAGAAAGGACGCGTAGCCTGGTCGCAGCTTGCTACGTGTGACGGGTAAACGAGCGGGAATTGTTGCGTGTCGCCTGCAAACAGGTGCAGCAGCTGTGCGGTTGCCATGTGCTGGCACGAACAGCTGTGTGTGCGACGTGGGCAGCCTTTGCCTCTCATCATGACATTTGAGTCGCACAGCAAAGACGGCTAGGCAGGGACTGGCATTATTGCCGGTTAGACGGTTGAGTAGAACGTGGTTTTCTGGTGCCGAATTCTGCTGGGCGCCGTAATTCCGGTGGGGTTGATTCCCCGCGGGATCTGCTTGATGTCACGCAGTCTTGGTGGTGTTTTCGCTCTAGCCAATTGCAAGAGATTCCGCGGGAAATCAACCCCGCTGGTTATCTTCCGGCGCCCAGTAGAATTCAAGTCTTGATTGGCATCGGCAGCACTAGGCAGAGGTTTATTTATGCATGGATACAGCTATTCTATGTGCAGAAACGATATGTAGACTTGCAACAGCTCCAAAACTGAGTTCGAATCGTTTTTTTTTTTTTTTTTGCCCTCCTCGAATTTTCGTGTCATATTTTCCTGAAGTTTTTCATCTTCCTCTACTGCTGACCTCCCTTCCTAAAAATTCATTTGCTAATTAGATGTTCCACCTGTCGTCAGTCTGCCACACTGTATGGTAACCCAGCCCCAGTTCTTCGTAACATGAGCTATGGGTTTTTTTGTGTGAGCTTGTATCTTAAACCACGACACTGCATATATGGAACTGTGTGGGCGCACATAAGTGCAAGCCTTAGTTTTTGGTTTTATTGTTTGTTTTTTTTAATTCGGACTGAAAAACTGTGACACCACTTCCAATATCGCAAATTAAGAACAAATCGTTTCTTTTTAATAATGTCTTTTAGAAATTCAGAAACTCGTTGAGGTTTTGCTCATGTCAATGCAAATATTATTCAGCCGCATACACGATACAAGGAATATGACTCGGGTAATGTATTCCAAAGAACTGCTAATAGCAAAACAAAAAAAAAGGCTGTCAAAACTCGCACAGTCTCGGCATCTTAGATGCGTCTTTTTTTTGCCAAAGCACAGCTGAAAGCTGCTGCAGTGTAGTGATGAGCTGTGTGAGGGTGGTATTTGCTGTAAAGGGCATCTGGGAATTCTATCTCACGTTTGCAGCTATGTTTTGGCAATTGCTTTGAAGTCTTTGCAAGCAGAACCTGCTTTGAAGCAAGTTGCCACCAAAACCAGCAGAATTTTGTTGTGATGAAATTATTCACCTTGGCGGCATATTTGGTCTTGGTTACAAATTACTTCCAAGCTTTGTCGTCACTGCATTTTCACTTTGTACGGAGAATTTTGCTTGGTTAAAAAAAAGGCTAGCAGAAAGCATGTTCGGGTGTTTCCCCTTGTGGTGAAATCGCATCTCTCATATTGTTGCTTTAGTTTTTAAATGATAGCTCAGCAGCGCGTGAGGATGCTCCTTGCCAAGTGATCAATAATCGATCAGCGACAGCTCAGTAGGAGCTGGGGCTTTGTGCCAGACACAGCAGCAACGCCCAGCAGCGGCCTTAAAGCTCCTGCCAACTGCACAAAGGCATTGCCTGTTTTGAAAACAATGGCTACCCGATCCCCCACACTAGGGTGTTCGGCTCAGATGGAAGAAAGTTGAATAGGTGTGGTTGGAAGGGAACTGTAAAGTGAAACCTTGAAACCATTGGCCAGGAAACAAGCAACCTATTGTCTGGCAGCTCAGATAGGCGCATGGAGCCTGGCATCTGTCTGCAGAAATGTTTAGGTCAGTCTTTTTGTTGAAGGAGTGGTTAGGACTCTGAACAGGTGTTCAGGTGAAGGGGAGGGGGAACTGAACTACCTTCAACACACACCTCTCTTTAAAATATATAATGGTTATGACCCTGAACAGGTGTAGGTAAAAAAAGGGGGGTGGGGTGAACTTCCACTCACAACCCCGTATGCACATGTCATGTTCTAAGACCGTTCCGGAATTTTTTTGGATGTATGCAAGAAAGGAGTTCTTTGCCTACGAGTGTGAGCAGGTGTGAGTAAGGCTGCACTTGGAAGGAAGTACGGAAAACTGCGGCTGATTATGAGAGTTAAATTCGGCTATTGAAAAGTTTTCTTCGAATAAACGTAGCATGGCATGAAACTGGAAAAGCCTGGAATGCTAACCTTAGAAATGTTGTGAGCCACAGTACAAGCCAATTTACAGTAAAGCTCGTTTATTGAGAGCTATTGAATTGCATAGCTTCATATACATATATTGAAATTTTCAATACATATAGTTATGAGCAATAACATTCACGTTTTTTTTTGGTGACCCAGCATTGTTGGATATCATTGTGTTGCTGCTCATGGCCTCATATTTTCCTTCTTTCTTTTTAGTTTTTGCCGGGGGATAAAACAATGTCATAATCAAGTGCCTTGGAACATATGTGTTAATCTATGTGGCAAATAAATTCCAGCTTTGATGCAGTGTCAACTTTTTATTGTCAGCGGCATTTACCCCGTAGACTCACTATTGAGGGCCGAAACCTCTTCACTGACACGTAGGTTTCTGGGGACCAAACAGCTTGGGGACTAAGTTATGTCATATGTGAAATCTAGAAAGTGGGTTTTTGTTTTTAGTCGTTCCCTCTGGCCTGAATTTGAAGAGGGAGTCTTGCGTCCCATAGTGAAATTGTCAAAGTTGCGCCGTGCTTTTTTGTCGCCATTTTTAGGCCCTCAGTCTGTGCTTGTGGAACTGCCTTTCTCACGGCCGCCTTTTTCGAGCCCCCCAGATCATCGAAGCGTGACAAACGACCTTGCCATTTTCTTCCGAGGTGGCTGCTTTTCAAAGAGTGCTGAAAAGGAAATGGTTAGTTGGACCGTCGCGCCGGCATCCTTCCAACGACGACTTGGTTTCCGTTTTTAAGCCGTTGGCGGTTGTGGTAGGCTCTGGTTGAAGCTGGTTTTTCTATTCAAAGTGCAACTTTGCTGGAACAGGGGAATTTGGCTACTAAGTGATGTCTCGGAATTTTTTTAGGCTGTTGCTTTTCAAAGTAAGCGATTCAGGTTCTTAGCAACTCTTGTAAAGCTTGGAAAATTTTCAGCGGGAAATTTATTCGTTTACAGCGAATGCAATGTACTGATATAGGTGTAACCTTAATGCAGCATGTTAAGCAAAATTGCCCATCCCTGCATTTTGATATCGGAGAGATGGGCACATTGGTGAAGTTTAATCCTGGCTGAAGATTAATCAAACACTCTTTAAGACAGATCGTGTCGCCACATTTCTGCGAAACTCCTTCCTAATCTGAATTTCTTGCTGGCGTTAAGGGGACACCAAAGAATAGAAACAAGCTGACCTCTGTTAGTGGGTTACTGTGCAGTGAATACAACTACTGCACTGTGACAGCAGCAGTGGCTTACTAATGCAGAAAATGCCACAAGTGGGGGAAAAAAAACCATGCAGCCCTAAACGCTTTCCTGCACTATGACTTCTGACGCTTAAAATCAACCATTGCTGGCATCAAAAAAGGTGTCAAGTGACTCTAAACGAAGTAGATGAACTGGAAAAGGGGAACACAAGAAACAACCTTATCATATATTGCGTAGACAAGGAGCACAAAATAGCAGCTAAAAAAACTCTCGTCGGTATTTTTTTTTAACATTCCTGTTTAATCTTCGGAAGTAAGGTAAGATAAGATAATCTTTATTTTCTCCAGAAGAAACTGGAAGGTCGTCCTGGCTAAAAGCTGCTGAAGACAGCTTGGCAGTGGCCCAGAAGAAACCCTACCCTCACTTCCCTAGAGAAAATGGTTGCTGGTCCCTGCTGGTTTATGGCCAAATTCTCAGCTGGGCGCTGCTGGTCCCATCTGGTCCCAACTGGGACCAGCAGTGGCCAGCAAGGACCAGCAACATTTTCTCTAGGGTTGGCAGGGACAAAGAAAAAGAATCACTCGTAACAAAAGCAAATGAAAGAGTACATCCTTGGTACGTAGTTATAAAACACAGTAAGCTGAATTCAAAAAGTTATACAAGAATTACGGTATCAAAATTCACAATTCGTACAAATTAACACAAAAAGACAGTTCTACACACAGGAAGACATGAAACAACAGCAATAGCACATAAATACAAAACATCAACAATGATTGTAACAGTGATGGAAACTACAAGTTTACGAAGTATTGCTGCAACTGTTTGTGGGAAAAGTGACCTGTATGTCTGTGTTCATTTAGAGTGGTGGGAATGTTGAAGTGCAGAGCCTGATATTTATAATTAGTGCGGAATTGTGGCACTGCCCATTGTTCTGTGCTGCACGTGCGTGATTCAGCATCCCTTGCTGTTAGGGATGAGAGTGAAATAAAAACGCTTTTTAGGGCGTTTGATGCAAAAGCAAAACAAATGCACTTAAAATACCAAACCTGTACTAGTGGCTTACTTTGATGCTATATTTTTAGAAAGCAGTTTGTGTTGATGCCAAATACGGAATATTGGCAATGTTTCGTACCATTTTCTTTTGCAACTGCGGAATTCTTATTTAATTTTTCTTATTTGTCGTAGCCCACACAAGGCTACAATAGTTAACATGCGATGCAAATAATGCAGTGTAAATTTGCAGGTTGACTTGTGTGGGAAGGAAATCCCGGCATCGTAATAATACTTTGGTGTCTGAGGACAGTTTATTACAAAGGTTAACTATGTGTGTATCCCAACCTAGGTGTGAAGAAAATGTAACGCCTAGAATCTTGTGTTCGTCTACTATGCCAATAACTTTATCCTCATAAATTATGTTACTTTGCATGTTAAGCGCACTTTATTTTTATATCTGAATACAGCTACTTTAGTCTTATTGAAATTAATGCTAAGTTGATTCGACTGTGACCAAATGGATAGCTTCCGAAGCACATTGTTACATATCGCAACTAAATTGTTGACATCAGGACCGGAAATAAGTATAGTGCTGTCGTCTGCGTACATAATAAATTTTACAGTTGTACCTATTTTTGTTATGTCGTTGATATACACGTTAAAGAGCAAGGGCTCCAAAATGCTTCCCTGCGGCACACCTTTCGCGAAAGAAATAGGTGACTTGTGGACGTCTAGATATACACATTGCTGACGGTTGGGTAAGTATGAGTTTCGCAAGTCCGAAACCTTTCCCCGAATACTGCTGCTTCTGTGGAGTCTTCTTTTTAGCTGTAGACGAAAGGTTTGGGTGATGACAATTATTATGATTATGATGATGATGATTACAGGGAAGGCCTACCCAAGCAGCCGGAAATTGTGCACTCCAAGTCGTGCTACGACCTCCCCAACCGGGATGTGGCGCCGCTTTCCAAGCGCATTCTGGCGGCGTACACGGGGCCGTCGGGCGGTCTGACGCAGGTCAACCGGGGACCGATGCGAGCCCTCACGGTCACCGACCAGGTCGACTTCATTGACGACGACTCCCTCTGCGGCAGCAATGAGAATCTCGCGTCCAGGTGAGATGTTGCTTTGTAGTGTTGCGTTCTGTGGACATGGATTTCCAGGAAAATGTGCTATTAACCTCCAGTTCCTCTTCTTATTTCGAAATAGGTTAACCCTTTCT
This sequence comes from Haemaphysalis longicornis, assembly GCA_013339765.2. Lineage (NCBI taxonomy): Eukaryota > Metazoa > Arthropoda > Arachnida > Ixodida > Ixodidae > Haemaphysalis > Haemaphysalis longicornis. Next base: position 54,680,117 of record CM023449.1, on the reverse strand, counting down.
GGTCATGTGTATAGTTCCCTGTCTGACTACTGGTCCATTCAGCCATTATTTGGGCCCTCTAGCACCCACAAGGTAAAATAGCTTATTTACAGCGTGTTTTCTTTTTCAATGAGTCTTCAGTGACGCTCTTTCCAGGTGCCTCTCAAAGCACTTTTAATGGTGACGACCAGTATTCTGATCACGCCTTACAATAAAGGACAGTCTTTCACATTAGAACTTGCTCTTGAAGTTGACAGCTGTTTTGCCGGAAGTCAGGCCAGGTGTTTTTTATTTCTGAAGTCTGTCTTCACTGTCTGTGAAATCATTAGCCAACCTTCAGTAAATGCGACTAGCGGGGTGGAAGTCGTGGCAAGGTGTTTTCGTGCCTTAAGGGGGGACACTGCTCTTAAAACAGCTTCCTGTAATTGTTAAGTAAACTCTGTGAAACTTGTTAGCCTTGCTGCTTTTTTTTCCCACTGATTTCAAATGCGCCAATATTTTTTGAGTCAGCGAACTAGTTGCCAAGATAATTAGAGATAATTAGTCATTTTTGGAGGAACAATAGACAAAGCAGTATGAGTCGTAAAACCGTAATCTCCATATTTTCCAATACTATGAACCCCGGGGAGTGCAGTAAGAGAATTGGTTTCCTGATTCACCGCTTGGAACTGATTTTTCAGTTCATTCAACTTTGGTGGCACCAGTGGCAAGGAACCATTTCGAATGCCCATTTGAAACACCAAAGTTTAAAGAGCTGTAAAATTAGTTCCACGCAGTGCATCAAAAAAACGATTCTCTTATTGCACTCACCAGCGTCTGGAAAATATAAAGATTACAGTTTTATGACTAACACTGTTTTGTCTATTGTTCCTCCAAAGATAACTAATTATCTCTAATTATCTTGGTAACTAATTGACTTACTAAAAAAGTAATGAAACATTTGAAGTCAGCGGAAAAAAGCAGCAAGACTGACAAGTTTCACAGAGTTTACTTAAAAATTAAAAAGAAATTTTAAGAGCCATGTCTCCCCGTAAATTAGCATGTAAAACATCGAGATGAAAATTTTTTTTGTCTCCACCATGGTGCTGCCTTTTCTCAGGAGTAAAGAGAAGTTGATAGTGAAGCTACAGCGTACAATCATTCATCAGAAATTGCGCTCTTTTCACAACTTAATTGACGGGCTATTAGGTCTTGTTGGGCTGCTGGGAAATGTTAATCATTGACTAGAAGTACAGTTAGATGACTTCAAAGGGTTAGCGTGAGCGTAGATGTTCATTGCACCTATGCTAACGTGGATTTTCGAAAGCATTTGCTAGGTTTGCGTAACATTGAACCAACTTTGTTCGAGCCAACCTTATAAGAGCAAACTTTGTTACTACCTACTTTGATAGAACAAACTGATAAACCAACTCTGTTGGCAACTTTTATTGATTATCAGGGAAACATCCTGATAATCTGAGCTGTTTGGCATTAAGATGAAAGCATTAATCTCAAAAAAACCTTGGCTTCATAGCACCTTCTGCCCATGTAACAAAGACGGCCACACCATTTAGTAAATCTGTTACGCTGAAACTTGTGGGGACACAAGTGGACTGACAGGTTCCATTTCCTACGCAGGTATCTCGATAGGAGCGGTGGAACGCCTAAAGCCAAAGCGCCAACCTGCCTTTCATCCAAAACTGAAGGTCCAAGAGTTGCAGACACAGGTAAGCAGAACAGAAGTGCACAAACGGGTTTCCTGTGTAATGTCAAAGTTGTTGCACCCATTTGTGTAATCTCTATCTGCTGGAAATTAAAGCGATGCCTGGTGAGTATTTTTAGAGCATGAGCCATGTTTTGTGGCATTAACTGTGCGGACAGGTAAATCTTACGACTGCACGTTTGCCATGTTGAATGACTGAACTACACACTTGCTTTCTTAGCCTGTTGGCTGTTGCCATGGGAGGATTGTCCCCCAAAAAGCCGCGGTTAAGGGGGAACATGGGTCTTCGATCAAAAACTTTATTTTTACAGTTGGATAAAAATTGGAGGACATATGTAGTTTTTAATTTTGATTGTAGATATAAAATCTATTTTTGTGTGAAACGACTACATTCAAATTATTTGTATTTCTATATTTGATTTTTTGACAGCTTTTGTGAAAAAACTGTTCGTGTGATGCAGCTGAACAAGGTACCAGTGAACTGTACACAAATCAAGGAGTGCAATAAGACTAACAGTATCATTCTGTCTGGTCTGTAGTAAAACTTAAGACCATTTGAAGTTTGGGCTTGCCAGGTGGGAACCAGAAAAAATAGTTTTGCCTGGCCTTAAACCAAGAACATTTATTTTTATGGTTATGATGATAAAAATTGGAGGACATATGCCCCCTTAATATACTCCATACAGCACCTTTCAAGAAAGCACTGCTGTTGATTACTGCACACTTTTGGTAGGCTTACCACAATTTCTCTTTTCTGCTATTCAGCTTGCGTAACTGGTGAAGAAGCTGAGACAGCTACCGAAGAGGTAGCCGGCGTCTCCAACTGGTGTCAACCGGCGGAGTTCGCTTACGGCATCGCCACGACACTTTACGAGTGTCATCCCGTCACCAAAGAAAATGCAGGTATGCATGGTTATGCTGTTCTGGTGTGTATTCTTCAGTTTTTTTTAAGATACTGCTGTAATAACCTCGAGTTGAACTAGGAACTGTCAACTGTTGCTGTTCGTTCACTGATGATTACTTGGTACTTAGCATGCGAATTCTAACGGGATCATATGGGCAGCTATGAGTTAACTCTTTGTAACTACGTAACTGCTGCGCGACAGATGAGACAGACAGAAGAATAACCACAGGACAAGTTCTGTTATGAGTTGACTGTTTTGTTTAGCCTTCACATTCTAGGCCATATCAGGTCAGTGCCGATGCCACTTTCGTGCGGAACAACCCTTACGCTTTTTTAAAGCGAAGCTTATATGGCTAGTCTACCGCGTATTTGTCATGTACGAGAACAAGAATTCCCAAGGATCCACGTAATTTTGAAGTGCGAGGTGTTCTATGGCACAAAGCGTTGGGAAGCGAACATCCCATGCAGTCACCACCAAGGGAACACACCGTTAAAAAAATTACTTGGACTACAAGTGTACCCATCTCGTCATTTTGGATATGCATCTTGAAGGGATTAGTTAATAATAGGTGCCATTTTCAAGATCAAAACATGACTTAGTCTTCAAGCTTATACATCTCGTCACTGGGATATTCATTTTAGGTAGATAAGTTATAAATAGGTGCCATCTTTTAAAACAAGTAGAGTCAAAATAAAAGTGTGTGTATGTCTTTCTTAAAAACAAATCGAAGTTCCTCGTCGCTTTTACCTAAATTCTGTGTCACCTCTGTGTTGTGTGCTGAAAAGCTTTGCTGGTCAACCACCATTGCAGGGTGGAGTGGCTAAGATATTTTTAGGTGCAGAGCACTTTAGGGCAGCGCCTTGTCGTCGTAGCTTGCTCGCTGGACCCAAGTAGAGCCTCATGGCATTCCGTCGTCGCGGCGTAACCCAGAGGCCTCGAAAGCCAAGCAGTTTATGAACCGCTGGCGCTTGTCATACATCTCACCGTTGTTTAGCGCAAAGAAAACTGCAGGTACATTTGAGGCAATGTACGTAATTAACCGGGGCAGCGCCCGCATTCATTTAGTTGGGAACGCTCGTTGGGCTGGGTTTTACGATAGCAAGTGAAAAAAAGGTGGCAGTGCAATGCCGGCACATGCGGGAGGAAAAGCAAGCACAAAAAGAACAGGATTCCTGCTGACGCAGTTTCAGGCTGGGGGTGCGGAAGCACAGTGAAGGCGGGAAATTTGAATTGCATTGGGTGGTAGCAGTGAGCGGATAACGGTGTGGCAGCCCATTATGGCGAATCAGTGCTTTGCACTTCTGACAGCTTTCACATTGAGTGGAACGGCTTTATTTTAATTTTTTTCTACATCTACACGTTTTTTGTAGGAGTGCGGAAAATGTTGTGAGCTCCCTCTATACTTTCGAGCGCTGCCTGTGAATCACGATAAGGTGCAACGACTGAGATTAAAGCACTTCCGGAACTAGTGCAGCGAAATCTTCGATGAGTACTTCACCCTTTCAACCGAAAAGCATTGCTGTACTGTTATTTGTTGGTGGGGGCTGCAAACTTTCGATGTAAACTTTGTAACGTTTTATTTAAAGGAATCACTGACATTTTATCATAGAATTGAATTGGACTTACAACATGGGGTGGTGATACCTTGGTTTCCTTTACTTTTGTTTTGTAAAGGCACTCTCCAAAATCCAGAACTTGCTACGCTCATGCTCGTGCACTATAACAGTAATGCCTCATGAGCCTTTGTGATGGAACTGCCTGTGCTTATGCGCATGGAAGTGCCGCTGTTTTTATTAGCGAAAGGCAAGTCTAGCATCATGATCTGGAAACTGCGGTAATTATGAAGAATAGCCTGAATTGACCATAGGCCATGCCCTCTTGTCCCGAGAAATTGCTTCAAGGTGTCATAGCCCTGCTTTTCCTCTACGGCTATGACTTTACGGCTTTCCTCGGGGCACCTCCATTTAGCCGAAGCAAAGAAAATCACAGGCTTGAGTTGGCTGGCATGACGATGTTTCACTTTTGGCAAGGGGATTGTGCTTTCAAGACTTGCCAGCCACTCCGCATAGCAAATGCAGAACAAGGCTCGGGCGTTTACGTTCGAGTCCTCCACATTCTCACTGTAGGGTCTAATCAATCATTTTTGTTTGCGTCCCATTCACGGTTTTCAGGGGAACCGATTGCGGACTCCTTTGCGATCTGCGTCCGGGAGAACAGCGCCGTGTTGGCGCTGGCCGACGGCGTCAACTGGGGCGACAAGTCGTGCCTAGCGGCGCGATGTGCGGTGCACGGGTGCGTGGACTACCTCAACCGGGCACTCTATCGCGAAGGCGGCACCATCGACACCACTCAGGTGGGTCTTCTTTGGGGTGCTGCCAGGGCCAGGAAAAGAAGAGCGCAAGTGCGTCCTTGTTGCCTCGATAGTGGCACCCTCCTGTTGTAGGGCGAACTTAAGGGGGGCCTGAAATGGTTTGCTATTCACTGACCAAAGTCAAAATGTACAAATGACATTTCGGAAGCACTACGGCTCCCTTGTTTACTGCTCTTGAAACAGTTTCTTCTAATTTTTAAGTAAACTCTGTGAAACTTGTCAGTCTTGCTGCTTTTCCCCCCACTGATTTCAAATATCCCATTATTTTTTTCAGTTGGTCAATTAGTTTCTATGTCAAACAGAGATTATTAACTATTTTTGAAGGAACAATAGACAAAACAGTGTTGGCCATAGCACTGTAATCTTTACATTTTCAAATACTATGAACCCTGGTAAGTGCAGTAAGAAAATTGGTTTCTTGATGCACCGCTGGAACTAAATTTACAGCTCATTAAACTTGGATGTTTGAAATGGGCATTCAAAATGGTTCCTTGCCACTGGTGCCACCAGAGTTTAATGAGCTGTAAAATTAGTTCCGAGCAATGCATCAAAAAACCGCTTCCTTCTCTTATTGCATTCACCAGTGTTCACAGTATTGAAAAATGTAAAGATTACAGTGCTATGGCCAACGCTGTTTTGTCTATTGTTCCTCCAAAAATACCGTAATTACCCGATTCTACTGCGCACTTTTTTTCCGGAAAAATAGGTAAAAAAAAAATCACATGCGCGTTAGAATCGGATGCGAAACCGAAACTGCAGAAACAGCGGAAATTTCGTCCCACCCATCGCCATCGCCATCTCAAGATGGCGCCAAAGCTTTTAGCAACAATTTTTCGGACGCAGGAAGCACAGGTGCCTAGGCTTTTCTATCGGCGTTCACACAAATCGTCAAATCGTTCCACTTGTGCGCTTGATAACAGCAATGGCAGCAGCGGCTCTCACGCGTTCAAAACGAGCGATCGGCTGAAGCGTGCACCTCTGGAGAAGCTCTCGGGATGGGCGTGCGAGGCGTGGGCCACAATCCCATCGACCATGGTTGAACGTTCGTTCAGAAGTGTGGCATCGCGAATGCACTTGACAGCACCAAGGCCGAGATATTGTGGTCAGCGGAGAGCGACGAGGAGTAGGATGAGTGAGATTACTTCGAGAAATAAATCGCCCGTTTCTCTCGCATTCGTTTTTCTTGCTCACAAAGTTCCGTGCGCGTTACAATCGGAGGTGCAAGTTTTTTCGTTTTTTTTGCCAGGAAAATCGGGTGCGCGTTAGAATCGGGGGCGCGTTAGAATCGGGTAATTACGGTAGTTAATAATCTCTGTTTATCTGGCCAACACTGTTTTGTCTATTGTTCCTCCAAAAATAATAATCTCTGTTTATCTTAGAAACTAATTGACTTACTCCAAACATAATGGCATATTTGAAATCAGTGGGCGAAAAGCAGCAAGAATGCAAGTTTCACAGAGTTTGAGGACACTGCTCCTAAAACGTTTAATTTTTAAGTAAACTCTGTGAAACTTGTCCATATTACTGCTGTTTTTCCACTGATTTCAAATATGCCATACTTTTTCGAGTCAGTCAATTAGTTCCCAAGTTAATTAGAGATTATTAATCATTTTGGAGGAACAATAGACAAAGCAGTGTTAGCCATAACACTGTAATCTCTATATGCCAATACTATGAATCCTGGTGAATGCAATAAGAGTAGCTGTTTTTTGATGCACCACTTGGAACTAAGTTTACAGCTCATTAAACTTGGGTGTTTGAAATGGGCATTCAGAATGGTTTCTTGCCACTGGTGCCACCAAAGTTTAATTAGCTGCAAAATTAGTTCCATGCAGTGCATCAAAAAACTGCTCATCCTATTGTTGGAAAATAGAGAGTATTGTTGGGCAATATATATAGAGAGAATATATAGTATTGGACATTAGAGAGATTACAGTTTTATGACTAACACTGCTTTGTCTATTGTTCCTCAAAAAATGGCTAATTGTCTCTAGTTATCTTGGCAACTAATTGACTGACTCGAAAAATTATGACATATTTGAAAGCAGTGGGAAAATAGCAGCAAGTCTGACAAGTGTCACAGAGTTCACTTGAAAATTAAGCAAAGTTGTTCCCCTCTTAAAGGCATGGGGGGGAACAGTGCAAAACAACGGAGACAGAAAAAGGCGAAAAGGAGCAAGACCGGCGCTGACTTTCAACTCATTTTGTTAATACCTTGCGCCAACTGGCTCAGTTGGCCACCCTGTTTGAACTTGAAAGGCACTGTGCTGGTCTGGATTGGGGCTTGATGCGATAATACTTGAAGTGTGTGTGTGTATATGTATAGGCACACCTTATTTTAATATATTTGAAAGCACACAACCTTTGGTCACTGCCAAGGAATAAAATCAAACGACCACGACCACATACTTTAGCAGTGTTATACTGTACTCAGTTGTTTTCAGGCCTTCACTCACAATTCCGTGAGCTTAGAGAGCAGAGCTTTATGGTCTTGGTTCCATCTTTTTCTCGTCTCGTAGGAGGTCTTTGTGTGCCTGCTGCGCTCGTTCCAAGCAGCGCACAGCCTGATCCTGCAGGAGCAGGGCATGCTCACAACACTGTGTGCGGCCGTGGCGGTTCAACTCCGCGGTTCGGACCAGTACGTCGTGTGTGTGTGCAACGTTGGCGACAGCCTCGCGTATGTGTACAGCCAGCAGCACGGTGTCCGTGAGATTACACTTGGTAAGTCGTGACGTGGCCTGCTCAACGACGTGTGCATGCGTAAATAAAATAAAAGAATGCGTTTGAAGCTGTTGGTAATGAGAAGAGTTTGCGTCGGATCACAGCAGCTTGTTTTGAACCTTCTAAATACTTTTGAGTGATCTGTTGCATTGTCCTACGTGGGTGGTCCATTGCAAGGCACATGAATCAGCTTTGCTTTTCATGTGCCTTCCCGCTGAGACGGCTTTTGGACCCTACTGCATCATCCTGTTTGAGTCTGTGTGGACTTTTGTAAATCCCAGAGAACAATTACAAAAATAAAGGGGGGGGGGGGGGGGGGGGAGTCAGAGTTAAATGCTGTTTAGAAGGAATTGATGAGAAATTTAATGTAAGGACAACTGAAGGGCATACTCATAAACTATGCAATAAACTGCTCATTCTATTCGTCAACACACTAATCAATCTACTGCTCACATTATTTGGGAGCGGAACAGAGTGATCATGATTCCACTTTCCATTCCACTGATGTTCTTCATTTTATCCCTCCATATGTTATTAACTCGAGGTCGCGGCGGCCGGTTTTCTGATGGAGGCGAAAAGGCGAAATCGCCCGTGTGTTCGAGATTTCGGCGCATGTTAAAGATCCCCAGGGGGTCAAAATTAATCCGAAGCCCTCCACTACGGCGCGCCTCATCGCCTAAATTGCGTCAGCACGTTAAACCTCATAATCAGTTATTAATCACTTGAGAGGAGTAGAGCAATGAGCGCAGCCAGGATGAAGGTCATCTACCCTGGGCCTGAGTTTGCAAAAAATTGCTGCAAACTCCTCTTTGTGTCTCTATTTCTTTCTTTCTTTTTTTTTTCTCTTCGGTGCACTATGTGTGTCTCCTATTTTCTCTGCAGTGCTTTTAAATAAGGGTGTACGAATGCCCAATTGTAACTTTCGAATCGAGTATCGAATCGAATTCAGAAAAAAAAAAGCCGAATACTGAATCGAATATCAAATCCAATTTTTTTTTACAGGCCTTGATTTTTCATATGCTTTTGTGCAAAAGCACAAGCTACATCGCATGCTCCGGAGACATAAGTTTCTTTTTCAACCCGTAGAACGCTCTTTTCAACTCGTATCGGCAGTACTCCTGCAATCCAGAGTGGGCACGATACACATTTGGAGAGAAAAAAAAAAAAAAAAAAAAGACTTGCACTGGAGTTGCTGTACTGCCATCATAGGTAACTACTATACAGCACCCAGTGATGGAAGTGCTGCTCCGATTGCTCCAAACTGCTCCAAGACGAAACTTCTGCTCCATGCTGCTCCAAATGGTTGTTTTAAGGGATTTTTGCTCCAAACGTGCGCCGAAGGGGCATTTCGAAAGCATGTGGTAGCACTTCTAACTCTCTGGTGCAAAACCGAAACTGACAATAAGCTTGTGTCTAGTGTCACCGTTATTTAAACATCAAAGTCAAACCCGCTTGTAAACTGAGTTTGCTGCGATGTGTCTGGGCATCTGTAGACATGGCCTTCGTTATCTGTGATCGTCCATGGCTTTCTTTATGGCTTTACGGCCGCCCTGGGGCATTGCCATGTTTGTCACAAAGAACATATGAACGGTTCCTTGTGGTGTGTTAACATTGTTAACATTGTAGAGTTAGTCTTATTCGGCTTTGTCTTTTTCAAGATGTTTTTCTGCAATCATTTTCTATTGCATGCTGCATCAGTCCAACTCCAACGTTGTTGTGGTGTACCCGAACTACATATACAGACGAACCCGGAAGTTAAAAGTTAAAATGTTCAGTTTTTTTAAAACGTGACGTAAAGATGACTGTGGTTTTGTGGCTTTTGCTCTAATTGTGTTTACCCTGTTTTAGTTTTTGGCTGCAAGTGGGTACGTTTTAAAACTAGGACAGTTTAGTGATGTATCTCAAGTATTTTTATCCAAAAGTTGAAGGCAACAGAGATCTAGTTCTAATTTTTGAAATGATGTGCCTACTGCATTTGATCGGTGGTTTTTACATGCAGTATGGTACATAATAAATATTAAAAACTTTAACGGTTTTCTTGTGAGTTATATCCACCCTTATTATACCTGTATTGAAGCATAGTATTTTGGCATCTGCTCCAAACTGGAATTTTGCCTGCTCCAACAGCTGCTCCGAGAAGTAAAATGCCGCTTCCATCACTGAGCACCTCGTAACTCGGAAGCGAGCACTTTGTAGGCATGAACAATCGGATGCGAGAACACGGCACAACCACAATCACGGACCACGATGAGGCACTTCTTCGGAAGCACATGGGCAGCGTGAAGCGTGAATAATACGTAGCGGTAGGAGAGCTCGCCTTACAGTCGCCGTGGACAAGCCTGCGCTATCCACTGTGGTCTATAAAGCCAGTAAAATGCGGTAACCATATACCAAATGCCTTAAAAACGGCCAGAACCGCTTTTGATTTTAAATTAACTAAAGCGCTGTCAAAACAGCAGTGGTCTTTACCGGAAGCTGGCCTAACATGTAAACATCCGGTTGCAGAATTCAAAATGGCGGCCAGAGTCGATGGCAATGGCTCGAAAAAAAGGTCTTGTGAACGCAATTGCAGATTACTCCATGAGGCGGGATAAAATTTACAGCCTCTACAAGGCACGCACGGCGACAGCACGATTTGGATGAAACTTGCTGAGCAGATGGTGTAGCAGCAGTGCGTTAGCGTGCGCCAACATCTCTTGCTATCGCAACGCTAGGGAATGTTGGGAAATTCCACTCGACTGTTCGAAAAATGGAATAGTGGGTATTTGATTAGCGAATTGAATTATTTGCGGAAGTACTATTTGATTCATATTCGAATATTTGAGTATTCGCACACCACTATTTTTAAGCCCCTCGAGTGTGCCAACTTGCCCAAACAACTATTTTATTGAGCCTTGACGAACTTTCACCAAACGCTTCAGGGTCTCACGACATCCACTCGATGCGAGACATGCGGGACGCCCTGGGTGCCCTGGGCCCCGTGGACGGCCAGAACCCGGAGCTGAACAACCTGACCGTCTCGATGACGGTGGCCCAGCCGGGGGACATCATCTTCCTCACCTCGGACGGCATCTCGGACAACTTCGACCCCGTCGTGGGCAAGTTCGCCATCGCCAAGCGCGGCCGGAAGGAGGGCGCAAACGCCCAGCAGCAGCAGCCGCTCCCTCCCCTCCCCGAGGTCGAGGCGCACCAGAGGCACGCGCTGACCCTGCTGCGGATGCAGGTGAGGCTGAGGGTGGTGCATGGGCAACATGACTTCAAAGCCCGAGGAAACAAAACAGGGCAACAAGCTGCTTTATCATCACATATGCTCAGCTCTTTTCATTTTTACAATTTGCTTGTTTGCCATCTTGTTTACACAAGGGTTAGCGAGTCGCAGATTTCATGTGGAAGCACAGGGGGCTCATGGAGCGACAAAACGGTGTCGGCGACCCACCGCAGTGTGGCAGTGGTCAAGGCATCGTGCGCTGAGCTTGAGGACGCGGGTTCGATTCGCGGCTGCGGTGGCCACTTTTCAGATGGAGGCGGAAAGTGAAAACGCCTGAGTGAGCCCCAGGAGGTCAAAATTAATCTGGAGCCTTCCACTATGGCGCGCCTCATCGCCCAGGTGTAGCTTCAGTGTGGTAACCCTACAAATTTGGATTTTTTGAAAATGGTGTGAGCAGCAAAAGGGTTCCCCATTGGTTGCGGTATGTGCCGGTCCATTGGTCGTGACGTGTCATGTGGCCCCATAGCAAGACCCAATTCTCTGCCGTAGCAGAAAGGAGGGAATCAAGTATCTGCCAGTGGGACGTAAGGCTTAATGTTACAGGCAACGGCATCATCATTGGTAAAGAGTCCAGCGAACTGTTGGCGGCACGGCAGGGCGATGGGATGTGGGCATGTGCCGGCCTGACGTTAAGCCTAACGTCACACATAGTGGCTCAGTGGTCAGTAGATCGGCTGGCAAGAGTATGGCTGGCCTGATATTAGGCCAGCAATGACCTCTTGCAGGACTCTGAAGGACGCATTGCATAAACAGAAATGAAACTTCGTCATACCTTGGCTGCTTGGCCTCAATGTGTGTGATCAAATCGCACACAACTTTCGCAAGCACCATGCAGTGCACTTGATTTTGCATCGTTACACATAATGATGGTCATCATCATTCGCCTGTCTACGTTCACTGCAGGGCAAAGGCCTCTCTCCATGGATCTCCAATTATCCCGGTCAACTGCGATCAATTTATCCCTGCAAACTTGTTGATCTCACCTGCCCTCCTAACTTTGTGCTGCCCCCTGCCACGCTTGCCTTCACTAGGGATCCACTCTGTTACCCCTAATGACCGACGGTTACCTTGTCTTCGCATTACATGCACTGTCCACGCCCAATTCTTCTTAATTTCTACTAATATGTCTTTAACACGCTGCACATAAACGGACTTACGTTGCACATGAGCGGGCTTCAATATCCTCCACGTTTTTTTTGTTTTTTTTTTTCCCCAGCTTTCACCTGGTCAGCATTGATCCGCACAGTAATGTCAGCATTACTGCCCGCTGTCTAGCCCATATTGCTGTTGGCAGAAGGCTGTTATAGCCAGGCATAACTGTAGATAATTGTAGTTATAATAATAACAATGGTGGAGCTACATAATTCGTAGAGTAGCCTTGGATCTACACTGGAATCTCGATGATACGATTCTGATACGAATTTCTGATAAGTCCCGGTGAAATTTCATTGTTTGCGATGGGAAAAATTTCGGCTTTTTACGAACGGGCCTGTGCGGCCAGGCGGATGATGTGAACGAAGATGGCGAGGCGCCCGACTGCCGAGAGCGAGCAAGCGACGGCGACGTACGGGCTCTGTCTCCCCTCTTTGTCGCTTTTTCTCCACGACCAGCGTGGCTGTTGTTCTCTGCTCGCGGAACCGAGCCACACACTCCACGGGCGCACTGACGGCGCCGTGAAACCACCCGCACGCTGCGCGGGGCGCGGCCGGCCGCGGCAACATGGCGGCGGCTTCGGTCGCGAATTGGTGAGCGGGGCGCTCGATTCAACCGCTTCTACTCGCTCTTTAAATGCCGCTCAAGGCACACACGAAGTTGCTTGTGCGGGTAAAGGAGCTGATTAATGCGGGCGAAACGGTACATCATCCGCACCGCTAGTGAAAGCGCCCATGATGAATATCTGCCGGAGTGCTAAGCCTAAACATCTCCGGTGGAGCCAGTTGGCTGTCTCGAGCACTTCGAAACTGCCGCCCCGAGCACACGCCTTCCCATTGGCGCAAGTCTTCAGGCTCCTCCCACTGCCACGCACGTCGTGCGTCATTTTCTGACCGAGGCGCAGGCAGCCGCAGCAGTGTAATCGCCGACGCGAGCATGAAAATATCGCACGCGCAACGCCGATGCACTTGAATCGCGGGAAAAAACATTCCTGTAGTGAGCTTGGGCACTGCGAGTGAGGATATGAAAGTCTAGAAAGGACCTCTCAGCGACGTGGAGGCTTAAAAAAAGCAGAAAAACGACATGTGAAAGTAAGAAAAGAAATAAACGAAAACTTTTTTTAGTGCTCAATTTTTTGGTCTGTGTTGGTTCATACGAATTTCGGATGATATGGATATTTTTTGCGGTCCCACGAGATTCGTATCATCGAGATTTAGTTAATATGTAGTTAAAGCAGTATATTAAAAACAATAGGCATCAAAATACATCAAATTATTTGAGAATAAAACAGTTTTCCTTTATTACAAGTATTCTGTTAATACATTATTTAATCTTATTTTATTTGTTTCACTCAGTAATAGTACATTGTTGTGAGTGGTTTTATTTATTTAGTGACATGTTATATGTAGATGTTTTTCTAAAACAATAAATGTAGTACATAGTAGTAGTAGTCGTCGTAAAGACTTTTTATTTGAATATAATGTTATTATACCTTTAATTTTTTGGCACTCAAACATTAAATGTATAACAATAATATTGCCACGAAGCTAAAGATGATGCAGTTGTCTTGAAGGACAAACAAGTTAATTGGAGTGAATTTGTGTTCCCGTAACAACTCCAAGAATACAGATGCGGCAAAGCAGCAGTGAATTGAAAAGGAAAAATACTAGGTTTACTTTTAAAGGCAAAAATATAATCATGAACATTTAAAGGGGCCCTGAAACTCCGCTCTAACCATGGTAAATGGGCATGTCCAGTTCTTAGATAGGTAGTCCAGGAAAGCCGGCGAAATAATACTCCTGTAGCAAGCAGCTCGCAGCTCACGGAGTGGCACCCTAAGGTGAAGTTTGACTGCACTTCTGGGCATTAAGGAAGGATAAAGCTTATATCAGCTCCATTGGGAGACAGTTTTAACGTTAAATTATTTATATATTGCCACTTTTGTATATAAATATATATATTATATGTATGTATATAAGAAATTTTTTTTTTATTGTGTTCCCTACCATTTCCTAGGTTTTATTGCTCCCTATATAATATATATATATATATATATATATATATATGATATATATAGATATATTTTTAAAATAAAAGTTCACAAGGCAATGAAAATGGAAGTTCGTTGCGCTTTTCTTTCTTTCATGAGTTAAAAAATTTTCTGTGCAGGATCTCCCTCCAGCAGGCTTGGTACCAGGGCGACGGTGCGTGCAGCTCGGCGAAGACCTCTGTGAGCTGATGGTGGACTTCGCCACCAGCTGACGGCGGCCAAGCGACGCATACTCGAAGACCACGAGCTCTCACGCTGCCGACGCCGCGCCGGGCGAAGAGGCTCGCAAGCGGCGCCACGCGCGGGTCCCCGACTCGCATGGTGCCCGGTAAGCTCGCCACCGCCTCTCTCGTCGCTTACCAAGTGGGCGGCAGGAGACACAAGTCGTAGCCGACACCAGCCGCTGGAGGCAAAAGGGTGGCGGCGTCGGCACTGACGTCTACGATGGCCGTGAGGACCGCGCGAACCGGAATGTTCCGACCACGCCGAGCCAACAAGAGGACTATCCGGACAACCTGCCCTTACGAGACAAACAATCTGAGCTATCGTATCCACATCGTCCGCTTGTGTGCTCAGTGAAGGGGTTGGCATTCTGATACGGCAACCTCCTCATCTGTTGTCTTTACGGTTGGTTGTCCCCGTCGCCTGCTAGTGGTTGCCCTTGTCACAGCCGATCTTGTCATCTCCTTCGACAACTGACCCTCTCTCCGGAGTGTTGTAGTCAGCCTTTTGACGAGAATCGACCTTTAGGCTTGGACCACCTTAGAGGAGCCTGGCACCCCGCTTCACCCTTCTTTTCTGTTTCATTTTTCGTTGCCCACAGTATCTTAGTGGCTGTGTACAAGAAGGTCACGTCCTCGGGATAGTCTCTTCTGGTTTTATGGGGTGACTCGAGAACGTAGAGTGCGAACGTTGTTCTGTGGCTCCACTTTTGAGGACACCTTTGTTGTTTGGAATGCAAACTTTTGTGGATTTGAACCCCGCGGGGTGGTTCGGATGGAAGCAGACTTGGGTTTTATGAGATAGTGCGCGGGTGCGGTGCTTGATGTTGCTGTAATGCAACATTACCAGAAATGGATAGTGGTACAGTATGAGACAATCTGAGCAGTTGCTGTCAACCCATCGTGCAACCACTGCATTTCTGGTTGGTCATAAGATAAGTAAACAAGAAAAAGCAGCCTATTGCTTGCGCCAGTGTCTATTGGTCCAGTGTGCGTGTAAGCTTGGTTTAAATGCTCGCAAAGAGAGATGCACAAGGAAAACAGTGTTGGTGCTCTGTAAAGCAGTACTAAACATTTTCCACTTCTGTATATTGCACTTGAGACAGCCCTGGCCATTGCTAGTGGTGCAGGCAGTTTTGTTCTTGCCATACCAAGTAGGCAGGAAATCGCAGATATGTGGAACAAGTACAAGTTTAGTGCAAAAACACAGCGTAGTTATTTTGTAGCCTGCTCTCAGAGGAAAAAAGCCACTTGCACGTGAGCTGAGCACTCTTTAAAAATGCAGCACTAGCATGTGGCTACCAGTGGATATCGTACAAATGGATTCTGCACTTTAGATGAATAGCGGATGATTTCGAGTGTGTCGTAACGGAAAGTCAAATGGAGCATCTTTCATTTCATTCTCTATTAGGTCTTAAGATCGCAGTTATGCCCGCTAGTTTGCCGATCTAATTGAGCGACGGATGACAGCTTAGAGGGAGGTGCACAGGCTCCTGATGGACCATTTTTATCCCCATAAAAGTGTCAGTGCCGTCACATGTCGACTTTTAGCTACATCGGCGCATTTTAATTAATCAAATAACTGTGCCAACCATAGTGTACTCATAAGGTTTCAGACACATACCCACAGAGACACCACCTCCCTTTTGTGGGTATTCAGCTCTTGACGTCGCTCACGCCCTCCCTTCTAAGCAGCAATCTAGCATAATAACGTGTCTTAGTGATGTGCTCTCACCTATTCAAAGTCTTACTGTGTTTCGTAGCTCACAGACCCCCTTCCCCTATTCACTACTTCACTTGTAGGTAGACAGGGTGCTGTGGAGTGTGGTTTCGAGAAATGATAAACAGGTTGGAAGGTGCGTGTCAGTTAGCAGCTGCTTGGTTGTTTGGGTCGTGCGTTAGTACACTCTGTACAGTCGAAGGTCATTCATTCAAGTGCTTTAGCTGCGCAAGCGTTTCCCAAGGTGCCAATGAACGAAAAGCTGGTTGTGGAGCAGGTTTATTTTGCACGCGGTTAGCGCAGCTGTTTTTCATGTGCCCCTTTTAGAATGCAGTAGCACTTTGCACAGTTCGTAGTTCAACCAAGCCTGGTCTTAAGCGATTCTCATTTCATGCATGTCGCAAAACCCTCTTTGCGAGGTTATTACGTGTCATTCACTTGTGATCCGTCCGTAGTGCACTTGGCGACTCCCATGGGCAGCCTAATTTGTTTTGGAAAGTTTTACTTTGGGCCTACCCTTACGATTTGAAGAGTGTGGGTGTGCGCGTTTTTGTGTTCTTTTTACCCCAGAATCATCGTCAATCTGCGTTGCGATGGTACGTTGTCATTCTCGACTTCCATGTTAGCTTTTTGAGCGTATTTTAGCGCTGCACGTGAGTTTGTTGACAACCATTTTTATTGTTGGACGGAAGGCTGTACTTTTCCTTACTCTTTCTGTGTTTCCATCCACTTTGATTTTTTTCTCATCAGCATTTCACTGATTTTTTTCTTCAGACTAATAAAAATCTCCCTTCAATGTTTATTTGTGTGTGTGTGTGTGTGTGTGTGTCTGTGTGTGGTGTGTGTGTGGTATGCGTAGAAAACATTCAGAAACGTGGTCTCTGCTAAATACTGTTGGTGTTGACACAAAAGACTCTGCGTGTTAGTATGATGGCAAGACCTAGTACCACTTGCAGAAAGCACATTCATTAAGAGCCAGGCTTACTTCATTGCAGCGCAAAGCCTAGTAGGCCTTGCTTCAGAAGCACATTTTCTTTGAATTTCGCGCACTTCGCGAGCATTATGCAGCTGATTTATACCACGATATGTAGGGAGAGATCTCGTTAGAACTGGATAATTCTTTTTCTGCACTTTGTCAAATTTGTGAAGTTTTCTGTCTGCCTACCCTTGTGCTATCTTTTATGCCATTTTTTGCACTGTATGGGTCAAACCTATCTGATTCACTTAAATTTGAGGTGGGAAACAAGCTTGGAATATCACATAAGGCAAACAGTCTTTTACTAGATTGCTTTTTGGTGTTATTTGGTGCAGCCGTCCTTGTTTTTTTTTCAAATTGGAAAAGTAGCAAGCCTTTTGCGAAATCTGTTGTGGGGATTTGATCCATAGTGCGTTTTATTTCGTGAATCTGTTTTTAAAATGGAATATTGAACTGTCTGAGCTAAATTGCTATAAAGAATTTTTGCTAAGAAGTTTTGCTGTGTCTGCAATGAGTGGAATACAATAGTTAATTTTTATTCCAGACGAAATGTTTTATCTGTTAAGTGCTGTTTAAGATAACACATGGCATGGTATTGCCGCCTGAAAGTTTTGTTAATTGCCGAAATGAGCACCTTGTGGTAAATTCTTGTTGTTGAGATGTCTTTGCTGCGTTATGTTATATGGCTTGTATTGAACGCATGCGCTGCTGTAAGAAGTATGCAAGTTCTTGTTTATAGCCGCAGTATTAAATGAAATGTGGCTTCCTATAATTTGGTTAAAATGTATAGGTGTTCTAAACTTTCTTGTTTTTGCGAATGTGTCATTACCCAAAAGGGTTTGTTTAGCAAAAGTGATAGCTTAAGTGTGATCTACTTCAATTTGGCAAAAGCCCGTAGACACTGGGCACATTTTCTTTCGTAACCACAAGGCTATTACGAGGCAGGGATCACTAATGGGAAAAAGAAAATACTGTGCCAACGATTCACATTCAATCTACTGAAGCAAAGGGCACCTGACTTTCGTGGCTAGCTCAAGACAGTGGCGGTCGCTTCATGTTCCTTGACTAGTGGCGTTTTTGCACTGCTGTCAGGTACCCGCAAATGCAGATGACAAGCCACTTGTGCACTTTCGTAATTTTGCTCTGTCAATTCTGCTCTGTTGTAATTCTGTCCTGTCAATTCTGATCTGTCGTAATTCTGCTCTGTCATAATGCTACCCACTGTCAATTCTGCTCTGTCATGTCTTATGCCATCTGATGACTTTTACATGCACAGTGACTATATTCTTCTGCGACTATGTGACTAGTTCATGGAGGCAGTTACTGAGACCACATTCACTTGCAACTGGCTGTCATTTCTGAGTCGAACACACAGTTTGTGTTACCAGCTGCAATCTGTGCACCCTGTATAAAAATACTCGACGTGCACTTGTGCAGAACTTTGGCCAACAAGCAAAGAACACTGCCTATCGGCATTAACAACATTTGCATTTCTTGCCCGAGGTCATTGATTCTCGACCGATGTTGTGTTGGGAGGCTTGCGGAACTTTCTAGAAACACGACCTTCACTTCCTTATGCTATTGTAAAGTTCATTAAGAGGAACCTAGCACTCTGTCAGTGTGAACATGGTGGAGGTACTAGTTTATTCGTTTCAGTAAAGCCAATTTTTCTGTCCGTTCGACCCATATTTAGCAAAAACGGCTCCACAAAGCAGAAAAAGCACATTTTATGATAGATAACGGTGTAGAATATGCGATACCATGGCAAGAAAGAGGCCAACCACATCTCTGTAAGCGCCTACATAGAGTTCTTTGGCAGACTCCGGGGGTAAACAAGTTGCGTTTAAAATGAAATTCCACAAATGAGACCTTTAAGAACACTAGACATCTTATTATACAAGGAACGTTTAGGAGCCTTTGTTTGCTGACAGCTGCTGTAAACTTGTATCTCATGCAAACAAAAGTCTGCTTCAGCCATGAATGTTGACTGCCAGCAGACCAAAGGCAAATGCAAAGATACCAGTGTAGATGTTTGCATTTGACTTTGCCTTCAAGTAGTCGAGTGTGACTGACATTACCATTCAGCTTCTTATCAAGATGTATTATTTGCAGCAGTATATTTATGCATATCTCACGGAGTCTAGAAATTGGTTTGAATTGAGCCACTGCATTGTTTTCATTTTTTTTCTTAGCACTGTCTTTTATGCAGCATGTCTCAAGCAGTAAATTTTTCTGCCGTTTACTCCTTTGCAATGAAGTTTGACAGAGTCTTTGCACTCTTATTACAAACGCTACTCATTTAAATATTCGCACTGGATGCAGCCCATGTTTTTTGCGACATTTCACTACAGCTTGCTTTTACGTATGCAATATACATAATATAATATACATACGGTTGGATTGTTTAGTTATTGCTGTTAGATGATTCAACGTGCAAGACGCAGTGAATCTTGCTTTTTTTGTTCGTTTGTTTGCCATTAGAGAGGCTTGCTAATACAGATATATTTTTTGTCGAATGCATATCTTTATCTGCCTGATTTCACCTTTTGTTTTGCTTGTTCAGCTCCATATACTGCCTTGTTTTGTTGCCCAACTCGGTGTTTACGTGCACATTCCACGCTGCTAACATGTACGACCTGTTCTTGTGATGCTCTTGCTAGTTTTCATGCTACAAGTGGTGAGCTGTTTTAATGGTACCTTGTGCCAAGACGCACCAGTTAACTGTTCATTCCGTTTAAATGCTGTATTTTACTTTGAGTTACACTTCTGTGTATAGGCTGTGTTCCCGCCGATATTAACATGCCATTGAGGCTATCAAATTGCTGTATTGTGGAACGCGAAGGGAAAGTTCTATTATCGTAAAAGAGCCCTGAAATAGAGCTCTCCGATAGAGCTCTGCAATGGAGCTCTGCAATGAAGCTCTGCAATGAAGCTCTCCAATAGAGCTCTGCAATGGAGCTCTGCAATGAAGCTCTCCAGTGGAGCTCTCCAGTGGAACTTTCCAATGGAGCTCTGCAGTGGAGCTCTCCAGGGGAGATCTCCAATGGAGCCCTCCAGTGGAGCTCTGCAATGGAGCTCTCCAATGGAGCTCTACAATGGAGCGCTCCAGTGGAGCTCTCCCGTGGACATCTCAAACTGCTAGTCTCAGCATGAGGTACCGTTGATAGAGCAATCATAGAAAGAGAACTATTAACCCTGAGGCTACCCAGACAGAGGATGTGAGTAATGTTTTTGTGAGACATGGAAAAAACGTTTGAGCTGTGATGATGCGTTGTGCTGGTTTTTGAGCGGAAGAGGAGAAAGCAACAGAGGAAGTTCTATGCGCGTGTACAGTTTGTTGTGGCCCCCCCTCGTGTGATAACCCTGTGCTGATTTCCCCGAGGTAACGAAGTGGCTTGAATTCCTGTGCTTGTGCTTTTGACTTCCACAGCTGAATTAAAAGAGCAAGCGTGATTTCTTTTAAAAAAACCTGGTTTGTGTTCTCACTCGTCGCTTTTAAAGGGACCATGCAGACAAAACACAAGTCTGTTTTATTCGAAAGATTTCGTGTTTTATAGCGCCCCCAGCGCTTGTCCATCAGCAAACGATGCCCTATTCAGTGAGAATGAAATCATTTTAGGTTAAAATTTTGATTCTCCCGCCAGATTATGTGTTTGGTGACGTCTGCCATGAAGTCACAAGTGCGGGTATTCAAATGAATTTCCAGTACGTCATTAGGCCCTGTAACCTTGCTTATTGGCAGTCCTCCCAGATGGCGCTACCATAGTCAGGCACGCGAACCGTTGTCCGCGGTTGCTTTGTTTTTGACAATATTTGCTCCTGGCTTGTTTTTGTTTCAGTAAAAAGTAATCGTTTCGTGAAACATGGGGTATGCTTGACAAACTTGGTCACGTAAGACAACGTTGCTTACACCAGGCCAGTGTCGTGTAACACAATTTAAAAGCTGCAAGCTGCTGTGCAGCTAAAAAAAGTATAGTGCGCCCAGTACCAACAGCAGTGCGCATTGGTACTTCTATGTTTGCGTGTATTTTTGTAACTTTCATAGTTTACCCCACCATTCTTACTGCTGTAAGATGAATATTTACTGCATCTTACTGCTGTAAGATGAACATTTAAGCGCAAATAGCTCATTCGGCAAGCTTATGAGTTGTGCCTAATTTGCGTTTGCGTTTGCCGGCCTCAGCCAATCGCACAGCTGGCACATATGACATCATAGGTTCTGTTGCGGGAAATGAGCTGGTTGGTCGCATGGCCGTTCCTTTTTTTTATAATTATATAAGCTTATTTGAGCGAAGTGTGCGTTAAAAGTGGTGTCAGTATGATTCTAACGAGGCAATCTTTCGAATAACCAAACTTGTGCTTTGTCTGCAGGGCCCCTTTAAGCTCTTTGGGTCGCCACAGCTTTTGCTTGGGTTAATGGGTGAGCACCGTGGAGTTCTGGGGCAAGTGGCATATCTGTATGAATGCTGTCATATATTATCACATAATTTCACTTGTTACAGTTGTTTTGTACTGGAATATTGTTGTAGCAAGCTCACTTGAGTAGTTTACTTGGCCTTAAGCTATTAAACGCATTGGGTAAGTACTTTAGCTAACTCTACTTTGACAGGGATCGATATGTGCTCAATTCCTTACCAGACCTCTTTTTCTGATTGTGAGCTTTATCACTTCAGGCACCACGCCTAAGCGAATCATCTGTTTGTTGTTTTGGAGCATCAGCTGTTGGTGGGAAGGTACTGGTGCTTTGCAGCACAGGCCAATCCAAAACCGGTGGACCACCTGTTGATACAGTCTTTGTAAGCATTGCCTTCTTGGGTGCAGTAGGTTGGTGAAGGATCTCAGTGGAAATCATTTCGTTGTTTCCGTCTTTGCGCTGCGGTGAGGAAAGTTCAGCGTCCCTTTTTAAACGACACTGGGAAGAGCTAAAATGTGCAAAATGCATAAGAAACACATTAATATTGTCACCATTATTGCACCAATTGGTGCAATAATGGTGACAATATATTTGTCTATCAAACTGCAAATGCTCGGTTGCCAATTTTAACACTGATACTGTTGTGTTCAGTCAAATAATAGTATCACGAAACAAGCTCACTTACAAATACATATTTTAGCAAGTTTTCCTAACAAAACAAAACAAATTTTGTGAGCAGTGTTCACTATTTGTTAGTCCATCGAGTTAATTAATGGCAGCCATATTGTCTGCACATGAGATGTTTACATGCAGATGTCATAGCCAAAACCGCAGTGCAATATGCTATAAGCTTCAGCTAATGCTGTCATTAAATGTGGAAGTGCAGTAAAGGAAGCACATCAGAAGGGCTGTCACAAATGAACCGCTTTAACTTCGCTGATTTTCATTGATTCCCGTCCACACGTTAGAACACCAAATACGTCCAGCACATGAGCAGGAGCACGGAAAACAGGAACGGAGCAAACCCTAAGATGCACTTCCAGCGGACATCGATATGATAGGGAAAATGAGCAACATTGAGGGACAATGTCTTCTTCAATTGACCTCCAGCAGTTTCTGTCTTGCGATGCCCTAACGTAAAATACCAAGGAAATAGTTCAGGGAATTTCGAAGAAGGCGCCCTTGTCTGGATCTGCCCCGTAATTTAAACTGGTGGTGCAGAAATCTTAATTACCCTTACTCCCCCTCTCAGAAAAAGAAAAAATAAATGCAGTGCATTGGAGAGAAACACATTTTTAATGAAGACGAAGAAGACCGTGAAGCCTCTCTTGTTGTTGGTCCTGTTATACAGAGAATCCATTCTAACCATCTAAGGCAGTCTAAGACGATCTAACCATCGTCTGGTCCATTACTGAGATATTGGGCAAGGTGCACTCGAAAGGCCTTTGGTGCCTCCAAGAAATCTTCCGGTGTCCTCTGGCTTAGTTACACGACGCACTTTAATGCCAAACCGCTGTTTCTATCGCTTCATGTACTGGCTCAATGGAACAAAACTTGTGAGCTGCAAGCTGTGTGGTATATAAACAGCCTCGTCAGACAGAAGCCTGTTACAGCACGCCCTGCACTTTTTTCTCATTCACAGAAATTAAAAAGAGTGCCATCCACTTCTTCACTGAACACCGGCACTCCGTTGTTCAGCTTTCCCCAAAGCTTAGCCTTGCCAAAGTTCCGCTGCGGCAAGGTCTCGTACTTTTTGTCCCGCTCGCATATCCTCTTTCGATCTAATCCGAAGTGGCAAGATTTCGCGTGAATGTTTCTTTCCGGCGTGGCGATGCCGTTCCACGACTCCAACTTTCTTCCCATCTCAATACTAATGCATGTCACGAAACACCGTTGTGATGAAATCGCAAACACAGTTGGCACTGTCAGATAGCAATAACAAAATGGCGAGTGTGTGCAGAAGGCTGTGTTCTCTTAAATGGCATATGGTGTGACAAGAGTGCAGTCAGAAGTGGTCCTGGGCTCGAAACTCGAAATACTCTGATTATGGGAGGGGGCCGCTTGCATGGGTGGGGGAACTTGATTGGTATTTTACGGTAGTTCATTCCTTCCACCCAAATTTTTATAGCCGAGCTGTATGCAGGTAGGATCCAGCAGATCATCTCCGCCGACCTATACCAACAATTTTCCTCCTCGCCACTGCCAGCGCATTTTTTACAAGTTCGAAAAATTATGCAATAAGAAGTCAATATAGGCCAACCCTTCCAAGCCACTACATCTGGTACCACACTTCATACCGGTCAACATTGTTAGCCAGAAAGAAAACATTAGGCACATTTGAGCCAAAACATAAATGCTCAAGTGGTACTAGATGTGTTCTTTTAATTGAAAATAGATTTGTGCTTGATTTTTGCGTTATTAAATAAAAATAGGCGTTGAAAGCAGCATTTTGGCCCAAAAATACATAAAGTGCTCACACCCGAGCCTAGACCTCATGGCAGCAATCCAAATCCAACAGTAAAAAAAAAAATTCCAATAGGTGGCCTGCTAGCAGTAGAAAACTAAAAAATTGAATCGACTTGAGCAAGCCTCGGAGGAGCGAGGCAGGAGGGAAAGAGAAGATAGCATTGACATTGTAGGGGTGACAGAAGAATGCCATCTTTCGACGACATTTGCAGTGAAATGGGAAAATACATGATGCATGTCGTTCCCGTGGAGGTTGTTGTTGTTGTCCTTTATTGATTGAGGGGAGGCCATGCGGCCAAAGTAGGGGTAGGGTAAGGAGGGGAAAGGGAGGAGTAGCCCAGTTACAGAGATGCGCCCATGAAGACCGCACAGGGTTTCCCTTCAGGCCGCGGAGGCCAGGCTAAGGTTAAGATCTTCCATTATGGGATTTTCACGACCGGAGTAGGCCCCGGTCTACACTAATCTTGACAGACCACTCTCTACGCCAAACAGCCCAAGGGCTCTGATAAAATTGGGATCTTCAAATGGAGGGTCATCTTCTGAGGCATCGGGAGGCATAGCATTGTTGAGGATAGGTCGGTACAGTGAAAACACAGAACAGCACCAGATTAAGTCTTCAAGGGTGGCGAATACGGTCATCCGGCAGTGGGGACAGTAAGGAGGTGGGGACCCCGTTGGGTAAATCTATTTTCTAGAGATGTGGGGTGTGAGAGCTGCATTGGCCCTAGCTTTGTTGACGAATACTTCCGCAGAGCGAGGCATCGGGGGAGCCACAGCCAGGTAGCCAGGAGGGGTAACGGAAGAAAGACGGCACTTCCGTACCTGGCGTGCGTGATCAAGTTGAAGGCGAGGGCAGGGGGAGGAGGGCGATGCGTTGTCAACCAGGGGAGGTGTACTATCGAGACGCTCCGGTGCTGCATCATGTGCAGCCTGGTTGCCCCCGTCCGGATCCGTGTGACCCGGCACCCATGCCAAATGGGTAGTGATCCCATTACCGGCCAGAATGGTGGTCATGTGTTGGATTCAGTGCACTGTTGGATGATCGGTGAAGGGCTTGCGCAGCTCTTGGAGGGCTTGGTGAGAGTCTGTGAGAATGCGGATGCGTGGAGGTGGCGGATTCGCAGTAGTGAAGGCCAAATGATCCAGTGTGCTAAGGATGCTCTGGAGTTCCGCTTCCAGGGGGGGACGAGTTAAAAGCGTGACGTGTGAGGGAGCCGTCCAGGTCTGGTCGAGCTGGGCAGCACCAGGCCAGACCCATATGGGAAGGGGAGAGGCTAGCACCTGTAAAAATATCGACCTCGTCCGGCAATTTCGCTGCGAGGACACGCTGAAGGGCCTTTTCACGAGCAGTACGACGGGAACGCGGAATTCCGGTTCGTGGTGAGCAACTGTAACAGGCAGGCTTAACCAAGGGGGAGGGGGTGGTGAGGCCGATGGAAGTACTGGAGGTACACGTTCGTCCCACGCACAGTGTGCAGTCCCCTGTTGTGTTAGAGTTAGCCAAAGCCGGTGTTGTTGTACGGCTTCCGCAAGGAGTTCTTCCATCGGGGGGACCGGGGCAGCCCGTTCAAGAGCGTCAATGCGAGTATGCCTCGGAAGTCCGGTGATCGTACGAAGCATGACCCGGGAAAGCACCGCTAAGTGCTTTTTGTGAACCGAAGAGAGGTCATAAGCCAGAGCGCCATAGGTCAGACGACCGACGGCTACTGCCCTTGAGAGTGTGAGACACGCCGATTGATTAGCGCCGCCAAATTTGTTGGAAAGGCGAGAGATTAGGCGCAGCATTGATTTCCAATTTTTGCGCAGCTGCCGAGCACTGTTGTGGCTGGCGAGGGGAACACCTAGTAGACGCATATGGCCACAGTGTGAGGCAATGGGTGTGTCGCCGATAGTATGATGCATGATAGATATGATAGCTAGTATGATGCATGTTGGCGGGCGGTTGGTGCTGGCCCTGGACCAGGAGAAATTCTGTCTTCTCTGGGGTCAGCTCAAGGCCGTCAGCGTATATAGCAAAACGAGCCGCAGTGTCCCGTTCAAGGTTGCGGGCTACGCGTGCCATGGCCAAATTAAAAAAAATTCCCCCGCACCTCCCCGAAGGGAATCGTGCAGAAATGCGAATGCATTGGGTGCACCGATGAGTGTGTTGCGAGTAATGGCGTAATTAATGACGAGAGTGTGAACGTAATCATTTATTCATCAGCACCTGTTTGTGTTATCGTTGTACCTGACGGCCACAATCACTGCCTTGTGATCGCTAAAGTGCACGGTCAAATGGTCTTTGAAAAGCATACGCGCGTCACAGTTTCGCGTAAAGACCAGATCAATGCAACTCCCGTGAATGGTAATGGGGCACGTGTCGAAGCCGGCAGAGAGACAATGCATAGCGTGCCTGGTCTGCATGTACTCGACCAGCCACTCGCCACTCTTCTTGCGCACGTCAACGTTGAAGTCGCCAACCAAGACTATGGGGTCAGAGGGTTTGGAGCGCACGCGCACACTTTCCATAGCCGCGTCCAGCTGCGCGGCAACGGCGTTCGCGCCCGTTGACCAGAAACTCGCGGCACGAGGCACACACCAGGTACGACCTGAACGGCGCCAGACGAGGGTTGTCGTCACAGACCGCGATGATGGCGTCACCGTTCTCATCACCTCCTCTTCCAAACTCGGTCCAAAGAACCCGAAGCGCGTTCAAACGACTAGACTCCTTCTTGATGTTCCCGAGCGCGTAACGCGTTTGGCATTACGCGCTCTTCGCTTCGCAGACTTGTCTTCTTCTTCTTCTCCAACCGATGATGATGACGTGGAAGCAACTGCAGTGACGTCACCGCCAGGGAGAGGTGTAATGCTCACGTTGCATTGTGTGAACCCCCGACTAAGAAATCCATTCGCATCGACGACGACAACGACGATGAAGGCAGAACTACGAGGCGCACGCTCACGTGCGCTCGCGCTGGAGGAATGCAGGCGCACGCCGGCCAACGGAGCAAGACAACCCCCGGCTAATAAATGCATTCGCATTTAAAAGAACGGGTCCAAGGACAGAACCCTGGGGAACACCCCTGTCTAGATAAAAAGTTCTTGGGCACCATCCTGGATGCGTGCTGTTGAGCCGAATTGGTCGATTTTCAAAATTCCGAATCCAGTTTTGGGCCCTTTGGCTGGGGAAGGCCATAGCGAGCTCTTCGAGGATCGCCGATTGGCTAACGTTGTCGAATGCTTTTCGCACGTCAAAAGTGAGGACGTAATCCGGATTGCCAGCCCGTGATGTGCGGTTAAGAACACGTCGGAGCAGCCAAAGGCAGTCATGCATACTTAGGTGAGGACAGAATCCAGTTTGAGGCAGGTGAAACCACGGACGCACGTATTCCAAATAATACTGAAGGCGGTTATTGATTAGGCGCTCAATAAGTTTGCAGATGGTGGGCGTGAGTGAAATTGGCCGAAGGTTGGTCAGGACAGAGGGGTCTTTGTTTGGCTTGGGTATTGGATTCACTAGCGTCAGTTTGAGGTCATTGGAAGAAGAGTGGGAATTGAAAGAGCACCGTTGTTCGTTTTAAAGAAGTACACGGAGCGATACGTACCGGGCACCCGAAAACCAACCACAGCTATGGAAGCCAGCAAATTAGGTGGCTTCTATATTCGCGAGTGGAAGCTTAGCTCTGAATTTGTAAACCGAAGTTGAAAATAACTGACGAACATGCGATGTGTGTTAAACGCCGTACAGTAAAACCCATCTTGAGGAGCACTGGTGGTAGTGATGATGATGATGACGACGACCGGAATTCACGTCTGCAGGTCTATGGTTAGGTCACGGGTGATTCGTTCGGCTCAAGAACAGGCGGTTTGCAGGCACTCGCTTGAAGACACGCTACACACATTAGACAGGCGCAGACATTGCATTAGACAGGCGTGGACATTGTCCCTCCTCCTCTGTGATCTCTTTCTCCACTACATACAGAAGACAGGCCGTCCGCACTGTCAGGTATGCAGTGGCTATATGGGCAATGAGCACACATATTGGGGCTGTGTACGGGCCACCTCGTCTCCCACATTTCTTTCCACCAACCCTTTCCCCTCTGATATTCCCTACTCGTGGTTTAGCTGGGCCGCTCCCCCCGAAAACCTGTGGGCTGCCCTCTGGTCCCTGTTGGCTGCCCACATTGAAGCTCTTTGTGCACCTCCGCCAAGCCCGCCACCGTCGGAGGATCGTGGATCACCTCCTTCCTCCGAGGACTCGTAACTCCACGGCCCGTACTTGAGCTGCCGATGATGATGATGATTGCTATTGGTTTCCTCTTTGTAGTGGGGTGATGACATGTCATCTTACCAAAAAGGTCTAATATACCTGTTTTATACTCTTGGTTTAATACTAGCGCTGCTTAGGGCAGGCACAAAAAAAACTTATTAGGCACAAAATACATTTTTTTCCTGTTACAGGTGGTAACTGTCCTAGGCAATATTACCCTCTCTGCTTTTCGTCCACCAGCATTCTAATCTTCTTTTCGTCCCCTCGACAGCCTTGAAGTCAACTTCCTCTGTGCTACCCTTAAATCCTAGGGCTTCTGAAAGCCGAATATTTCCCTCGTGTAGATTTGGATGGATACCCTCACATTCTAACAAAATGTGCCGCATAGTTTCTGTTTCTTTTCCGCAGACCACGCATACCCCATCATTTTGTGAATACTTCCCCTCAAAGCTCTTAGTTCGCAGGCAACCTGCTCTAGCCTCAAAAAGCAAAGCACTGCCCTGGGAATTGTCGAATAGTTTAGTTTCTCTCTTCTCTCTCTCTCTCTCTCCCTCATCTCTCCTCTCCTCTCCCTCTCTCTCATCTCTCCCTCTCCCTCTCCTCTCCTCTCTTCTCTCTCTCTCTTCTCTCTTCTCTCCTCATCTCTCTCTCTCTCCCTCTCTCTCTCTCTCCTCTCTCTCTCTTCTCTCTCTCTCTTTCTCGTGGGCGTGCTCGTGAGCGTCATGCAAGTGCGCAGTTTCGGCAATTAGAAAGTTGGGCAAAGTGGCAACGGCGGGCCGCTGATTGGGATCGGCAAGCAAGCTTGCTTGCCGATCCCAATCAGCGGCTGGGCAGGGAATTTGGTTTCACAAGGATTTCACAAGGGATTGGTTTACGGTCCAGTTCTTTTTTTTTTTTTTTTTCTCAGTTAGCGCCCATTTCCTGGCCAATCCCCCTGAGTGGGTGTGAGCCATTCTTTTGGCACCAACTGACCAACGTCGGTGAGTATTGTGTCCTTCCGCGATGTTCCGCCCTAGTTCCGTTGCCCCGCAGCCGCGTCGAAGAGTACGACCCTTTCAATCATCGACCCAGGTAAGCGAAGCTCATTCGCGGCCAGGATCAACGATCAGGGTGTCCCACAGTCACAACGTAACGGTCGCCCAACGTCCGCTGGGGACAAGCTTATTATATCTGCGTGATGACATGACGTGTTCGCGGTAACGTGAGCAGTGGCGTTTGCCAATTGTATTGGCGGCTTGATGATGGCGACTGTTAATTTTGCCGCTTGGCCTTGTCTCCAGATTTCTATCGTATGACCGAACGTGCGGTGTACCGAGGTATACCAAAGGCACATTTCTCAGTTCTGAACTTAGATCCCTAAGAACGTGGAACCAGAGGACCTCAATTCTGGCAGTATTAGTGCCATAGATAGCTTAGAGACGGTCCAACGCTTGTTGACCGCTTCAGACACGTCGTAGACGCTCGAGTCACGGCCCGGAGGTTAAAATGAAGGTCTTCTTCACTTCGAGGTCAGAACGGCGCTGGCGACCCCCCCCCCCCCCCCCCCCCCCCCCTCCCATCCCAGCGTAGGAAATAGTTACATCCACATAAATATCCGAGAAAGCAAAGGGGAACACCGATTCCCCTGTAGCGTATTTCGGAAGGTCGTGTGTTCAGTTCCCGGAAAGGGAGCATGGTCTTCCTACTTCCTTTTTTTTTTTTCACTAAAAAATAAAAAAAAACCGCAATAAGAAAAGTACGTAAACGCGCAAAAAAAAATGGTGAATTCCCTCCCGGTTCATTGGCTTTTTCGACTGCTGGCTTTCTTTTGTGTTGATTAACGATGACCTCACTCCTAATTGATTGGCTGTACATGTACGCAAGGTAAAGAGGGCTCCAGTCATGCGAAAAACAAAATGAAGGGTGAAGTGGGAAGAATAAGGGCCAATTCCGTTTAACTTAGCGCATAGCCTTAATGCTTCTTGTATTACGCATGCCGAGCGGAGCTTCCGCATCAAATGAACAAGCTAGGTAGCAGTGCAAAAACGATGTAGAAAAAAAAAAAGAAGTATAACGTCAGAATAAATTTCTGAGGAAGGGGTTGGCCTATGACCAGAAACGAGCCGATGTGGTCCGTTCTACCAATGACGGGGCGACGGACAGCGCAAACGCGCTGAACACATTGGCATGCAGTGAAAGCTCGTTAATTCGAACTCTCGAACTGTACAATTCGGTCCAGCAGACCTATATGGAAGCGTTTTGGATGAAAGCCTGTACATTCAAATCTGGGTATGTACCGCCACGACTAATTGGAACTTCCGACCACGGCGCTGACAGCTTGGTGCCCTTGACGCGGCCAAAAAAAGGCAGGACGGAGACAAGTCTGCAGAGAAGAGCTAAAATTATGCAAAACCATATTTCGCGGGTGAAATACCGGGTAAGATCAGTAAAACACTAGTCTCCTTTGTGGACTACGTCGATGTGTACGCAAGTGCAATAAAGTGTGGGTGCGCTCACTTCTCAGGTCAGATTCGGAAAACCTCTTGCTGCAAGTGACGACGAAAAATACGAAGCAAGAGCTCGT
The DNA here is from genome assembly GCA_013339765.2 of Haemaphysalis longicornis. Lineage (NCBI taxonomy): Eukaryota > Metazoa > Arthropoda > Arachnida > Ixodida > Ixodidae > Haemaphysalis > Haemaphysalis longicornis. Next base: position 54,649,360 of record CM023449.1, on the reverse strand, counting down.
TCCTCAGTTATGGTAGTCATGTCCGGGTTAAAATGCCGCCCATTTCCTCTGCTGTTTTAAAGTCGAGAATAAAGCCTTCCGCGCCATTAACTTCGCTAGTGAAAGAAGTGCTCATTGTCACCTTCAACGGCAGAAACCATGGTTTCTGCTATGACGGATTTGTTAAAGCTCTATAGCTTGTTGGCATGCCATACTATTTCCAATGGCAGTGTACTGGTATTATCCATCACTTTCGTTAGTTGGAACGTTCATTAATTTTAACTGAGATGACTTTCCCCTACTGTTACAATTAACGAGCCGTTACTCTATTAGCGCACCCCCCAAAATTTGCTGTTTTCAAGCTACCGCTGCCTGCACCTGTATCCCGGGATTTCCCCAGCTTCGGACAGGGCCCAGACGCGGCCAAAAAAGGCAGGTCAGATACGCAGCAGATGATGATGATGAGAAACTTTTATTTATTATCAATCAATTGGTTTTTTAAAACCCTTGCTAGGAGTCGGCCAGTATCCCTTGGGATCTGGCGGCTGCCTGAGCTTGATTGGTGATTTTCTGTTGGGCTTTTAGGTCTGAGCTGAGCATCAGAGCCTCCCATTTGTCTATGGTGTGTGTGCCGTCGGATATCTGTGGGCACGTCCATATCACGTGGACCATGCTTGCCAGGCTTTCGCAATGTTTGCATTTGGGTTCAAATTGACCTGTGTAGAGTTTACTAGCAGTAGCGGATTTGGGTAGATTCCAACCTAGCTCTAGCTCAGCAAGTACGACGAGGAGGACGCAGTACCAGTGCGTTCATCAGTTATGGTAGTAATTGCCCGTCCCCTCAACGGTTTTAAAGTCGCAAACAAGGCCTTCCGCCACATCAACCCGCTAGAGAAAGAAGTGCGGATCGTCACCTTCAACGGCAGAAACCAGACTGCTATGACGGATTTGTTAAAGCTTTAGCTTGTTGACATGCCATACTATTTCCAATAGCAGTGTACTGATATTATTCATCGCGTTCGTTAGTTCGAGCGTTCATTATTTGTAACTGAGATGGCTTCCGCTTGCTGTTACAGTTAGCGAGCTTTTACTGCATTCGCGCAGCCCCCCAAAATTGACGTTTTCAAGCTACCGCTGCCTGCACCGGGATCCCCGGGTTGCCCCAGCTTCGGACAGGGCCCAGACGCCATGCAGGGAGTGTATAGCAGGTGAGCCCAGTTCGTTTATCTTACGAGCTTTACATCATTTACCGGTAGCGTTACAGGAGACATCGTTCTGAAATGTCGGGAAGAGCGTTTGTTAAGCATCTGGGGGGGGGGGGGGGGGGGGGGGGGGTATGGAGAACACGCAAGAAATTCACAAAAACACAGAAACGGTCACTGGTACCATTAAAGTTCACTGAGCACTGATGAGTTCACATGGCTCACCAGTGAGTAGGGGAGCTGGAGATCGTGTTCTCGCACCTCCTCCCAGCGGCAGTATATAAGGAAAGAACAATGAAGAGTCCATGCACTCGCACTGCAGGGGAATTAAATTAATTCAAATACTTTCAAGTATTTTACAGGCTTTCGCTAGGGTACGCGGTCCAGGCTACAAAAAATTACCTAAGCTTCGAAAAATTCAATTGAACTCTCTGGGCCCCCCAGTGTTTAACAGTAAGATCGTAAGTAGCTCGCTACCAAAAACAATGTACATATCCTATCTCAATTTAATTGGACCTTCCACCCATACCGGCCATATTCCACGTTTAGAGCTCAAGTACACCAGTAGAATTTCCGGAGAGAAATTTGTGAAAGGGGTACGATATCGGTCGCAGTTTTTCTTCGGACACTTTCCGTCTCGAGCGTTGCAGGCCCTTGGCCAGTGAGGTTCCAACCGTAAAAGACGTGTCACCTTGGAAATATGCATGTCCCTTCACCGGGACCCTGTACCGTTTTCGTTCGCAGCGGTTTTGTGTGCGCACATATCTTCAAGTACGAGCTTGCACAGCTACAAGGAGTGTCGGTAACAGTGTGCTCAAACTGAAGAAGAAACAAGGGTTCGCTTTTAGGCGTCAAGTGTTACGTTCTCGCTGTCACGCCGCGCACAGCCGGTTGCCCCAAAAACCACTCCCTGTCTTTCGTTCAACTCCAGGATGTCCTGTCATGAAGGCGTGAGCTGCAACGCCTGCTCCCGTCCAAGCTTCCGTGGCAAGCGCTACAAGTGTCTGATATGCTTCGACTACGACCTCTGCGAAAGGTGCTACGAAGAGGGAGTCACGGACACCGCCCACAAGACCGAGCACGCAGTGCAGTGCATCCTGACGCAGGTGGACCTCGAACTCTACTACGGCGCGGAGGACGCCAAGCAGGTGCAGTCGTTCACCTGTCCCATGTGCGCCACCATGGGATTCACGCTGACTGGGCTGCGGGAGCACGTGACGTCCGAGCACACGGAAACCGAAATGCACGTGGTGTGCCCGGTGTGTGCCGCGACTCCCGGCGGGAACCCGAACAACGTCACCGGAGACCTCGCCGCGCACCTTGCCTTAGAACACTCGAGGAACCAAGACGTCCCGGACGACCAGTCCCCTTCGCGACGCCTGCAGAGAGTCCCTCTGATGGGCGCGCGTGGCAGCTTTGGCAGCTTCTTTCCAGGTCGGAGACCGCTAAGACCACTGCCGCCAGCCGCGGTGAGTAATCCACCGCTGTCGCCACCGGACACGAACTCAAGGGGCACCATCTCTGGCTTACTCTCCCAGATGTCGACGGGTGCGCGGCGCGCATCGGTGCTGCTGGAGCCTCGTGGCTCAGCGACGGAGGTTCAGCAGCTGCGAACGAGGCTCCAGGCCGCCCGGCAGCAGATGCAGACGGCGTTTCGGGCACAGGACCGGCCTCGACTGCGTGACCCTCTTCCGGCCGCCACGTCGGTGCCTCCTCCGTTGGCGCGATTCCAAGAACCAGTTGCCGTGGACGTCAAGCCGATCTTGGTCCAACCGCCGCCTCCCGACGACCCCCGCTTCCTGCTTACCGCGTGTGCTGAGCCCGGTCTTGGCGATTCCAAGCAGCGGGATATAGAAGTGGAACGAGCAGACCGCAGCTTGTTTGCCCAGGAGCTCTTGCTGAGTACTCTAGAGGCCCAAGCTCAAGCCGATGATGAAGGGCAGCACTCCGAGCCCAAGGATGATGCGGCTGCGGTGCGGGGTGCGGAGGAGGCTCCGACCAGAGGTCCAAAGCCTAATGCTACGGCATCCCTGCAGCCGACTGCTGCCGCTATCACGGGAATGACTGCTACCACAAGGCCCGCTAGTCCCGGGTCGACTGCTACCGCTAGCTGCGGGCGTACTGACGCGGCGAGTTCGATTCCGGCTGCGGCGAGCCTTGGTCATACTCAGGCCACAAGCGGTGACCCCACTGCGCCGTCAAGCCCAGGAGCTGCTGTGGCTACTATCCTCGAACCATGTGCGGCCACAACCGGGCCTTAAACCAACAGTGGCCCCAACCCAGGATCCAATGGTTTTCATAAGCGCTGGCATAGCGATACTTAGCGCTGACTAGATTGTTGCTACGGTAAACAAGATGTGAATTTTAAAAATCGTCCCTTAAATAAAAATTTCGAATTTTTGTAGAAATTTTATATTTCCGTTTGTGTGATTCCCGTGAGAACGAGGCACGAGTTTTTGCCTCTCCTTTGCCTTTTATCGCCATTTTATTGTTCATCGAAGATTTGCTCTGCCTTCTCTAAACTGAACTGCTATCGCTTAGCACACTGCTGGACATGTAGAAATGCTTTCGGGATGACATATTTACGTCGAAATAAGCGTACCAACGACGAGAGCCAACGGTAGCCTAAAACCGGTAATGTAGAGGTATTCCCCAGGCTGCGAATTTCGTTTTTTAGATGCGAAGCATGTCATGGTCGGGGCTATGTCCCTCCCTTGTCGTTGTCGTCGTTGTTGCGCCGTCCACACCCCCATGCGCATGCTCGGCTTGCTGAACGCCCGGTCCCTTCTATGGCTCCTGGAGCGACAGTGTTGCCGGTGTCTTCCTGGGCCGGCACGAGACGAGCACGCTTCACGCGCCTTCGACGTTTCATCGTCGTCGGCAGCGGCGTGCGTCGGCGAGCCTCGGCGGGCCGTGATTACAGTCAAACCCGTTTATAGCGAACTGCAATATGCACCGCGATTAGTTCGATATATCCAATAGTTCGATATAGCCGAACCCGCCTATGACGAGCGTATTGTTACGAGTTGGCAATCCGCGGGAGCCCCCGCTCCCGCCCCAACTCCGCCATCCGCGTATGCAGAAACGAACACAGTACAGTAGCCATTACCATACCAAAATCATCCATTTATTGCAAGTAATAAAGCCACTTTCGGCCTTAACTGCCCACGTTGCAAAAAAAAAAGACGCTGATTTTTGTTTTCACTTTCGTTTTGCTGGCTTCAACTAGCATAGCATTCTCTACACGGACCACTGTTTGCACCAGTTCGAGTCCGCGTCCTCAAAAATCTAAGAAGCATTGGCGGAGCACATCGACTGCCGAAAGCGCTTCATTATAAGCGTTGGACGGATTTCACTCGCGACATCATCGGGAACGTTGGCAAGCTCTTCCCACGGTTCACCGATGCTGCTGTATTGGTCCGGACTCGCTGACTGGGCGGGTTCCGTCGCGAGTCCCGCTCATCGGAAACAGTTACGGAAAGTATTGGGCGTCACGTCACCTCCGTGCGAGGCGCAATGTCTCAGTCGCGGCTCTTGCTCCGTGGTCGCGGCCAATCCACATCTCAATCACCGCTCCGAGGTCAAGCATTTCGGCGGCCATTCTAGGCGCCCAGAGTTCGATATATCGGATGTGAACTTCGTTATAAGGAATATGTTTCCCATGTATTTCCGTAACTTAATTATTTTTGTTCGATATATAGCATAATTCGCTCTATCCGGGTTCGCTATAGCATGGTTTGACTGTACAAGCAGCCTACAACCATACGGGGAACGTGCATCGACCTCATCTTCAGCAACTTTAGGGTTCATCCACTACAACAGCTCATGACTTTACATTTCACAGACAATAAGGCGGTCATAATCATAGCGGAACGCCAACCACAGCTCAACGTCACCTACGTTATTCAATATTTAATATTCAACAATTAATATTAATTATTCAATTTTAGTTAATTAGCCACCGATATCAATAATTACCGCCTCATTCTGTGTCCCCCTGGGCGCGTAACGGAGGTGTTCTTCACGTAAATCTAAGCGCCTAATTTTGAAGAGACCTGTCGACTTAACTTTGATCACCCTACTCTGCATAGTAACCACACTACTTCGCTTGGAGAACTACAAAAACATACCAACAAAAACACAGACGCTGATCGCAGCGCGAAACTTGAGCGAGCATTCAGCGGCGTACAATCGGGCATTATTGGTTTCGAATTAGCATCTCGTAACAAGTGCTTAGGTGTCGCGGTCTTTTTTATATACGTCACCTCCCTGGCCTTTAGGTAAAACAATAGTGAAATCGCACTTTGTGCGCCTCGTTTACAAAACACTAAATTTGGGGGCTATGGAGAGAAACTCTATAGCGTAAAAGACTACAGCTTTAGTTCGGAATTCAGTTCAACAGCCAGATTTTTATGAAAAAAAAAGGTAACACAGGAATGCTTTCTTGCATTTTAAATGCAGAGCATTTCAGTAACTCACGATGTCACCCGCGTTGACGTCCGTAGTCCGCACCGTCGTTGTCCCTACTATATAAAAAAATACTATCCGGCGCCCGGTTTCGATCCCTCGACCCCGTAGGCGGAACGCAATGTACATGGTGCTCTACCCACTGCGCCACAAAGCCGACACAGAATGGGAACGCTACGAACGCGCCTTATATCGTTGACACATTCAAATTACTGCTGACGAGCGCTCTCTCGTCAGCAGTTGCCACAAGTGCAACAACATTAACGTAACGCAAACTACTTAGCGTCGTGCGCCCCCGGAAATGCTCTGCATTTGATCGTGCCCCTCGCGAGGGGGATGTTTTTTTTTTATGGCACACACTGCCCGATGATACACTTTGCCAGTTTTCTTTGCGAGAACAAGCTGTTACCGACAATGTTTTACAAGGGAATGACAGGGGGAAGTGCAACATTGGGCCACCTAACTAGTTCGATGGCATTCAATTTACCAGCACATCAGTTCATGATCAGCCCTTCCTGCTTGATTTCTCCTGTTGAAAGAGTCTGCGTGCTGGAGCTGACGAGTGAAGACACCAAACCGTCCGGCCAGAAGTGTGGGGATGGTGAAAGGGGCTTCATCATCGGTCTGGACGCCAACATCGTGGAGAACAAGTCCCATTCTCTTCTTCTCCTCAATGGCCTCCGCCGCCACCATTTCGGCAAACCGAAGAAGCACTTTGTCGTCCCACCGGAAGAAAGGAAGGATAAGTGGGCATGGATGCACGGCAACAGCAATGTACTCACCGTTATTAGATGCAACGCATCTCATGCTCGCCCCTCTGTCCCTCCTGCGTCTGTCCGGCGTTGTCCGCACAGCTGCGCCTCTCCTCCTCTCCTCTCTCCGATAGCGAACACTCTCTCCCAAACAGCTGCGGGTTGCAACGAAGCGCGCTCTCACTCCGTTGCTAGGCGCCGGTGGGCGACGCTGCGCTCGGCGCTGCGCGCGCTGCGCATGTGCAGTACTTTCTCTCTCCGCGCTCTCCTCTCCTTCGGGCGCTGTGAATATAAAGCGGCATACCGCGCTCCGGCGGTCTCAGTCGACGGTCGTCCGCCCCCTCCCCTTCGCGTGAGAATCCCTGCTATAAGCGTAATCAATACGATGGAAAACGCCAATGGAACCCCCCCATTAGATGCGTTGCATCACACCAGGGTTCCCGCGAGGGGAGGTGGGCGTAATTTTGTTCGTTGCGCAGTTCACTGGACTCCTCACGGCCTGCAGCTGGATCACCCCCTCTGAGACTGCGCACTCGTGTACCTCCACGCACAATTGCTGTGTGGCGGCTACGGACTTCCTTTGCCAGCCATCCGCATGCATCCCGATAGCCTTATCGTCGGTGAACAGAACCGGCCTGGTCCCCCCGGCTTTTTGTCGAGATACCCTCGTTCTCGGGATCCCATCCTCAACGTCATCGTTTCCTTGCTTGGCGGACCACATAGAAGGGCACCCCAGCGGCCACCACGCCAGTGGGCATGGATGCACGGCAACAGCAATGTACTCACCGTTATTGTTCGTTGCACAGGTTAGTCCCCTTTCCATCCCACCTTGTAAATGCTTCAGGTCGAATGACCTCTGTATTGTCGTGCTTCCATGCCCAGAAGCCTTGCTTGATCCATTCTGTGCCTTATTTTTGGTATTATGTGGTGACGTTGAGGTAAACCCGGGGCCCATTGAGGAAATACTGCGATTGGTAAGGGAAACTAATGAGCGCTGCATTAGAATTGAGACCAACCAAACGAACTTCTCAAAGGCAGTCGACGAACTTAAAGCCGCTCATGAATCGGTCGTTGCTTCTGTTTCTGCCATCAATACCCGCCTCGAAGCCGTTGAGAAGCGGGCTACTACTCTTGAAGGGTGTCAGCGTGACACTGCTTCTGTAGGCCGAACTGATTGTCTCCTTAATGAAATAATTGCTCTGCGAGCAAGGTTTGACGATGCCGAGGACCGCTCGCGGCACGACAATCTTCTGTTTTTCGGTTTCGCAGGCAACCCCAAGGAAAGTTGGCAGGAATCAGAACAGAGGAATTTGTCGTTTGCCTCTGAAAAACTAGGCTTAGAAATCGCCGCAGAAAATATTGAGCGCGCTCATAGGATAGGCCTATATGCTCCAGATAAGAAGAGGCCGATTGTAGTAAGATTTGCTTCTTACAAAACAAAAGAGCTGGTGCAGTCAAAGCGATCGTTGCTGGACGATACCGACTTTTATATTAGAGATGACCTTTCACTAGCTACAAGAACTGCCCGCAAGAAATTGCTTGAGTACGGGAAAGGTCTTAACACCTCTTACAAACTGCGCCACAATAGGCTCTCTGTTGGCGCTAAGAACTACATGTACAACGCTAGCGCTGACTGCGTGCATGAACTTAAGGCGACACCCTTTGCCTCAACACCTGCTGTATCATCCCCACGGTCTACGCGTTCAGGACGCGTGTATGGACAGCCGAGCGGCAGCTAGGAGTGCGCGAGGGGTGGTGGTCCTCAACATGAGAATAAAGCGTCCGTCCCCTACACAAACATTCGTAGCCTATACAGTAAAAAGGAAAGCCTTGGAGCTATAATAAATGACTACGAGGCTGATATTGTTGCACTTACCGATACATCGCTGTCAAGTAAAACAGCGTCCAATGAGCTCTTTCAGTGCAACAAAAAGTACGTGGTGTATAGACGTGACCGTGGTTGTAAAATCGGTGGGGGTGTTTTAATTGCTGTTAGTGACCATTTGGAGTCATTTCTAATCATGCTTCATTCTAATCTAGAGATTCTTTGGTGTTGCATAACTTACAATTTCGAAAAATTTATAATTGGCGTTTGTTTTCGGTCCCCCTTAGTTCTGGTGGTTTTTACGAGAGTCTTCACGATTGCTCGAACCAGGTTGCCCAGCGTTGTCCGGGTGTGCCACTTTTCCTTGTCGGTGTCTAATTTTTCAACAATCAAATGGGCGCATGCGTGTCCCTTTGCCGATCCTGCGTCTGCCGAGGCTTCGTGTTTTCTTAATGTCTGTGCCGAATTTAGTTTATCACAGCTAGTCTGTCAACCGACACGTGTCCCGCCTACAACATCTTCTTCGCTTGACTTAATTCTGACGTCATCCCCTGACATAACATCCCCCATTACGCACGTGCCGGGGTTAAGTGATCACGCCGTGCTTCACTTTACTTTTTCTTTTCCTTCCAATCGAAAACCTAAGCGGCTAAAACTAATCAGAGATTATAACAGAGCTAACTTCGAGGCTATAAACGCTTAACTTTGCGCCTTTATGAATACTTTGCTGCCATCCGGTATGGAACAAAGCAGTGAAGACTTATGGTCCTCTTACAGATGTAAGGTTTTAGAATTAATCAATAAATACTATACCTTTGAGGAATGTGTACAGCAGCACTAATGCTCCCTGGTATACGCGATGTCTTAAAAGGTTATCTAATAAGAAAGCCAGGCTCTTCCGTGCTGCTAAAAAATCGTCAAGTCCGGTGTGGTGGGCTACCTATAAGCTAGCAGCAGCATCCTACGCGAAAGCTTTAAAAACGGCTAAAAGTAATTTTTTCTACTGTACCTTACCCTCCTTATTGAAAACTAACCCTAAGCGTTTTTGGAGCACTGTGAAGCCGAAGCAGGACTGTAACATTTGTCTGGTAGACATGTCGGAAGAACCAATTCCGAACCGTTTCTGTGCCTCTGTACTTAACAATAGCTTCGCGGATTCTTTTTCCGACCCCTTTATCAGTGATTTCCCCCACATGCAAGAGTCTAGTTCTTCCCCATGCACCCACTAACTCTTGATCCTGCTGGAATTGCAGCCATAATATCTAAACTAAAAAGGTCGTCATCCTGTGGTCCTGATGACATTAACTCTAAATTTCTTCAGAATACCAAGGAGTACAGCTCAATTATATTGTACTTCATTTACACCAAATCTATTGACGAGAGTTACTTGCCCAGGGAATGGAAGACCGGCAGGGTGGTTCCACTCTACAAGTCGGGTGACGCGCATAACCCCTCAAACTACCGTCCCATATCCATTACTTCAATCCCTCGTAAAATCCTCGAACACATAATATTCACTCATTTGGTGAACTTTCTCCAGCCTAATCAGTTTTTTCATAATTCCCAACATGGTTTCAAAAAAACTTCTCTTGTGAAACTCAACTTAGTACGTTTACCAATGACTTGCATGCATTTCTTGACTCCTCTTTTGTAACTGACTGTGTCTTTCTAGATTTTTCCAAAGCGTTCGATAAAGTTAATCATCGACTTCTCCAACTGAAATTACGTAATTTGAAAATTGATCCCCAAGTCTTACAATGGATAGAAGTATTTCTAACCGCACTCAGTTTGTGTCTGCCAACCAAACTAACTCCCCTGAGGTACCTGTGCGCTCAGGGGTACCTCGGGGCTTTGTTCTGGGACCCTTACTTTTTCTAGTATACATTGACGACTTACCTAGTAATATTTCTTCTTCTCTTTGCCTCTTTGCTGATGATTGTGTGCTTTATCGTAACATTACTAGTTCCTCTGACGTTCAATGCCTACAATCTGATCTTAATATTTCTACTTGGTACAAACTCTGGCATATGGAGCTCAACATAACTAAATGTAAAGTGATGAGGATATCCGTAATCAATTAATTTGTCCTGGTTATTTTCTTAACAGTACCCCATTAAAGTCGGTAGTGCAGTATAAATACCTTGGTGTGCACATAACTAACAATCTCTCCTGGTGCCGACATATTGATTTTATAACATCTAAGGCTAACCGCATGCTTGGATACTTAAAGCGAAATTTTTCCTTAACACCTTCTTCTCTAAAAAAACAGTTATATGTTACTTACGTGCGCCCCATACTTGAGTATGCTTCGTCAACCTGGGATCCTGGTTATACTAATCTCACTAACCAACTTGAAGCTGTACGAAGCCGTTCTGCGAGATTCATACTTTCTAACTATCATCGTACTTCCAGTGTAACTTCTATGAAATCCAGCCTGAACCTAACTCCTCTCGCTACACGTAGAAAACTGTCCCGTCTGTGCATATTTCAGAAAGTGTATCATAATAACCATGTACTCAAATCACGCTGGATACAACCCGCACGTTTCATATCTGAACGACTTGACCATCGTCACAAAGTTCATATCCCGCACCAAAACACTGTCACCTACTCCCATTCTTTTTTACCGAAAACGTGCCGTGAGTGGAACCACCTGCCTGCTTCATCAGCTTGCATTACTAACCCTGACCATTTCCCCGGGAAGCAGTGTCAAATTCAAATTTGTTGTAAGTTTTTTTCTTCTTTTTTTTCTTCTACTTCCTAGTAAAGAGTGCTTTTTCGTTGTGTATTGTTTCTTTATTAGTGTATTGTATGCTTGTGTCGATCGGCCGTTTCTGTGTTCTTTTACGGCGAATGATGTGCGTTTACCATTTGCTTTTCTTTTGCTCCAAGAGTGGTTGCGTTTATGGCTGCGTTTAGTGCATTTGCTTTATTTTTTTTACTGTATTTTTTTTTGTGTGTACAATGGTTAAACACTTGTCGCGTGCTTCTGACATCATTTTGCTCTTTTATGTGAGCCCCCCCCCCCCCTCTACAATGCTTTTATGCCCTGAGGGTAAAATAAATAAATAAATAAATAAATAAATAAATAAATAAATAAATAAATAAATAAATAAATAAATAAATAAATAAACAAACAAGTTGGGAGGAGCTTCACTGGTAGTCGATGCCTTGGGTGCTGCAGGGTACCACATGAATTTTGGGGTAATCGGTACCTCTGGCTTGAAATTCAGTTTGAATCCCGGGCGCACATTTTGGGGGAATTCCTCTCCGCCTCGGCGCGGCGTTTGGAAAGGGTTTCTGAGCGCCTCTGCTCTTCTTGGTGATCCTGTCAAAAACGTTTTCGCTGTCGCCGACAAGCGGCTTCGCAGGCCTCTGCCCGATCTATACCAGCGTTGGCCTCCGCTTGCACAGCATCGAAGCATACTTCCTGACATCGGCCACTTCCCAAAGAAGGTTATCGATTCGCTCCTCGTCGCGGTACGTCACCTCGACGGTCGCGCAAGCCGTTAGACCAAGGTCGGGTCCAAACTTGATCGTACCCAGAGACTCGGCCACGGGAGACAAGAAGGCCCGCTCTCCGGACAACTTCTGCTTGCTTTCCCATTCCGACAACAAGAGCCTCGCATTCTTCTCCCCCTTCACCGAGGAGCTGCGGGAGTAAGTCGTCTGAACGGGCCTTGCATCCCAGTCGCCGCCTCCCATAGGGGACTCGTTGAAGCCAGCTTCCGGGTTCTTGCTCTCATGCAGTTTCTCTAGAAGAAAGTCCTGGATGTCAGACTCGGCGTCCGACCAGATCACTTCTTTGCCATGCTCAGCGGTGCCATCGCTGCTCCGGCAGAGGGCAACTGCGGTGGCCTGCCACTTGACCTTGTCTGAAGTCTTCGTGCTGGGCTTGGTGCTGAAGCGAACCTTGTCCTCAACGGTGAGCAGGTCCGGAAGGCTCTTGATCGCCTTGCCGAACGACTTGTCTACAATGTCGTTGGCATGGAAGAACGCGCGCTTCCTCTTATTATGGCCGAATTTTATGAAGCCATAGTTTGCTTGACCGTTTCGATCATGCCTAGTTGGTTGGCAAGGAACGAAATGGTGTCGCACTCACTTCCTCTTCCTCCATCGATTAAATACTGGTCAGCCTAAATTTAACTGGGGACGCAGACAATGACGAGAGACGAAGCACAAGCGTTGTCCGCGTCATTGTCTGCGTCCCCAGTTAAATTTAGGCGGACCAGTATTTAATCAATTATGATCCAACTAGCTCAGATTCTGCCTACTCTTCCTCCATCATTTGCGCTCAGGGGTAACGCGATGAAGAGAGCTTAGTCATGGAGGCACGGGCGACGCGGCTGGCTCGGAACCTGGCCTCGCAATCCTTCGGTCGTACCTTGGCGTCGAAAATGGCGGACTCGCCCACCTCCAGGCCGGACAATGGCAGGCTGGTGTGCTCGCAATTTTCAAACGCTGCCCTGAGGCCAAATAACAGCTGGGAGAGGTGGCCAGTGAGCTCCTGGAGCGAGATGCCCTGGTTCGACTCTACCCGCTCCTTTACAAACTTCACCATAGCCTCGCTCGAGTTGCCGCTTCCAGTAGACATGGCTTCGGCTCGTGCACCGATCGTAGGTAAATATGCACTCGCAACGACCGCGAATCTTCTGAATAGACGCAACAGCACGCAAGGTTGGTTTCTTATCCCACCTGCTGAGAACCTTCACTCTGGTCTTATCTCACGCTGGCTGCTCGGTGAGCGACTGCGCGACGTCTCTTCCCGCTTTTTTGCTGCTCGGGTAGCAGCGCATTCTGCAGCAGGTCCTGGTGGTCTACGTACGATGGGTTGGAGAACGTTCCCGGGGGCTACGGCTCATTCGCAGAAGGAAAGAATGCACCGCCGGCAGGAAGTGGGGACTCGCTGACTACCGCTCGACGTACGGCCGCTTCCCGTCCTCCTCTTCTCACGTGGAGCTCGTTCGTTGGTTGGTTCCAAGATATCCGCGGCTGGTTCCCACTCCGAGGGATTGACCGAGAGAAACGAACATTTAATGCTGAAAGGTCGTTGAAATAGAACTCGACGGCAGCCAAAGTGAGAACGTTTTTGGAAACGGAACGGAAAAGTTCTGAGAAACAAAGAAAAGAAATCCTGATGAAAATACATACAGCGAACATATTTAGAAGATTCCGGTGAATTAAAGTGTAAATGCGGGTTACTGGCACGTCAAACCACCGGTTCTGGAAATGAAACAGCGAAGGGCGCGACAGACATACTAGTGGCAATAACCAAGCCTGATTACCTAAACGGTAACAAATTAGGTACCGACAAGGAAGGACCCACTTGACAAAGGGATCGTCTTCGCAGTGAAAACCGTCGGAAATACAGCGGGAAGCGACCAATGGTCACCTCCTCGTAACAAAAACCGTCAACTATACATATATACATACCCAGTATGTAAACATACATACATACGTACGTACGTACATACATACATACACACATACGTACGTACGTACGTACGTACATACATACATACATACATACATACATACATACATACATACATACATACATATTTACTTACTTGGTGAGCAAAGTCAAGTCGACAGGTTTCTTAATAATTACGTGCTTATTCCTACGTGAAGACACCTCTACAGTAAGGTTATGCACAGAATGAGGTGGTAATATTATTTATGTCGGTGGCCAAATTAATTAAAATGTACTAATTAACTTTTTACTGGCTGCTGTAAGCAGGCTTGTTTGTATTTAAAAATTAGACAGAATTATGCTTCTACACTGTTTCCTTTGGCAGAATTCTTCTAGCCCATCCGTACTCTGATATATCGAACAGCAAAGTTTAATTGCCGTTCGCAAGATTACGCATGCAAGGCCGCGAGAACCGGCGCAAAGCTCCTCCCTTTTGCGACGTGCCAGCTGCGTGCGGTGTTTAGTTTGACAGCGGGGTGCAGGCATAGGCGAAAGTGATAACTTGCGCCCCAAGGGTGTCAATGTATGCTGTGACAATGTTGATTCCTGTTGGAGGATTTCTTGCTGTTCGTTTGGTTTTTTTTTACTCCAAAGTGTCACGTCATCAGCGCAAAAACATACTGCAGTCCGAGAATTCTGTCTAGTTGCGGTGGGAGATGCTAGAGTGCGGCATTAATAGAAAACAGTGGGCGAGAGTCGTGTAGCGCCTTCTGGCGTGCCTCGTATTAGCGGATGCATTTCAGGGGTATGGGAGCGCTCAGAAAAATCGGCATTTCACGATTGTTAAGAAAGCTGCGTACGTAGCGTGCGAAGCGTTGTCCTGGTTGGGTGCTGTAGACTTTTTCAACAGGTGTTGGGGGCTTGACGTTGTCAAATGCCTTGTGGAAACCAAATCCGAAATTGGTGCGGCTTTGGGTTTTGCTTTCCCTCAGTGTTGTATCCTGACGTTGCAAACTTGGATGCGTGATTCGTGACGTCAGTACCTCACGTGGTTTTTGCTTTCCTTGAGCCACCGCTATAAAAAGGCGAGGCTCACAAAATAAAGGGTGCACTATCACGGCGATCTGCGTGCTGTGTTGTTATCGTCCCGCCACCCTCAGTCCCCGCCGGCCCAGGCGGGATAGCAATGGCGACGAGTATCGAACCAGCCTTTTGAAGATTACGGAGGCAACCACCAACCTGCGGAAATGTCGGGCCAAGTGCCACAGTTCGACGACGCAAACGGTAAGTGGATATGTCATCCGCATTGAATCGTACTTCGAAGCAAACGGCATTGTAGATGATGCTAAGAAAAGAGCGCTTCTCGTCTCGGCACTCGGCACAAAAACCATCGATGTGTTAAGTGGGCGTTGTGCGCCGCATAAGGTTAATCAGTTATCCTACGCGGCAACGGTGAAGTTCTTGGAAGACTTTTTCGCACCGAAGCCGAACGAGATAGAGCTTCAAGTTTTTTAGCAGAATTCAAAAGGAGGACGAATCTGCGCAAAGGTTCATTTTGGAACTTCGAAGCTTGGCCGACAGATGCAACTTCGGGGAAATGTTGGACCGCATGCTACGGGACAGAGTAGTTTGCGGAATTCGAAGTGTCGAAACCCGAAGGGCCTTGCTGGCTCGACCGAAGCTGACTTTGCAGGAAGCGGAGAACATGGTGCTCGCGGCGGAAGCAGCGGGACAAGACGCAAAGCTGATGAAAGCTCCAGACGTGAAGGTCGAGCCGGAACTACACAAGCTGGCAAGTGAGCGGCGGCATAAGTCTTCATGGAAAAGCACCAAGGACCGGCACGGACCATCGAAAGCATGCGACCGGTGCGGCAGCCAGGAGCACTCCGAAGCGACCTGCCCGTTCAAGAACGCCAAATGTTCCCAGTGTGGAAGAAAAGGCCACCTTGCAGCGTTATGCCGTTCGACAGGCAAGCGGAAGCAAAAGACGTTTGCCATTACGGGTGACCTGGAGTCTGACGACGACCAAACGCAGTCGGCGCAGCTGTCCTCTCTGAAGCAAGACCCCGTCGTCGACGACAAGATCGTTGGGCCAGTACGGCGCAAGTTCTGTTGGGTTGGACTGGAGCTCGTTATGGAAATAGACACCGGCTCACGAGTATGTGTGTTATCCTGGGACGCCTACAACATCCATCGAGCTAGCTGGCCACCACTCGAGAAGTCTGATTTGAAGCTATCGTGCTACTTGGGACCACTGCCAGTCGCCGGTAAGCTGACTATGCCAGTTTCTTACGGTGATAAGACCGTTACTTACTTTACTACTTCCTTTACTGCCCAGTGACAGTGCTTCGTCAGTCAGGGCCAGTTTATGCGGTCGAGACCTCATACAAAAGCTAAACAGCTTGGGAGTTCCTGTCCCTAGCTTGTCCAGCTCTGCCAGTCACGAGGGAGGTCTGAACTTGGAGACCATTTTGACAGACTACAGTGATGTGTTTGAGCCGGAATTAGGCCTATTCAAGGTACCACCCGCGCACCTGTACGTGAAGGAAGGTTTGGCGCAGAAGTTCTTCAAGGTAAGGCCGCTACCATACGCCACGAAGGACAAAGTGGACGTCGCGTTGGACAGACTATTGGCATCTGGTGTGCTGTCTCCAGTGGCGCATTCTGAGTGGGCAACGCCCATCGTGCCGGTTGAGAAAGCAGGCGGGTCGATCCGGATTTGTGGGGATTACAAGTTAACCGTCAACGCAGCGTGTGAAACGGAAGAATACCCACTTCCCGTGATAGACGACATCTTCGCTGCTCTCAACGAGGGAGACTTGTACAGCACATTGGACTTGAGCGACGCGTACAATCAGATACCATTGGACGAAGAGTCCAAGAAGCTGACGGTCACCAACACCCATCGGGGACTGTTTTGTTATAACCGCCTGCCCTTCGGAGTGTCATCTGCTCCGGCTTTTTTTCAGCGCACCATGGAAACCATTCTGACAGGTATTCCAGGGGTACGAGTGTACCTGGATGACGTGCTGGTTGCTGAAAGAAAGCTGGACACGGGGGAACCACTCTCAAGGCGGTACTCCAGCGGTTTCGTGAGAATGGCGTGAAGCTCCGGAAAAGCAAGTGCACCTTCCGCAGGCCTGAGGTTTCATACTTGGGTCACAGGATCAGCAGCGAAGGTCTACAGCCCCTGGAGAAGAAAATGGAAGCTGTAATGAAGGCTCCAAGTCCCAAGAACGTAAGCGAGTTGCGTCCTTACATTGGTCTTCTCACTTACTACAACAAGTTTCTTCCCAACATGGCTAGCCTGCTCGCTCCGCTCTACGACCTGCTAAGTAAGGATTCCCGCTGGGTATGGGGCCCGAAACAGCAGTAAGCGTTTGACAAGTCGAAGCTCGCACTGCAGCAAGCCAAGATGCTTACGCATTTTGATCCCACCAAGCCACTGCGGCTCGAGTGTGACGCGTCGCCGTACGGCATAGGAGCGGTGCTCTCTCATCGAGTCGGAAGCATCGACAAGCCGATTGGGTTCCGCTCGCGAAGGCTATGTTTAAGGCGGAACGAAATTCGCAACTCGAGCGAGAGGCGTTGGCGTTGGTGTTTGGGGTTACAAAGTTTCGGGACTACCTGCTTGGGCGATCTTTTATACTTGTTACAGATCACAAGCCATTGGTGGGTTTGTTCCGAGAAGACCGCCCCACCCCACTCATGGCCGCGGCCCGGATCCAGCGTTGGGCTTTGCTGCTGGGAGCCCATCAGTACAAGATCGAGTACAAGCCCGGGCCTGACAACCAAAACGCGGACGCCCTCAGTCGACTTCCGTTGAACACCCCGGAGGAAGTCGCCGTGGAGCTTCCAGAGTACGTGCATTCGTTGCAACAATTTGACAACACGCATCTTTCGTCACAGGTGCTCCGGCAGATGACTTCCAAGGACGAGCTACTCCAGGCAGTTCGAACTTTCATACTCAACGGCTGGCGACGTGACCGGAAAGGATCCGATCCGCGCTTGCAACCGTATCTGTCAAGGAAGTTGGAGCTGACGGTGGTTCATGGTCTCGTGTATTGGGGCCATCGAGTCATCGTGCCGGCTGCTGCACGGGAACAGATGCTGGAAACTGCTCCACGAGACTCACCAGGGGGCCTGTGCAATGAAGGCGGTCGCTCGCACGAGTGTCTGTTGGCCACGTTTGGGTAGTGACATCGAACAAATGGCGAGAAATTGTCCCTCGTGTGTACAATTTCGGCCTATGCCGCCGGAGAAGCCACCTGTTAACTGGCCGATGACGCAGGAGATCTGGTCCCGGCTGCATGTTGATTTTGCAGGGTCACTGAACGGCATGATGATTTTGGTGGTGGTGGATTCGCACACCAAGTGGATAGAGGCAGTCACCATGACGCACGCCACGGCCGAGGCTACTATCACAGCGCTGCGCGAGATCTTCAGCCGGTTAGGTATACCTAGAACGGTGGTAAGCGACAATGGAACCCAGTTTACGTCCGAAGCATTTGCCAAGTTTCTGGCTGGAAACAACGTCAAACACTTACGTACGGCACCTTACCACCCGCCATCAAACGGTTTAGCCGAAAGGGCCGTTCGGACTATTAAGGACGGTTTAAAGAAGCTTCAGGTGGGCAGTCTACCTACGCGTTTAGCGAAGCTTCTTTTTAACTATCGAAGAACACCTCGTGAAGACGGACACTCCCCGTCCCAGCGGCTCTTGGGACGCCAAATTCGGTCGCGCCTAGACACCTGCCTTCCTCCGCCTGTGTCTTTCCCGTTCTGTACGCAGGAGGACAGCGAAAGTACGCCTGGCCCCGGTGACTCTGTCTGGGCACGCAATTTCGGCGAAGGAGGACGCTGGCTTCCAGGAACTGTAAAAGGAACCACGGGCTCCCGCATGGTCACAATCCAGACGGATGAAGGTGAGCTGCAGCGACATTTGGATCAAGTTCGCCCACGTCAGAGCCCAGCCAAAGTGACGAAGGCCTCTTCGAAACAAGCAGCGTCGCTGCAAGAAACAGCGTTGGTGCCTCCCGAGGAAAAAGCGGCGCTGGCGCATCCCGTTTCCGGTGAAGACAACCTGGTTCCGCAACTACGACGATCTCGCCGTAAGAAGAAACCAATAGACCGTTATTCACCTTAAGGGTGGAAGATTGTTGTATCCTGACGTTGCAAACTTGGATGTTTGATATCGTGACGTCAGTACTTCACGTGGTTTTTCCTTTCCTTGAGCCACCGCTATAAAAAGGCAAGGCTCACAAAATAAAGGGTTCACTATAACGGCGATCTGCGTGCTGTGTTGTTATCGTCCGGCCACCCTCAGTCCCCGCCGGCCCAGGCGGGATAGCACTCAGAAAAACATATTGCTAATCAACTTGGTGAATCCTACAAGCGCGTCTCGCAGAAGAGCATGTTGTTCTGAGTCCGATTCATTTATGTTAAGGACCACTCTCTCTCAAACTTTGCCGACGCATGACGTTAGCAAAACTAACCTCATATTAGAAAGTGAGTCTGGTTGTTTCCCAGGTTTCGGGAAACACAAAGGCCGCTGCGCTGGTATTTAATTCTCGGCGACAGAGCCGTCCGTAAAAACGTGAACACAATCTCCGTACAACCGGGCCAAGTGTTCAAATGCTATTATCCTCGCTTCAGCCACTGGTGTAACTCTCTCCGACCGAATGCCCGGGATGGCGAACTGACACTCCAAACTCTCGAAAGGCCACGGTAATTCCAAGTGATGTTGATTTTTCCGCAATTGCGGGAAGAGAGCGCTCAGCGTGTTGAGTGCGGCTTTGGTTGAGTGCGGCGTGTATGCGAGATTTCACCCTTAAACGGAGACGCCTGAGCAATGCCTTTCCGGCATCGGACTCTCCCAGCTGGACGAGCTGCAAGAGCAGCCGCTGAGACGCAATCAAGCGTAGCGGTGGAAAATTGAACTCCTCAAGGACATTTTTGTTCGCCGCCGCCGGGGAACTCTAGCGCCCTGTCGGTGCAGTGCTCCGAGGGAAACAACAGGTTGTAAAGAACCTGACTCAAGATGAGCGCCGAGTGGAGTATGAGCGTCTCCTGGGCGGCTCGTGCAGACCATTTGACTTCATCAACAACGCGGAGTGTACACCGATTGAGGCAAACTTGAAAAAAAAAATCGCTTTGGGTGCGGCGCGCAGTAATTCTAACGGATTACAAGCCAGCCTTATAACTTTTGCAGCTGGGATTTACCGTAGACAGAACTTGCCAACGCTCGTTACATCTCCTTCAGCGGCTAAATGAAAACGGTCTTAGTGTTCGCTTCCAGTGGGTTTCTTCCCACGTAGGAGTGCTTAGAAACGAAGCCGCGGAAAAGTTTGCCCGTGAAGCGACATCGTATACTCCTTTTCTGAAGGCCAGGGACATCATTACTGTTCCGCATGCGGACCAACTTCGTTATGGTAGTGTTCATGGATCGCCAATTTCTCTTCTTCAGAATTCGCATCAGCTTCTTCTGAGATCACAACGCTGAGCATTTGACTAACTGCGTGTTTCCATTTATTGAGTGTGCGCTTAAACTTCGCAGCTTGTAAAGCATTGCGCTTCTTTATCTTTCAGTGGCTGGATTTCCGAAGGCGAAGCATCATGGAGTTGCAGATCTTCTTCCGCGTTATCGAGTTCATCATCCTGGAAAAAGAAAGAGGTAATTACTGTGTGTAAAAGCGGCACACTTAAATACATTTGAGCGCTTTGAGGCAGTGGTATTTAATGGAAAGAAACAAAAACAGAGTTCTACCGGCGCTGACAGCCACCTACATGCTCCTGTGCTGAAGGTTGGGCAAGCACCAGGCCCTAGAAAGAAGTGGGCAGCCAAAAAAATAACAAATAATTGGCACAGGCTGGGTGCATGATGGGCGACTAACATAAAATATTTTATCACGAGTAACGGGATGTATAAATCAGGAATTAGGCCAGAGTCATCCAGAAAATAAAACAAGCACAAAAGACCTTGGCGATGCTTCTAGGGTCATGTCCATTATCCTAGAATAGGTAGACTTTAAAGTTACGGGTCCTCCTTCCTGGCTCTCAGTATCGTGACGAAAGCGTGATCTTGGTGTATTTAAATGTGGGCTGCAAATTCAAATAAAATATGTTCAACGGTCTGTGCAGAAAAGCAGTTGTCGCAGGAAAGCTTTGTCGATAGTACGTACAAGGCGGAGGTGGTCACTGTTCGTGTACGCCGCATTTAGGCGATGTATGGTGTATCCGGGTTGCGAGGGAGCTGTCTCGCGCAATTCTTGCTTTTTTGCTCCGAAGCACATATATGCAAAAGCTGAAGGACGGTCATCTTTGTCGGAAATTTTCATTGGCCCATTGGCTATGACAAGCTCCAAACTGCTAAATGAGCTTTGAAGTTTGTTTTTTTGTATTGTTTTGTCTTGGTGGACGGTGTGTCCACGATTTGCCGCGCAGCTTCATTCACGACTCCAGTCTCGTCTATAGGTTCTATTCGTGGGCATATTTTAAATAAAAAAGAGGCCACCCCCTGCTGCAACATTAGAATAATAAGACTAATAAGGTAATCCTAGTTCTTTCCGATGTAGCATATAGATTTCACACGTTCTCTATGGAATCCTCTCCCCCACTTGCTAGAATCAAGAGGGCCAGTAGAAAACATAGTATGTTTTTTTTTTTTTTTTTTTCAAATTTTCCCGCAATCTGTATAATATGATTGTTCGACGACTTTTTGTATTCACCATATTTTCGTGCAATAACAGTCACTAGTAAAGTGGCCCAACAGCTGTTTCTCTAATTATCACACTAAAGTCAGTCCTGTGAAACACAGTAAATGTCTTTACTGTATACGTTTCAAAATCGAAGGCCACAAGTTACGCAATACTTCCACCCCTATCCAGCTAGGATCATCGAGCTGGGGTAGACCAGGGGTTCTGTGCTTGTCTCGCGTTCTGGAAACCCCTGGGCTGATTTTAAACCATTCAAATTTCCTCATTTTCTGTTCAACTACTTGCTTTGTTTCTAAGACCTGCCCACAGAAAGACGGTGTGACAGCAGTGGCGCCGTACTTTCAACCCACACGGTCAAATAACCCTCCAGCTTATATGTAAGCCATAGATATTTGGTACCTGTTTGAACTGCCGAAGAAAGCCGGCTTGTTTCCACAACTTCAATATTAGGGGGCTGGAGAGGTCAACAGCTTTTTCCAGGTTATCTTCCGGTCGAGCTTATCCGAATGAAAAAAGACATGCGAAGACAGTGTAGCACCACATTATTGTGTAGCGCTGAAATTCAGCGGTTATTGGGGCTAACATAGGCATCCGGGAGAAAATCAAAAGCGAATAAAACAGCCGATAACTCTTTGAGTACGGATTCCTGGGTGAGTTTTTCTGAAAGATAATTTTATCGTTGCGAAGACCCTAGGGAAAGTAACACAGTGAGAAGGACAGCCAGATCTCGATACAGGAAACTAAGAATGCTGTGCCTGCGTAAGCTTCCTTCTGCTTCTTGTTCTGCTCCCTGTATATGGCGTAAAAAATAAAGCTGAAATTAGAAACTGCCCAAACTCTGAGTTGGTCTACCTGAAATTAACTATCCTTGCCCGTTTTTTTTTCCGCAAGAAGCTTGCAAAAATTGGGCCACCTTAGCAATTGAAATGTGAAGGCTTAAAGGGACCCAGAAAAGCCTTCTGTAAAAGTTACAAAAGGCCTGTATTGTCACGTAGCACCAATATAGCGATGCAATGCCGTTGGAATTATTGATCTACATTCAGTATTAGCTGCGCCAGAAGCAATTAAATGCACCTCTCCCCACTTGCCGATCGACTCCTCCTCCCTCTCTGCCTCCTTCAAAGCATTCCTGCGCCTAGGCTCGCGTCAATCACTGCGGACCCGCCTTTGCCGCCTTTGCTTCGGGATCGCGCAGGAAGGAGGAAGAGCAGCCGGAAGCCAATGGCAGTGACGCCGCCGGCGGCCGACCTTGCCGGCGATTGGGCGAATCAGGGGGCGCCTTCGCCGTTGCGTCAGCAGCGATCGCCGTTGCGTCACCCGCGGTCGCCGTTGCGTCAGCCGCGGTCGGCTCGCTGCGGCGTCGCACTCATCGGCTGAGAAAGGCGATCTTCAAAAATTGTTTACAAATTATCTGTACAACGTATGAGGCTCACACTTGGCTCAAAAATCCCCCGTTATGTGTTCTACCACCTGAATGCATTTGATTGCCACCTTCGCAAAGCTTTTCGGGGTCCCTTTAAGAAACAGCGGAGCTTACGTCATCACTATACGCAGCCAGTCCACGACGCGTGCCTCCCCACCCCAGCATCTGCGCCGCGACGCGCACTCCCCACACTAGCTCGTCGGCTCATTTCCTCCTCGCCACTTTCCCTCACGCTTCTTCACATAACATTGCCCTCCTCTCCACTTTGCTAGGCCGAGTTTTAAATGACGCCAGGCACAGATGAAAAGCTTAAACAGCTCCGCTGTTTAAAATGTGCGTGATTATTTACCTTATCTCTACCATCACGAATAGCATCGTTGCTGACTGCTGCGCAAACATCTTAACGAGAGAAAAAGAACGTGCAGTTCTGCTCGTCCAACGGGGGCCGAACCCTAAATTTAAGAAGCTCCAGCAAAGGCTGCGCCCAGTGTTTCCAACAATACTATTACGAAATTGAAGCTTTTATTAGAACCCACAAAAAAGCACGTCTTGTGCCGAATAACAACATTGATTGCTGCACGTACCGCATAAGAGGCTCAGTGCCAGGCCCAGGAGCACGGTCGCGCACATCGACACGAGGGAGCACCAGTAGGGTGACAGCCGGTACAGGGGGAGAACTTGAGAACTGAAACGGAAACAAAAACTAGAATCATAAGGGCGAACTGTGTGTTATTACAGGTGACTCCTACAGATAGCTCGTGCAGCTGTTCCACCCAAAGGAACGGTGTCCAAAAAACCTTACGGATACATTTAGAGCAGGAACAAACAAGTAAAAACATCGCATAATTAATGTAACCCTTGGCACTAATTCGACAATGAACTACTGTCTTTTTAATTCGTTGAACCCGTAACCCTAGGGTTGCAGGCCCTAAACTCGTGCATTTGACACCATAGTCATACACTCTCCGAGCCTCACGCGCTCGCAAATAAATTAGTCGCTCCATTGAGGAACAGTTGTGTCTGCGTGGCTACACAAGCAATCGGCAAAGGGCGGCTTATGGAGCTATACCACTCTTTCGTTCAAAGGATTATTACAGTCTCGAATTGCATTAAAGAGCACCTATGTCTTTCCATGTAGTCGGTGTCGCCCGAATCAGCCGCAACCGTCCCCTCCTAAAGCGCACCTGTCGGCGTTCCTTCGGGGACGTCGGGCCGCATGGCACGCACGAGTCCTGAAGCCACCGTCAACAGCCAAACAGTCTCAAGCTCTAAGCCAATGGTATTTGCAGGTGTCCTACAATGTGGCAGTCTTTAAGCTACCCTGATTCTTTAATGTTGCTTTACCGTCCTACCACATGGTGGACGGTTAAATACTTTAGGTTATGCCACATCGACGTCCTGCAATTCTATAGAACCATCATAGAACTATTATGATTTTTTCTCAGACGTATTGACAAAGCATAGGTCGCTCGGTTCACCCAAGAATTGTTTTAAAGAACAGATTATAACTATACTGTTTATCTTCGAGCCTCACTGTAGGTAGTTGTGTGCGCAAACATTTTCCACGTGTCTTGTATGCAAGACGTAGATACCTTTCGTGGAATCCGGACGTCGTCATGTTGAAGGCAGTGACATTGTCGGGACATCTGTCTACACCGTAAGTCATCCTGATGGGCTCAAGGTGAGATGCTAATCGGCCAATTGTTTGCCAGACTTGTACTGCACAGACACCCAGAGCTGCCATTGCGGTGCCCTGGAAAGTAAAAACGAAAACTGTAGACAACTATGCCGCGAGAATGCGTCGCACTACAGAAGCACACAGATGTCTATCTTCATTATAAACTGATTGCAGTACATGCATTTACCCAGGTATAAATACACCAGGATCTGAAGACATAAAAAAAAGTACACTTCCTGCTTACTCCACCAGGTTTCTTGCCGCACAGCCACACCACAATAACATGTTGATTGATGTGTCAAGCAACATACTCCGTACTGCTGCAGATATGAGAAATTTATCGCATGCTGCTTAATGTGCATGCTCATTTACGTGGACGAGGTTATCCCCAGTGCCATCAAGGAAGTCGTACAGTCGCGACGCTTAGTAATCTCCAGTAGCCTGTGCATGCACACGGAATTTTAATCTTTTTAGGTGGAATGTCGGCCTGCTCCTTCTTGTAGCGTTTATACCTACCATAACCAAGTTTCACCTGGACTAGACCACAGCCTGGCCTCTGCTTTTCCTTGGTGTTTTACAGACTACTTAAACGAGATTTGTAAAAAATGTCAGTAAATATTTTGATACCCACAAGTGCTCTGTTCCCGATTTGCAGTGGAGATATCGCAATTTTCGCATGTTTGCAAGGACCTTCATGACTTAGCGCATGTACCAGAGGTCTCCTCCTTAGTCGGTTATAGTATATGCACTCGGGAGAACAACCGATAAAGGAAGAGAAGTGTTTTTTTTTTAACTGTACAGCCTACGGTAGCTTATGCCGACTTTTAAAACGAGTGACATCAAAAAGTCAATGCCAGGAAACTTGCTGAAATAAATTGCTTTGCATATGACAATATCACGATATTTTAGACAATGTAAACCGAGGTTTCTTTGTCATTAGCGCCTCTTTGGCTCGCAGATGATGTGATCATGCTCTCACTATGGGACATTGCGCGCCGCCGCAAGGTACATAGTAGAACTGTTTTATAATCAATAAATATTCCTTAAAACACGCACTTGTTTTGGAAACTAACTTTGTTGGGACCCTTCGTAAATATTCATTTATTTTGTGTAATTACTGATATATGATAGCTGCCTACCGAGCTACGCCTGATGGCTTCTGACTCTCTATAAGCCTCCTAAAACCATCTCCATATTCAACACGAAGTATGGGTTATCCTTTAATGCAAATTCTAAAAGAGAACTTTCCGCATCATTGTATCACTTTCGAGCAATTAGTCAGAAATGCAATGCGATAATCTGAAATGTTGAACTTGTTCTGAGTTATGCAACGGTCTCCTTGTTGTGTAACTACAACAATATTGATGCACAGAGTAACAAAATATTTAATTTTAAGAAAGAGCTCGCACATTCGAAGCATGCAAAAGACCCAAAGTTTAAGCCAAGTTCTGTGGCTTCATTTGGATGCCTACCTTTGCATTAGCCCACGGAAACAAGAAGGCGAGAATGATTATGCCCGCGAATGGCCCTGAAGCAGCCGCGTACAGTGCAACCAAGGACTGTGCAGAAAAAAAAAACCAATGTGCTCAGTTATTGCATGATCAGGGCAACAAGAAAACCGACGAATACCGTACAGCTCGGAACAAAACATTCCGAACTTCCTCTTTCATGCCGTGTCAAGCTACATCTTTTGTCATGGCCGTTAGTATCTAGCAATGCAACAACAAGAAGCACCGGCCGCTAGTATCAATACTGAGAAGTTGGGCTTCTACACGCCACCGCCGCTAGGCACCGCTGTATGGGCTCTTGAGTATGTCCGCTGCCCCAACCAGCGGCGCTACGGTCAGTTGCTCTGTAGAGCGCATTGCTGTATTCACTGCTGGCGCCGTGGCCGCTGCTGCTCCTCTAGGAATCTTGGAACCGAGTCGCCACATCCGTTCGGCGACTGGGCACTGATGCTTTCACAGCATCTACATCCCAATAAATGCTTAGTTGTTTTCCTAGGTTTTTCGGGACACTAGAAGTGCGTCACAGTTAGCCAAACAGCGAACCAAGAAACTCCCGGTATAACTCAAGATGACAAAAAAAAAAAATGTTGGTTGTCCTTTCTGCCAAGAATAAATTGTGAAAAAAATTACACCCATCTCCCCGAAGGGAACCATGAGTAAATGCGGAGTGTCATGGGGGTTCCGTTTGCGTTTCCGTTATGTTTGTTAGCCAACTTTGGTGGAAATGTAGTGAACCCCGTAATGCTCATATATCCTACTCATGGTTCCCTTCGGGGAGATGGGTGTAATTTTCCTTATTGTATGCGTATATACGCGAGTGAGACGAGATTGAAGTGGTATCTAAAGGTCTTTATTTAGGTTTGCACGTCTTCTCACTTTGAGTATGACGGCCTTATGGTCGCTGAAGTGCGCAGTCAGTGGATCTCGTAGCAGCGGTTGTATGCAGTCGTCGCCGTTGCAGTTGGTAAAAACGAGATCGATACACGTTCCGTGGATTGTAGTTGGGTGTAATTGCTGTTAGTGTTTGCGCTGATGCTCTCACTTAATTGCGTCAGCACACTCACTGACGGGGCTGCTGCTTCTATCCTACTTCATCTGAAGAATCACGGAGTCAAGCGCAAGCACAACTGTTCCTCTTCTATGGCACGTACCCACGTGGGAGATTGGCCAAGAAACGGTGGTGTGCGGACGCCGGACCACCGCCGACGCCGCGGGGCATACCCCTGAGTATAAGACGTGGGGGATTGGCCGAGAAACGGTGGTGTGCGGACGCCGGACCACCGCCGACGCCGCGGGATATACCCCCGAGCATAAGAGCTCCGC